>OX637507.1:13824445-15024445 GCA_951799955.1 Apamea anceps | reverse complement strand
GGCGCGTTCTGAATATTTGAGAACGGTCCAAAACAGTGCCATACAAACAATAGTATGTGATACGTTGCTATTATTTTTGTTATCTTTACATAAATGAATGTTTTTTGTAGACAAGGACGATGCTCAAGACAAAATTAATAATGTTTATGAGCAATGGATTTGTTTGAATGCAAAGAGAAAGTTCCATTTCGAATTCATCATCATCATAATCAACTTATATTGTTCCCACTGCTGGGACACAGGCCTTCTCTCTCTTTGAGAGGGAGTGGGCTATAATCCACCACGCGGGCCCAGTGCGGGTTGGTAGATGTCACAGGTCTTAGAATTTTTGGTTCTAGGACATGCCGGTTTCCTCGCGATGTTTTCCTTCACCGTTTTAAGAGCAGTGGTGATGAAATAATTTACACAAAGTAAAGCCAACTTGTGTTTGAACCTACGACCTACAACTCGTAAGTCGCGGCCGTTACCACTGGGCCACCACTGCTCTCGATTCTCTCTTTCTCTCAAATTCGAATATTTAACACAAAAGATTCTTCTCACAGATGAATACATTTGTGTGCTCCGGAACCATGTAAGCTAACACTGACGACGCCTAACTTCGACTTCGAAATAGGTTTAGGTTTTAACTTACTTCCGACAAAATTAAAGTTCATATTACAAAATTGACTACTTAGACTCGGGTATGAATGTATTTTTTTTAATAATTAGAACTTTAATTATGTCGGAATTAAGTTTGAATTTCAAAAATAGTTCTGGTTCTAAATATAACCTGGTTTTATAATAAGACCGAACGTCTTGTTTTTAGGGTTCCGTAGTCAACTAAGAACCCTTATCGTTTCGCCATGTCTGTCTGTCCGTCCGTCTGTCCGTCCTCGCTTAATCTCTGTGACCGCTAGCACTAGAAAGCTGAAATTTGGTACCAATATGTATATTAATCACGCCGACAAAGTGGTAAAATAAAAATGGGAAAAAAATGTTTTATTAGGGTAGCCCCCCTATATGTAAAGAGGGAAGTGATTTTTTTTTTAATTGCAACCCTAACGTGTGATATATTGTTGGAAAGGTATTTAAAAATGAATAGGGGTTTACTAAAATCATTTTTTGATAATGTCAATAATTTCGGAAATAATCGCTCCAAAAGTAAAAAACAATGTGTCCTCCCCTTTAACTTTTGAACCATAAGTTTAGAAAATATGAAAAAAATCTGAAAAGTAGAACTTTATAAGGACTTTCTAGGAAAATTATTTTGAACTTGATGGAAACAACAGTTTTGGTACAAAAAAGACAAAAAGTTGTACAAAATAATTTCTGGACTAAGTTTGTAGTATAATCGTATATGCAAGCATTTTTTTTTAACTTCGTTTACATATTTTATTATCCTGAACGTATCTTTTATCAAACAAAAAAAGAATTATAAAAATCGGTTCTCGCAATCTAAAATTACCACCGAAAACTTCTGGCACGTCTATGTATTAATTAGTAACCCAATTCCCCGAGAGATGGCGCTGTAAAATAGACAACATTTTCTCGAACTTTCCATGTGTGGTTGGAATCTATAACTCTTTTTTTAGTTATCACCGTCCTTTGTGGGCCCGTTTTTAGTGTTCCGTAATTACTAGAGTTCCGTAACAAATAGCCTTTTTTAAGTTGGTTTACCACTATGTTCGCGCTCCAGCAGCGCTCCGCGCTCCTGCAACTGCTCCAATGGATACGTCGCGCGCACTTCTATATGCACTCCCCTTTGACACACTGCACTCCCCTTTGTGTTCGCGCTAAAAACCGTCACGAGTCGGAGCGCCTGCCGCGGAGCGTGCAATGTTGCACGCTCCGTGTTCGCGCACGTACCCACTACCGGGAGCAGTTGCAGGAGCGCGGAGTGCTGCTGGAGCGCGAACATAATGGATACCTTTATTAAACTCATAAGTGGGAACACTTATTGTGACGGACGGGAAACTACGGAACCCTACACTGAGCGTAGCCCGACACGCTCTTGGCCGGTTTTTTGTATTTATGTGTATAGGTTTTAATTTGATATTTAGTTAGTTAGTTGTGTTATATATTTTATATAAGATGTTTAATCTGTATGAAATGAATAAAACCTATCTTGAAATAGATAGATATACACAATACTCTTTAGCTCTTTATTATGCATACCATATGTATAACTCACAGTAACAAAAATAGCATAATTAACACTAACAATGTAATGTGATAATTCGATCCCTCTATTTTCTGTAATGTGGAATAATTAACCAGGTGCAATCAGATCACCGCGCTGGCTAACACATCACACTAATTGTTCATGTCCCTCAAACGGGAACACAACCAGTGCGAAGTTATTTTGGTAATCATTAACATCCTGTCAAATAATAACACCACTTATGTTCAATTAAATAGTTTATTGGTTCAAAAGTGCAACAATACCGAAGACAGTGTAATTCACACTAAAACGTGCAGATCCAATCCGATATATTATAATTTATATTTTTATTATTTTTCCAGCAACGATTTTTTCAACTTATTTTTGTGATGTTTAATTTCTGTAAGTAATACAATAGAACAAATCACCCACATAAGGGCCAGAGCGTAAAATAAGGTGCTTATCTTCGACAAACTTATACCCGTGGGATTTAATGCATCATTATGATTTTTTCTATTTAAAATCCATTTTTGGTTATTATCATCGTTTAATAGATTTTCAATAAACCCAGCTTCAACGAGACTGAAAATTATATCGTCTACGTCTTTCGCCGCCGGCCATCCAGGGCGCATGTAGAAACTAGCACCAGTTGCACTTATACGTTTCTCTAATATTTGAATATACGGATCCAGACCCCGAACCAATGCGACATCGGTAGCCAAAAGAAAATTTTCCCCTTCAAAGATGCGTCGAATATATTTTCTTAATTCATTCATCGGTATTACTTTGTAATCACGTTCCAAGGGAGTATCTTTATAATATTCAACAACTACTTCAACCCCACCATAACCATCCACTTTTGTTACTGCGTCTTCAATGGACTCAAAGGGAGGCTCCAACTCTAATGTCTGCAAGCTATCGACTAGGTCCGCTTGGTAGTCCATCCGAAAAAAGACACAGAACCAAATCCAAAGAACAAAAAGAAAATTGAGCAGAAATGACTTAGTTACGAATTTAGCTGACTGACCCAATAATATTAGGAATGATTGGTACAGTATATGGTTTGTTGCATTCGTCATCTGCGGCTTACATTTTCTTACTAGCATAGCTGAAATGAGAAATGCAATATATACCAGTCCGTGTAAATAAGTAATGTTTGTTTTATCTGGAACAATGAATTTGAGCCAATCAGAAACTTCGCGTTCCTTACGTCCAACCCATCGGATATCTACTGTGTGATAGGTATGAGATGGCAAAGTGACGGTATAGCGTTTCTCTGTAAGGATATCAGCAGGAATAAGTATATCAGCTTTTTCAGTAGCCAGATCACCAATGGAGCCCGTTGCTGTTCCATTTACATATGATCCAAAGACACTATTATTATAAGAAGAGGTAACTTGTAAAGAGGCGTTTAGTTTAGTCAGTATAATCATAAGTACTTTGCCATCGTAACCGCCAACAGAATAAATTGTATCGTTTTCTATTTCTACCGTAACGAAGGGAAAATATTCCATCAAAGCCGTTCTGATGGGGCACTGGTAGAAGTTACCAAACTTTTTAGGAAACATATTATCGCCATACTTCAGAAAGATGGGTGTATAATTCCAGCAACATCCGTCACTGTATGGAAAGAACGTCGACAGTGTTACTTCACCGGTCTCATACGCACTTATCAGGATTAAGTCTGCCTGATCATTCTTCGAAGTCACTTCGATGAAGGCTTCAATCTCAGCAGGCGTCTTGACAGCGTTTTCCAATACAAGGATGAAACGAATGGGGAATCTTATCACTTCATTTATAAGCTGCATGATAATCTCATAATCATTTAAGCTATTTGCAAAGTAGATTGTTTGTTTGAATCCAACTGTTTCATTGATCTCACGAATTTTACTATCATTATAAGTAGACCAGGGACTGAGGACGACAGAACCAGGGTAGCTCTTTAAATAGTCATTCACATACTTGGAGTCGTTTACTTTCCAAATAACCGTGGTTGTAAAGTGGTGATTGTAGTAGGTGCTTGAGATATTCACTGCTGTTTTTATGAGCTTTGTAATTGCAGAACAATTAGTGAACATTAACAGTAGAACAGTTAGAATTGTTAAAACGCGTGTCATTATTCACTGTTAAGTTTTAGCACGGACTAGCACTGATACAGCACACACTACAGCAAGTTAGCCACTAGCCTTTTTCCTAAAACGTTAGAAACAACTTTTATAGCATGTCACATATCACGACGGAAAAGCGTATAATTTATATTGTCACCATCATAATTATTACATAAATTAAAGCTAAGTATTGTTACTCCAGTTTTATTGACACTTTTATTAGTTTATATAGGATCCATTTGTCCATTATAGCCAAAGTAAACCTCAAAGCATGTCTTAAATATTATTTGTTGACAAACAGGCCAGGGGCAACTTGGTGGGAAGTCGGTAATCATTCGTTGTTTCTACAATTTTATCAAATGTACACTATTTTTAGTTTAGCTTTAACTCCGTGCCTCGGAAAGCACGTCAAGCTGTTGGTCCTGGCTGCCATTTGCGGATCTTTGTCAGTCGTTAGGTACGGGTAGTCCGAAGCGCAACAGTCTGACAACCAGCCTTACCAAGGGGTATCGTATTACCCAGTAACTGGGTTGTGAAGGTCAGATAGGCAGTCCCTCCAAGTAAAATACTGATATTCAGCTGCATCCGGTCAGACTGGAAGCCGACCCCAACATATTTGGGAAAAGGCTAGGCAGATAATGACTTTAGCTTTAACTGTTTTACAAATAAAGAATTTTCCATGTTATGCACTAAAAACCTAAAGTCAAGAAAAACTGAAGGTCAATTCTCGTAATTTAAAACGTTCAAAAGCTAGTCGCAGTCTCATCTTGGCGACAAACAAATGTCAAAAACTTGACAAAATGTAGGGAAATTAGACATATTTTCGACAGATTGAGACTGAGATCAGAGGGGCAAGTCTCGAAATTTTAAGAACGTTCAGAGTCTGATCGCAGTCTCAATCTGTCCAAAATACCTCTAATTTCCCTACATTTTTGACAAGGTTTTAACATTTGTTTGTCGCTAAGATGAGACTGCGACTAGATTTTGAACGTTTTAAATTACGAGAATTGGCCTTCAGACTGTGAACGTTCTTAAAATTACGAGAATTGCCTCTCTGATGTCACGAAAGATACTGAAGTCAAACTCCATGTTGTTTTAAAGTGATTTATTGTAGAAACAAAAACTTTACACTGTGTATATATAATATCGTATAAAAAATGCAAATGTATGTGTAATATTTAAAATTTATTAGACAGTTCAAAAAATATTTTAGTCATATTTGTTTCATTCAACTTGTGGTCGTCTACATAAAATGTTTTTTGTTTTCAGTTTTCATCATAAATACATACATACATGTTTTAACTTAGGCAGCATATCAGCTTCACGTAAATACTTAAATATAAGGTACCTACATAACAAGTGGTATTAGCTAAATTATCTGAATTACAACAACGATGGATAAAAAAGGCTACATAAACAATCAGATGCGCAAGCAGACTAGTTCATTCACCCTTAGCGGTTAATGATTCGAAACCAAACCCAAAGATCTTTATCGATATAATATGAAGTAGTATCAAAAAGTGCTGAAAGTATTCATGTTTCATTGCATTTAGTGTGAAAGACACTATCAATATTCATTTTGTATTACATCACAAATAACCCAGAACAAGTCAAACTTCTACTAAAATGTCTCAATTTTAAAAGCGAGTCACAATACTGTTACATAGACTATATAACTAAAAAGTAGAAAAGATTTTCATCAAAATAGTTTTAATGTGAATGTACTTAAAATATTATAACTATACAGTACAAGTAATGTAAGATAAATCCTAAAAATAATTTACTTAATTAATCAGTTATGGTTCAATATTGATCTTCGATGTTAGTTTCACAATGTTTTTTTCGACTTGGTTCAGTAGAAACTGGTTCAATATTGAACCATGGCTTAGTATCAGTAAAAATATAACTGGCATGGCCACGGACGTAACAAAGACTTTGGTTGCATCATGTCGAGAAAATGCATGATTGGTCTTAGTGAACATGGGAGTTTTTGGTATTGCTCTACATACTATTTAATGTCCATGTATTGTCCTCTGAAATCAACTGGATGAAAATTCCCTTCAGAGACTACATGCGTTTACACTTTTAAATTGTGCGTGTAGGAAACATAATATCCTGACAATAATATCTCATCATATATAATATGACTCTAAAGTATTACAAAAACTTGAGATTTAGACAATGTTTGGTGTGGCCACACCCAATATTCAGTAAGTGTTTTAGCCTCCGCGCTGCGTAAGAACGGCGTCTACGAGAAGAACCGCTCCGTTGATAATTGCCAGGGAAGCCTTCGCCAAGTTCTTGTCCCTAAATTCACTCTTACCAGCGTGTTGCCATCTGAAAGATAGATTGCTATATAAGAAAGCGAAAACAGTCTTGAAGGTCTAATTTATCTACTTAATATTCGAACAGTTTTTTATTTCCACTATAAATTACGAGGAAAAATATTTATCTCCATCAACTCCAACAGTTACAAAACCATTGTGTCTGGCGTGAATCCACGTTTGTTAAGGGTTAAGAGCCCCAGCGACAGGTCGGAAGCAGTCCAATAATTTCAAGTCATATAAAACCATCACCGCCAAACCGGCTGGTACTTTCAAGGCATTTTAGATAATCAGGTTCTCCCTAACTAATAGTAAAATAATATATTCTAATTTATTATATTGGTTTGCTTAATAGGCCCTCCAATTAAGCAAACCAATATAATAAATTAGAATATATTAATTTATATATTTTTTTTAATTAGAATATATATATTTTTTTTTAGTTAAGCTACGCTTGCCTCGGTTAGTCTGAAGATGGTTGACCATCTTTACATACCAGGACCCCTCCGTGCCTCGGAAAGTACGTTAAACCGTTGGCTCGGCCCGGCTGACATTCCTGGATCTTTGACAGCCGTTACGGGTAGTCAGAAGCCCGTAAGTCTGACAACCAGTCTTACCAAGGGGTATCGTGTTACCCCGTTACTAGTTGTTGAGGACAAATAGGCAGTCGCTCCTTGTAAAATACTGATATTCAGCTGTATCCGGTTGGACTGAAAGCCGACCCGAATATAGTTGGTAAAACGCGGCAGATGATGGCGATACTTACTTGTCAATAATCATAGCACCGCTGGCGACGAACAAGGCCACACCGACCAACGAGTAGAAAATGTCAATCCGTTTGTGCGAAGGTGTCTGCATGACGTAACCTGGAACATGACGTCATTATCGATTAGAGCACGCTATTATGCATTTTAAAGTAGTTTTATAAAGCTACGTAGGATGTATAGTGCACAAACAAGTGGCCAGGTATTCTAATTGAGCCTACATTAACTACCGACGTTTTGAACAAAACGCAAACCTTTCATACACATATAATTATGAGAGATGACAGTAAGCATCCGTCATACATAAATATAAAAATGCCTGCTAATACGCTCATAGACTACTACTGTGAATTTCTTAAGAACACGTGTACCTAAAGTTACCGACTCAAACCCAAACCGTTATGAACTACGTCTGTTCACTGTTTCAAAGAACTTTCCCAACTTAACTAAAGATGCTTCTGAGAATAAACTAGACAACGTTTGATTTGATATTGTTGTTTTTCTGTCCATATTAGGTATATCAAACTGTTGTATTAAACTGACTTATAATACTAACACTTACTACCGCACTACCCGCCGTACTTACTTATAATGTCAAATTATGTCAAGAAAAATGATAAAGAGAGACTAGGTCTCATCCACACGCTAGTAGCTGTTAATTTCGCAGACGAACTTTGTTTACCGTTGAATAGCACTTCAAGGTTAAGATCAACGTGAGGATTTTTATCAAATGGAGATACTAACCGGCAGCGGCTCCAGCGAAGATGATGAGGTAGCCGACGAAGGTGCCGGTCACCAGCATACCGGTTTCAGGCTCAGCATTGTAGCTGTGGTAGTGGAGGGCCACGCACGAGCATGTCAGGGCCTGAAATGGACAAAAAAGTTTATGTAGATGATATGGTGTTAAGACGTTAAAACGTCTTTCAGATGTTACCAAAGGAGATACCAGGATCGTCGGATATACTTGAAGTTTAGTTAGAAACCCGAGGATGTTTTCGATTAAAATTTATTTTAATTAATAGAATAGAATAGACAAACAGTTTATTTATCAAATAAAATTTCATTGGAAAACATCTATCGGTTTCTTACTAAACTGCAACTAAGTACGACGACCCTGGTTACTTATCTCCTTTGGTGACTGTACATAACAGGAAAGGGTGGTAAAATATGGGAGTAATAAGAATAACCTTTTTTATAGTGGAGTACTGGAAATAAAGGTACAAAAGTAGGAACACCGTATTTATTGTACCTACTAATTTACAACATTATATTCGTAAACTCAATAAAATCTTTAAACTAAGTACAATATTATTTTTTGCTTCCCCAAATAATATCATCTTCATTCATTTGTAATCGTCACACCTCACGATTCCAAAATGGCGCGGTATTACAAACACCTGACGTCATGGCACGCGATTCCTCTAGCGTGTGGTGACGAACCACAGATAATATCGCAACCAGTTCTGGAGCGATGATGTCATACTGAACACGCAATATAAAGCCGAGGCCAACCGCTCGACACCTTGGGGCCTTGTCTTTAAGGATGAACATTAAAATAAGGTAGGTCGACTGCACTTTCAATGAAATGAAATTGTGTGTGTTTTGCGCATTGATAATAATTTAATTATTGTTCAAAATTTTGTTTTGATACAAATACTTCTTCCTATTTTGTTATAGCATACCTATTGCTATTTGCTATCAATAAATCGTCAGATTGTATTAAAAACATGGAATACAATACAATAGAGAAAAAGAATATTTGCATAGTGTAGGGTATAAAGGCGAGTTTTCTTTAGCATAATGTTTCGTTTAGCTTTGCCAAGTCGTCAGAGATAAAAAGAAGCTTTTCTTTTATAATTTCTTTCTTAATTTCCTATCCACCAGGATCAACCTTCAGAATATTAAATTATGAATGATGCGCAGATGTAACAAAATGTATTCAGCTCACGAATAAGAAACGTATTCGCACGTGTCATTCATTTTTATAGCACTCATTAATTTTATAATAGCCATCAATTTCCGTACAATAGGAAGTACATTCGATACTGTAATCCATTCTTTTAATCCTCCATTGATTTCATTGTTCATAACAAGAATCGACAAATAGCGTCCGTAATTAAGTGCTGCGCTGCGTGTCGCGGGTTCGATTCCCGCACAGAACAAATATTTGTAAGTCCTACATGTATTTGTTCCGAGTCTGGGTGTTTTTCTATCTATAATAATATGTATGTATTTACAAAAAAAAAATCTATATAAGTAGTTTATCAGCCATCTTGTTACCATAACACAAGCATTAGGTTGCTTAGCTTGGGACTAGATGGCGCTGTGTGAAATGTCCAGGGATATTATTATTATAATTAATGATTAGGGATTTAATTGAAATAGTTTATTTATAAGTTTAAACATGAGCGCATTAGTTGTTTTGTTATTAATTCGACTCATCTCAATAAGAAACTGAACAACAGGAAATACCTAGTTATAATTTTAATTGTGGCGCAAAGTGTGACCTAATAAACCTTTAACGCGTTTTATCAATCTCTCACAATGACTCCACTCCTTGTTTCAATGACTTGTAAACAAAATATATCGTTCGATGAAACACCTTATCACTGTTTCTTCGACCGATATACCGTTATTGTTAAATTAGTCACCTACAAACTTGCTTTTAGCCATTAAATTACTTTATACATTTTCTCATGATTGTTCAACTACGCTTTTAATATTTAAAAAAGAATATAACTAATTAATAAAATTATAAACAATTTCAACAGTATGGGTGAACTACGTACAGACGCCAGCACATCAAGCTACTACAATCTGTCAAATTTCTTTAATAGAACTTCAACTTTATGCTTGAAGCATTAAGGTTCAAGATTGATTGGGAAAATTTGACAGTTTCGGGTAGTTTGACCTGCTGGCGTCTGTACTTACGTACTTGAACAGTGGCCACTCCCAAAAGTAGATATTTGCTTTGTAACAAAAAAGAATGTTATCGAATATTATCTTATCCAAAGTCAATAAAATATGCTTCACCGAGTTCACCTTCAACATTCCATATTTCATCAATATCTTTGCTTTATGGAATTACTTTCTTAGAATGAATTATTTATAATTTTTTACTGCTTACGTGATATCATTGTTATAAACTTGAAGAAGAAAATAGACACAGAAATAGGTCATCTCAGCCATTTCTGTCGAACAATTTCAAACATTGAAACATCGCGTTGCATTGCATTTTTTTTTTTTATGACATTGAAAATATAAAATATTTGCGGCCCTTTATATATTTGAAAATAGAAAAAGAAAAAAAAAAGAAAATATAGAAAAAAAAAGCTTATAGAAAATAAGCTTAGCTTAGCTTTATATAGAAAATTTTGTGCTGTAACCTTGTATTTTAAAACTTATTTATTACAACGTGCTGACTAACCTATAGAATTGAGGAACCTATTCTAGTAGACCCAAGGGGCTCAGTATTGGCATTAAGTGCTATATCTGCTATACAGGGCTCTAATTCACTATGACCACTTAATGATTCTTTACTTCGAAACCACTTCATTTCCTTAGTTAATCACTGATATGCTATTAGCGTATTTTCTGACACAATGAAGGAAACCGCGCGAAATTAACTCGAAGTTGTATAAGAACGACGTGGTGACCTTTAAAAATACCACGATTGACAACCGGACGTGGTTTACACGTGGTAAGTTTACGCGGGGAATAATAATTACCATACAGAATTGGGGCCCTAAAAGGAAATAAAATACCACACTAAAATCACGGTAATATTATGTATCAGTTGGCTGATAACCTGTATAATACCGAAACGTAAAATCTGATTTGTAAACACAAAACACATTAATAGAAGGTCGAGGTGGCGGCGCGTCGCCTTGACTCATTGGCAAAATTACTCACATTGAATTTAAAACTTTGTGCCATTCTATGTAGGTACCTACTTTTTTATCATTGTCAAATTCAGTTTGTTCATTGTTCTTGAACTTTTTTCTATCGACACTAGTGTGTCGATAGAAAAAAGTTAGTAGAAGTAGAATCCCAGTACTACATTACAGTACATTACTGTCTGTTTCACAAATGAATTAGCGAAACTTACCTACATTGTTCTCTTTTGCGTCTCGCGATACATTTCTTCATGTTCAATCCCCACTAGACACTAGTCTAATTTTTTTATCCACATTATTTAATACCTTAGTTTAATACATTAAAAACTGCTTACCATACATCATTGCTATATCGTGATCATTTTAAACTCGCACATACTGATTAAACGATCGTTAACTGTTATATAAATGAGGTTAATGGCAACGACTAAGTGCTAAAGGTAGGCGACTTTATTGAACTACACTAACCTACCCTGCGACGTGCCTTCGAGCTTCGAGTAGCTTCGATTATATTTGTACCAGAGAGTACCCTTTATTATAATAAATTATTAAAAGGTACTCGGTGTTTTTTATTTATAATTCACATATGTACACATACATAAACTCATGCCTTCTTTTCGTGGATCCTTACATACTCCTTTTGCCCCGTTTACGTTCATAATTCATTACTATATTTTTTTTTTATCATTGTTTCTCTCAATGTAATGTATTCACCAAACTTGGTTGACTGGTATAGAATGCCTAAGGCCCTTTTAGGTACCTTTTTTGTGTTGAGAAATGTCTAAATAAATAAAGTATCTTACTGTAGCTTTAAAAGACGTTAATCCATTATTTTGATCACCATCATCAGGCTAGGTTTGTGTGTATTCTTTCTTGTTAGTTTTAATGATCTGCATATGCCAAAGGCCATCATAGGCCATTCCGAGAAACAGAGCAAAGTATTTATGAGCTTTGCTGGTTAATCAATTTTAACAGTTTAAAAACTGATCCCAACAGCGCAACAGTTTACTCAAACAAGCGGTTCAATGAATAAAAAAAAAAACAAAATAGTACGTCCATCAACGCCTGGCTAGACCCAACAACGTAATTGTTGCAATTAGACCAAAGTTTCTAATATCAATGTCCATACACATTGAAGCATTAAACATTACAGTTTCGATAGTGAAAGCAAATGTTTTCATTAGTACAAGTATATGGTGCGTGCGGTGAATAAATTGCATTGCATAGAGGAGTGAAACTGTGGATCGTAAGTACACGGTAGCTAAACACATAAACAAAGACAAAGAAACAATAACAGTTCTATTGTTCATGCTGTTTATTTATTGGAGGTAGAATAGTTCAATAAGAGATCTACACGAAGTATATTGGTATCTGATTTGTTCACATCAACTGACTTGTTAACTGATAAACATACAATGCTTTACATGATCCGTAATAAGATAAACACATGTGAATTGATCTTACGACTAGAAATCACAGTAACTTAAACATTTGGTATCAGTCCATGGTCCATGGTAAGTATTAATTCAACAATGCGTGTATGACCGTAAACGAGGCAAAAGGATAGTAAGGATCGTAGTAGGTGGCGTTCTATAGTTTCTGCCTACCTACCCCCATGGGAAGAAGGTATGAATTGATGTATGTATGTAATCCAACAATATACATATAGATGACGTTGATTTGTATTTATTGATAAGTCTAATTTTATCATGAGCCTATTAAATGAAATCTTGCTTTAATCCTGATGTGCTATTTCTTTCAATTTACAAGAGGAGCCATGACACTAATTGTTCTAACTGATCGCATATAATGATTATGAATCTTTCTATCACACACATTTCTGCGATAGTAGTCATCGTTCATTGATTCATAGTCTACACGCTATTGTGTTGACTTTGTATCCATTAGCGGAAGACAAAGTAAGTAATGATTAAGTACTACCTACTTAGTGCTACTTATTAGTTATTCTGTGGTACTACATGATTTACTTTTTTATGAAGTCATAACTTTAGGAAGTGATTTTATGGATACTAAATTGCAAAACTTTTTGGCGTATAAGTGATCAATGTAATTTTAGCAACTGTTAGATACTAATTAGTATATTGTCATTGATTAAATTGTTGTGCCTTGATCAGAGCTGAAGACTGTTCAGCAAAGTGCTCGTTTAACAACTAGATTGTCTGAAGACACTAACATTTTCTGGCAATTTGTGTGTCATACTTTGTCACTTAATCTGTCTTATCTCCGAGTCATAATTCTATTGCATCATGTGACGGTACGTCATCAACAAACATGTTATGATGTGACCCCCAGGCCAGGATTAACTCGGATAATGACAATTGCTCCAATTTCTTGAAAAACGAATACACACACAGTCATGATTCCGGTAACATTAAAACCATAATAATGACTGATGATAAGCCAAATGATGTTATATCTTCATTTTTTATAAATATACCTAATCTATCGGAAATACGATGCAGATAACATCAAATTTTCCGTTCTACGTCTATAAACCAACCAAAACTCAGAGTTAACAAATTAGGAATTTAAAATATCCGATTTAAAAATAAACTCTGTTGTTAATACAGTCAAACTGAATGCAAACAAATTTACTCCCAACCGACAGGTGGTCGAAGGTAAATATTTTTCGTATATTTTACGAGACATTGGTATAAACAGAGCAAGTTATTCTCAACTTGTAGCTGGTAGCTTTATGAAGTTAGTCATCGCTTTAATACCTAAAAACGCATTCTCTCTAACTAGGTAGGTACATATATACCTATGTGCAACATCATTAGTGTTAACATAAATGATGTGTATTTCGTGACATTCATTTTGATTTATTTAATAGTGATTATTATCACCTACTCGTTAGGTTAACAATGTTGAAATAAAATAAACGATATGTTTAAAAATATGCGATTAAAAGTAAACACGTATTTTATTTAATGAGGCTATAGTTGCATAATGACACAAAATCATAACAACACCATTATTATGTAAAAATATTCTCTATAAAACTACCGCGGTAGCTAAACATTATTATCTATTGTTCAATTTGCCTATAATTCGACAATCAATAGGGAAGGGTGAATTATGACGTCATCTACTTCGTAGTTCGTAGTCTATCAGTTGTAGATGAGACCTCTATAATATGAGTATCAAATAACAGTTTTATTTTCTCACCTACAAATTTTCAACCATTAGTAGCATCAAAGTCATAGGGCAGTAAAACAATGAGAGGCACGGTCATTTTACCAGCGTACAATGCTAATGGACTACCGGCAGTATAAAATACACTTCCTGTATGCTTGTGAAGGTTATCTTATTTCTGAGATCATGGGTAGGTAACTAAAAGTTTAATGTTTACATAAACATTCAGTAATTTTTAGTCTCTTTGAACATCGTTACGATACGACTGCAATAGTGTTGACAGATGTCAAAGAAGATTTGGATCAAAGACTAAACCATCTGAATTGCCAAACAAAAATAAACACAAAGTACTAATTTAAAATTACAATTCATTGTTGTCGATAGCGGAAAGCATTAAGGTATCGATAAGGTAATCTTTAGATCCAGGTGGGTTGAACCGAGTCGTTTAATCAACTTCTATTAGACCATGACCCGTTTGTGAGGGTCGGTGGGCGTGAGTTGCTTGTGTACGATATTCTGAATACACTGGAGAGCTGACAAACTTTAATGTTCATACATGTACGTTAAAATAATGTTCTAACTAAACAATGTTTAGAAATGCAACCCTCCAAATGGTCCCTTTTACCTCATATGAAAAGTGTACCGGCTAAGATAATTGCTTTTTTTACGCGTTAATGTTCCATTAGGCAATCGTTAAACAAGTTAGTAGTTACATTACTCATGTCGGATGATAATTATGATTTCATATTTATTTTTAGTTCGAATTTTATCGTTTGTTTATACTTGGTATACTCGTAGGTAGGTACTGACTGACTGACCGCTACGGCCGTCGTGGTTATGATATCCGGAGATATGTTTCCGAATACAGAAATACGTCTAACATAAAACAGCTTCCAATGTGTCTATTAAAAAAAACTATCTAAGGCCCATATTACCGAACCTCACTCAAGACTCAAGGATTAAGTACTTATAACTACATAGTTTTTCAACCAGTCCAATGGCTTTCAACTAGTTTTAGGTAATGCTTGATATGTAATACGGATACGGGCTTTAGAATTTATATGACATGTTATGAAAAACTCAATTAGGAAGACGACGAAGACACGCCTCACGTAGGAGCATAAGTATGAACCAATTTACTGTCGCTTTGTCAGAGTGGTCAACAAAAGTGTTGATACACGAACAGACACTTAGGTCAGGCTGCTAAGAATAGCTTATGGACACTGATGTAATCCTGTGATAAGTAATTCTTACATTGTTGACTCAAATTACTCGAGTTATGAAGAGAATGACGAAAAAAATCTTGGGAGACCAAAGAAGTGTTTGAAATATTTCTTTAGATGATATCTTTTAGCTTCTCAAAATGATCTGGATGTTGGTTTAGATTTAACTTCGTTATCTAATTTAATTGCCCCATCAACTACGTTGACTGATGAATTATTCATATTGTTTCTTATTAATTTATGTTTAGTTTCAATTAAACAGCGTCCTTTAAACAATTTCTTTCTAGTGAGTCCCGTCATATTAAATTAGCTACGATTGAATGCAATCTGTTCCAATTCGGTATAAATTGTAACATAATATGCGTCCCTTTGCCGTCTCTTTCATTTGTATGGTCGATGAAAGTGAAAAGAGTCCCCGCCCTTTGCATCTTGATAGTGTTGGGCAACCGTTTTTGTTAGCGTTCGTTTACGACATAAAATGTTTTATTTATTTTTAGAACTTTTCGTGGATCGTTAATGTTGTTGAAAGCTAGTGTTTTGATGAGGCTATTAAATGAGAAGGTAAGGTGTATATTCTCAATGATTAGATCGAATACTATTAAATCAAATAACCTTACGTCTAAATATCGTTAGTTATTTATTACCTACTATTTCACATAATTCGCCAAAGTCAGGAAATGTTGCTTTACGAATTCGGTTTACAAACAAAAAGATGATCAATTAAAATTCGCCGACTGTCTTAATCTTTCATTATGCAGCTGCCATGCTTCTAAAAAGCTGTTACCATTGTAAAATAAAATAAAAATAATTACCAGCTCCAAAAACTTGACAATAGACAATCTGCTGATCGACATCGTGATTCACTTCGAAATTCAAAATACTACGATGTTTATAGGCTATGTTTACACAGAACGCGGGCGTGCGATGTGAAGTCGCCACGGAGACTGCGCGCGCCGCCGCCTTGACTCGCCGGGCATTGAAGCGATGAGCTCATGCTTCGTACGGTGTGGCCATCGAGTTTGTCAACGTAGGACATAATAAACAACCCAATAAAATTCTTACTCGCCACATGGCCTAATCTAGTACGTGACCAAGTATTGAACCTTGGAGTACCTACACCTATTTTTTGTGAAGGATATTTTACCATAAAAATATTATTACATCTAGCAATGTTAAATTGCTTTGACTTGAAATGTATTCAAGTTTAGAAGTTAAATTACTTTAATACCTATGTCTAACTATAGTATTTACTGTGCCTAGTACTTAATTCCCCAAAATTATTTTTCTTCATCGTTGACATTAATAAAAAATTATCATCCTACTTAATTTGAACCATCTATGTAGTTCGGAAACACAAAAACTTTGTATCTTTTGCCTATACTGTGTTCCACTGTTAGGCAAAGGCCTTAGCCAGCATATTTTTTTTAGTACCAACTTCTTCCCTTACATTATTTTTATTTATTACAGACCAGAATGATAAAAAATAATTTCATGGCTACATTACAATCGTAGTTTTACCCCTAAGATGACATCATTTGCTCATGAATCGATATCGCGTGCATTTTTTGTCAACATTGTTGTTGTGTCTTTAAATAGATCAAACCGAGAACACTTGCCTAAAAATTAATGATAGCAGCTATCACTAAGCCATTCCCATAGATAGCATTCATATTTACGAGTATGACCGTCAACGGGGTTGCGATAAGTAAAACATTTCAGTTTTAGGTTTTAAATTTCTGCATAATACGTCAGTGCACGAACACAGAACAGTAGAATGATAATGATGTGTTGTTTTCATAGATAAAGTTTCATTAGGATCACCCAACATTACACAATTTGACAATGTTCCTGTTACGAGGTAACACCAACAGGTAACAGCCGATCGATTCTGTAAAAATCTGTAATCTGTAAAAATCAATAGTTTCAATCCCTAGCATTAGTTGGAATGACAGCTCAGTCCACGCTCACTTCACCTAAGTTTTCAAGGTGAAATTTACAGAGAGGTTACAGAATCGCACTGCTGGTACTTCGTCATAGTTGCGTATGTATTTATTATTTTAATTACATTAAAATGATTAACATTCTAGTGATATTTATTTTAGAAAAAGATAGATACATTTTGTAAAATCGATTTTCTCATATTATTTGTTTTATTTTATTACATGAATATTGATTTTTTAGTTTTATGCATTTTATTTGCTCTTTAACTCTTATACACGCTGTCTACATCTCTTTGTCTACTTTCCTGTCGCAGCAGTGATGTTTATTTCTATAGAAATCTCTTCCAGCATGGAAGAGATTTCTATGTTTTGTCTTGTCTTTTTATATTATGTGTACCTACATAAATGGTTAAATAAATAATAATGTATATTTTTTTAAACAAGGAACATAAGTTCCTTGTTTAAAAAACCTTGTTTAACAATAATGTTTACATGAACATTTTGGTCTGACTAATAGTACCAGTCACTCGCATTGTTGAAATGTTTTCACTACTATCAGCAACGTAATACTTATAAATAGTTACTACGAGAGTCTAACATTTTGTACATACTACGTAGAAAACGTCTTTTAGACGTACTTTGTAAGCATGGTCATAGAACCGAAAATAGTAGCCTACGACATTCATGATTTGGAGGATCTGGAGTTATCAGAAGGTTGAAGAAAACACTTGTTGATGTATCAGTTGAAAGATATCTTTTTGGAAAAATAACGCGACTTAAATACTATTTACAATATATGACCTAACCAATAAAAGCGTGTACATTAAATTAGTCCAGCATTAACAAAAAATATGACGAATAGAATTAGCGCAATTTTAACCAATCACACGACAGCGGACTGTTGTCCGATTGTTTCCGCACGGTGTCGCCTGTGTGTTCGTGAGCGCGGCGCGGCGCGTGCGCGCCTAAGGCATAAATATAGGTGCCTAGTAATTCGCGCTTCCTTTCTGAGGCGGCCACCGTCGTGTGAAGATCTGTGCTAGCGAGCTTATCGGGCGCGGCGATAGAAGACCGGAAGACGCCGCGAGCCGAAGTTGGACAACCCTGGAGTTCCTGGAGAACACGATGTCGGCGTGTGGCATCTGCAGTCCTGATACTCCTGTTTCTTTAACGGATTGTCAAAGCGTGGTGTTAGCTCTTCTCAGGGCTGTTTGCTTCGGTGTTTCTTTATCAGATGTCTAAAACGTGGTGGTGCGCTATGATGAATCATGGCTACTCCTGTTTCTTTAATGACTTGTCAAAACGTGGTGTCAGTTCTTCTCAGGGCTGTTTGCCTCCGTGTTTCTTTAAGAGAGATGTCTAAAACGTGGTAATGTGCTATGATGATTGTTGTGGCTACAGTACTCCCCCTCAAGCGAAGCGTACCGGCAGCTTGACGACGCGGCCCGAGCGTGTTGTTTTGCTGATGGTGGGCTGTGACGTCACGATGGTCGTAGGTACTCGTGCTTGTTGCTTGGTTGGTGTGGTACTGGCCTTGGTTTGCTCGGTAATGGTAGTGTTTCTTGGAGGTAAGGTATTGGTAATGTTTCCCGGAGGTAAGGCATTGGTAATGTTTCTTGGAGGTACGGTATTGGTATACTCTGCTATGACGTATGCAGGCTTCAATCGATCGATCGAAATGTTAGCTTGACGATTCGGTAGCTGTACAGTATACGTCTTGTCTTTGCGGCTTATAACACGGTAGGGGCCTTCATATGGAGCTTGGAGTGGTTTCCTTACTGCATCGGTCCTAATAAACACGTGACTGCATTTGAGTAAATCTTGATGCACGAATACGCGTTTATTATTGCTGTGATGCTCGGTGACTGCTTGCGGTTTGTTTACTTTTATGATGTCACGCAGATTTTCGACGTAAGTATAATCCATTGTAGGTGTGTAGGTACTTGTAAAAAAATCCCCTGGTAGACGTAGGTTGTACCCGTAGGTAAGTTCGGCGGCGCTCACGCCGGTGTCGGTGCGCAGTGCGGCTCGTAAACCAAGTAATACTGTAGGTAGCTCGTTGACCCATGTACTTGCGTTGGATAGTTTTGCGCGTAATGATGTTTTGAGCGAGCGATGCCACCGTTCGACCATCCCGTTGCTTTGAGGGTGATATGGTGTCGTGCGATTTTTCTTGATTCCCATTTGTTTCATTAGGTTTTGAAATAATTCACTCTCGAACTGGCGACCTTGGTCGCTTGTTAGTGTGGTCGGGCATCCAAATCTTGCTATCCAATGTTGATAGACGATATCGGCTATTCGAACAGCTGATATTTCGTCGGTAGGGATTGCTTCGGGCCACTTTGTTAGTCGGTCGATCATTGTTACTAAGTAACGATAGCCTTGAGCTGTTGTAGGTAGTGGGCCGACAATGTCGACGTGTACGTGTTGGAAGCGATCGCTTGGCGGGAAAGATGAGATGTTCGAGGATGTGTGACGTTGTATTTTGCTTTTCTGACACTGTATACAGGTTCGAGTCCAACGGCTGATGTCTGCGTTCATTGATGGCCAGAAGTATTTTTGTGTTGCAAGTTTGCGAGTCGTGCGCGTACCAGGATGACTGATGTTGTGCACGCTGTTAAAAACTTCTTGTCTGTGATCCTCTGGTATATACGGGCGTATGTATGGTGTAGATGTTTCGCAGTATAACTCGACGTCTGTGTTTGGTATTATTATTTTCTTGAGGTTGATGTTGTTTTCTTGCAGTAGTTGTTCAATGTTGCTGTCCTTTTCTTGCGCGCTGGCTATGTCCTTGAAGTTTATCGCAGATGGGCATGAGATCGTTTCTATGCGGCTGAGTGTGTCGGCGACGATGTTTTGTTTACCGCTCACGTGACGTATGTCTGTGGTAAATTCGCTGATAAACAAAAGTTGCCTTGTTCGTCTCGGTGTTTCTGTATTCGATTGTGTTTTTGTCATTACGAATGTTAGCGGCTTGTGATCCGTAAATATGATGAGATGGCGTCCTTCGAACGTCTTGCGAAAATGTTTGACTGCCATGTAGATTGCGAGTAGCTCTCGGTCGTAGGTGGAATACTTCTTTTGCGCGTCATTGAATTTCTTGGAATAATACCCGAGCGGTTGCCATGTTTCATTTACGTATTGTTGTAGGACGGCGCCGGCTGAGTTGTCGGAAGCGTCGCAGAATAAGGCGAGAGTAGCTTGATGTGATGGGTGAGCGAGTAAAGCTGCTTGTATGATGCTAGCTTTACATTGCTGGAACGCTTGAGTTGCTTCGTCGGTCCATGTGATCTGAGTTTTGTCTCGCTTCTTTACATTGTGTAGGTATGAATTGAGTGGTGCCTGTAGTACTGCAGCGTTGGGGATATGATCGCGATAAAAGTTGATCATTCCGAGAAATCTTCTTAATTCTTCGATTGTAGTCGGCTGAGGGTAATCGGTGATTGCTTGGATTTTATGTTGCGGTGGTTTGATGCCTTCTTTTGCAACCGTGTAACCTAGGAACTGGACTTCTGATTTGCCTAAGTTGCATTTGGCGGGGTTGATGGTGATGCCATTGTCTTCTAATCGCTTCAGTACGATTTGGAGGTGTTCTCTGTGTTGGTCTTCGTTTTCTGATGCCAATAACACGTCGTCGATGAATGGGAAGACAAAATCTAATCCTCGTAGTACTTCATGGATATAACGTTGAAACGTTTGTCCCGCGTTCTTCAAACCAGGACACATACGTGGGAATTCAAATAATCCCATCGGGGTTATTATGGCTGTCTTCTGGATGTCTTCTTCTCTTACGCTCAGTTGTTGGTATGCACGGTTGAGATCTAATGTTGAGAAGATAGTTTTTCCAGATAATTGGTGAGTGAAGTCCTTGATGCGTGGGACGGGGTAACGATCTGGTATGGTGATGGAATTGAGTCGGCGATAGTCACCACAAACTCTAATATCGCCATTCTTCTTAGGGACGATGTGTAGAGGTGATGACCATGGGCTTTTGCTAGGTCTGCACAATCCTTGTTCAATCATATTTTCGAATTCTTTCTTCACTGTTTCGAAGAGATGTGGTGGTATCGGTCGGGCTCGGCTGTGTACTGGTGGTCCTGTTGTTTCGATAAAATGTTGCACGTGGATATCGGAGTTTAATTGCATCGATGTCAATCTGTTTATGCCGGGATACTGGGCTAATATGTCGTGGTATGACTGTGACATATCTATGCTGCGTACGGTGGGCACGCTCGATACTCGTACCGGGGCGTTTACCTTTAAACTCGTCACACCATCGATTAATCTTCGGTTTTTCAAGTCGACGATGAGTTGGTGATGCTTGAGGAAATCGGCTCCAAGTATGGGTTTTGTGACGTCAGCTACGATGAATTTCCACAAGTACGGACGGCGTAAATTTAGATCGAGTGTTAAGGTTTTCTCGCCATACGTAGCTATAGTTGTGTTGTTCGCTGCGTATAGCTGGAATGGTGATGGTGTTGGTTTTTGTCCCTTTTTCCTCGGTAGCACGGATATGTTTGCTCCAGTATCGATTAAGAAAGAGAGTTTCGAGGTTTTGTCAGTGATGTATAGGCGGTGGGACTTTTCTTGAACGCCGGTGTCCGCCATTGCCAACGTTCCGTCTAGTTTTCCGGGTTTTGCTTCTTGAACGAGCAAGGCGATGTACAACGCCTAGCTTGTTCTTTGAAACGGCGGTGATAGTAGCAGAATGGAGATGGGGAAGCTTCTCGGCTGCGTGGTCGTGATGTGCTGCGGTTACGAGATGAGTAACGACTGCGGCGATAGTTGTTGTTGTTGTTGTGGTATTGTCTTGTTCTTAACTCGGCTATTTCTAGCGATAACTTCCTTATTTCGCTGATAAGGTACTGCGTATCTGCCTGCGATGCGGATGGTGCTGGTGGTGCTGGTGCATGCACGGCTGCGACTTCTGTTGCTGCCGTCTGCTCCATTATTTTGTCTGCGAGTAGTGCGAGTTCGTCGAGTGCTGTCTTTATGCTGAAAGTTTCGCTGACTGCGAGGACTGAGCGGACGTGTGATGGGAGGTGATTTGTCCACATAAGTCGCAGAGTGGATTCTGGAATTTTATCTGCGGCGAGGTTTCGCATGCGGCGGAGTAGTTGCGTTGGCTTCTGGTCTCCAAGTTCCATCTCGGACAGCAATTTTTGGAACTGGCGGCTGTCTGATTCCTCGTAGGTGGATATGAGCCTTTCTTTGATGGCCTTGTATTGATCCGTTTCTGGTGGGTTGTACAGTAGGTCCGTGATCTGCTCGACGTCTTGTCGCTCGAGCTGTGCAATGACCATCTGTGCGAGCTGGCCCTGGCCTTTCTTGAGGTCGTTGGTTGCTGCTTCGAAGCTGATGAACCAGAGTCGTGGTCGATCGCGCCAGAAAGGTGGAATGCGCATGTTGAGAGATATACCGGCAGCTTCCGCTTTCGGGACTGGGTTCGATGGTGAGCTGGATTGTTCTTCCGTTTGGCAGGGATTCGACATCTTGAATTGTGATTCGGCGATATTGACTGAGCTTCGGTTCTCTTAAATTTCTTCACTGTGTTCTAGGCACGGGGTCACCACTTTGGAGGATCTGGAGTTATCAGAAGGTTGAAGAAAACACTTGTTGATGTATCAGTTGAAAGATATCTTTTTGGAAAAATAACGCGACTTAAATACTATTTACAATATATGACCTAACCAATAAAAGCGTGTACATTAAATTAGTCCAGCATTAACAAAAAATATGACGAATAGAATTAGCGCAATTTTAACCAATCACACGACAGCGGACTGTTGTCCGATTGTTTCCGCACGGTGTCGCCTGTGTGTTCGTGAGCGCGGCGCGGCGCGTGCGCGCCTAAGGCATAAATATAGGTGCCTAGTAATTCGCGCTTCCTTTCTGAGGCGGCCACCGTCGTGTGAAGATCTGTGCTAGCGAGCTTATCGGGCGCGGCGATAGAAGACCGGAAGACGCCGCGAGCCGAAGTTGGACAACCCTGGAGTTCCTGGAGAACACGATGTCGGCGTGTGGCATCTGCAGTCCTGATACTCCTGTTTCTTTAACGGATTGTCAAAGCGTGGTGTTAGCTCTTCTCAGGGCTGTTTGCTTCGGTGTTTCTTTATCAGATGTCTAAAACGTGGTGGTGCGCTATGATGAATCATGGCTACTCCTGTTTCTTTAATGACTTGTCAAAACGTGGTGTCAGTTCTTCTCAGGGCTGTTTGCCTCCGTGTTTCTTTAAGAGAGATGTCTAAAACGTGGTAATGTGCTATGATGATTGTTGTGGCTACAATGACATCATAACATCATTCTACGAAATCGTTTTCTATACATAAAAACATAGTTAATCGTTCTACGTGTGCCTTATTATTTTTGGTAATTTATGTATGAGATAAACACATAAATTCTATAAATAATAATGGTCTCTACTACGCTCGTAAACGATGAGGATTTCCTCAATAAACCGTGTTTGTTTGATCTTGATTCATTACCAATTTGAAATTAGCTGAGCTGCATGCTACCAGGAGGCAATTCTCGTAATTTAAAACGTTCAAAATCTAGTCGCAGTCTCATCTCGGCGACAAACAAATGTCAAAAAGTTTTCAACATGTAGAGAAATTAGAGGTAATTTTGGCAGATTGAGACTGAGATTAGAATGTGAACGTTCTTAAAATTACGAGAATTGCCCCTTTGATGTGTGCAACAATCGTGTTTTTCTGGAAAAAACAAAAACTTGAAGGCTGTGCCCTTCTGACCTTTCTTTTAGTAACTGAACAACTACCTACCAGCGTAAACCAAATAGAAAAAGAAAAATTCTAACTTCATCACCATCATCATTTCAGCCGAAAGACGTCCACCGCTGGACATAGACTTCCCTCAAGCACCGCCACTTCGACCGGTTCTGTGCTTACCTCATACAGCGGATTTCGGCAGCCTTCATAGGGTCATCGATCCACCTTGTGGGAGGCCCTCCAACGCTGCGTCTTCCGGTACGTAGTCGCCACTCCAGCACCTTTCGGCCCCATCGGCCATCTGATCTGCGAGAAATGTGCCCTGGCAATTATTCTTCGGACTGTGTCGGGTACCGTGGTTCTCCTGTGGATTTCTTTATTTCTTAGATCACGTAGGGTAACTCCAAGCATAGCCCTCTCCATTGCCCTTTGGGTGACTTTTAGCCTTCTAATAATCAAAATAAAATAAGATAGTATAATAGATCTATGGTGTGGTCTCAGTAACATACACATATATTTATACATCCATGAGCAAAATAAAACTTCATAGGTCTATTGAAATTCTTGTTTCCAAAAGTAACTCATGTTGTTTCCACTTACGAATTTCGACTTTATGCTGGTGTAAATTAAGTTCATTGAATGCCTGTTACTATTACAGAACTTGATGTTTGAACTTATATTGGTATTAATGTTGTTTTTTGAAAAACACATTTGTTTACATGTTTGGAAACGAAATCACGTACGCATTATAGATATGCAAGTTCATGCAATCGATCGATTTTACAATGAAACAGTTTATGTACCGAAGTTCCATTGTCATATTAAATTGACGCCTTCCACCTCCTCTAATAACAGACCACCGCGACCATGACCATCGATATCTCTGGGAACGCAGTCAGCTTGCAGTCTGTGAATCGATATCCAAGAAAACTTTATCAGGGAAGCTTCTAATACACTATACTACTTTATAAGGCTTTTTTTCTATGCTTCATCTAACGTGATGGACAGTTACAAAATCTTTCCCTACTATTCTCTCGAGATGGTATTGTTAGATATCTGTGTCCAAATTAAGGACAACCAAGAAACATAAGAGTGAAGTTACATTAAATTGGAAACAATTAAGTATATGTAAACATTTTCTTCTCACCGAAAATGTTGCTGAAATACTTTTTTTTTTTTTAATTGACAATGGGCTCACTCTGGACCTCAATCCAGCCCAGAGGCAGGGATGAGATCTACGGTGGAACGAGCTTGCCCAGAAGAAGCCTATGCACTCTCGCCCTAAAGAGATTCGGGTTGTATGAACTCGAGAATGCAGAGGAAGGCAGACAATTCCACTCCTTAGCTGTGCGCATCAGAAAAGACTTACCAAGATTTGTTTAAAAAAGTGAAAAATAAAAACTTTTTTGCAAAAAAAAATCAACTGACTTCCAAAAACGACACTACAAAGAAAAAAATAACTTTAATTTCGGATGTCGGTATCGTTGGGTTCACATTTTCGTTGTTTGCCGGAAGTCGGTTGATTTTTTTTTTGCAAAAAAGTTTTTATTTTTCAAATCGGTTGGCAAGCGACGGAGTTATGCGCGAACAAACATAAAAAAAATACAAACATCCGAATTGAGAACCTCCTCCTTTTTTGGAAGTCGGTTAAAAATGAAATATCCTAACATAATCAGCCTATAACATCCCCACTGCAGGGAGACAGACCTGCTCTCTGTGAGAGGGAGGGGGACACACAATCAATAGGAATCGGTTTCATTTTGACAGTTCATCAACATTCATTGCGTTATTTACGTATTGAGCAGACAAATTTTTCGAACTTAGGAAGCAATGGATTAGCAATTTGCTTCAAAATGATTCAGATTACGATTAATCGTGTGTTACGCAATTAGGGTGCAGTGCGGCACCCTAATTGCGTAACACTATCAATCTCAATCTGAATCATTTTGAAGAATATTTGGCGACTGTACATATTTACTTGTAAGTTAACTAAGGCCGATCTTACGAGCTTTTCCGATCAATTCGTCCATTTTGTGTGACTCTCAGTTTCATTTATGATTAATTATCTACACTAGTTTCCTGTAGACGCACACGACGCTCCAGTGTTGACAAATAATTGTGATTAATAAAATGAGATCATTGTGTGTCTATTGTAATTTCGTCAGCATTCAAATGAATTGTCATTTTTGCTGACTAATTTAATAAATGAGTATGAAATCAATAGTTTATGTTGTGTACACAGGAAGTACTCCGATCGTTTTGTGCCTATTTGCGGGTGTGATACTTAACCTGCCTTTGTCCACTGCTTGTACAGACGCCAGCAGGTCAAGCTACCCGAAACTGTCAAATTTTCCCAATCAACCTTGAACCTTAATGCTTTTGCGATAAAGTTGAAAATCTATTAAAGAAATTTGACAGATTATAGTAGCTTGATGTGCTGGCGTCTGTACAATCATGTTTAGTGTATGTCTAATCTTATGTTTTTCTTTGTACAGACGCCAGCACATCAAGTTTATCGCTAAAGTATTAGGTTCAAGGTAGATTGGCAAAATTTTACAGTTTCGGGTAGCTCGATGTGCTGACGTCTGTACAATAAACTTATTATTTATTTATTTATAACTGTATCAAAAATGAAACAAATATAGCAGTTCATTCTTGTTCATAGGCAAGTTCGACCTTTTTTTTTTATTTCTACCTGCGAGCAGGTAGGTGTTTTAGAAGCACCTGCCGTTGCGTTTTTGGGCTATGTATACACCAAAAATATATTTGGACTGTTTTTACGTGAAACCTTTACTAGTAAGTACTAAAAAGAGTCATATGAATGATGTTCTATAAAAATTAAATTAAAAATTTAAAAAGCCCCCGACTACGTGAAACCCTATAAAAAGAAAAAAATAACCTTAAAATTATGACCCTACGTATGAAATTTTTTCATTAAATGTTGTCCCGTCGGGGGACCGCTCTAATTATTAGCCTAACGTTCTGTTAAAGTTTAAAATAGTAGCGGTCCCCCGACAGGACAATATTTAATCAAAAAATTTCATACGTACTTACGTAGGGTCATAATTTCAAGGTTATTTTTTTCTTTTTAAGGGTTTCACGTAGTCGGGGGTTTTTTAAATTTTTAATTTAATTTTTTATTTCATGCTTTTTGTAGGGACTCCTTATTATTTAATTTCTTTTATTTTCTTGTGTTTTAAGATTCAGGTAATTTGGTGTTTAATCAGGTTTTTTGTAATTAGCCAGTTTGTGGTGGTGGCCATCTTGGATTTGAAATTTATCATAGTGTTTAGTATTCTACTAGTCAAGCCCTTTCATTTGATACCCATACTGAGGGAGTTGTGAAAAAAAGAATGTTATTCGCCATTTTGTGGTGGCGGCCATCTTGGATTCGAAATGTATCATAGTGTAGTATTCTACTAGTCAAGCCCTTTCATTTGATACCCATATTGAGGGAGTTGTGAAAAAATATGTAATCCGCCGCTTTATGGCGGCGGCCATCTTGGACTGATTTTCATCAAACATAGCTAAGAACACTCCCGGCAAATTCATCTTTCAAACAAAAAAAAACAAAATTGAAATCGGTTCATCCGTTCGGGAGCTACGATGCCACAGACAGACATACACACACACACACAGACACGTCAAACTTATAACACCCGCGTCGTTGCGTCGGGGGTTAAAAATCATCCCCATAACAAAACTTTTGTTAAAACTTGTGCTAGCTAGGGCTACTACTACTTCGTCCGCATAAAATTTCTTGTTTCCCCGATCCACAGCGACACACGAAAATCAGCGTCAGGTAGTACAACTGTGTTGTTACATATCTGACGTTATGCTGAGCTGAGGCCCTTTTTAACCCCCGACGCAAAAACGACGGGGTGTTTGCCGTGTCTGTGTGTTTGTGGGGGTGTGTGTGTGTGTGTGTGTGTGTATGTTTGTCTGTGGCATCGTAGCTCCTGAACGGATGAGCCGATTTTGATTTTGTTTTTTTTTTTTGTTTGAAAGGTGAATTTTTCGGGAGTGTTCTCAGATAATGTTTGATGAAAATCGGTCCAAGATGGCCGCTGCCACAAAATGGCGGATTACATAATTTTTCACAACTCCCTCAATATGAGTATCAAATGAAAGGACTTGACTAGTAGAACACTATACACTATGATAAATTTCAAATCCAAGATGACCGCCACCATAAAATGGCGAATTAGTGAATTACATTTGTTTTTTCACAACTCCCTCAATATGGGTATCAAATGAAAGGGTTTGACTAATAGAATAAATACTATACACTATGACAAATTTAAAATCCAAGATGGCCGCCACCACAAAATGGCGAATTACAAAAAACCTGACTAAACACCAAATGACCTGAATCTTAAAACGCAAGAAAATAAAAGAAATGATTTCATTTCTTTTATTTTCTTGCGTTTTAAGATTAATAAGGAGTCCCTACAAAATGCATAAAATAAAAATAAAATTTAAAATTTAAAACCCCCGACACAAAATAATAATAAAAATAGTATGAATGTAAAAAGCCTAAAACAATTTAAAAAAAAACTATTGAAAAAATAGCTACAAAAAGAACAAAAACGGTATATACGTGAAACCCTATAAAAAGAAAAAAATAACCTTGAAATTTTATTATGACCCTACGTAAGTACGTATGAAATTTTTTGATTAAATGTTTTCCCGTCGGGGGACCGCTGCTATTTTAAACTTTAACAGAACGTTAGGCTAATAATTAGAGCGGTCCCCCGACGGAACAACAATTTCATACGTAGGTATTTACGTATGGTCATACTGTCAAGTTGAGAATCTGTCCAGTTGCTACGGAGGGATAATTTCAAGGTTATTTTTTTCTTTTTATAGAGTTTCACGTTTATGCCTTTTTTGTTCTTTTTGTGACAATTTTTCAGCAGTTTTTTTTTTTATTGTTTTAGGCTTTTTATATTCATACTATTTTTATTATTATTTTGTGTCGGGGGTTTTTAAATTTTTTGGTATTATAATCTTTGCTTTCTGTTTTTATAGTTTTAAGGTGTATTTATTTTGTGGTAATGCCAATAAATGCATTTTTTTTCTTTATTTATTTCTTTCATCGCATCGCCTGCCAGCGCAATGCACATTCGTTTCCGCTTAGCGTTCTTTCGGACTTTTTTGCTTTTTGCTCGGCTCCCTCAAGAATTGGGCTATCAAATGCAAAGAATTTTTAAATCCGACTATTAGTTCCAGAGATAGCGCGTTCAAACAAACAAACAAAAAATCAAACTCTTCAGCTTTATTATTAGTATATACATATATTTAAATATATATTATATAGATAATACCAGCATGTAACTGTCTCACTGCAGGGAAAATGCTTCTTCTCATTCAGTGAAGGTACGAGCATTAATGTCTGTACTAGCAGCGCCCTGCGGTTTCACCCGCATAAGTTTCTCTCCCGTGGGAATATCGGGAAAAGTATCTCATATGTTAAACCTGGTTATAAACTATCTGTGTACCAAATTTCATCCAAATCCGTTTTGTAGTTTTTGCGTGAAAGAGTAATAAACATCCATCCATCCATCCAAACAAACTTTCGCATTTATAATATTAGTAGGAAGTAGGATAGGATATTCATCTCCATAGATTTAATTGAATATCACTTAAGCACAATAGACACATTCACAGACGTATGGATGCACCCAAAATGGTTCTAATTCCACTAAAAAGTTACTTAATTTTACGAAACGTTCTAAAGACTCTAAACATTACGCCCTTGTGTTTAGTCTGTATGAGCAAGAGTGGTACAGAATGAGTTATTTGTTCCACAAATTAACGTGGGTCCGACTTAACATCTCTATTACTCTTAATCAAGTATAACTTGCGAAGGACTTTGATGACGGAACTATTGGAATGTGTTGTTTGAGTAATTGGTTAAGACGCCGTGTGGGAGGTATCCGGATTTGGATGCGAGGAATTTTAACAATAGTAGGTATTGAACCTACTTATCGTAGCTACGCTCTTCAGTTACGCAACCTTCTATAATTACCAATATTGAGATCTTTCTGATGACCTAATCAACTTCTGGAGGGAGGTGGGCTGGTTGGAATAACCACAAACGGCCGCCATCAGCCGCCATCGCCCACGCACAATGGTCCACTTGAAGGACTAAGTGCGGAAACCAAGCCCACAACATAGAACATAGATCTTTCTGATTGTATGCTGAAACAGAAAAACCTGCCTTTTCTGCTTACACGCTGCGTAGGTACAGACGCCAGCACATCAAGCTACTACAATCTGTCAAATTTCTTTAATAGATTTTCAACTTTATCCCTAGAGTATTAAGGTTCAAGATTGATTGGGAAAATTTGACAGTTTCGGGTAGGTTGACCTGCTGGCGTCTGTACGTTCTTGTTTGGTAGTTTGTTGTAAGTACCTAACTTAACAACAAGTACAATGATAGGATGGTAATCAAAACTTCCCCTATAATCGGAACCCCTGGAAACTCCATCCATTAAAATTATTTCACACAAAATCTTACTTACCTATTTACACGTAGCTCTATCTCTTGAAAAGTATACGAACTACAGCGGACCATTGTGCGATGCCCGAATCACAAGCTAGCTAGCGTTCGTATTAGTTCCTCTTGTATCCGATAGAGGTCTCTTGCCTAAAGCAACCAACTAAACTGAGCTAAGTACGGTATTTTTCTTACTTGAAAAGTGTATATGTATTCTGGGCTTGAAACTAAATAAACGAGATCGTCACTATTGCCTTTTCTAATGGTATCCTGTTAGGTCCATGTAATAACTGATTCAAATACATAAAATTATACAAATGGACAGAGATTAATTGGTAAGGAGGTTAAAAGTATCGGTACCTATACATCTAATCCTTTTAAAATGAAAACATATGATTTTACCCATTTCAGTAAGTAAATATAAATGTAATACTCGTAAAACAGATATATCCCGAAAAACATTACGTCAATCAATGACGTTCCTCAAACAATGTCCATTACTAGATAGTGGCAGGAGGGAGGTGGAGGTAGCCCTTGTTTACAAGTCAACAAAGTGCGTCAGTACGCCCAGTCACGTGTAGCCATAAATAGCTACAATATAATGTTCCCAATGTTACATTATACACAGTTTGTACCATGAAAATTGCCAAGCCATCACCAACTTTATCAGTATCAAGTATAATCCACACAAAAACACACAACAGCACCCTTAAACATAACTTTATTAACAATTTATAACGGAATATTCTTAGGGCACTTGGTCCGAATGCTGCCTTCTTCCCTGTGCGCAGAGCATATAGCGATGAGCGCATCTATGAGGAGCAGTGAGGAGTTCGCGAGGGCGCATATCGCGGCGGCTTGCGCGATGCTCTTGCGCTCGTGGCCGGGCAAGCCGCGCCAGGAGTGCAACGTTAGCCCACCGCACATCGCGAACAGAACGCTGCCGCTAGATGACCACCACGCATCCACGTAGGCGTCCGCCGCCGCTGATACTGCCTCGCCTGGTAACAGTTCAATATACGACATTATGACCTCTGGAGTTAGCGACATTCTGCAGAGTTAGCAAGCTGAATGAGGCAGTAGTCCGACCGTGTCTGTAAAGGTCCAAAAGCCTTTATAGCATACCAGACCTCAAATGGAAAAGCGATCGGCAAGCATAGCCAGCCAGAGACGTCCCCTAACTATTTAAGGGTGATAACTTACAATATGTATGAAAATATGTTTCCACGAAACGATATATCTAGATACTGATGAGTCCAAAAAAAAATTTAGGTATCCTTTTAAAATGAATTAAGCATGAAAGCCAAGCTCTATATATACATGGTACCTATATTGTTTATACATCTATAGAATAGAGCGTAAATTAGCGTCCAAAACAAATATATAATTTCGTTAAGCCAGTGGGGGAAATGACTGAAACATACTCAACAAATTCAGATAACGTTCTGCTAATTCGCTAAGGTACCGCCGACGTCCAAACATGATTACGTGTTAAGCCGCATTTATACTGAATATATTCTACAAGCAATCATTCGAGATATTCACCTCGTTACACGCTGGCCTCTTCATCGTACTCCTCAGAGTCCAAGTATGCCAGGCTCAGGTCAAAAAGCATGAAAACTGCGTTGAGGAAAGCCAGGCCAGCACCCAGGTATGCTGCGTTGCAGTCACCAGTTCTCGGGTACGGGGAGGGTTTGATCCTGGCTGCGACCACGAGCCCTCCACTCACGGAGAACAAGGCGACCCCCAGCATACCAAAGTACATGTCTTGGACGAGATCCAGCGGCGCGAATAACATCTCTCCTAGAATGTTCAAGTTGCTAAGACTGGGATACATTAACTGCGGAGCGGTGAGCGGAGCGACAGATGAATAAACAAACTAAACTTCTTTCCGTCGTTTTAGCGAACTGTTTGTGAACTTAATTAATGCAGCGTTGAACTCCGTCTAAGCTTTTGATGTTTCTGTCGGAACCGCATTCAATTTTTTTGGTCAATATTCTACAAACATTGTTAATGCAAGATACATCTAGAAATATCTGCCGCTCGCTTCTTCCTTTGAAAGAAAGTTGCAGAGCAATGTTTTACACTATTTATTTGAGTATTCACCTCGCGAGGGACGAAGTATTAAAAGTTAGAAATAGAACATTTTAATCCAGTATAAATGCGGCACTAGTGCATTGAATATTGTACGCTTAGTACAGTAAAAACACATACAGCATTAGGTACAACTAGATGAAAATATCTCATAAACCATGAAATTAATTAACTTTGGACCTTTTCATTGTCAGAATTTTAAAATGATATATGAACGAATTTTATCGATCCTACGAATACTTACTAGCTACAATTTCAAAACATCATATACGAAAGCTACAGTACAAACGGAATATGCAAGATATGCGAAGCATGTCCAGTATACGGTCATAACTACATGTTTAAACGTATTGTACAATGTATGGGGTACTAGATAAGGTAGCGGCTACATTCTCACCGACGATCTCCCCTGACAGGACCACCACATAGCCGACGTATGTGCCTGAGCATAACATGAGTGTGGGCACGTCTGTAAGGTCATAACTGTAGTGGTGTAGTATTAGACATGCCGCTGTTAACATCTGGAAAAGAGGAATATTTCGAACATTACTATACCAGCCTGCGCACTTCGGGGACTTCATTATCTATCCCAGTTTAGAATAAAAGCGTAAGATCACAATTCACAAACTTCAACGCCATCAACCAAGACAAGACTTAATAAAATAATTAGCAATAGGTTAGGTACATCAAGAAGTCCATTAAGATTCTTAATTAATTTGTTGAAAAAAGTAGGTATTCATATCACAAGATACTAAGGGCCCGATCACACTTTCCACATACCACAACCAACCCAACATTGACACCACGTGGATGGGCGCTAATTTGTATGAAAATGAATAGTCTATTCACACGGACCACATTTGGCCGTAATCATCATACCGACCACATTAAGACGACGTCGCAGCCACAACGCAACCACAACGTTCCGTCGACACCACGACACTATCACAGCCCGAGTCGATCTGTCTGCAAATACTAGCCACAACGCAACTGCAAGAAGTTGCAGCGACACTATTCACACATAACCACTGTTTGCTAATATTTTGTCACTGCGATGTGGTGTGGTTGTGGTGTGTGTGGACGGACCGTTAGAGTACAATCTATATGTCAATCACTCAGTGAGGACTACCTTCGGCCTGTGCAAGAAAGGGATCCAATCGGTGTGACTAGAAAAAAAAGGGTCTTGAGCCTTTTATTTATAAAACCTAGTCGTTCTAAAACTTTTCTATTTTTTCTTTTCAGTGGCAGCCCGGTGTCTGGATTTATTAGTTAATGGCAGTAGCATAATCAGTCTATAACGTTCCCACTGCTGGGACACAGGCCTCCTCTCTGCGAGTTGGAGTGGGCTGTAATCCACCACGCGGGCCCAGTGCGGGTCGGTGGATGTCACATGTTTGCGAATGTTTGGTTGTAGGACATGCCCGGTTTCCTCACGATGTTTTCCTTCGGCGTTTTGAGAGCAGAAAAAATAAATTACACAAAGCAATGTGCCTGCCTGGGTTCGAACCCGCGACCTACGACACGTAAGTCAGGACCGTTACCACTGGGCCACCACTGCTGTGCAATGGCAGAAGACTCGCTACCTTGTACCACCTGCACCCTAATTGCGTAACACACAATCAATCGGAATCGGTTTCATTTTGACAGTTCAACAACATTCATTGCGTTATTTACGTGTTGATCAGACAAATTTTTCGAACTTATGAAGCAATGGATTAGCAATATGCTTCAAAATGATTCAGATTACGATTGATCGTGTGTTACGCAATTAGGGTGCTGGTAGTGTTTTAAACGTGTCTGGCGAAATGTGATTATATTAAACACCCTTATCGACCCCTTCGGGAAATAGAATCAAGCTTGAAACGTTACCTACACGTTACCCTTACCTAACCTAAGGCCAAAATGAAACTGGGAGTGCTAGAATGGATGCCCCGGGGACTGAATTTATAAACTTCACGAAGCAGCTGGCCGAAGCTTTCCTTTGATGACACCATGAATATGCTAACACCTACTTGAACTCTGTGTTTCGAATTATATTGTAAATTGCAACCCCTTTATTAGGGAAACATGTAGTGCGATGCATTTTGTGCACAAGAATACAACAAAGTTTTGATGCAAGTACCTATTGATGAATTATTATCATCTCAGCAAGTAAGCACACTTAACTATACAAATAAAAATATTATTTAGAAAAAATATATTGTTTGTATGTTTGTTTGTTACGCTTTTACGCTAAAACGGTTAAACGGATTTGAATGAATTTCCGCAGTACTTTTACCCCTCTTACAGAGAGGAGGCCGCTGTCCCAACAGTGGGAACTTTATAGGCCGATTATGCTTATACTTTTTATCCTGATATTCCCACGGGATCAAGACTTATGCGGATGGAACCGCGGGGTACAGCTAGTTAAGTATAAGACTGCTGTAAACTTTTAGAAATAAAGATCATAATTATTAATAACACTAGCATTCTTCCTGCTGAAATGACGCAACAATGTGGATATGATAAATTGTTCTATAATTACTTACCAACTCACAGAGTTTAATTAAACACGTTGGTATTAACATTGTGATATACTTTTATATGAAAATGTAAGCGATTAGGGAAAAATTCTTTAATATCAATAACACGATTCTTTAAATTACATGACATCCAAACTTGACAGTTCAGCAACTGTGACATCTGTGTGAGTGACATTTTAACTTTAATTTATTTATTTACAAAAGAGTTTTCATATCCTAAGGTTCTAAGTTTTGTTGTTGGTGTAGACACCAACAACAAAACGTTTACTATAGAACCTAGAAAGAGAACAGGATTTTGACCTCCGATGACCTCCGATGGCAAGGTGAGACTTCGTATAATGTTTTAGTAAATATGAGATTGTCACGACTCATAACTCTTCGCCTTCCCACAGAGGGTTAGAATATGAATCATTTATTTCCAGAAAGTATCGGTGCAACTAGTTTTAAAAGTTGTTTGTTTAAAGTACAGACCATATCTTGATACGTAATAGGTACTTCAATCAACTCAGCTTATCGCAGTCCACTGCTGGACATAGACCTCACGCATGCTGCGCCACAACAGCCTGCCCTTCGCCTTCCGCATCCAGTCTGTCCCAGCCACCTTTTTGAGGTCGTCTGTCCATCTAGCTGGGGTGCGTGCCACAAAAATAGACAACAGTAGGCAAAAGGCAATAGGCACTCATTTTAGTAAAATGGTTAATTACCGGTTCACTTTAACAAGCAACCGACTAAACTCTGATAAACTGACAGAGTAACAATCCAATTGAGCTCTTATCATAAAAAGAACTACGTCATCGATGCGGTAATCCTTAAACGACGTTTCTGTTTCGACGTTGCTGTGACTTGACTAATGTATTAATATTAATCAACTCACAGCAGTATGCTGATGCAGAGTTACGCTTAACAAGACTACATGCTATTAAAATTTGGCAGCATGCCAACATAAGAAGCCGTCTCAACATCGTCATCCATAACACAAAATATCGAAGTATTGAAACGCATTTCATATGATTGACATATGAAATGCGTTAGATGCAGCTGAAAACAAGTATTTTATATAGAGCGACTGCCAATCTGACCTCCACAACCTAGTAACTGGATAACACAATACCCCCTGGTAAAACTGGTTGACAGACTTTGGGCTTCTGACTACCCGTAACTACTGTCATATATCTACGAATGACAATGACAGCTGGGACCAACGGCTTAACAGTCTTTCTGAGGCACGGAGGTGTGTCAATATGTCATGGATGGCACCCATCCACGTACCGACTGCGGCAAGCGTTGCTTAACCTCGAAGATTGTTCCTTGCGGCTGTTATTATTTAGCCAACCATAAAACAAAATATCGAAGTATTAAAACGCATTTCGTTGGTATTAAATACTAATTTGAACAGATACATCCCATTCCGTGACTGTCGAAAGTTCAAGGAGTCTTTGTGGTAAGAATTGCTTTTATTTCGTTTTCATTAACGTAATAACGATGCAAACAAAGAGGCAATCGTCCCTCGGTATTTGTAAAACAATAAAAGTTGGTAACGAAAAATAAAAGCAATGAGTACTTCTACCTATAATAGGTACTCACAATAAACAAATGTTTATAAAAAAATAACCTTTATTTCGGCCAATTAACATCCATAGTAGTTTGTAAGCAGAAATCTTATGACTATGTTAGTAAAACTTAATATTAGGATACTTTGCGACAAGATTACTCTGAGAGATACATCTCTTAATAATGCTGTGCATTATCGAAGAGTCGCATCTCCCAGCTATGATTTTCTGTTATAAAATTTATTGTTATTTGTTGTTGTTTTATTAAGGAAAAAATGCGTTATTGGAGTTGAGATTTCGTGATCTTCTAGTAGGTTTTAATAATATGTCTTTGGATTAATGGCTTTTATGAAATCTCGTCTTTATTATTGGCCCGAACGCATCTGTCTCAAGGTCTCTGCACACAGCGGGCGGGGCGGGGCGGGACGGGACGGTGAGGCGGCGTTGGCGCGGCGGTAGTGTTCACACTGCGGGCTCGATCACGTCCCGTCCCGCCGCGCCTTTCTTTCATCAAAAGGAGGTGTTGAGCGATTCAGACATGGAAACGCAATTGCTCATAGTTGCGCTAGCTAAGAAAAAACAACGTAAACGGAAATGGGTGCATGAAATAAATCAATAACGCGTTCGCGTCCCGCCACGCCCCGCCCCACCGCTTCTGACTTGTATTCTCGCTAGGCGCGGCGGCGGCGGGGCGCGACGGTTACCGTCGCGTCGAGCGGGGCGGCTCTGTGTGGTGTCGTCCGTAATATCTAGTACGTTACAACTGCTCAGCGCCGCGTCGTCGCCGTCTAGTAAGCTGTGTGCAGAGACCTTTACAAAATAACTATAACATACTCATCATCCGTCTAGCCTTTTCCAAATATATCAAGGTCGGCTTCAAGTCTAACCGGATGCAGCTGAGTACCAGTATTTTATATGGAGCAACAGCGTATCTGACCTCTACAACCCAGTTATTGATTAACACAATAGGGTAGTTGCCTGGGTAAAAAAAAATATTATTATATTTAGTCCGTCAGTTAGATTATCGAAACTTAATGGACACGTATTTTTTCTTTTGTCAATCAAACAAAAAATGACAAAGATAAAGCGCGTCAAAATTTGGGAGTGGGGGGTCGTGACGTCACTTGCTTGCAAAAATGTCGCAAGCAAGTGACGTCACGCGGAACATTAACGGGCGATATCTTCATCATTTTTTATATAATTGACAAAAGAAAAAATACGGGTTCAAATTTTTTTGATAATCTAACTGACGGACTAATTAGATTTTTTTAGGAAAATAGCCTGTAGTCGTTTGTAAGACTGCTTGGCAGACTTTCGGGCGTCTGAGTACCCGTAACGACTGTCAAAGATCCACGAATGACAGCCGGGACCAACGGCTTAATGTGCTTTCCGAAGCACGGGTGGATCTCGGTATGTAAAGGTGATCACCCATCCACGGACCGACGGCAACAAGCATAGCTTAATCTGATAGATCGACAAGTGCGGTTGTTTTTACTTAGCCACAAGCCCCCATAACATACTAAACTAGGTATAAAACATAAATATTTAAAACTATTTACGTAAGAAATGCCGTCACTGTATAAACAGGGGCTTTGTTTTTCAGTAAGCATCTTAACTCGCTTGCTCGCCCACTCGTTCAAGTACCTGCGTACTTTTACAGGGACACCTGTCTACAGGGCTGAAACGTGAATGTTTCAGTGCGTGGGACTACGCGTAATGAGTATGCCTAAGCCTTCTGTCCACGGATTAGCATTATAAATATGAAAATATTGCGGCACATGACATTTCCTTTTATACGAGTAAATGTTTCACTAATATAAATATTTAATAATTATTTCAGACTTATACAGGGTGGCAGGGACATCGACGTAAACCTGTTACCATGGATTCGGTGCATGAATCTGAAGAGGAAGAGTTAAAATTTTTCGTAGGTAATTAAAAAAAAAATAGCTGTTGCATACATTTTGACCACGCAGGTATTGCACTATTCTATGAAACAGCTGTTTTTTTTTTTATAACCGACGAAAAATGTCTACTGTCTAGAATCATGTGCTGACAGACAATGTCTGTGGGCCAGTCACTCGGCCACTGTGCCAATAGATATAGTAAACAGCGAATTAAACATTAAAGTATCGTAAAGTTGCAACTCAATGAGTGTGGTAACATCCATCACTTAATTCAGACAACTTGAGCAGAATAACAAATAACTATTATCCTTTTATTGAGTTTCCACTTAAGTGCAGAATTAACCATAAATAAACATAAGTGAGCATGTATAATTAAGCCTAATATGCAATCATTATAATCAATTACGATTATAATTGGTTGTAACCATAGAAATGTAATTCCTATATCAATGGTTGTAACAGTAAACTTCCAGTGTTCATCGTAAAGTTATTATTATTGTCGTAAAATAATAGTCTCTAATTCATCTACAACATAATTACGTTACTAGAGAATGTTGAGAATACCTTTGCTTAGCTTTGGGACAGTGAAAAGGTTAAAAGTTATGGGGCCGCGTAGTCTGTACGGATATATCCAACTCTCCGGAATCATTGTAGCAGGAGAAACATCATTGCGTTTAAGTCGTTAGGTGTCTCAACTCAACCCTCCATTCTCCAAAGAGACCCTATCAACGAGGATCTCACAAAAAAAAAAAGTTTCAAGTCTTCACAGTGCTCATCATCACCATTTCAGCCGAAAGACGTTCACTGCTGGACATAGGTCTCCCCCAAAGCACCTCCTCTTCGACCGGTTCTGTGCTTCCCGGATGCAACGGGTTCCTGCGGCCTTCACAAGGTCCACCTTGTGAGAGGCCTTACAACGCTACGTCTTTCGGCACGCGGTCGCCACTCCAAAACCTTTCGGCTCCATCGGGCCATCTGCTCTGCGAACAATGTGCCCTGCCCACTGCCACTTAAGTTTGGCAATTCTTCGGACTATGTCCGTTACCTTGGTTCTCCTGCGGATCTCTTCATTTCTGATAAAAGATGAAGATTATTGGTTGATATGCTCACGTACTTAAATACCTAAATAAAGTCCCCCAGACCGAATTTCGGCCATGCCGACCAATCTTACCAGAGACCTGCCTTCGGCGCGGGAAAGATTATAGTGCACAAATGTATACGCAAACACGTGTGTACTCACTTACTTACAATGAATGTGAAACAGTAGTAAGTAGATATACACAACAGTAATTTTTATTGACAGGCAGTCTAAATGTTAACCAGTATGACCAGGGAAAGGAAAACAATTAGTTTTATGCTTCATGTTCTGTAATGATCCAACAACATTCTTGAAACAGATGTCATTGTGCACTTTTACGACTTTTGGCTTGCATTTGAACTCGTGTAAAACATTACATTTAATTGATTAATACTTATTATCATTTCAAATATGTCACGACTCTCAGGTTACACAATTACAGAATGCCCAGTTACAGCTTTCTACGCTGCCCCAAAAGTCGTTATGACATTCTTGTTCTAATCTTCACAATCTTACGGATCCAACACTTAAGGAAATACATTGAACTCAACCAAACTCAGCCATATCTAGGTTTTATTTTAGCCTAAACTATTGCTTATCGGGCGAGGATACCGGTATATCCTAGAACCAAAAAATCGAAGACATGTGACATCTACCAACCTGCACTGGGCCCGCGTGGTGGGTTACTATTACGGACCACTCCCTCTCACCGAGAGGAAGCCTGTGTCCCAGCAGTGGGAACATTATGGGCTGATTATGCTATGCTTATCGTATATCAAAAAGAACTATGTACCTACTTTAGGTGTATTTTGTAATTTCATTTAGTAGCTAACATAGCGCGCAAAGTTAAATTACCTTTAGGGACAAGTGAACAAGTTTACAGTCATTATATACTTCGTTGTTTATTATTTTCATTTTTGTGGTGAGGTCTTCCATGAAATGAGGTATTACATATTTAATTTTTCATTTGGCCGGCAGATTAGGCTGGAGCAAAAAGCCCACCAGAGACCGGAAAGTTAATACGATTTGCATAGAAAAGTGATTGAGATCTCACACTTCACTCTGTGGGCGTTAGCATTACATTATAAAGGAAATTATTGTCTTTTTTATAACGTTCCCAAGATAGAATCTATATCTATACTTATAATAAATCTGTAGAAGTGAAAATTCTGTACATTGAAAATATCAAAAAAATAAATAGCAGGGGGTGTTACTAGACCGACACCGAACCCAAAAATGTGATTAAAAAAATTTTTGTCTGTCTGTCTGTCTGTCTGTCTGTCTGTTTGTTCAGGCATCACGCAAAAACTACCGGTTCGATTACGATGAAACTTGGTATAATTATTCTTTAATATCCTGGGCACCACACTGGGTACTTTTTATCCCGGAAAAGTATATACAATAAAAAACAAACTTAATTTTGCGGTTCGATCCCTAGATCCGATTACTGTACCAACCGCAAATAATAAGTTTGTCGTAGGTTAGGTCACACGCAGTGGAGTTCATTTTTATTCCTTTTACTTTTTAGAGTTATTTAGGTTTATTTTTATATAAGTCGTAGGTATAGATTTTAATTTTAAAGTATAGGTAGTATATTTGATAGTGTACGTAGTGATCGTAGGTTATTTTATAATACTGTTAGGTAGGATAGTCATTCGTATAGATATTAGTTTTTAGAGATTTTGCTTATTTATTGAGTTTAGATTGAGGGGCCCGTGGCTAAATAATAACAGCCGCACAGGTCGATCGGTCAGGTTAAGCTACGCTTGCCGCGGTCGGTCTGTGGATAGGTGACCATCTTTACATACCGAGACACCTCCGTGCCTCGGAAAGCACGTTAAGCCGTTGGTCCCGGCTGTCATTCGTGGATCTTTGACAGTCGTTACGGGTAGTCAGAAGCCCGAAAGTCTGACAACCAGTCGTACCAAGGGTATCGTATTACCCAATAACTGGGTTGTGGAGGTCAGATAGGCAGTCGCTCCATGTAAAATACTGGTATTCAGCTGCATCCGGTTAGACTGGAAGCCGGCCCTGAACATAGTTGGGAAAAGGCTAGGCAGATGATGATTGAGTTTAGATTAGTTATCGTCATAAATGGGTTTATTTAGGTAGGTAGGTATTTTATTTTCTGTTATTGAGTTTATTTATTTTTTTAATTAGGTAGGTACTTAGGTAAAGATATCATATAGGTACCCTCTTAATCACCATTAATGAAACACAATTGGTTTTCTATTGTAATTAGCCACAAAGGGCCCGCGAGATAGATGGCATCCTGGTGCACATACATTTTATCCTGTTAGCACGTTCCCGTGGGATAATTTCCGACATCCACGCGGGCGAAGCCGCGGGCAGAAGCTAGTATACAATAAAGCTTTGTTTTATTTGCGTACAGTTGAAAATACCTTTGAGGTTACAAGTCTGAATGGAATAGGATGACTGAATTGGCTTGAACTATTCTGAGACAAAACCCCAAGAGGTCACACACATAAAATTACTTCTCTAAAGAAATCTGCGTGTTTCCGACCCTTTTCGACCTACGCCAGTGCAAAAACATCTCTATATCGAAACGATCAAATTGACTTTTATGACCACTGCCAAGCGTTGAATAAAATCAATTTCCTCCGAATAGATTAGTTTTCTTTTTTTTCCATCTATACAACTTTTAGGTCGAATGTAAAAGTTACATGAATAATTTAATTTCGCTATAGGCTAGGTATTATTCGGATTCGCGGATTCTTCGAGATCATAAAGTGGAGACAACACACGATGAGGTATATCTTTATACAGTATTGGTACGATAGATTTTAAAATGTAGGTTGGTACGCACGACGACAAATCAAGCTATACATTTCCAGTATAAGCTGACTTCTCATTGTACGAAAAGCCTATAGGTACAATGCGAGGTCAGCTTAAATTGGAAATGTACAGCTTGATACATATCAAGCTGTACATTTCCAATTTAGTCGTGTGTACCTAATAAGTAAACGTGTCGCAGTAAACGTAAGAACTACTTACTTGCGGTTCTGCAAATACAGTTGACCTTATTTTATTGAAAATGGTCGACAGCGAACATATTTTGTCTGTAATGGATTACCAATTAATTAAAAAGCACTTGAATAAGTCAAACTATTATATTGAACAACAACAACTAAATCTAAGTATGCCTACAGGACCCATTACCTACACGACATCTCTGTAAGCATCATGTATATTAATTTTATTCCTTATTTTGATTGTTGTTTTTTATTTATATTTAATCATATGCTGCACTGGTTGACGTCATCATGTCAACGCCGGCTGTCGCTGAAAACGACAAGCCTGTATTATATTTTTAAGCCTGTATTATAGGTATTAAAAATATTCTGATAATGTGCTATAATACAGGGTGGCAGGCACATCGACGTGCAACCTGTCACCATGCTTTCAGCCCATCATTCTGAGCCCCGCTGCATTGAAATATTTCGTCGGTTATTTTAAAAAAATGCTGTTCCATACATTTTGACTGCATAGGTATTACACTTTTTATTAACAGGTTCGGGCGGCGGGCGCGGTAAACGAGACACAATAGAAGTTTTATTTTTATGACGACTATAGCCGTATAGCGCCCTTGAAGGTGTTACACAGCAGATATTTTTTTTATAACTGACGAATAATGTCTACTCTTGAGGATCTAGCCTAACCTGAGACTAGAGATGCCGATGCATGCCACCAGTTTCTTTGACAAATCTTTTCAATTCACACACAAATCGTTATGGAATGACTTACCCGTGTCGGTAAGGCGTGCTCAATCTTTCTCCGCTTTCAAAATCATGATAAAAAAGCACTTCCTCTCTCCTTAACCATCATCATTATTATATTATTATTTATTATTATTATCTTATATTATTATTATTATTTTCTTTGCTCTTGTTTCATGTTTAATATTATATGTATATATTTATTTAGGTGATTAAAATTAAAAAATAAATACTTTATGTATTATATTAATAGTATAATGTAAATGGTACACCACAGACTACCTACTATATTTGTCTCTCCTTAATTTTTAATCCATCCAAAGGTTGTCTTTAAAAGATCGCTCTTAGCAATAAGACCGCCCATTGTGTCACCCTTTATAAAATGTTATATATTTATGTTCTGTAATTTGTATGGTGTACAGACGCCAGCAGGTCAAGCTACCCGAAACTGTCAACCTTGAAGCTTAATACTTCATGGATAAAGTTGAAAATCTATTAAAGAAATTTGACAGATTGTAGTAGCTTGATGTGCTGTCGTCTGTACAATAAAGAGTATTCTATTCTATTCTATCTAGAATCACGTGCTGAAATCATGGTTACAGTTTGCGCCTGACTCTCTGTATACAGTACCTACATGTGCATTAATTTATATTGATTCTGAAATCAAACTTTTTGTTACCATTCCCCAAAGTAATTAAAAATCATTTGATATCTGTGAATCAGAAGCAAGCGATTATGTGATAATGGAAAGTCAGAACGTCCATTGTCTGGAAGCGGCTGTGTTTTTGCCAATCAAAGCTTCATTGTGACTTCACCCTTAAAGGAAGCTGCGGAGATACAATGTTACGAAATTACAATAACGTTCCCAGCCACAGACGTCGAACCATAATCATAAGGTTTAACGTCCTAAGAAGTCTTTACATAGTCTGCAAACACTATTTTATTCTCACAAAATTGCAGTTTTTACTGACGACTTCGGGTGAAATCTAGATTTTACTAGTTCATATCTAGAGGAAATTATTATTTGAAATCCAATTGGAGTGTAGTCTGCAGCGTTGATTGCATTCTCGGAGCGCCGCTGATCGAGTAGACCGGCGCAAGTCTCTGGTTACCCGATTGTCTTGTCTCTTTATTTTTATTATGATCTGCGGTTATTGAATCTTGGCTGTCATCTTTGGCTGCATTGGTTTATTTATTAGTTTATATAATTAATTATGTAAGCGATACTACCGTAGCACCAGTCCTGGCGGAAAGTATAGTACTCTTGTTATTTAAAGAAAAGGAAGGCACTTGATAATCTGCCTACACTTTACTAGACACTATATATCGGTACATGAGCTGGTGAACAACAAAATGTATAATATTGGTTATACTTAATCTTATTGATTATTATTTAGACATTTAGCACTCATATACTTAGATTTATCGATTGATATTTCTCATCAGGCATTACATTTAAAGTGCACAAATACTCGGCTGCCGCGGGCGATGCTTCAACCCGTTCACCTCAGATGTTTCAGACTCTTTGCCATGATTTAGTGAGATGCGATAAGATGTAATGATGAACCTAATATTTTATGTTCTATCGGTTCCAATGAAGACTTTATCTATAAGACTCATTTGAGACCTTTAATCGACTAATTATGTTCATTTTAATTTGTGTTGTTTCAGTTCTTGCTCTTCTGAAAATGCAGAATGATTCAGGAGGTTATAAACTCCTTGATATCTTTTACCTACATTGCTTCGGTATTAATATACAGGGTGACAGGGACATCAGCGCGGGACATCACGGACATCAGCCTGGGCGCTGAGGTCCCTGCCACCCTGAGTGTTTTACCATAGATTCAGTACATGACTCTGGATTCAGAGTCATGTACTGAATCTAAGGTAAAACGCAAGGCGATCCCCTTGCGTTTATATTTGGGTAGGTTATAAAAAAATATTTGCTGCTCCATACATTTTGACCGGATAGGTATTGTACGTTTCTATGAAATAGCAGATTTTTTTTTATAACCGGCGAACTATTTCTACACAAGGGAGTCTAGAATCATGTGCTATATATATATATGGTTACAGTTTGCACGTCGTAGGTAGGTTACATTACATCAGGACGTTGTTTCTCGTGTCCACCAAAATATAGTGTGAACAACAGTCTTCACATAGTTAGGTACTGTCTGAAAACTTTAAAGGATTAGCTTTTATTTTAATACATTTTTGTAGTTGTCTTTACCGCAATAACATTTTGGTATGAATTTCCGAGTTTATAAAAGTTTCCTCTTTGCTATGAACGCATTAGGTGTTTCCATTTTGTGATAATGACAGTCGATCGTTGGTAATCTTGGCTTCTTATAATACAGATCATGTCAAATGCTAGCGGTGATCGAGGCCGATCTTATTATCTCGAAGATATTAGAGGCGGCCATTTATAGGTGATGCAATAGGTGAATCGCATCTGGGGGTGTAGGACAAACATTTAAGTTTTTCGGCGTAGGTACTTACTTACTAAGATTTTAATAAATATAGCTCTATATTAAAATTTATAACTTTCTCTTGCTTAAAAAAATACCTCTTAGATATCACCATCCTCCTGCTCTAATCTCAATTTATTTGGAGTCAACGCAACGTTTTCTTCCCTCTATTACATGAATTAGCCATCAACTAAGTATTTACCCCCTTTCTAGTCATATCTCTAATACAATTTATCCATCGTTTCTTTAGTCTTCACCCTTTCATCACGACTTGCCTTCATTCCTCCGCATCACATGCCCTTACTATGACAACCGACAATTCATAGATAGTTGTCCGCTAATTTAGACCTGATCGTCAACGCCTATTCTTATTCTTCTTCGTCGTTCCCTCAATGCTGAGGATCGTGACCACATACGACGTGTCTGTCCATACCGAAGTTCAAGCAAGATCGGGCGCGGTCAATACTTGGATAGGTGACCATCTGTACCTACACACCGCGTGACGTTGTATTTTTTTGGCAAGCTTATTAGTTTTTCTGAGTTTATCATATTTATTTTCTTTTTCTCTTTGTATTAATATTAAAACCGGTTTATATTCGGGGCTTCTGAGAAAACACTCTACAGCGTAGGTGTTTCGATACCCGCTTTACATCGGCGTGCTACAGAAAACGCATGAACTTTAAAAATATTCTGTTTACCTTATGCAAGTGGAGTCAACTAGATATTTTATAGGTCGTCCGTATATGTCACTTTAATTAATAAGCTAAAAGTCTCATCATCATCCATCATGCTTAGCTTCGTTTAGACCAGCCGTCCCCTCGCGAGCTTGTAACTAATTACCAATTAAAATCTGGACAGCACAGCGTTTAATATCTATAATAGCGTATGGCTACTTGGGTTTTACACGTTTCCAATTAAAATTTATGATATCAATTAAAATCTATTGATACATCTCTATATGTTGTTTGTATATGTGATGCTCTGCAGTGGAACTTTCTGTGATACAGTTTTCTATCAATTTATATATGATACGATTTTTAAATATCAATAAAAAAAATGATGGTTCAGATTTTAAATATTAATTTGAAAATTAATTAGGTTATTCTTTGTGCAAAAAGCCATACCAGTGCTAAAAACTTGTATCTGATATTAATTATGTTATTATTATTACATAATAAAACGCACCTAACCAAAACACAAAAGCACTAATAAAAATAATCCTTGTCCATTATTTTCCGTTCTATACTAAAAAGGCTATTATTTCGCAAGAAGCTACCGACTCCGGCGCAGGATCGGAACAAGATCATTTTCAAGTAATAGTCGTTGACGCGAGAGGAGCGCAGGCGCACTACGGTCACGGACTCGAACTTCAATGCTATGTGACATTTACACAAAACCAACGTTTTACCACCCACTAGTTTGAAATTGAAAGTTCCCATCGGCAAAACCAACAATGAATAGGTACACCTACTTTCATTTATTCGGAAATGGGAACCAAGGTATGGCGGTAAAGTTCGCTAGACTAAGCGTGGTGAGGTGTTAGTTTATTGAGATTAATAGCTATTGTAATGTAAGGGATAACCTTTTTTGACTCTGGTCACTTTGGTCCTATGAGACATAAAATTCTACCCTCGTCAGTTATTTAATCCCAAGTTCAGGCCTTTCATGGGCCGTCCTGAAAATGTAAATAATGCTCAGTTAGTCGGTGGCTCGTAGGTAGCTATTCGGATTACAAGCAGCAGTTATCTATCACCCATTATAATTAACTTAAATAACTATGTAATCGTGGAGATAGTAGAAACGAAATACTAAAAAGTACAAAAGAAAGTTATACAGCAAACAATTACTAAGTAGATACGAAAGAAAAGCTTTCAAATAAAAGAATAAAGTTATTATGATGAAGTTCAAAGTAAAAAACTACTGGATTCATTATCAAACTTTTATAGAGCTCAGATAAGGCGTTAACTTTGCCGTATGCTTTACAGTCCTTATAGCAAAAGTTAAGTTCATCCAAAGGAATGTAAAAAATGCTTGTTTGCATCGCAGTCAAGTTTAACTAGAAACTAGATCTAAGTAGACCGATATACAACAAAAAACATACCAATGTTAGACTGTTTGTGGATATCTAGCATCTATTTGAATATTTTACAAGAATCTCACGTTTAGAAGCCCAATTCCCGTATTGCGACTAGATTTTGAACGTTTTTACGTTCAAAATCTAGTCGCAATCTCATCTCAGCGTCAATCAATGTCAAAAATGTATAGAGGTATTTTTGACAGATTGAGACTTAGATCAAACTGTGAACGTTCCTAAAATTACGAGAATTGCCCCTCTGATGTTTGTCATAAATCGGGGCGTAAATGTTTTCCCATGTTAACATAAGACGATCAAACTCCAACTTATTAGAACACTCACACATCATATTCGTATTAGTTCAATATGCGCCATTAAGAAAATCTTAATGGAAATAGCTAACGCAACTTAATCATGTAGTTGTAAGCTTTCGCAAGTGCGAAGTAGTGGGTGCTGCAAGGAGTTAGCAAATAATGACCCATATATACACGTGGAGGAACGATTCCATTTCTGTGAACCTCCTTAGGGGTATTGAAAGGCTTTGCTTTTGTTAAGGAATACATCCGCAAAGGGAATTCCAGGTTAGCTAAATGTTTGTGAGCTTGAGGCGTGGGGCAACGAGGCGCGGATGCACTCGCGATATCGGCGGAGCACGCACAAGGTGAAGCAACCGAGAAAGGGCAAATCGGAGCAATATAAAACGAGGCACATCCTCGCTAAGAGTATTCAGCAAACAGCTGAACAGCAAAGAGCACCTGTTCACTCGTACAATATAGTTAAAAACAGCAGACATGACTACTTCACTGGTAAGTTCATGAAGATACGGTGCTCCTGCTTGTAATATTCCTTGTTTAAAAACAGCGAATTTTAAATCCTGAATAAATTCAAGTTATCCCGGGTTCAATCTTGAACATAACCTTTTTTTCTGAAGCCAAACATTTGAATGGTTCTGTCGTGACCGTTGAAATGGTCCTGAAAATACTCTTGCGTGTAATTTTTGCTTAAACCGTTTCCCTTTAAATTTTTAACTGAAATATGAATAGTATTATTTTAACTTTATTTCAACCTAAACTTTTTTGTAGAAAATTTTCCCAATTAATTCCTTCCCAATTCATTTGCTTACGAAGAAATTCTTAAAATATTAGTTGTGCTGATTGTGCTACTCTCTTTAACTTGAAAACGCTTGTTGTTGTTCTCAGTTGATCTTCTCCGTGGCGCTGGTAGCGATCGGATCATGTGGTCGTCTAGAGCCTCAGTACCTTCCCCCGCGGCCTGGTGGTGGGTTTGGCGGAGGCGCCGGTAATGGCGCCGGTGGTGGCGGCGGCGGGGGCGCGGGCGGCGGCTTTGGCGCCGGTGGCGGTGCGGGAGGTGGCGCTGGAGGCGGATTCGGAGGATCTGGCGGATCCGGCGGATCTTTTGGCGGCGGAAGCGGCGGCGGCAATCAAATACCCATCACCAAATTTGAGAATGTCAACAACGGCGATGGAACTTATCATTTCGAGTAAGATTTCTGCTTATTTTATTATTGTCTTATTTTATTACCGTATAAAACGTGCAAGTTCAAGTCGATATATTGGAAGGAGGATTTAACTTCACTTAACTTTGCATTTATCATTGTGGAGAAAGTTAAACCGTCTATCTAGCCGATAACACAAAGAATCATAAATTATAGAAACGCCTCAAAACACTGTTCTTAGTACCACTCCGGCTACATAATAGTAAAAGCCAAATACGAATTCTACCAGAAGTGGTCTTGGTGCAACAAACGTAACCTCTTTACCTGTCTTCTTTTCAGTTACGAAACCGGCAACGGCATATCAGCCCATGAGAGCGGATCTCCTAGCGCGCAGGGTCCCGAAGGTCTCGCCGTGACAGCTGAAGGAGGTTTCTCATTCAAGACCCCCGACGGCCAGCAGATCTCGCTCACCTACACCGCCGACGAGAACGGTTTCCACCCCGTGGGCCCCCACCTACCCACTCCCCCTCCCATCCCCGAAGAAATCCTCCGCTCCATTGAGTTCAACAAGCGTAACCCCGGATCGTAAGTAGCAATTAAGTTAATTTTGTTAGTTTAATGGCTTGTATAGTGCTGGCTGTTATAAATATAAAGGATCCACGTGTAAGCTATATATGCTCAATACTCAAATATGTTTATTGCATGCCACAATGTGTTAGATGGTAGGTTTTACAAAGAATCCCGCATGTAAATTTCCAAAACTATGCATCTTATATTCGCTAACTAATACTTCTTTGAACACCAAAATCATTAAATAACTAGGCATTTCTGTACCAAAAACCATGGCCAGTAGTAAAATGACGCAATTTAATGAAGACACCTTTTTATAAGAGACGGCTATTTAACAAGGAAAGTCTTATTTCCTAAAGACTAACTTATCTAATAAGAGCGACTGTAACAGTTACAAAGAGATGAGCTACGGACTTCTTAAACTTTGTCGAGGGCTATAAAACTTCACTGGGATTGAAAGTCGCGTCTCAGAAGTGAAATAAAATGCTACGAGTACAAGTCGCAGAGTTGACATTGAGAAAAAAACAATTGCCTACCTTACTACACCAATGTACAGTCGCTTACAAACAGTGGTTTGCCTGCTAGTAGAAAGTGTTTTTAGTAAACATTTTAATGAAGGGATGTTAGTTAAACAGAGTGCCTCAACAGACCAGAAAGAAAAATTTAAATCAATTCAAATGCATCTATTAGCATAGTGAATAACATGTCCTGTCTAAGTCTTTCGTTCAATTCGATACTTCAGAGGCAAAATATTTCCATACCGCTACTTAGGTGTGGATAAAATGCACGTGGATTACACAACCGCACAGACTAATTGTATTTTTCTTCTATTTCAGCGAGGGCTCTTACAATGGCGGCGGCGGCGGTTCCGGCTCCGGCGGATCCGGTTCAGGCAACGGCGGCAATGGAAACGGCTACCACTACTGATCTCACTCTATACTCACTTAGTTAATCGCTTAGAACTCGCAAGCAAACACACAGGAACTTGACATAAACAGTAGTTAAAGGAAACAGTGCTGGGACTCGTAAAAATGGACCAGCAACAAAGCTGGAAAAGATGGGCAGAATGGATCTTCATTCTGGAATTGGGAGCGCACGGAATATGGCTTTGGTTCTGAATATTCAATGGCCTATCGTTGTATTGTAAGTCGATTTCAAATCGGCTGGGAATAGGCTGGATCGTGTATGGTGGAATTGTATGATAAGGAATGCTAACGTTGCTGTGCCGGCTATTCAAAGTTACGAGCCACAAACGATGCTAAACAAATGAAGTTCACCAGAACCATTCCATTCAGACTTAGGTAGGCGCAATGGAAGAGGTGAAATAAGCACGAGGAATGCTAAAGGTCGCCTTTAGAAGGGTAGTCCAACTGACCGCAATCATGTAGTGCGTTCGCTTGCGATTTCAAAGCAATTTTAGCTAATGAGACATCGATCCAACGAAACTGACCGCTTGAACTGGGGAGGACTGTGATACCACGACGAAACTCGCACTGTTTATTTATTTAGTAAATAATTGTAGTCTTTCAATGTAAATAGGCATGGTGTATGAATAAACGTATGTTTATGTGAATGAATATGTTTTAGTTTTTCTAGTTTTCCCTTTTTCACCATTTTTATTATTTCTTCATTATTTTGCTGATAATTTACTTTTATTTATTTTTTTATCAGCCTATCTTGCATCCCACTGCTGGGCAAAGGCTACCCCTTTCTCCTTCTAAACCTTAAGTACTTCCAAACCTTGATTAATTAACTTATTAAAGTAGAAATATTGTTGTCTAAAGCCAAGCATTAGTACCGCAGCAGCTGGGGAAGTTGACAAAGGTCAAGGGTTTAATTCCTACCCCCATGGAGTATTGTGACGACCTCACCCTTTACTCAACAAGTAGTTATTAATAGAATTTTGATGAATAGCGCTGAAACCTTCTTATGTACCTTCTTGCTTATAGGTATGTAGATGACGGTATTAGTAAATTATAAAATGGAGTATAACGATAATTGTGTACTTCTTTTTTTCGTATCGATGTTTTTACATTGTTGGTGGCTTAAAGAAAAATGTAGGTATCCTTTAACAGTGGTGCTAAAGAATACATAATTTTTTTTCACTCCTCTTGGTCAAAAAGACCATTGCAGTGTATCAGACCGAGGAAAAAATAGCATATTTTCCCCTAGGGTAAAAAAGTTTTTTTTTTATTTCTTCCGTAGCCGCAACGCACTGCACGCATTCTACCGAAGAGACCGCCGAAGTTCCATTTTCAAAAGAAAATGTTCTTTTTTTATGAAACAGTAATGAATCGAGTCTTTATTCATAGGTTGTAAAAGAAAAAAAAAAAGGAACTATTTAATTTTGTATTGGATTATTTTATTTTCTCGCAATCGTAGTGAAAAGTAGAGTGTAACACACGACGCTAAAAACCCATTATAACTCGGTTTCTATTTACTCCCTCGTTTATAATAGGTCAGTTTAGCCCCTTGTATAACAATCTACTATTTTCTAAATGGCCTTTGCTATTATTTTAACTACCACTACTACCTATTACGGAAAAAATATTGACTAACTACGTTTTCTCTAAAAAAATACCAAAAATAGAACATGATCAGTAAAATTGCACAATTTCTAAGTCATGAAGAAGCCTTTTTATAAGAGAAGGCTATTTAAACAAGGAAAGTTGTTAAATAACAAGAAAAGTTTTACATGCCACCTACTGAGGTGGCCACGGCGATTGCGCCATCATCAGTGGCGTTCTTTAGGTCTTCTTTAGCGCAAGTGAATGGGACTTAGGGACACTCCAGCAAGTACCTAGTGCTTAAATCATGATTTATCACAATACAAGGGATCATACTACCTCAAGTCAATAAAAAAAAAATACGCAAGTGCTCCATCAACAAAAAGGTAATTGATCAAGTCACGCTATTGCAATTTACCGCATGAACATAATCCTGCCAAAAACAACATATCACCTAAATAGTTTCTGTAAATGTGTCATATTATTAATGTTCCTATTAGAACGTAATTAGATTAAAGTTCGTTTGCATAAGCAAATACCTAAGTCGAACATGAGGCCACTCACTACAGAGCTATAAATGTCTTGCTTTCAACCCAATGTACAAGTTTAGTGCACATATATTTCAACTCAATTATATCATAAATGCCACACTTAATGGTGGAAGGTTGGAAGCTTAGATAATAAATATAATTATAACTCTTAAACTGGCCATGTTATGCTCGTAGCTTTCAAACTATTACGAATTGTCAGATAAATGCTGGTTTACAACCTATTGCGGCTAATGATATTTCGGGATGAGCATGCAATTTGGAAAATGCATTGCGATGTAATTGCAAACTGTAGGTATTTACTTACTAGCTTATGAAATTAATTGGTATAATACAGCAAACTTTCATCAGATTTTGAAACCTAAACCATTGATATCCATCCTCAGTCGCTCCATGTAAATTACTGGTATTCAGCTGCATGCGGTTAGACTGGTAGCAGTTCCCAACTTAGTTGTGAAAAGGCTAAGCAGATTTATTGATATTCATCCTCTTGACTGTCACAAATTTGTATTACAAAGAAAATTTGCTGTTCCATACATTTTGACCACGTAGGTAGGCTTTCACTTTTTTTATAAAATGAATGTTTTTTTTTTTTTTGGTAACCAACAGATAATGTCAACTCGAACCTCGAAGCATGTGCTGAATCCATGATAACAATTTGTGCGTCGATGTCCCTACCACCATGAATTTCAAACGGATAAGTACAATATTTTGAAACGATATTAAAGTAGCCGAAATTTTACAAAAGGTTAGGCGTGACCAAACATTATATCAACAACAATGGCAGAATAGATCAGGCGAATATTTCAAAAAGCTTTGTATCCGACATGATTTTTTTAGATTCGTGTATTTTCTTTATGCGTCAAGTTTAGTGCAAATAAATGTATTTTCTTTCTATTTTTTCTTTAAAGTGGACCATAAGCGGCGCTGAGAACCTTACCAATCACCTATGAGGATGAGGTGATTCGAGTGATTTAGTACAGAGATAACTATAGGGTAACATTAGCTTCAGGTCCCCAACATTCAACCCAAGCATGTTCAAAGTGAGCAACAAAATGATCATCGAAATAACGACGGCTATGTACGAGCAAACGTACCTACTGAACTAACCTAGTGTTCGTATTGTTCAGAACAATTATTTGTTTGCTCTCTATGTTTTAGTTCGACAAACTGTCAAAAAGGGTATTGGCAATTTACGAATAGTTGATAATTGAATTCAAGCGCCTGCGCAACGACTTTTTGAAACTGTTTAGTTTTTTTTATTCCAGGGCTTTATTTTCGAAAGGTTACTTACTAGTTCACACATGTCTACAAGCTATACTGCTAACTAGTGCAAACTGACGTCACTATAGTAAATTAACAAAACAAAACATAACGCTTATTGATATCCAGACTCTGGGTATTAGGATTTTCAAATTAAAATAACACTTGACCCGACCTGGAGAACGAACCCACGACGAACGAACGGACATCTCGTTCTGCAGTCGCGCCCAACGAGGTGAGCATTAGTAAAATACTAATACTATAAAATATGTAGGTAATCAGTAGTTAGATACTACCTACTGGTGAATATGAATGGTGAAGGAGGGGTAACATAAATCCTTTAAAAAACGTCATTGACCCTGAAATAACGATCGCCCTTAAATAAAGTTCGTACTTATAAACTTTTCGAAGCTTAGAAAAGTTGGTTCATTTAATTTTAGCCATGAGGATTTAGTTCAAATCTGTAAAATAAGACTTAACAGACAAAAGTTTTTACTAAACTTTTGGGATTCTGAAGCATTATTACATTACAATAGTATCAGGTTTCCAGGAGATAAAATGGACGTAAGTTTTACCCTACCGTTTCCGTGGGCGATATAAAAATCGAGTAAGCGAATGACGTCAAGAGCATGAAGGGTCCTCTTGTCTACTCGTAACAAGAAACAGCGGTTACCAATTCGTTTGCAAAAGGGATAACTATGAATATGGTCGTAGTGATTTAATAGAGCTGATGGGTGTATCATGTTTAGCAATCGAGCCGTGTGCGTGAACGTACAAATTCAAAATATTTACACTGATGACCAACACTCAATGTTAACATCGTTTTAATTACTCATTCAAGACTTTTTCACAAATTACTACTTCACGGTAATGCGTTCGTCCATGTACGTGTACATTAAGTACCTAATTGAATAGATCTCCGAATACATGAGTATCTTGCAAATTCCTCGCCGCGAATAGAAACATTTCCTAAATGGTCCAGAACGTTCATGCCCGTAAACTGCACATTAAAATGTTTTATCTTGTGAAATGTGCGATCCAGCGGAATATGGCGCCCACGAGAGCATCAGGCATTGTTGATTGCGGCTCATTATGTAATCTGATTATACAGTATCTGTGAGCTAATCTGCAGTAGTCTGTTATTTTGTAAGATACACTTTAGACGTACGTTTAGTTGCAATTTAGACGAGGGATCTTAGATTAGTTTTCTGCATAGTCGTTCGATGTTTGTGATTAAGCAAAGCATTGCAGATGCAAGCTGCGGCTTGTTAGATCGCTGCTGACATGAGATGCTCGCTTTTTTTGTGCCCCAGGGAGAGTAAAACCGGCATTAAGTAATGCCAGGTGTTGATACTTAGCACAAAGTAGCAGATATGGTGGACAGACATCTAGTTATATGAGTTATAAATAAACTGAGCACTCAGATTGGATAGGTAGGTCTATTTTTTATTCAATTTCTCCTGTACCGTCCTTTCTGTTTGCTGACTCAGATCCGTTTCATGTCCAAACCGCCTGAACCAAATTTCGCAGGCAATACAAACATTTATTTTTAGCGTGGGTCAAGCCTGAGTTCGGCATGTTGAAAAAACTGTATTTATTGGGTCAGCAAATTACACATGTAGATTAAAGTTTAATAACTTTGACTTTATTTTTTATTGTTCGAACAAAGCCAATATTTTAATACCGAGGTATTACATCGCCGTATTTAAACAGACTCCGATGTTCTTCTTACTCAAGATGACTCTATTTATACCTACTCAAAAAATTGTTTACCATCCCTCCTAACATTTATTCTACAGGTCAAATGCGTAGCGTCTAACTGTCTAGCCAACCGAACTCTGACCTTGTTCGCTCGGCACAGAGTTCTAAATTACATGTGTAATCGTACCATCCTTGAGACTGACATAAACGTCAAATAAAATCATTGTCTGAATTTGGTGTTGGTACAATCATCGCAACGGCGGGGGGTGGCCTCATTGGAATGCCGAATGTATCAAACTCTTCACAAAACTGAATACGCCCTGACTGATATCGTGCAAGGTTCTTGGAAGGGTAACATCAATATAAAAACACTGTAAGTCTATGCAGATATCATTCAGACAATTGCATCCCACGGAATAGCATCTCAACGAAAAGAATCAAAGAAATGGCTGGATTAAAGGTAAGTAGATTAATTAGTTTGGGAATTTATTTAAAAAGAGCTACCTGCATGTTTTCCCTCGGCAATTGTTTTTAACTTTCCACAACACAATTAATGACGATCTTTTTGTTAAAAAAAACTCAATTTTTTTATTTAACAAAGGTGGCCCGTATCAACACTCTTTAAAACTGACTGACTTTTGCTCAATCCTCAGATCGTATCAATCCTTGCCCTGCTGTCCGCGGTGTCAGCGGGTCACTTGGGTCACCTTCAACACTCCACAGGGTACAATGCGTTCGGCGCAAACGCATACAGCGGTGGTGCGGCATTCGGTTCGGCGTCGGCTTACAACGGCGGTTCCGGAGGAGCACATATCCCTATCCTGCGATATGAGAATGTGAACAACGGAGATGGGACCTACAGATACAAGTAAGGAAAAATATTGACCACAGTTGTGTCACAAGTGACTACCACAGTATAAAAAACATCTTTATTTTTATTCATAATTAACGGTTTTAGTTTAAATTGCAAGGACTTCCAATGGTTACTGTAAACCTCTGCCAGGGCTGCGGGTTGAACTAATTATTGCATTTATAGGTGGCATTCGGGACCGCGGTCGCGGTCCTAAAAGCCCCACGACCCGTTCGAAAGAGATACCGCGACCGTTGGCACAGGCAACTGAAGGAAGGAACACGGGTGGATTTTAGTCAGTAAAAGTCTGATACGCCCTCCCGCTTTGCCCACAGCGGGAGAAGTCATCTGATGATATACTATCCAAAAAAAAAATGTTTATTGTAAACCTGTCCAGAATACATACAAAAAGAACATAATACTGTCACTATAATATCTCTATATACAATATCCCTGACATTCATTTCATCCTCTATTATCCACAGCTACGAAACTGGCAACGGCATATCAGCCCACGAGAGCGGAGCCCCGCGTGCCCCAGGCCCTGAGGGTCTCGCAGTGACCGCCGAGGGAGGGTTCTCGTACCGCGCCCCCGACGGCCAGCAGATCTCACTCGCCTACACCGCCGACGAGAACGGCTTCCACCCCACCGGCTCTCACATCCCCACGCCGCCACCCATCCCAGAAGCCATCCTCCGCTCCATTGAATTCAACAGGCAGCATCCTTCATCGTGAGTCTTTCTTATATTTTAATTACTTGTGATACAGTTGTTAGTGTAACTTCAAGAAGATCTCTACTCTTTAAGCTCTGTAAACCTATGATATATTTAGGGTACTCTCTTAAATGGGACTTAATCATAACTAGCGAAATGTAGGTCTGTGTTCCACTGTCTATCGCTTTCTAAGGACTAATCTAAACTTGTACTTGCATACTTGTACAGATTTTTTATATTTTGGTATACTTTCAGCGGCGAGGGCTCGTATAACCACGGTCGCTACAACCAAGGGTACAACTACTAATGCCATCGACGACTGACCGAGTGACCGCGGCGGACTACGGAACGAACCAGCACTTGCAGAAACATATTGTTTTATAAGTATCTCTATTTATTCCAGTATTAACTGTTACTTGTTTTTATGGGCTTTAAAATAAAGTTTAAACAATGAACAAACGAATTTATTTTCTATTGTCCGTCTATAAGATTTTTTAATATGAAATTGGAATTTAAAAAAGCATCTACTGCTACTACGGTTCTCAAAACAAAAGCTTCCAGTGAGTCGTGAATAGTAGATTTTACAACAAGTGCACAAAACAAACCATTTTTATCCGAGACTTTTAGCAGCCCGAGCCGAAGGCGAGGGCTGATAGTAATGTCGAGGATAAAAATGGTTTTGTGGACGAGTTATAAACTCTGCTTTTCACTTCGATTGCGAGGAAATAAAACAGTAGTATAACATAACATTTCTTTAATTAAAATTCAAAGTAAAATTAGAACAGTTTTGAATACTGAAGGAAATTGTTTTTAAATCTTACGACATTGATATTAGGCTGCAGACCTATACAGCCTACTATTAAATTAATTTTGTAATAATAATTTTCTTAAATCAACTAACCTACCGTACTTGAATTAAAATTTTAATATCTATTATATCTTAAAAAAAACATAAGGCAAATAAATTAAAGTAAATATTATATAATAACAAATTCTATCTATGAACTTCTTATTGCATATGGCTGTATGGCTCATTTTCTTTGCCTTAATATAATACATTTATGAGTAGATACGTTAATGCCCTCGTGCACAAAATTCGATTTTGTGCAGCCTATACCCTGCAAAGAAGAAGCACTTTCAGAGCATGAGAAGTGAAAAAAATATTTTCATATCTATACAATCGGTTTGGAATGAATTTCAGTAGATGTTTTGAATGAAACATAAGAAGAAAAGTTTTTGTCGACAGCAAGTCATTGGAGAGAGAAGACACATAAACTCATTCACTGATTTAGGCACGTTTTGATTTTCCTAGGCAGTTCTAAAATCAGCACCATTTCATCATTATAATGATTTTTTTTTTTTTCAAGCCTGAAGCATTTCTGAAAAAACGTCACGAGAATTTTCTCTACTCGGGGCGACCAAAAGCTGTCAAAATATGATGCACCAGCGCCCGCAAATCTTTTTTGGATTTGCGAGGAATATTGAGAATTACACTCTTCTGTCACTGAGTTCCTATATGACATGATTTTTTTTCTGAGATTGGCCTTAATAAAAGTCGTAAAAAAGATAATGTTGCAGCATGAAAGCAAAAAAGAAAACATCTTTAATTCCTGGGAACCTTAAAAACAGCTTTAGCATATTTTCTTTGCTCAAGTTAATAAGCTAAGCAAATATGAAATTAGTCACTCAATGTTCCCACTGCTGGGACATAGGCCTCCTCTCGGTGAGAGGGAGAGGGCCGTAATCCACCACGCGGGCCCAGTGTGGGTTGGTAGATGTCATATGTCTTCGAATTTTTGGTTCTAGGAAGTGCTGGTTTCCTCAAGATGTTTTCGCCGTTCGCCTTCGCCGTTTTGAGAGCAGTGGTAATGAAATAATTTTCACCTTCGGATTCGAACTTGCGCTACTATTTTAAACTTTAACATAATGTTAGGCTAATAATTAGAGCGGTCCCCCGACGAGACAACATTTAATCAAATTTCATACGTACTTACGTAGGGTCATAATTTCAAGGTTATTTTTTTCTTTATATAGGGTTTCACGTAGTCGGGGGTTTTTTAAATTTTTAATTTAATTTTAAAACTAGATGAGGTCGGCGTTTCCTATCTGACTAGTCTGAGAAGAAAGGCCGAAACAAACTCAGAGGTCACAGTCTCTTTTAAAGTCCAGACATAATCTTGGTCAGATCATAATATGAAGACCATGTAGGTCCATCGACCTACATGGTCTTCATATGATCTGACCAAGATTCATCTCTGAGATGGTCTTTTGAGGAAATAACCACACAGATTGAGAGGACCTGTCCAGTCAGTGCACGCATTTGTCAGAAATCGTGCAGCTCAACCCAAAACTTAAGGAGCTCAACGATTCGACGAACAATACCAAAGAAAGGACATTTGGGTAGGCCACATTAATTACTCAAACTGCCAGACTATGACAAAAACTAAGAGAATAGAGAGAAAAATAATATAAATAAAATAACCACATAGTCTTCACATTCACAATAATTAAAATAATAGAATACTTTACAAAGTAAGCAAATGTCATAGTATATGTACAATTAATTAATGTCAAAGTGTATATAAAAAAAAACAACAACAAAACAAAAAAAAAAAACATTCAATATGTCAAAAAATTGGAAGCGGCTCAATCCCAAGCCTTTTTGTCCTCGATATAATCCTTAACGGTATAAAAGGCTTTCTGGCACAACTTACGTTTAATGAATGATTTGAATTTATTAAGGGTCAGATCCTGAACGGGGCTTGGAATTTTATTATAAAAGCGTATACATTGGCATCTGAACGAGCCACCTATTTTCTTGAGCCTTGTTGTAGGTACAACAAATTTGTGTTTGTTCCTAGTATTTATATCATGGATATCACTGTATTTTTTAAACAATTTTATATTTTTATGGGCATACAAAAGATTTTCATAAATATATTGAGAAGGCACAGTCATATCATTAATCTCTTTAAATTTGTCTCTGAGCGAGTATCTCGGACTCAATTTATAAATTGATCGAACAGCTCGCTCCTGCAAAACAAAGATAGTCTGAATATCAGCGGCATTTCCCCACAATAGAATACCGTACGACATTACACTATGAAAATAGCTAAAGTACACTAGGTATTACATGTTTTGTTGAAGAAGATTTGTAAATATCAATAGTCAGTCATATATCATATATGGCGTGTAATAGGAGAGGCCTATGTCCAGCAGTGGACAACAGTCCAGTCTGCAGTCTGCAGTCTCTTCATCATCAGCCTATAGCAATAGGCTGATGATGAAGAGTCATATAGTGAAAAAGAAAACGTTTGTTCATACTTAAATCTTTATTTACAACGTAATAGCTAGAATAAATAAATATATTTAACAAAAAGTGATGCTCATGACAATTATGATAATGCAAGCAATAGTTTGATTCGTTCCGTAGTCATAGCCGCCGTCAGTCGTCGATGTGTCGATCGTTGTCACTTAGTAGTTGTATCCATTGTTGAATTGACCGTTGTAGGAACCGTCACCACTGAAAATATTAAATTAACAAAAATTTATGAGAACATGCATAGATAGGCCTTTGTCCAGCAGTGGACGCCCTTTGGATGAAATGATGATAGATAGATATGTGCAAGTACAAGTAAGTTTTTCGAAGCATGATCATAAGAAAACTACAACGCAAAACGGAAACTACAACGGTGGCAGTTTCACAAGATTTTTCAGACGCTGATGCCCCAGTGGCAATCAGAAGGCCAATTTCTGTAATTAAAAACGTTTAAAATCTAGTCGCAATCTCATCTCAGCAACAATCAAAGTCAAAAACTTGTCAAAAATGTAGGGAAATTACAAGTATTTTTGAAAAATTGAGACTGAGATCAGACTGTGAACGTTATTAAAATTACGACAATTGCCCCTCAGGTTCAAAATGGTGAAGCCATATGGATTTTTACAACGTATAAATCTAACACCACAATTTCTGGGAGTGAAAGGCTGAAAATAGTGAAACCAATTTATGGCACGACTGATATGGTATGGTATGAGCCTGTTGTTGTAATTGAACTGTTCAACGTGCCCATCATACATGCCTTACGGGGTAACAAGAGCCTCTGGCGGTAACGACACCACTACACCAGCACCATTGCAACAGATGTGTATGCATGCTGGGTTGAAAAGTCATTTGAAAACATTTAACAAAAATGAACTAGTAGCCGTAGTGCAGGAAAAAATAGGGTGATTGAAGTCACCATATTTGATCTCAATTCTTTTTCAGTGAAGTTTGCCATGATCATGTTAGAAAAATTTTCCAAGAATTTTCTTATTTACCGGTAAATAAAGAGTGATGGAACTTTCTGCCAAAAGTGATCCTAGCTGTAAAGAATATTACGACAAAACAAATGCTCTATGATCCAGTGATAAGTTAAAGATTCCCTAAAGGTACCTGAGAGGCAATTCTCGTTATTTTAAGAACGTTCAGTCTGATCTCAGTCTCAATCTGTCAAAAATATCTCTAATTTCCCTATATTTTGACAAGTTTTTGACATTTGTTGGTCGCTGAGATGAGACTGCGACTAGATTTTGAACGTTTTAAATTACGAGAATTGGCCTTCTGTTGCACATAAGAGGTTGAAAATTTTCAGCAAAAATTTACGATCATTTTCTCGAAGTTACACTAAAAACTGTATCAAAAATAGTTGCAAAATTTCAGAAAAACTCACGATGAAGGATGCTGCCTATTGAACTCAATGGAGCGGAGGATGGCTTCTGGGATGGGTGGCGGCGTGGGGATGTGCGAGCCGGTGGGGTGGAAACCGTACTCGTCGGCGGTGTAGGTGAGTGAGACCTGCTGGCCGTCGGGGGCGCGGTATGAGAACCCTCCGTCGGCGGTTACCGCGGGCCCTTCAGGGCCAGCGGCGCGCGGGGCTCCGCTCTCGTGCGCCGATATACCGTTTCCAGTCTCGTAGCTATGGATTCATTTTTAAATAATATTTTAACTCTTAGTTTGCCTGTTCATTATCTGGGGGTTATATCTTCCCACTTTTGTAATCGAACTGCTGCGTGCCACATAATATCACAACTTGCCTTACCTATATCTATAATTTCCATCACCATTGTTAACGTTTTCATAACTCAGTATTGGTATATGTGCGCCGTAGTTGCTGTTGTATGCCGACGCCGACCCCGAAGCCCTCGCAGAGCTGTATGCGTTTGCGCCGAACGCACTATACCCCGCAGAGGGTTGGAAGTGACCCAAATGCCCCGCTGACACCACAGATAGCAGGGCGAGTGTTGAAACAAGCTGAGGAATAAAAATAGTGGTAGAAGGACCAGTTTCAAAAAGCAAATTGCGGATGAATAGCCAAACAGTGTATTTTTTTAAAGGATTGATTGTTTTGTGATTGCAGTTGACGCGCCTGCAAACTTCAAAAGCTTACACTGTTTTTAATAAGAATTATTCACCCCTGAAAAATAGTAGGTACAAACTGTTGCTTTACCAAAGCATCTACGTATTCTGAATCAAAGCACATTGAGCGCATAAAAAAAATGATATTGTAATTTGGATTGCAAAACAAAACAACTTGATTTACGTTTTGCACTTACCTTTAGGCCAGCCATTTCGATTGGTCAATTTTTAATATTTTTAGAGTTGCTGTTTAGCACAATGCTATTCACTGAATGATATCTGCATAGACTTACAGTGTTTTTATAGTGATTTTGCCCTCGAATAACCTTGCACGACATCAGCCAGGGCGTATTTAGAGTGACGAATTTATGACATTGGTATTTGGCATTTCAATGAAGCTATCTCCTGCTGTACCTATACGATGCATTGTTACAAATACGTGTAAGCAGGTTGATAAGAGATGTGATATCTTTCACAAACAGCCTAAGTTAGCTACACTCATTTGCTAACCGTTAGCTAGGCAATCGAATATATGCCTCCGAAACGAAAGACGCCACTTTGCTACCAATTTCCACTCGATGTAAATGATTTTAATCAGATTTAATACTTTTTCTAAGTGTTTCAGAAGTTTCCGTAGAACATAACACGTATAAAGATATAAATGATAGACAAAAACTCCAAACAAATGACGTAGAAACGTAAACTTTTCTCACAATAAGCAGGAAAGGTGTTTAGATTGCGATAGGATTTTCGATAGTCCCACTGTTATTTACGAAATTACCTCTATCTCATCTTATATGTTTTCACCGCTGATCCTGCTCAATCCACCCTGTCTACCCCTGTACCTAAGAGATGTTAGTAGTGAGTACATTGCTTGCGTCATCTGTAGTCGTTTCTAACTAAAAACGAATTGCCTGTGAAGTTCTGGTGGAAATATTTGAATGAGTTTAGCTCCTTAAGGTGTTTTATAACTTGTTCATAGATACAGGCTGGGCCGTGAAACGAGGTCCAAAGAAAAATTTTAAAAGTCTCTCTCCATGGGCTTCCCGAAACACCCGCATCATGTATGTACAGCGATTATTTATAGTTTAGGAGCTAGACGGTTTTGTATATTTTATGGGATTGTAAAATCAAACCCCTGGCTGTTATTTGACTTTCAAAGTAAGTACCAAAAATCATATTTTTGCCACTGTTAATCGTAGATCTATGTTGTAACAGTTATAACATGTTCGGAATTATATTCAATTAAAAGTTGGTATTTTTAAATATTATGCTTAAAACACTTGTTATAAATATATGATATTTGGCAATTTCAATATCAAATAGCAGAAGGGGGTTTCATTGTAGACTTTTGTTGCAAAAGTAAAAAATGCTCAAGATGTTATTTCCCATAAGAAAATAGTACTGTTTTTTTCTGGCCGGCGCTATAATTTTTGGGTATAAAATGTTCGACACTTGAATGATCTCCTTTAAAGGTTTTCTTCATCTATGTATTAGAACATGTTCATACATACCTACCACACAGTGGGCCTACAGACTCCGTCTACAATATAAGCTTCGCAGCTTTGCATCAAATACAACTAAGAACAATGATGTTCTATATTTTCTACAATGTTATGAAATCTTTCTCAGTATTTACTAACAAAATAATTCAGACTGAGAAAATATTCACAATAAACTTTATCTTGGCCATACACAAGAATACATGTATAATTCAATGAAACTCATTATTTATTTATTTATTTATTTAACCATTTATGTACACACATATATAAAAAGAGAAGAAAAAAAACAGAACATAAAAATAGGTGATGCTTATTTCATAAGAAATCTCTTCCAGCATATACAATGTATTTCTTATATACCTATATAAATTCCTACAACATGCCTGATATTGTGTTAAAGTATTCTTAATACTCGTAAATGTAATTGAATTTTCTATAAACAAGTAAAACGATACCTTTTAGGCAAATATGCAAGGAGACGTTTCATAGCTAGGGTGTAACTTAAGATGCTGCACGCCGAGCGAAGATGTGTACTCCTTCAGAAGCCCTAACACAATTTTGGCGACAACTAAAAATAGCATCAGCCCTAGATATGAACAAAGTCTTAAAACTAAGTAAATATTATGTGGGTGAGGAACGATTATTTTAAATTTTAGAATTGGTCGACTGATATTTTCGGAATTGATAAAACTTTAAAATACTGAAGGCCAATTTCCGTAATTAAAAACGTTCAAAATATTGTCCATGCAATCTATGTCGTAAACGCTATACGATTTTTGGACAAACTGGCAGAGATTAAAATGCGAAAGTTTTTAAATATACGGAAATTGGTGATATGATTTTATGTGTTGAACGCAAACATAGTCGAACGAATCGTATTAAGAAAAATAAAGTCGTTTATAAAGTAAAGTTATAAAGTTTCTTCAGTTACTTCATGAACATAACTCCTGTAATCGTATGGAGGCAAAATATAAGCAGGTGTTCCTTGAAATAATCCGGTAAACACGATGATTTGAATTAAATGAAGAATGGCGATAACTAGTCTTTTAATGTGGATGTGCCATTTACCGCTACCTACCCCTTTGAGAAATACAGGCCTTATGGGTATTTTGTAATTATCAATATTCACATAAGGAAAAAAAAAAGTTTATTTCTGGGAAACATGACGCAGAGAAAGAACACAAAAGAAAGAACAAGTTAGGGAGAAATTTGCGTACCTCCACGAAAACGGTCATCGCTCAGCTTAATGCCCGATGCGAGAAAGAGCCCCAGCGCTAGTTTTCAGCGACAGCCGGTGTTGACGTGATGACGTCAACCAATGCAGAATACGATAAAATAAAAACAAAATAAGAAATAAAAGTAAGTCAGGATAGTAGAAGTAATAGGTAGTTTATAAGTAAACTTTTGTTCGTACTTAAATCTTTATTTACAACTTAATAGCTACAGACAAATACAAATGTGTAACAAAAAGTGATGCTCATGAAAATAATAATTGCATTATTATTATTTTCATGAGCATCACTTTTTGTTCTAGCTAGAGTTCGGTTCCTTTCGTAGTGATAGCCGCGGTCAGTCGTCGATGTAGTGGATGTCACTTAGTAGTTGTATCCATTGTTGAAGTGGCCGTTGTAAGAACCGTCACCGCTGAAAATAATTAACAAAATAAATTAGAACATATATTGTGCCATTATAACAAGCAGGTATATTACGACATGAAACTGAAAAAAATGTTATTTCAATCAAAATTTTGATCAAGATCCAATGTCCAGATTGAAAATCAGATTCACAGCGGTGAAGCCATGAATTTTTGCCATGTAAATCTAACACGTAACTTCACAATATCTGAGAGTAAAAGGCTGAAAATAGTGAAACCACAATGATGACAGATCTTCAAGATTTTTCAAGCGCCACGATTGTCATAATAGACCCTCCTGTGTGACAATAATAATTACATAGATTTAAAATGGTGGAGCCATCCAAACACAATACATTATATTAATATACTAGCTTCTGCCCGCGGCTTCGCCCGCGTGGATGTCGGAAATTATCCCACGGGAACGTGCTAACAGGATAAAATGTATGTGCACCAGGATGCCATCTATCTCGCGGGCCCTTTGTGGCTAATTACAATAGAAAACCAATTGTGTCTCATTAATGGTGATTAAGAGGGTACCTATATGATATCTTTACCTAAGTACCTACCTAATTAAAAAAATAAATACACTCAATAACAGAAAATAAAATACCTACCTACCTAAATAAACCTATTTATGACGATAACTAATCTAAACTCAATCATCATCTGCCTAGCCTTTTCCCAACTATGTTCAGGGCCGGCTTCCAGTCTAACCGGATGCAGCTGAATACCAGTATTTTACATGGAGCGACTGCCTATCTGACCTCCACAACCCAGTTATTGGGTAATACGATACCCTTGGTACGACTGGTTGTCAGACTTTCGGGCTTCTGACTACCCGTAACGACTGTCAAAGATCCACGAATGACAGCCGGGACCAACGGCTTAACGTGCTTTCCGAGGCACGGAGGTGTCTCGGTATGTAAAGATGGTCACCCATCCACAGACCGACCGCGGCAAGCGTAGCTTAACCTGACCGATCGACCTGTGCGGCTGTTATTATTTAGCCACGGGCCCCTCAATCTAAACTCAATAAATAAGCAAAATCTCTAAAAACTAATATCTATACGAATGACTATCCTACCTAACAGTATTATAAAATAACCTACGGTCACTACGTACACTATCAAATATACTACCTATACTTTAAAATTAAAATCTATACCTACGACTTATATAAAAATAAACCTAAATAACTCTAAAAAGTAAAAGGAATAAAAATGAACTCCACTGCGTGTGACCTAACCTACGACAAACTTATTATTTGCGGTTGGTACAGTAATCGGATCTAGGGATCGAACCGCAAAATTAAGTTTGTTTTTTATTGTATATACTTTTCCGGGATAAAAAGTACCCAGTGTGGTGCCCAGGATATTAAAGAATAATTATACCAAGTTTCATCGTAATCGAACCGGTAGTTTTTGCGTGATGCCTGAACAAACAGACAGACAGACAGACAAAAATTTTTTTAATCACATTAGTAACACCCCCTGCCATTTATTTTTTTGATATTTTCAATGTACAGAATTTTCACTTCTACAGATTTATTATAAGTATAGATAATCTAAAACCACAATATTTAAGAGTGAAAGACTAATGAAACTAACAAAACCAATTTATGGCACGACTAATATGGTATAGTTGTTGTAATTGGATTGTTCAACGTGCTCATCATGCATGCCTTACGGGGTAACTCCAACAAACCAACACTATTGCAAAAGATGTGTATAAATGCTGAATTTAAAGGTCATTTGAAAACATTTAATAAATGGACTAGTGCATAAAGTAGGCGTATAAAAACAAATTGTTAATGAAGTTACCACCTTTGACTTGAATTCTTTTTAGTGAAGTTCGCACCAGAACATGTTTGGAAAACTACGGGGAAAATCTGGCAAACGATGACTCTTATTTACCCGCAAATAACGGGCGATAGTACTTCCTGTTAAAAGTCGTCTAGCTGTAAATAGAATTGCTACACACCATGATCCAGTGACCAGTTAAAGATCCCTAAAGATTTCTATTACACAAAAGATGTTCAAATTTTTTCGCAAAATCTTACGATGAAGGATGTTGCCTGTTGAACTCAATGGAGCGTAGGATGGCTTCTGGGATTGGTGGCGGCGTGGGGATGTGCGAGCCGGTGGGGTGGAAACCGTTCTCGTCGACGGTGTAGGTGAGCGAGACCAGCTGGCCGTCGGGGGCGCGGTACGAGAACCCTCCGTCAGCGGTCACCGCGGGGCCTTCAGGGCCGGCTGCGCGTGGGGCCCCGCTCTCGTGCGCTGATATGCCATTTTCAGTCTCGTAGCTATGGATTAATTGTAAAAGAATACTTTAACTCTTTGTCTGCCAGTTCCTTTTCTACATTAGCTAGTGGTCTCCCTCTTTTGTAAACTGCTGCATGCCACATACTATCAATCACGATTTTCCTTACCTATATCTATAATTTCCATCATCATTGTTAACGTTTTCATAACTCAGTATTGGTATATGTGCGCCGTAGTTGCTGTTGTATGCCGACGCCGACCGCGAAACCCTCGCAGAGCTGTATGCGTTTGCGCCGAACGCACTATACCCGGCAGAGGGTTGAAAGAGACCCAAATGTTCCGCTGACACCGCGGATAGTAACGCGAGGTTTGAAAAAATCTGAGGATGTAAACAGAATAGTAGAAAGACAGACTTCAATGAGTAAGTACTAGTGCAACAATGTATGTTTTTTAAAGTATCGATTGTTTTAGCGATTGCAGTTGAAGCGGCTGCAAACTTCAAAAGCACTTTTTATGTTGGAGATGCTGTGCTACATCACTATAACATGATCGCAATTACTCATAGGTATAAATTGTTGTTTCACTAAAATGTGACGTATTGCATCTAAATAAATCACATGGGGCACAAAAAAAACAATACAATACTCGTACAACTTGATTTACGTTTTGCACTTACCTTTAGGCCAGCCATTTTGATAGATATTAGATTATTTTTTAAAGATGCTGTTTAGTAAAATGCTATTGACTGAATGATATCTGCATAGACCTACAATGTTTTTATATTGATCTCGATAACACTCGAAAAACCTTGCACGATATCGGCCAGGGCATATTCAGGGTGAAGAATTTTAAGTAGTATTTGACATTTCGATGAAGCCTCCTGCCGAGCCGACGCGATCATGGTTACAAATACGTGCAAGTTGATGAGAGGTTTAATATCTTTCACAAACGGCCTAAGTTAATTCCACCCATTTGCTAACCGTTAGCTGAGCAATCAAATATATGGACCCCCGAAACGAGAGAACGCCACTTAGTTACTTACCTATTTCTACTCGACGTAAGTTATTTTAATAAAGTTTAATACTTTTTCTTAAAGTACTTAGCTAAGTACTGTTTTCCGTAGAAGGTACCTAACACGTAGATGGATAGACAAAAAATCCGAAATCATGACGTAGAAACGTCGTAAGCTTTTCTCAGAATAAGCGGTAAAGGTGTTTAGATTTCGATATGTAGTCCCACTGTAGTTTACGAAATGACTTTAATCCCATCTTACATCTTTTCATCGCTCATCCTCCGCGATTCGCCCTGTGTACCTACTTACGAGATGTTAGTCATGAGTACAATATTTGCGTCTTCTGTAGCTTTCTGACGGAAATCTTTGAATGAGTTTAGCTCCTTTTGGTGTTTTATAATAGGTCCATACGATTTATTCTTCGGTCGTCCTGAAGTTTCGTCCCACATTTAATTTTTTTTTTAATGTACAGTTTTACCTTTAATGTACTTGTAATTTGGGACGAAGCACAACTTCGATAGTGATATAGGACAAACTAAGATTTTTTTAAATGTGGGACAATACTTCAGGACGAACGAAGAATAAATCGTTCATACGTAAGTATACGTCAATTTTTTTTTTTTTTTATTTAAAAGCCTCTCTCCAAAGGCTTCCTGAAACATCCGCATATATGTTCAGCGATTATTTATAGTTTAGGAGCTAGATGGTTCTGTATATTTTTTGGGAAATTCTCACGTGACTTCAATAAGCCGTAGATACAGACGCCAGCAGGTCAAGCTACCCGAAACTGTCAATTTTTTCCAATCAACCTTGAACCTTAATGCTTTAGCGATAAAGATGAAATCTATTAAAGAAATTTGACAGATTGTAGTAGCTTGATATGCAGCTGGCGTCTGTACTTTATTGTACGAAGTCCATGGCTTAAATGAAAGGTTTTCTTCATCTATGTATTAGAACATGTTCATTGTTCATACATACGTACAGAGTGGGCCTACAGAATCCATCTTAAATTTAAGCTTTGCAGCGGCCGGGCATCCATTCAAACTGTTTGGAAAGAATCAAATATCAATAAGAGCAATGAAGTTCTATATTTGGTTACAATGATATTAAATCAACCCCAGTAGGTCGTTCGTTATTCTAAATGTCGTTATTTAAAAAGAGGCTGTGAAGCTTTTTGGCAATCAAAACATTAGTATTGACTAACACTATAGTAAGTATAACAGAATTCCTGATTGATAAAAAAATTGAAGCCTAGACTGTTGTTGCTTGTTTAAAATAAGACTTATGTATGGTTTTGTGTTGTTTGTAAAAGTTTAGTATTTAGTATTTTTTTATTAACTTTGTTCGAGGAATAATTATGAAATTTTGACAGTTATTTCATACAAAAACTGTCAAACGTCCATTTTATTCGTCGAATAAAAGTTATCTGGCGATGGAAAAATCAGCCCTTAGTTAGTGGATTAGTTTTATTTTTGTAACTTTTGCTTGCCTACTGGTAAAATATGGCTGAAACTATTTCCCTTTATCACCATGTACTGTACCTACCCATATTTTCAAAATAAAATATCTTTATCTTTATGTAGGTATTTACCGACAAAATAATTCAGACTTTGAGAAAAAAATCACAATAAACTAAAATTGAATTAAAAATAATCAGTAAACGCTGTGATGACCTCGCAACAGTTTACTACAATAACTACTTAAAGAACTTGGAAAACGAACTCGCAAATAACCCCAAATTGTTCTGGACTTACATAAAGGCTAAGCGGGGGGGGTCTAGTGCATACCCTTTGTCGATGACAGATGGTACTACTACGTCATCTGACGGGACTGAAATATGCGAGTTTTTTGCATCCTATTTTTCCTCTGTTTATAGCCCTGCTCAGGACGATGGCCATTCCAACAATAATGCGTACTTAGATAACCTTCAAAATTTTAGCTTAAGTTTATCAAATCTGTTTATTGATTGTGAGGCTTTATACAATAAGTTAAAAAACCTGGACTGCAATAAGGGTGCAGGGCCAGATGGAATACCGCCTATTTTTATCTACGAGTGTGCGGCCGAGTTGGTTATACCATTGTCACTTATTTTTAATAAGTCTTTGGCCTCTGAGTTTTTCCCTCTAAATGGAAGATAGCGAAGGTGGTTCCCATACACAAATCAAATAATGACGACATGGTTTCTAATTATAGACCCATATCAATCTTGTCTACCTTTGCTAAAATTTTTGAGTCTTTGGTCTGCCCCCACATTCAGAATCACTTAAAGCTGTACCTAAGTGAGGAGCAACATGGCTTCGTGGAGTCTAGATCCACAACTACCAACCTAATGCTGTTTACTGAATTATTAACGAAGGCAATAGACTCAGGTTTCCAAGCGAATGTCATTTATACAGATTTTAGTAAAGCTTTCGATAAGGTGTCACATGGAATATTGATTAGCAAATTGCGCGCATATGGCATCACCGGGTCGTTACTCTCATGGTTGAGTTCATATCTCGTAGGTAGATCTTTCTATGTGGTTATTAACGGTTTCCAGTCTGAATTACGATGCATCTCGTCTGGCGTGCCACAGGGATCTCATCTAGGGCCTGTTTTATTTAACTTCTTTATTAACGATATTCCCAATTGTTTTCTTTACTCTGTTATCTTTATGTATGCAGACGACCTAAAATTTGTTAAAATTGTAAAATGTAAAGATGATGCCTCTGCGCTACAGAGCGATCTAGACAGGCTTGTGCAATGGTGTCAAGCCAACAAGATGCATCTAAATTCAAGTAAATGTTACCATGTTAAATTTACGCGAAAACATAATTTAATAGACCAAGACTATCATATCAATGGAGTAAAGATTGCGGAACTGGACACAATAAGAGACCTTGGTGTCATGTTTGACCGGAAGTTAACTTTTATTCCCCAGATAGACAATATAATAAATAAGTCCTCTAAGATGCTGGGATTTGTCATGAGGAATTCCAAACAGTTCAGGTGCTGTAAGACTAAAATTTTGCTTTACAATTGCTTAATACGAAGTATGTTAGAATATTGTAGCGTGATCTGGCGTCCACATTACGCCACACACTCGTTGCGTCTAGAACGCGTTCAAAAGCGTTTTCTATGGCACCTGGCGTTTTCTAGCGGAATAACTAAAAAAGTACGTTCATACAGCAACAGACTTATACACTTTAAAATGGTTTCGCTTGACAATCGCCGACGCATCAATGACGCAATGTTTGTGTGTAAAGTGATGCACCACAAAATTGACTGCCCACAAATATTATACACTTTTAATTTCCGTGCACCGGCAAGAATTCCTCGCAGTGTGATTACACCACTCTGCCCTCCGCAGAGAAGAACGGTTCTAGGCGCCAATTCCCCCTATGCGAGATTATGCAAGGTTGTAAATAGCTGCAGTGATCAAATTGATTTGCACTTCGATAGTCTGGGCAGATTGAAGGCCAATTTTTTTAAGCATCTTGCTAAATAACTTTACTTCTGAGAGGAAAAATATATTTAAATGTAATTAGTTCCATAAGTTGTTATATTGTTTAGTCTTTTAGATTAGTAATTTTCGTTTTTTAATCTAGATTAATTTTATAAAATTGTACAACTCCTATGCATGCGGAGTTTACCTATAAGTGATTGTTGCACTGTTGCATTTACATTTCTGCATGTTTCTTTTTAGCATACAACCTGTGCAAACAATTGTTGGTGAACCAATAAAAATAAATAAAAAAATAAAATAAATAAACATTATCTTTGCCATATAGATGAACATACCAGAACCAAAAATGAATAGTTCAATGAAGCTCTATGTATTTCCATCCACACATTCCATTAACATGCCTGATATTGCATACAAATATTCGAAATACTCTTAATTGTAATTAAATTTTCTATAGATAAGTAAAAGGATAGCTTTTAGGGAGATATGCAAGGAGAAGTTTCACAGCTAGGGTGTAACTTCCAATGCTGCTCGCCGAGCGAAAATGTGCTCTGCTCTAGAAGCCCTAGCATAAACGCGCGACGAGAACGTAACGTAAATTCGAACTATTTTTTAATCGAAAATGCAACTAAGTATCCTAAAGTAGTTTCGTTTTTTTGGTGACAACTAAAAAAAGCTTCACCTCTAGATATGATAGATATGAACTAAGTAAATATTATGTGGGGAACTAGTATCAATTTTAAAATTGTTTCATTAATATTTTTTTGACACTGAATCTATGTTGGTGACAATGTAAGTAAACGCTATACAATTTTTGGACAGACTCACACTGAGATTAGAAATAAGAAGAAATTGCCTCTCTTGATTCGATTTTGTGTGTTGTATGTACACAAACATAGTCAAAGCAATCGTATTAAGAAAAATAAAACCGCACCAAGCGGCTGATTTCTGCCGTCAGTTACCTCATGAAAACAACACCTGTAATCGTGTGGAGGCCAAATACTAGGTGCATGGTCACGCAACAGTCATCACTATCAGAAGTTGCTATAATTTTTGCACGTTGCGGGAGATGTCGATTCTACTTTGAGATTTGTGAATTAAACAGATACAAAATACACGACAACAAGACATTCACTGTACTCTTAAAGAACGCGGAATAATATTGTTTCGGGTCGCCTAATCTCTCGTTTTGGCCCTTTGCACTACCCGGCCAGATCGCCTGATTTAACCGTTCTAAACTCCTTTTTGTGGGGTTTTTTGTAGTCACGAGTCTATGTCAACAAGCCTCAGACTCTTGAAGCCGAATATCCGTCAAGAATGCGAGGACCTATCGCCGGAAACTAAATAAATGGAAAACAAGTATAGACACCAAATAAACATAATCTAAAGGCAGCACCAAAGTTTTTCATTCTTATAAAAATTACAGCCAAAGAACATCGGGTGACAACTTTTACGTCACCTTGTATAAGAAGTAATAACTTCAAAAAAAATCCGATGAGTGAATGAAATGAAGAATGGCGATAACTAGCGTTTTAATATGGATATGCCATACACCTCTGCCTAACCCTTTGGGAAATGCAGATGTGATAGATACTTTGTAACTATTAATATTCACACAATGAAAAAGTAAACTTTTGTTCATACTTAAATCTTTATTTACAACGTAATAGCTAAAAATATTTAACATAAAGTGATGCTCATGAAAATAATAATAATGCAAGTAATGGTTCAGTTTCTTCCGTAGTCATAGCCGCAGTCAATCTTTAGTGTTTTAGTCGATGTCACTCAGTGGTTGTATCCATTGTTGAAGTGGCCGTTGTAAGAACCGTCACCGCTGAAAATAATGTAAAAATAAATGAGAACATGCATACTCGTACTATATAAATAAATATTTAGCAAGCAAGCAAGCTGGGCAAAGGCCTCCCTTTCCTTTTTCTAGTCAACTCGATCCTCGATCGATCCTGTAGTCACTTTGCCCAACAATTAATTTCTTTGACTTTATAAATTTATCTAAGAGTGAAAGGCTGGAAATAGCGAAACCAATTTATAGCACGACTGATATGGTATGGTATGAGCCCGTTGTTGTAATTGAACTGTTCAACGTATCATACATGCCTTACGGGGTAACAAGAGCCTCTGGCGGTAACGACACCACTACACCAGCACCATTGCAACAGATGTGTATGAAATGAATGCTGGGTTGAAAGGTTATTTGAAAATATTTAATACTTGAACTAGTATAGTGGGCGTAAAAAAATATGTTAATGAAGTTACCGCCCTTGACTTGAATTCTTTTTAGTGAAGTTCGCCATAGATCATGGTTGGAAAACTATAGGAAAATCTTGCAAAAATAACTCTTATTTACCCTTAAATAAGGGGTGATGATACTTCGTGTTAAAAGTGGTCTATCTGTAACTTCATTTGCTACACACCATGATCAGTGATAAGTTAAAGACCCTAAAGATTCCTATTACACATAAGTTGTTGAAATTTTTTAGCAAAAACTTACGATGATGGATGTTGCCTGTTGAACTCAATGGAGCGGAGAATGGCTTCTGGGATGGGTGGTGGTGTGGGGATGTGTGAGCCGGTGGGGTGGAAGCCGTTCTCGTCGGCGGTGTAAGCTAGTGAGACCTGCTGGCCGTCGGGGGCGCGGTACGAGAACCCTCCGTCGGCGGTCACCGCGGGGCCTTCAGGACCAGCGGCACGCGGGGCGCCGCTCTCGTGTGCTGATATGCCATTGCCAGTCTCGTAGCTATGGATTAGTTGTAAAAGAATATTTTAACTCTTAGATTGCCAGTTCTCTTTCTACATTACCTAGGGATTCTATTATAGATTCTGTAATCAAACTGCTACGTGTCACATACTATCACAATTTTCCTTACCTATATCTATAATTTCCATCACCATTGTTGACGTTTTCATAACTTAATATTGGTATATGTGCGCCGCCGTAGCTGCTGGTGTAGGCCGACGCCGACGCCGAGGCTCTCGCAGAGCTGTATGCGTTTGTGCCGAACGCACTGTAGCCGGCGGAAGGTTGGAAGTGGCCCAAATGCCCTGCTGACACCGCGGATAGTAGGGCGAGAGACGCAACAATCTGGAAAGAAAAAATAATGGTCAGGCTTCAAAACGCTAATTCCGGATGAATAGCCAATCAGTGTATTTTAAAGGATTGTTTTTTTTTTTTTTAATAAAACTTTGCCTCACACTAGGAATTTCTCATGTATTGTGGGTGCGTGATTGTGTAGTAATTGCAATTGATGCTCATGCCATCCCTACAACATAGTAGGTGCAAATTGTTGCTTTGCCAAAGCATCTACGTATTATGAGTGAAAGAATATTGAGCACAAAAAACAACCTTGATATTGCAATTGAGATTACAAAACAAAACTTGATTTACGTTCTGCGCTTACCTTTAGCCCAGCCATTTTGATTGATGTTTTTTTTTTTTGTATTTTTTTAGAGTTGCTGTTTAGTACAATGCTATTGTCTGAATGATATCTGCATAGACTTACAGTGTTTTTATATTGATTTTACCCTCGAAAAACCTTGCACGATATCAGCCAGGGCGTATTCTGAGTAAAGAATATCTGTCACTGGTATTTGGCATTTGGCATTTCAATGACCTCCTGCTGTGCCAACGCGATCTTTGTTATGTTATAAATACGTGCGAGCAGGTTGATGAGAGGCGCGATTATCTTTCACATCGATGACGTTTCTTTGCGCTAACATCCTAGGCCCTTTGTACACGGCATGGTTTCTTTACGTTACGGCGTTTAAACCGCGCCGTAAAAAGAACGTGTCTGTTAACAAGCTTCCATAGTAATTCATACAATACTGACGACACACGGTCGTTTTTCTCGACAAAAAGACGTGTGGCAACAAAGGACCAAACTTAATTTAACCTATTTACTTGCTAGCTTAGCCATCCTAAATACAAGCCTCAGAAACGAGAGAACGACATAGTTACCTATTTCCTCTCAAGGTATATGATTTTAATAAGTTTTTACTGTTTTCAGACGTTTTTGTAGATCGTAACACGTAAAAGGATAGTCAAAGCTCCAAGAACATGACGTAGACGAGTAAGATTTTTCCCGATAACCGGAAGGTGGAAGGTTTTAAGATTTTGATTAGTATTTTACGAAATTACCTCAATCCCAGTTCCTTATATCAACAAAAACAAAAAAAAAAACCTCTAAAAAGTCAAAAATTAAAATGGCCCTTTTTGGTCAACAGTCGTTACGGGTCAGAAGCCCGACAGTCTGACAACCAGTCTTACCAAGGGGTATCGTATTACCCAGTAACTGGGTTGTGGAGGTCAGATAGGCAGTCGCTCCATGTAAAATACTGGTATTCAGCTGCATCCGGTTAGACTGGAAGCCGACCCCAACATAGTTGGGAAGAGGCCAGGCAGATGGTCAATTTAAGTTGTACTTAGGACTTGTAGGTAATATTTTGATCCAAGCGTCGCTGCTTCGCCGTCGGGGGACCTGAGGCACGTAAAACATCCTTCTGTTGACTTCAGGGATTAAAATTGTTAGTCAAGAGAGCGATTAAATACTTGCGTCTCCTGTATTCGTTTCTAGCTAAAAACATCTGTGAGCCACTAACAAAACCATCAGTAAGATGGAAAATTTTGAATGATTTCCTTGTATATAAGAGATCATTTGAGTGTGGGCTCGTAGTCACGCTAACAGTGAATAGCATAATCAGCCTATAACATTCCCACTGCTGGGACACAGGCCTTCTCTCTGGGATAGGAAGACAGCCATAACCACCACGCGGGCCTAGTGCGGGTCGGCGGATGTCGTTTCGTCGCTCGAGCTCGACGCAACTGCTACGGCCTGTGTCACAGCACTCTCGATGGGGCTAGGTTCCGGCGGCGGCGGGGCGGGGCTGAGCGACGAATCCGGAGGTGGTAGATGTGCACGGCGAGCTGCTGATCTCATCAACATCTTCATCGTGTAACTTTGTTGTTTTCATGTTTTTATGGAGGTGACATGACAGATGTCACCTCCGATTCGGCAATTTTTGACGAAAGTTGTTATCGTCGTTCATTTTATTTGTATAAAATTATGTTTTTATAATTTTTATTTTGTCATTTTTGATTCTAGGACATGCCGGTTCCATCACAATGTTTTCCTTCACCGTTTTTAGAGTAGTGTTGATTTAATTAAATAAGTACACAAAGAAAATGCTTGCCTGGGTTCGAACTCACGACCACTCGTAAGTCGGGGCCGATCCCACTGGACACCATTGCACCCGCTAATTGTAACTAATAGGATTTTTTTTTCTGTTTTTCATATTTCTTTGTGAGGCAACGTGGCTCAAATGAAGAGTTATCATCTCTATCTCCGTACTCCATCTAAAAAATAAGTGTTGCAGCGGCTTAACTAATTTAACGAATACTCGTATAATTAATTTACTTCTAGTGTAAACGAGTCTTTAGGTTTCAAACGCAAAACAAATACATATAACGAGTCACCGCACGACGACCGCATCAACGCGCCGTACGGCGCGCGGCGGTAGACAACACAAAACTTTTAAAAACTTTTTACAATTACCTTCTTATATTCGTAATATTAACACTATAAGCTCTTACTACTCCTGGACAACAAAAATGTAATAAATCAAGTAATTTTTAGTATTTATTTCTGTACAAGTGATTTGTAATCTTTAGAAATAAATGAATTCAAACCGTAAATGCAACTTAGAATTATGAAGTACTATATTTTCAATCAATTCAGCCTATCGCAGTCCACTGCGATATCTGTATTTTACTCTTTTATAATAATGATATCTATATTTTATTCTATATTTTACTTAATTGAATTAAATCAACCTCAATAAATATTTACCTACAAAATAAGAGTAATACAGACTTTGAGAAAATATTTACAATAAACATTATCTCGTCCATACAGAAGAATATAACGGGAACATACATGAATAATTCAATGAAACTCTATGTATTTCTTTGTTATAGTATTCAATTATTCGTGAATATAATCGCATTATATATAGACCAGCGAGGTAAATTCGTAACACACTAACAGCATTCATTTTGACAGTTCAACAACATTCATTGTATTATTAACGTTGTTGAGCAGACAAACTTTTCGAACATATGGATTAGATTATTATTGGCTTGTTGGCTTCAAAATGGTTCAGATTGTAATTGAAAGTGTGTTACGCAATTCGGGTGCGGTTTTTGGATGAATATGAAAGGAGAGGTCTAACAGCTATGGTGTAACTTCCGATGCTGCACTCCGAGATGTGCACGGAGAAGAGCGCTTCTCCAGAGGCCTTAGCACAAAGCGATGTATAGACGTAAAGTTAATTCGAACTTTATTCGAATCGAAAATAAAACTGTCCTATAGCATATTCGTTGACACTTTTGCCAGACCTACAAATAGTATCACCCATAAATATGAATAAAGTCTTGAAACTAAGCCAAGAGGTATTAAGGCGTAACGAGTATTTTGAATTTTAAAAACGTTTGTATTAAAGTTACGCTAGGCCTGGGCTCAGCAACACCGAAAGCTTACGAGACACTGCTCACTAAATCAAAATCGAAATATTTTATTTCAAATAAACCAACATGAGCACTTATGTAACGTCAGAAGCTAGGTGCACGGTTCCAATTGGTCGTTTCTTATGGAGAAGAGGCGGCAAGAAATTCCACGGTTACTCTTTTAAAAATAATTGGCTTTTACAATGTTTTCAAATTACAGTAGGTACAGCTTAGGCCTGTCAACAAGTACCAGGTACTTGATAAAACAAAAGATGGTCTACAGATCCAGAGTCTACAAGGCCTACAAAGTCGTCACATTTACAAAATATAGAAGAATCCATCAAAAGGACAGTTAAAATATAATAACCTTTTAAAACCAAGTGACATGACTGCCATTACAACCACTAATAAAGAGTTGAAACTAGAATTGTCTGTATATAATGTCAAATAATAAAAAGACTATGTCAAAGAAGTATGTAAAAAATAAATAAACATCGTAATTTGAGAGCAGTTAATAGACATTTACGTAGTTATGCGGTTAATGGGGAATAGTGATCACACCCCTGCTTTGATTACGATAAAACAAATATGAGACATCTCTTCGTTCCGCCGAACCGTATCCACTGAAGCTTATTGGAAAAGAAATAGGTAATAAACCAAAGCCTGTTGGTTTGTCTAGTGGTCGCAACTGCGACTGCTAACCATGAATTCATTCCCAGGTCGGAGAGAGTAATTGCGTTCTTCATCAAAAATTTCTCAGTAGCACCCAGGTTGATAGAAATAGACTCGCCTCCTATATCTAAGGTACAGACGCCAGCAGGTCAACCTACCCGAAACTGTCAATTTTTCCCAATCAACCTTGAACCTTAATGCTTTAGAGATAAAGTTGAAAATCTATTAAAAAAATTTGACAGATTGTAGTAGCTTGATGTGCTGGCGTCTGTACATGGGACTTAAACATAACTGGTGAAATGTAGGTGAACTTATAGGTACCAACACCTCTGCCTGACACTTCAGGGAAAACAGGCGTAAGCTTGAACCATGTTCACTGAAGCTTAGCGGAGAGAAAATACGTAATTAATAAATTAGTTTGGTAGGTTGCTAAAGACACATCTCTCTACCCATAATCGTTTTAAAGGATATGGATACTCGATCTAAGAGGCCCGCTTCTCGAAGTTAAGTTCGTGGATTCGGACGTGGCAAGTACAAACATGAATTCCTTAAAAAAATATGACCTAGTCAATCTCAAGCATCCCTGAAAACATTATAGAAACATATCCTGAGGAATCGAGACTTTAAGAATAGATCGTCAACCCTCTCTAAGCAAGCGTGGCAAGTAATTCCTTCTCAGTATCAGAAATGGCCTATACAGTAGCAGTTACAGGCCCAATAAATACTTATGATCATGATTACCAATCCTCTGTGAAACGTATTCCTAAAACAATATCTAAATTAATATAAATTAAATTGTCTTTATGGTTGTATTACTTCGTTTTGTTATGAAATGACAACAATTCGGTATAATATCACAATTAAATTCGTCGGTCCATTAAATAATTAAATTTGTTTATGATTATAATGTTTCTTTACTGGTGCACAGCTGGTGTATTTGTTAAAGAGCACTCTACATGTTTTTACAACATGCGACTTACTTTCAAAATATACCCGTCGAGACCCAATACGGCTAAGAATTCCTTCAAATAAAAGCACATTATGTCATAAGAATATTATATCACAGCAATTAAAATTTTCAACAATATTCCAAAATATTTTTTTTTTTTTTTGTCGGCATGGTTGGCGCAGTGGTTAAGCGATTGCGTGTCGCGGGTTCGATTCCCGCACGGAACAAATATTTGTATGACCTACAAGTAGTTGTTCCGGGTCTAGCTGTTTGTGTATGTGAGTGTAAATGTTTGTAAACTTGTAAACGCACCCACGATACAGGAGAAATTCCTAGTGTGGGCAACGTTTTATAAAAAAAAAAAAAATAAGGGAACTTACTGAAGAACCCGTAGTGGAGGTTTGCGTTTTTGTACAGTTATATTACCTCTGACGGCAACCTTAAACTAATGATAATAAAGATCATTGTGATAAAAAATCAGAGGTAAAATAACTATGAAAGCAGCCTAAAAACTGCAAAGAGCTGCGGGCCTTTTAATAAAAATATCATAACGATCTAATAGTTGCCGGAAGTCTACAACCAGTCTTACCCCATGGGGTATCGTAATACCGAGTAACTGGATTGTGGAGTTCAGATAGGCAGTCGCTTCATGTAAAATACTGCCATTCAATTTCATCTGGTGAGACTGGAAGCTGACATAGTTAGGGCATAGGCTAGGCAGATGATGAGTATAGTGTCTATGCACGGCATGCCTACGACTGGTCGGAGGCGCGCGGTGGCTAAGCGGGCGCGCGGGCAGCGGCATCAGCATCGAGCGTCAGCGGCGGCTGAGGGGGCGCACGGGGGCGGCGCGGGCGCTTGCGCGGTCTTCCCGCTCCGAGCGCCCCGCCTCACTCAAATTCTTACCACGACGAAGACATTGCGTCTCTTTAAATTTGTATTTTGGCATTACATCAGATTGTACAGTACACGTATTTTATTTATTCGCTCCTGGAACTGAGCACCCGACGTATCAGCGTCAACAGTATGTATACTTGAAATATGAGAGCATATGTAATATTTGAGGGCCCGTTTTTCTCGACGAATCAGAAATAATGTAGATTTTTCGCGACGAGATTTGCAACTTAAGATATTCTGAGCCTATTATAATGCATAACCCATAGTGAGGGTTTTTTATAATTCAATCGGCTTGAACTTAATTATTTATTAGCTAGAGATACTCGTATGTATCATTCACGCGAACTGCATTATTTTCGCATAAAGACAAACAGCCATGTGAGGTAAATATTTTTCTACCCTCTACCGAAAAATTGTGACTGAAGTGAAAATTAATACTATTATGTTTCACAATAAGCAGCCATAGAGCAGGGCCCCAAGTCTGCTAATTTCAATGACATGTCCCACTATTACGATTCAATCGAGAGTCAATTATAATTCAATTATCATTGTGACAAAATGCGTATTCTGCTAAAACTTAAATGTGGTGTCAATTGAATTGTAATAGAATCGTAATTGGATTGCAATGGTGTCAGTTGAATATTTCGCGGTGTTGCCTATTAAAATCTACCACGACACTGAATGAATGAATGAGTTATAATTTATTTTAAATGAAGGTTTTTTTTTCATTTCTGTGATTGAATTAAGACTCATAATAAATATATTGTCTATAATGAAATGCCTTCTCGATAGAATAAGACCAAATGTTGTAAAAAACACTACTTAAAATACGGGGACTGTGTTGTGTTGCCAAAGTAAAAAATTGTTGCTGTCACGGAAATGTCACTTTCAATTCAACCAACTTGTCAAAATATAAAGTGACTGTTGGTTGTGTTTTAAATTTTTCTATAAAGTACTTAAAAAAAGTTTTTAAAAGTTAAAAACGAGTATTTGCAAAATGACAAATTAAATAAGTAAGTACTTAAAATCTTTGTTAAAGTTAATTCAAATTCGTTGACTGCAATTATTTAATATTTCAATTTGATATTACAAAAATTGTATTTACTTAAAATAGAATAGTTACCTCTTCAATACTTAGACAATTTATATCTAAGCACCACCTCATTGTAGCTCGGGATTTGCGACGTTGCCGAGCCAATTCTAATATCGCTGTCGTCCAAGGCGATCATTAGAATTGGCTAAAGCCAAAATACGCCAACGTAAACTTGGTGATGGCCTCATTATTATTTTAAATTATAAAACAATTATTCAACAATTGAAACGCTATGCGTGACGATCTATCGTTGTTGAATTGTACTTCAATGGTAAGATTGTCATTGAGAGACGATTCACATAAATGTCAAATAACGAGCGGACTATCAATAATTGTAAGATCGAGACACAACTTTGACACGATTGAAGAGCAGAATAGCAAATTGTTCAATGGCGATTGAGTGGCAGTTCGATGATATGTCAATGGAACACCATTGGTCTTAAATAAGTAGTAGAATACCAAATGTGCCAAACAATTCAATCGAGATGCAATTGAGATTCAATTGAAGCATTTGTAAATTAGCAGACTTGGGCCCCTGCTCTAGTGTTGCTCTATGTAAGCAGCGTTTGCTAACAACAAAATAAATATATTAAAATATCAGAGCATCACTTTCTTTATTAAAAAAATACATCTGGTGTATTAAATTAACATTACATAAAATACACCATTTAATAAATAGCAACATTTGTTATAATTGTACGTTATTTCGATATCACAGTCCACGGTTTGAGGTACGGTATAAGAATCATGAGGCTTACGCCATTATTCTTATATGGTACGGGTTTATCACAAACATTTTCAGTAATAGTTGCGTCCGCCACCACCGCCGTTGTAGGAGCCACCGTCACTGAAAATAAAAATGGCAACTTGTTAATAAGTGTTTATACAGACCCTATCAGAATACTCAGAATACCAGCGCTCCGGTATTTATTTTTTAAATATCGCAGCATTATGCTGAGATAGGAGCCTTTTTGGCCTCGCTCAAGTTTTCTTATCTTGTTTTTTTTTTTTTAATCTAATTTTTGGTAGTTTGTACCAGTGCGTGTCCCAAATAAAATATTTTTCTTGTTTTCTTTATACCTTATACCTTCATATCTACATCGTGATATTTGAGCGGTGCTTGTAGAATCGCTTTTGCGCAATGCTATGCTTGCTAGCTATGCAAGAACATCACGCCTGTATTTCCTGAAGGATTTAGGCAAAGGTGAAAAGTCCACCAACATTGCGCCTGCAATGTCACAAATTCAGACTCCAGCTTTCTGCTGAGAAACTATACCGCCCAACCTAAGGACCTAGACAAATGGCAATCGTTTCGTACTACTACAGCGACTTTAAACAACAGTGTAATAGGGTAGTTGCCTGGGTAAAAAAATAATAATTATATTTAGTCCGTCAGTTAGAAAAACGAAAAACAATGGACACGTATTTTTTCTTTTGTCAATCAAACAAAAAAAGACAAAGATAAAGCGCGTCAAAATTTGGGAGTCGTGAAGTCACTTGCTTGCAAAAGTGTCGCAAGCAAGTAACGTCATGCGGAACTTTAATGGGCGATATCTTCACCATTTTTTATATAGGTAAAAAATACGAGTTCAATATTTTTTGATAATCTAACTGACGGACTAATTAGTTTTTTTTTTTTTAGAAAAATAGCCTTTTGCGTAACACACTTAGGGCTGATTTTTCAACCGACCGATAATTTTTATTCATGGAATAAAATTGACTCTCTCTGACATTTTTGTATGGAAGAATTGTCAAAAATTCAAAATTATTTCTCCGATAAAGTTATCTGGTGTTGGAAAAATCAGCCCTAACAGTACCAATGGTTTTCATTTTGACTGTTAAACAACATTCATTGCGTTATTTACATTGTTGAGCAAACCAATTTTTCGAGCATAGGAAGCAATTGTGTTGCAATATTCTTTAAAACCACACAGAGTGATTGAAAGTGTGTTACCCAATTAGGGTCTTGGATTGAAATAATATTTTAGGTAGCTTATGCCAATCTAATAAAATTTTTACGTTTTCATCATAGTTATCGCTGATATATTGTCACTTTGTCCAGCCCGCCAGCCAGTCCAGGGAATTGAACCCATTATCATACATTTTGAAAGACCTGCCACCACTAACAGATGCCAATCCTGATAAACATTACTATTTCAAAAACTCACGATGAAGGATGCTGCCTGTTGAACTCAATGGAGCGGAGGATGGCTTCTGGGATGGGTGGTGGCGTGGGGATGTGCGAGCCGGTGGGGTGGAAGCCGTTTTCGTCAGCGGTGTAGGTGAGCGAGATCTGCTGGCCGTCGGGGGTGCGGAATGAGAAGCCCCCTTCGGCTGTCACTGCAGGGCCTTCGGGGCCCTGGGCGCGTGGGGAACCGCTCTCGTGGGCTGATGTGCCTTCAGGAGTGTCGTAGCTGGAATGAGAATGATTGGAAATTAAGCATGGATGTTTACAGAATCAGATTTTTAATATGTTCCCCTGGAGACTTTACTAGGAGTTTTGGAAGGTTCGGCGCGGTTTGTTTCAAAAGCAGTGTTATCTAATTATTTCATATTGTTATGGGCACATATCACAGTTTTGATTCGTATTATTTCTCCTTGGAAAAAGCATATCCTGTACCTAATGGCTATGTATGGTTAATATATCTGCATGTTCTAAATGAAAGCCTGTCGGTTACATCCGTAACTGTTCCGTAACCGGAATAGTTATTATGCTAGGTATGAACCTAACTATTGTTATGCCTATGGGTCTGTTGTTTAGGTACAATAAGCGTAAACTCAAAAGTATAATCATCCTATTGGTGATAATGCTATAGGTTGACATTATAGACAGGCGCTTCTCGCAAAAACATCAGTCACATGCATTGCACTAGAATTTTAATGACTTCGTATAAGTTAAGAGTTTCCCACGATACCTAAGAATGCTATCTATATCTGCCATTATTGAGAAGCATCGCAGTCGGGCCGTAGAGAGACACGGCACATTACTTATGATCAGAGTGTATATGTAGTTACTTGAGGCAACTATATGCATTATATGCTACGCAAGTCAAAACATGAAAATGTTTGAATAAAAAAGTGTAATGGAATTTCTAGCAATGTATACACCTGGCTGGTGTAGCTGTCAGCAATCAATTATTTAAGAGTGCACTATAATGTAATCCATCATAGTTAGAGTTAGTGAAAATCAGATCAAGCTAATAGGTTTCCAACAATATGTGGGCCCAGTACGAACGCGCAGTAGGTACTTAAACGTAACGTATTTCGGACCATTTTAAAAATTAAATTACACTTAGTATTTTCTTAGTAAGACTTTATTTTTCTATTTCTTAGGAGCAGCGGTGGCTCAGTGGTAACGGCCCTGACGTCGTGGGTTCGAACTCAGGCAGGCGCTTTACTTTGTGTAAATTTATTTCATCACTCTCAAAACGATAAAGGACAAAATCTTGAACTAAATAGCATGTGCTATACCAAAAATTCGAAGACATGTGACATCTACTAACCCGCACTGCGCCCACATGGTAGATTACGACCCACTCCTTCTCACCGAGAGGAGGCCTATGTCCCGGCAGTGGGAACATTATAAACTTATTATGCGAGACTTTATTCAAATCTGGTGATACTAAATGTGCTTGTCCCAAAAATTTAAACCAATATACTATAGGATTGTTATTGCTGTAGTTCAAGAACGTGTGATGTACTGAAACCTGTAATTGCAAAAAGTAACAAACTATTTTCCGTTTTCAACAACAATCAAACATAAGTATTAAGACCTTTAACAATAAGTTCAAACTTGACATTACCTGAACCGATAGTTGCCATCGCCGTTGTTAACATTTTCGTAGTGATAGGGCGTGGCATCGTATCCTGCGCGGCCGCCGGCATAGCCCGAAGGCACTAGATGATCTAGCCGAGCTGCGCTTACGCACCCAAACACTGCTACGCACACGAACAACTGAAACATGTATTCATGGTAAGTAGTTACTGCTGTTAGTAATTTGTCAGTGTACAAATTCGATTTGAGTTAAATCGACAATCGAATAATACTGTTGGGCGGGATCGAATCAAGAGGTTAATGTACCAGTAGAGCGAGACTTCAACGTACAAATATGTATGCTAATCTCGCACTTTAACAAAATGAATCAAAATCAAAGCGGTCACGTTTATGTGAAAGCCTGTTTGTTTTCTGTTAAAGATAAATGAGATATAACATCGATTACATTAATGGTATGAGACATTGAAACACACATATTTGTGAAAATTGCATTCCAATTCTTGTTTAAAGAACGTTTTTTTTTTTTGTTTAAAAGTTGATGGTTAGTTTAAGAATTTGAAAAATCTCTGATATATAGTTAGGTCGAAGGAAGCAATTGTGAAATTACGGCTAAATAGAACAATAAATTAATGTCCTAGTCCCAAGTGGCCCCAATTCGAGGTGACACTAGGAAACATAGATATTAATATCTTGTGTGAAGTTTGCTGAAGGTATAAGTAATAGCAATTTGATTAATCACCCCAATTAGTCATGGCTAAAATTGGAATATCAAAGCTTTTGATTTAGTACAAGACGATTTACAGAACTTTCTTTAGAAGCTACAATAGAATTGAACCGGTTAATGAACCTTTAAAACTGTGACAGGAAAACAGACAAAATATTAACTAAAAGTTACATGGGAACATTATTTTTTAAAGTCCAGAAAAGGCGCAACATCAAAGCGTTTTTTATCCAAAAGCATGATTTAAGCATACTTTGGAATAAGAACTTCAAGTCCAAAAAAAAAAAAACAGTAAGTCACGTTATTATTCACAGTACACTCATGTCTAGGCAAAATTTTAGCTTGCCCGTCATCTGATAAACTCCAAAAGGATTCCTCTTATCATTACTCCTTAAAGGTGAAGCCGCAAATACCATTTAAGGTCATACCAAACGAAAAGCCCACAACAAAAGCCAATTCCTTACCAGTTTCGTCATAGTGAGTGAGATGGTTCGTGTCGATATTGTCTGAACCGGCGCCGGAGTCGGAATACGGATCGCAGGGATGTTCACGTTTTATATCTGCGTAGTTTGCCCTTTCCGCAGGTTGCTTCACCTTGCTCGTATTGTTGTTTAGGCGGGCCGGGCGCAAATTACGAGAGGTCAGCTATGCTATGTATGATCTATGGAACTTGTCATGTTTATTGGTGGTGTATGGCATAGCATTTCCAACTATGAAACGTGAACTAAGTTTTTTGAATAACTACATATGCTGGTCGTCACCGAGCATTTATGAAAACACTGGATCTGGATTAAGGTTTCCTGATTTTTGATTTGTACATATTTATGGAAAAAAACAAGGAGATGAAAATCAACGTCGGGAAGCTTTATTCAAGAAAAGTTAGAACCTGGAGGAGGAAATTGGAGGACAAGTTTATCTAACTCAAACCAGTTCATTGAAAGGCACACGAATCTAGATAGGTACACAAGGCTACAACAGAATCCAATGAACCACTAACCCAGTTCCTATTGATCCTTGAATTGAGACCACACATACCAAGAATAGCTAACAGCACCAATACATGTAGACATACGTACCCATATGTTCATAACTTTCGACAATGCCAGCTCATAACCTAATATTGAATACAGAAGAGAGGTCATAAGCACGCTAAGGCGCTTTTTTTGCGGAAGACGATATTAAAACTCTTAAGTTTGTAAGTAGGTATCCAGGGGTATTCAGCTGCATGTGGTAAGACTGGAAGCTGACCCCAACATAAGAAATAGGGAAAGACAAGACAGATTGATTGATTTGAAATAGGTATCACAACTGATATTTTTGTTGTAACGAAATAAAATGGTTCTATGGTTCTGGTTGTTTGATACAAGGTTCGGTTTCAATTTTTAGTAATTTCCTAATAGCAAAATTATTACATCATGAAAATCATCCATGTTTTTCAAACCACTGCACAGCACAAGACTCCTATCTTATTGTTCCATAAAAGTTATACCTATGAGATCATGAGAATTTGCCGAGTATATTTTCATTTTCCCTATAACGTAAATTAACAATCTAATCTGATTATGATAAATTTATTCTATGGGAACCTACCAAAAGATGGTTGATTACTTACAGCCAAATATTTTTCTTAACAAATATACATAGATGGTTACATAAACACACACACAGCAATAGTAATCCGGCGAATATATAGAATATTGGGATCATTGACATTGCTAACGATACACATTATATTCGGCCGAGATGGGGTTTTCCTGTAACAGTTAAAGTATGACCGTACACACAACTTTAATAGGAAAGTGCCTTTTTCTGGGTAAATTAAAGGAGTTATGAATTCTCAACTTTACCATACCATTAAACCAACTTTACATATCTTTTACAATATTTAACACACACTATTTACATTATGAATGAATGAATGAATTGGACCGATCTCAGTGTGGTTTGACCAGACTCAATTCATCGAATGAACCCCAAGATTCGCTCTAGCTCCTGTAGTCTCAAGTTCATGGTGCTTTTAACACAATTGTTTACACAAGGTACTGAATTAAATCATTAACTAAATAACTATACTAATAAATACCAAAACTTTTCATTAATTTTATTTACAATGTGTCACCCTAATTGCGTAACACACTATCAATCAGAATCTGAATGATTTTGAAGGATATTGCAAATCCATTGCTTCATTTATTCGAAAAAAATGTCCGCTCAACAACGTAAATAACGCAATGAATGTTTTTGAACTGTCAAAATGAAAGCCATTCCTACTTTTAATGTGTTAACGGCCCCACAGGTTCAGGAAGATAACTCGGTGCTACGTCGAAATCTAGTTTAACTGTGGTTTTGACTGAACAAAAGGTAATGATTATTTTAATATATTTAAAGTTAGCTAAAAACATCCATATTGTTTTGATATGTTCCATATTTCATGTCACTACGCACTTACGAGATCTTTCAGGTGGAAAAGTTTTTTTATCGCTCCATCAAACTTCCATTTCTATCCGGGATTGATAACCGGATAATTTCGCAGGATTTAGATAAATAGGATTAATTAGATAAAAACACCTTTTATCTAAAACCTAGATTATTAATCTGGAATAATGAAAATGTGTAGCCATGTCAGGATAACGTTAACACCTTAACTAGAAAGTAAACATAATATTTTCCTGATTGTTTTCCTATACTTACTGACGACATCGGTAAAGGAAAATATCGTGAAGAAACCTAGACTTATGTATGCTTAAAATAATCCTAACCCGTCTTGAGCAAGCGTGGTGATCAAAGCTCGTGCTTTCTTTGGATGAAAATGATTCTTTGGGCCTTTACCCTGCAGTCGGACAATAATAGGCTCGTATTATTTAATAATAATAATAATCATTTATTTATCCAGATCATACAATCCAATTTGTTAATAGTAACATGCACAATGCACATCTTAAACACTAGTGTTAGTACTTGAGTATATTTGGCACATTATGGAAATAACTACTAATAATGTCAAAACAACCAATAATAATGTCAAAATCATCAATAAAATATCAAAATCACCATTGATAATGTCAAAATTACCATTAATTATGTCAACATATTTCCAATACAATATTAACAATACAATACCATAATCAAATACAATAAATACAACATCAATAATCAAAAAACGCAATAGGTACAAGAACAACAATGCTATTTCAAGGAACGATTTGAAGACAATACTTGTGTCCTGGTCCAGTGCCTGAGTATAAGTCCTTCCGCCCTATCAGCCACAGTGACCAAGAGGCTGTTGGCGCTGCCCCGCACCCGCCGCATCAGGGAGGCGACACGCTTTCGCAAGATTGCGTATTTAAGGGTCTTAGACTTGTCTTGGAACGCAAAGGGTCCGCAACAAACTCGCAGAGGCCCGTTAGACTTATTATCCCTGTACGCAGTACGCAGAGCTAGAGTTCGGAGACCGCAAGCCCCACCCAGCCAACACAGATTAGCTGAATAAATTTTGCGTAAAAGCAATTCTTTTGACTTTAAGCTGGATAAAGTATTTGTATAACTTCTGTGTAAGCGCTTATACAGATGATATTCAAGCAATTTGGGCACAAAATATCTTGCTTCAATTTGGATAACATTTGATTAATAGCCACATAGCAGCTGAATAAATGTACAACACACTGAATATCTTCTGCATAAATTCAGATTTTTCTTTAGTCCAGAAATTATACATATTTTATGCAGTTGTTAATTTGTGAGTTCAGATATTCAAATGATATTCAAAATTCCGATCTCAGGACTAGTTTTACAAAGAAATTATGCAAGTAAAAAAAGTATAAATGTATTTTTCATTGTGACGAAATTATTTTGTGTTACTTAGTTCAAAAAATTGTAATGGTCGTCTTCAAAAATTTGGTAAGTAAATTGTTTCATACATTTTAAGTAAGTTTAAGGTGAATTATATAAACGCATGGCACTTTACTGTGAATTATCAATATGATTATTATACATTTTTTGAGCGCCTTAAGATAAAGCTACAATTTAAAAGGTAAACAAATGTGTGTGTGTGTGTGTGTGTGTGTGTGTGTGTCTTTACTTTTTATCAAATTTCAGTCCCAGAAAATAATGAGAATCAAATTTTGTATAACTGCTAATGTTTCCTACTCACTAAACAAAGTGTTTCATAAGATAAATGTTGAGGATTTTTATAAAAAGAGGTTATGTGGAACGTTAGTTAATGGCGGACGGCCAATTTGAATAAAAGTGTCTATTTCAGTGATTATTTTGCTTATTTCTGCTTAATAGTTCACATACGTCTACATGTCCAGAAATTATTTGGTTTAAAGTACAATAATTATACATTTCTCAGAGAAAGGTCTTAAATTACATAATGCAGTATACTCTTATTCAGCTTTTTAGGGTTCTTTTTTATATAAAATAAATCCATGAATATTTGAGGTTGATTGGACCTATACTAATGTAGGTAGGACCCACTATTAGGTTTTTAAAGTTATCTACAGTACTACTATGAATGACGCATTGCGTAATATTTAGTTGTTTGACAATTTGACAATTGTTTATATTATCAACTAAAATATACATTTAGATACACAGCACTTTGTAGGTAGTCGCAACCAAAAGTATCGCGCTTCCTTTCCCACCACAACACTTCAAATGGGCGCTCGGCTAAACTCGGCTTACGATCGGTTTGCGCTTGGCCACGCTCGCTGCGTTGTTGCTCATTCGAAATTGTAACTTTAAATAGAGAGGTCCCCGTTATCGTAGCTTCCTTGTCGCGCTCGTGTAGTCAATAAGTAAGATACAAACGTAAACATCGAGATTTATTATATAAAGTTAGTATTTATAATAGTGTTGTTGTTGTTTGTAATAGTGTTGTAGTATTTTTGAAGTGTTATATAAAAATTATATATTTTTTTCAGAAACATGTTCAAAATTCGTTTCGACTCGCAAAAAAGGCCGGGTTGAATTATCAACAGTGCCCGCTTCTTGGGAGAATAATGGAAAGTTATACTGGCCAAAAAAAAAATGGCAATCATTTCAAAACTTTTGAAGAAGCTGAGGAAGAATTATCTCAAATGTTGAATAGAACTGATACCTACGGATTACGAACAACAACAAGATCCACGCGTTAATACATCTTCTCGTATTTCACAAAATAAATCTCCTAGTATTGTATAATTGTATAGCACATGAGTGAGTACTATGTACATACTTTAAAGCTACCATTTACTGGGTACGTCTTTCATTGACTTGAAGGTGCCCTGGCAGCAGAGAGTATGTCATGCTCACTCAAATGTCTCGCTGATGGTGGCGCATGTGTTGGATCATTTGGCTCCCTTCAAAATGGTTGAGCTGAATGGTGCTAATCCATGCGTCATGTTCGTGAACGGGCGCCGTCAGTAGGGACTGGTCATCTCTTTGCTGTCATGGCTTATTTTAATTTAATTTAATATTTGAATTGTTCTTATTTTTATTTTTTTTAAACTTTTCATTACGGACGCTTTTAACGTTCTGCATCGTTCTCACATGCATAATTTCTAACATGAATGATGTAACCCAATACTTTGTAACCATATTATATTGATTTAAAAGCGTGTCCATGGAGTTTCTTGCCCGTTCTTCTCCATAGGTACCTACGCTTTGGAATGGGCAACTAGCTTCATTTTTCTGACTGACCGACCCCTTGATAATTCAAAAGTGCCTGTAATGGTTTAATTGAAATAAATATTTTGAGTTTGAGTTTTTGAGTTTGAGTTTGAAAGATTTTAATTCGATGGCATGGTGATGCACAATCATCGCATACAGAACCCTCTTCAACTGTATTGGTCGCACTTGACCCGGGCCTTTGTATCAGTTGTCAAACCCTTTTCTATTACTGCACAGATACTATTTTTAATCTTTACATACTCTCGTGAACACTTTCTTCTTATTCCTCCCGTTCTCTTTCTTTTTTCCATGAATCATTTACGCTTTTGTTATTATTTTTCTGAGGAGGCATATTGTTTATGCAGCATTTATCAGTTTTGTCATGGAATGGTGAAATATCTGGATATAAACATATGATATCTTCAACTAATCAGTTATTTGCTGCTTAAGATACCCACATTTGTAACTGATATCGTTTTAAGCTGAACATAAAGACAATTGTACGCTTATAGCGCTATAAGTTAGGTAAAACAAGGAGTTTATTTTCAATTATGCAGAAGTCAGCTGTGTAAAGAAGAAAAAATCCAAAATATTCAGCATCTGAATAAATTAGTACCATTTCGTACACTATGCAGCTCAAAGAAAATATTTCGTCTAATATTCAGCGTTTTGCTGTTTAACTGCTTTGCTTAAATATGTTATACAGGACAATGCAAAAACTTTAGCTACTGTGCAGATAATAGCTGTTTCAATTACTTTTATTTGAATATCGCTTGTTTAGCAGATTCTACTCTTGATTACTATTCAGCTTAAAAAAATACCGCGAACTTTATGCAGAATTTAGTAAGCTTACAACATTATTTTAATTTAAGAACTCTCTTATTCAAAATAAAGCCATAACATCAGCTGTAATACAAAAGTAATAAAGCTTGACACTGCTTATTGTGGTATATTTTCGCTACTATCTGGCTTATGTGTTGGCTGGGCCACCACGACGCCAACAAGATAAGGCGGTGGGGGTATTATTACTAAGTGGATGCCAGTGATATTCTCATTTTCAATATATTTTCTATCATACTGAAAAAGTTTCCTCACAAAAAATATTGTGAAATAAAGGACAAAATGCTATTTTGGACAATATTATTCTTCCTGAAATAAAACTAAACCCGCTACCTCCTATGAATTGCACGACGCGCAGTGTAAAATATTTGGCGCACAAAGTGCCGAGATGGTCCACCACGCCCCCAACTTAGCAAGGTGACGATGTAAACTAAATCAGATGTACAGCTCAAGTAAACTTTACTATCCCAAAAAACACGACTTATAACACTTCATAAAAACAAACACTCTGAAGGCTTTACTGCCAAAATAACTCAATTTAAGAAAGGCTTTTTAACTGTTTTTTTTTTTGTTGCAATTTCCATAAAATATGGAGCCAAGGACCATAAAAATATATATTATTTCTGTTTTTATGATTTTAATTTAAATAAAACTCATCTTTATTTTCTACTTGTTTAAGTTAAAACCTATAAGTACTTACTACCAAGTAAAATACACAGATTAAAATGTTATAATACATAACATCACAATATCGGACAAAGGCATTTCGTTCATCCTAATGTACGTACTAACATCTGTATACATTTATGCCATTGACGTAACAATAGAAACAGCCGAGGTAACACAGAGAGCTAAGCGAGGCAGACTAAAATGGGAAAATTAATTGCCCTTCTTTTATCCGACTTATGTAAAACCACTAACGTCAGGTGCACACAGTCCAACTAGACATTACGAGATTAACCCGAGCCCCGAACATTGGATTAATTATATACTGCTATGCGGGAGTTAGATAGTGATTCCTGTGATGACCACTGAAAGTTATTATCGCAAATGTTATTATTTTAATTAAGACGAAGTGCAACGGGTTAAATTGAACGCAATAGTTTTAATGCAACTGTCGCTTTTTTTTTTTGTAACCGTTCACACGCGTTCATCGATGCCTAAGCTTCGCTTTCCGCGGTCGGTTCGTAGATAGGTGGCCATCCACTATACATATATCCGTGACTCGGAAAGCACGTAAAGCCGTTGGTCCCGGCTGTCATTCTTAGATCTTTGACAGGCGTTATGGATAATCAGAAGCTCAAAAGTCTGACAACAAGTCGGTCGGGGTGTCGTGTTACCTAGTTACTGGGTAATGGAGGTCAGATAAGCAGTCACTCCATGTAAAATACTGGTAGTCAGCTGCATGTGGTTGGACTGGAAGCCGACCCCAATATAGTTCGGAGAGGCTAAGCAGATTGATTGAGTTCGAGTGGATAAACACAGGATAACAGAGAACTAACCTATTTAAACAACAAACAAACAAACAAATTAAGTTAATAGGAAAAAGAAAAGAGGGTACTGTGTTTTCTTTTCACTGTTCACCTACAGAGCTGAGCGAAACAAAACAAATGAAGCCTAACATCTCAATAGTAAAGGCGTACACAAAGGATCGTTTACCTTTACAAACATATTTGTCTAACTCACATATCGAGAGTTGAATTCAAAACGCAATATTAATGCTCATGCCAACGATTTGGATCTTGTATAATTTAACATTCACTGAATATTTGTATCTGTTTGTTTATAGGCGTTTATCCTTATCGTGTAATGGAATGTGAATCTGTAGATGTGTTTGGGCGTGATATTATATCCCTGTGCTTCACGAAGGAAGTTTGGCAATACTTGCGTAACAAAATAACGTCATGCTGCACCCTAATCGCGTAACACGCTATCAATCATTATCACTATCAATCACAATCGGAATCATTTTGAAGGATATTGCTATACCATTGCTTCGTATGTTTGAAACATTTGTCTGCTGAATAACGTAACGTAAATAACGCAATGAATGTTGTTGAACTGTCAAAGTGAAAGCGCAATTACCACGCAGCGCAGGTTGATAAGCAGTAAAAGGTTAAGTAGAGGTGTCGTGTTGAACGCAGGTCATCGGTGGACAAAAATAGATCCGATGAAAAACAGGAGTCATGTTGATAAAAGTAGGACTGGTTTATTTACGTTCCATGTGGGACAACATGGTAATACGCTTATCAAGATGACAAATATTCATTTCTGATCATTGTTAGTGAAGGAAAACAGTGGCAGAAGACAACCGGAACTATAAAATCCTGTTTACCTACTAGTATAAATATCCCGCACATCTCAGCACAAATACATTACCAGGATCAGACTGCTGCCTGCTAAACATCTGTTTTCCTGTCCACCATGCTCGAAATGTTGAAATCTCCAGTTTTTTTCTGGAGTTTGATAAGTATATTCAGCCTACACCGTCCCCACTGCTGGGGCACGGGCCTCCTCTCTGTGAGAGAAAACGGGCCGTAATCCACCACGCGGACCCAGTGCGGATTGGTAGATGTCACATGTCTTCGAATTTTTTGTCCTAAGACATGCCAGTTTCCTCACGATGTTTTCCTTTAATTAGCGACCTTCAAATCTTGGCAAATGGTGGCTTAACTACGGTGGAACGGTATGACGAACCAAGTGCCAATAGACAATACAAAGTCATAAATGAACTAAAATTAGGGGAACTAGAATGACAATATGGTGACGTCTTCATCGTTATTAATAGAAACTTGATACTTCCATCATTGCTGTTTAGAATAGTAGCTGACACATGAATGTCGATATCGACGTGTTCCTCGACAATACTCGACTATCTCTCGTCACATAATATTATCTACACCCTACGTCTGTAGAACTGAGTAGGAAAAGTATAGCTACCTTAGTATTGTTAGTTGCGTTCAGTAGCATAGAGCATAGCTTATTCTTTCAGTACCTGCATAATACTTACCGAATTTAAAAAAACCGACCAAGTGCGAATCGGATTTGCATACGAAGGTACCACAAGGCAAAAAACCCCGAAAAAACCGATTCGTTTATGGCTCCCTTTAATTTTTATTTTTGAACTGCATTCACAATTATTCACAGTATTATTTTCACAAAAAAAAAAAACTATTTATGATGCCAATCGATCCTGTTAGTTACAAGGATCAAAAAGCTCTATCGGACCAACTGAGGTCTCAGTACTAAATAAGTCAAAAATCGCAAAAAAAATTATCCCATACATTTTTTAGAAAATGCACCCAACTTTATTTTTCTCAAAATCATGAACAACGGCTACACTTTACTAACATATTTAAAAAAAAAAATATCTTAAAAGAAAATATTTACTGAAACCTTAAATTATACACAAAAAAAATACACATAGCTCCGTTGAAAACAAAGCTGTCTCTTAGCTCGATAGATGGCGTTGGGATCGAGTTAGATCGCTCTATGGTTTCGTTATGACTGGTCATAACATAAGTTTGTCTGAGTGTGAAGTTTCCCAATCTCCGTGTCCTAATCGAAAAAGGCTAGATTTGTATTTTTTGAACCTTTTGGTAGGTGTTGATCTATTATTAATTAACATGAAGGCTTGTTTCCCCAAAGGTTACGCAGAGGTGTACCCATAGTAGGTACTTACAGAGGCCAGCACATCAAGCTACTACAATCTGTCAAATTTCTTTACTGGATTTTCAACTTTATCGCTAAAGCATTAAGGTTCAAGGTTGATTGGGAAAATTTGACAGTTTCGGGTAGCTTGACCTGCTGGCGTCTGTACAGTACACCTATTTAGCCAGCATAATCAGCTTATAATGTTCCCTCTAGTCCTCTAGTGCTGGGTCACAGGCCTCCTCTCTTCGAGAGGGAGTGGGCTGTAAATCACCACGCGGGCCCAGTGCGGGTTGGCAGATGTCACACGTCTTCGAATTTTTGGTTCTAAGACATGCCGGTTTCCTCATGATGCTTTCCTTCACCGTTTTGAGAGCAGTGGTGGCCCAGTGGTAACGGCCGCAACTTACGGGTCGTAGGTTCGAACCCAGGCATTCAGCCAGACTTCATGGTAAATGTTTGATCTATTACTATAAAAACCCGAACAAAATTCGCCATCTCTTAATAGCAAACGACACTTGTAAATAGACTTGTTTCTCTCTTATCCCAGATGTAATAATCAGGAATTCTCTTAGTTCATACTCTTTTATACAATAAACAGGTATGCACAAAGTACCTAATTCTTAACAATTCATGAAGGTGCTGCTTGCAACTGCAAATCTCAACAATATCTAGAATTCAGTACATTTCGATTCAATTTCCTATTTCCGTCTGCCTTAACATTCATGTGCCATGTAAGTAGGTACATAGTGCCAGAAGGGAATCGACAATAGTCGACGTAGAATAGAATAGGGTTGAATTGAATACTCTTTATTATGTACTCCATACAAATTACAGATCTAAATGGAGAAATTTCACATAGAATGACACAATGCGCGGTCTTATCGTATTTTCATATCATGACATCCCATCTTCGTGACAACCCTTCTTCATGATTCACTTTGCGTTGAGTATAAAGTAGTACAAACCCAATACAACGCCGGTGGTTAACTTACTGAGGCTTATAGTACATATTTGTTGATGCGAATTTATTCACCAGGCACTTTGCCAAAGCTAAACAACTACGTAATAAAATAAAATTCATCTAACATCGCGTGTGGAAGTTTTAACGGCGCGGCGGGCAAACGCTGTTGTCTGACGCACATGATGATCATTTCGCTAATATCTTGTTTGGGAAAATTGAATGCTTTGTATATTTAAGGCTTTTTCAACAGTCACTTTACTTTTATTTGCGGAATAAAGGTCGGGGTTTTACAGATTTTGTAAAGAACATACTGCCGTTGGTCTCATGGTCACAAGCGCGATGAGCGTGGGGTACTGGGTTAGATTCTCATAATTATATTATAAGTATATAAGCAGGATCTTGTATCTATTACTAACTCGTTGGTCTAGTGCTGAGCAAGCTCTAATTGTGAGCATGTGGTCCTGAGGCCTTACCACGAGCTCTTAACGCGATTCAATTTACGCTCAGGGATCGAGATGGCGCTAGACGACTTGTATAGCTCTGTCTCTTTCCAACAGCCTAAACTGGATCGCGTTAAGAGCTCGTGGTAAGGCCTCTGAGATCGATTCCCGGGTCGGGCAAAGTGTTATTGGATTTTTCTACTAGGAAATTTTCAGCAGCAGCCCGGAGTTTGGTAGTTGGGGGTGCCGTTGGTGCTGCGCCTGATCTCTCCCCAGTCGTGTTGGGTTGCAGTCCCATCAGAGTGATGGAACAGAGAGTGCACCGGCGCCTGCGCCCACACTTGTGCACTATAATATCTCCTGCGTATAACCTGGCTAATCTCCGGTGAGATTGGCCACCGTGACCAACATCGATCGAAAGGGTATTAAAGAACATAATTGAGTATGTCAAACGGTCACAGGTACCTTATTATTCCGATAGCTTATGTTCGGTCCCATAAATTACCGATGTTAACTTACCGTTAGGGCGGTTACCCGTTTTAACAAGTGCGAATTACTACTGGTAATATAAACTAGTCGCATTGTCGTAGAGGAACTGGACTTCATCAAGTCTTGATGACGTAACAATTACGTTGTTATTAACGCCGGGAAGGGACGCCCTAGCAGGACATATTTAGCATGTGTATAGTGTATATAGTGACCTTATTGGTGATATTCTTCAGAAAGGTCAGGTGCGTAGTACTCGCAACTGGCGTGCTTTTATGATCAGATGTATGAACGTAAACGGGGCAAAAAGAGTATGTAAGGACAATAGCGCGGGCTTGCGGGCGGCGAGCAATAGGCAGCTCGCCGCCCGGTAAGGACCAGGCCCGGGTCGACGACGCGTTGTGCTCCACGCGCGCCTCAAAGAGATGTCAGCACGAACTGACGGGGTTCGCTAGGGCCGATGTTCGAAACAGATACCGTAGCCCCTGGCACAGGCAAAAAAAGGATCATAGCATGTAGCGTTTTGTAGTTTCTACTTTGGGAAGAAAGCATTCATGTACGTAAACAAGACTTAGTGAAGTTATTATTACAACACCAGTCAGCATTTTTAGATTGGTAGGTACTACATAATAACCTCAAAATGATTTCTTAAAAAAATACTCACAATTAGAGACGTATTGGACATGAGAGACCTTCAGATTTATCCTGACCACATCCGACAGTAGTCGGATACCGGATGCGGTGTGGCGACCATAAAACCTCAGCCTTAAGCTAACAGAACTAGATTTGCTAGTCTGTTTAGACACAGATTATGTAAGGGAAAGCTCAGTTATTTTTGTAGTTACAGAAAAGAATGTACCTACCTACAGTGCGGCCGTCGAAAGAATGCGTTCTTGACACCTGTCAGTTTCATACAAACGAATACGTGTTTTGCGAATTTGATCTTTATTGGCTACTAGAATTGTCGCACTAACAGGTGTTAGGAATGCATTTTCTCGACAGCTGGACTGTAAGTGAAGAAGGACCTGCTTGAAATCCAGACTGATGACTATCTAATTAAGTAAGTAATGCTTGTTATGCATCATTCGACAAATGTGGGTGGAGGAATTAAAAGCGGCTAGAAAAAGTATATAAGAATCAGATAAAAGAATAAGTTTATATTTTTTTCCCGCCTGAAAATAGACATTGGTTATTAGAACATTCTGAGCGATTTGTTGCACGAACATTTTAGTAGTAGGTACCTTATGTATCATGAATGTGAATGAATGCACATTATGACTCAGTTTGTTCAGATTCGTTTACTCAATGAATTTTAGTCATTTTTAATATGGGTAAAAAAATTCCAAAAATAATTCAGACTGCGTAAATTACAGTCACTCACAATCAATATAACTAATTGAATAAATAAATAATGTTTTATACATAATAGTAAAAAATCAGTGCATGTAGGTATTACGATTATAACATAATAATATTCTAATTGGGGTGGTGTACGTTAATTCCGGGACATGTTGTATTTTATTAGTGATCTTATGTAGGTGTATGTGCAGTGTCTCGAACTCGGAGGGGAGTTGTCCATTCCTTCTGCGAAGTTAGGGAAACAGAAATCAAGAAAATTTAAATTTTTATGGTCTTTTTTAAGATTTTCTGACTTTTTAATTGCAATTTTTTTTTTCAGTTACCTTTCTCATTATCATAATATTCACCTCTGCCCAGCCCTTCAGGAAACAAGGCGTGATATTGTTATGTATATTATGTATTATCCAGGATAGTTTGAAAATTATCAGGATAATTTGTTTATTTTTTAATTATATTAACAGTTTTCACCACACATACAAGTTATTAGTCAATATTATTAATTACACATGTCATACAATCATAAAATTAAGTTATAATTAAAATAGACAAATTTTGATGAAATTAAATGACATGAAACCAAATTTGTAAAAATGAGATAAAATCAGACAAAATTTGCTAGAACCGATCGATTGCGGAAGAGTTAAATCAATCCTTTCTTACCCTTAACATATACGAGACTTTCTATGAGTGTTGTCAAGCGCAATTAAAGGAAAATAGCCCTTAGAGCTATCCAATCATTGCAGCATTGAGCACCGTTTAACTTGTCAAAATAACTTTTTCTTTCATTTCAATCACTTAAAGGTAATACAAACCGTGCTATAATGGCGTCTGTGGCTATCAACCTTTAGATTAGGTACTTATTAAGCTATAAGAAGTACCTCCATAAGTACCGCAAACCAACGACCTAGTTACTGTAACTAGGTAGGTAATTGAAATCGTTTCCGTTTCACGTTTTCCCATTGTAAAAGGCTAACTAACAGACGATAGCCAAGCCTGAAAAACATAAGGATACCGGCAGGGTTATTGCATTTTGACAGTTCAGTCACGTTCATTGCATTATTTACGTTGTTGAGCAGACAATTTTTTCAAACCTATGAAGCAAAGATTGTGAAAATTTCGTGTAACATATATAAAATGGCATAGCGATCATTTGCCATTTTATATATGTTACGTAATTACCAGTGATAGGAATAGGTAGTGCCTATTTGCCTAAACTCCGAAGAACAGAGACAAGAAACGGAGACTTCCTTAGGACTAATTTTTTTCTGGGACATCTGTCCCGAAATTCGCGACAACACTTTTTAATACATTAAAAAAATATGTTATTTGGAATAAGTAATTCGTCTATATTTACGTAAAGTTTGCGACTAGACATAACATTTATAATTTATATCCCCATAATAATAACTTATCCTCTATGGGCTCTAAAGGAAAAATAAAACACATAGAATATTGTTGTAAGTTACAACAATATTCTATGTGTTTTTGTCGGGACAAGTGTCCCGGAAAAAATTTAGTCCTAAGGAAGTCTCCGTTTCTTGTCTCTGTTCTTCGAAGTTTAGGCAAATAGGCACTACCTGTTCCTATCACTGGTAATTACACCGCTGCGCTGTAAGCACGACGATATAATCAAGCTATACATTTCCAGTATAAGCTGACTTCTCATTGTACGAAAAGCCTATATAACACGAGGTCAGCTAAAACTATATAAAAAATATGTCGTCGTGTACCTACCAGTAAATCATGTAGCTAAAAAGAGGTTCACTATTCGATTGCTCATTTCACTAACGAATTGCGGATAAACCTTCTAGATGGATTTAAGAATAATAGAGTGAGTAGGGATCACAATAAAAGTGCAAAACAAACACCTAGTAAATTTCCATAATACAGACCTTAAATCTTATTAAATGGGCCCGACATTTCTAAATAAAGCGCTATTTTCACAATCACTTCTCATAACAATTAAATTAAACAACCTGAGATTAATAATAAACACGTAAACGTTATTCATCTATCAAGCTATTCCAATATGACAATCGGTTCGTACTTATACTAAACACGGTGTACACATTATAGTCACACACACATATCAATCAATTGTTGGTATGTTTGATACTTTTAGAGTAAAATAGTCTTAACTGCGTCAAAGTGTTGATTAGTTTCATTAAAAAGAGTGTCCTTGGAATTTCTTGCCCCGTTCTTCTCCATAGGTACCTACTACGTTTTGGAATGGGCAACTAGCTGCATCTTTCTGACTGACCGACCCCTTGACAATTCAGAAGTGCCTGTAATTGGTTTATTTGAAATAAATGCTTTGAGTCTGAATTATAAATCCTTCTAATATTATAAACGCGAAAGTTTGTATGGATGTTTGTTACTCTTTCATGCAAAAACTACTACACGGATTCGGATGAAATTTGACACACAGATAGTTTATAACCAGGATTAACACATAGAATACCGATACTTTTTATTGCTGATTTTCCACGAGATCAAAACTTATGCGGGTGAAACTGCGGGCTGCAGCTAGTGGTCTCATATTTGTTGTTGAAGCTTTTCTTTTGCTCCTATTGCTGGATAAAGGCCTCTCCCAAATCCTTCCAGCAACTCTTTTCCCGCGCCGCCCCGAACCAGCCCTCGCGGTACTTGAAAAACTTAAAGTGAATTTATGTAGAGTGTCTTGTATACAAAAGTGTCCCATCGTGTTGCGAAGTTAAGACAAAAAGCAGGTAAGTCTTCCTCTGATATTTTGCATTTATTAATTTTCTCAATCTCGTTTATGATGATCATAATTCAAGTTCTAAACATGCTAGGAAAGGGAAACGAATTTCCTTGAATAGACTTTATGGAAATGCTTAACTACGAATTGGAGATGACACTGAGATTTACATTTATTCCAATACATACCACTTTAAAAAAAAAAACAAATTAGAATACTAATCCTATATACAAATGCGTAGTAACTAGTACACTATATACCTATTACTACCACTAGCCAAAATGGCTGGCAAACATTTCGCGTAGCCGACACGCTGTCCAGTGGGAGCGAGCGACGACCTTCGGCCCAGTGCGCGGGCGCACATCACACTACCGCCGACCCAAATTGATGGCTCGAAACCATACGTCAAGTCATTATGAGCGCCCCACTGAAATATTGCGATGACACGTTTAATGCCACAAAGTTTGCCATGTTTCCAGCTGAGTCACTTGGCCTCACCGCCTCTCCGCCTCTCCCATCCATCGATGCACACTCCGTCCTACTTGAGCGGTAATTGCTATGCAAAATATATTTACACAGTACTTTGATGCTTGCGGATTTTGAAAACAATGTAAGTAAACATATAATTTATGTTTAAGCTGCTGTTTGATGTTTTTGCATTACGTCGAATCTTATTTTCTCTTTTGTCAAATTTCACTTACCCAAGAGCTTATACAGTGTAGAGCTGTAATGGTTATATTAATTTAACACACGTATACAGTTTCGTGTTTTCGTTTCATGAACATATTTTATTTTCTCTAAAAGTTATTATAATTTTTTTAAATAGAACTGTAGCGCAGGGGTTATTTAACGGTGTCCCGGATCATAACATCGCATCAATGAAATTAAAACGAATAACGTGTAAAAAGTAGGCGAATTGAAGAAAAAAGAGCTCTATATCGGCGAGCGGCGCAGGCGGTAGTTTTCAAATTACGAATTATTTTATGTTATTATAATTTTTATGATTACTGGCCACTAGCCAAATGTCGTCAATGTAGCGACACGTTGTATATCTTTTTAAAATGTGTTTAAGCAAATAGATAAATGAATGTATATTCATTTAACCAATTTCCTTACTAGCTGCTCCGGGAAGTAATCAATATTTAGATAAGCTTGTGAATGTTGTTCTTCTCGAAGCTGTCTGTCTGTCGGCATTAGAACTGCTTAGTATCACTGCTAACACTTGTCTTTAAACAACACGCTATCTTCCAAACGTTACGTTAAATGTGATTCATACAGTACTACAATCCTACAATCACAATCGTCTAAATACGTGGTGTTAGGCAGAGGTGTTGCTTCATATAATGCGAAAGACATAAAATATGTATGTCATAATTATTTAGGTTTGTACCTCTCAAGATCAACTTGGGCATGACTGAAGACCTGAAGATATAAAGAATGACTGAAGCCTGTGTGAAGAAGATCATGAGAAACCTGAACTTATAATAATCTGAAAAGGCCATAGCATGCAATAATCATTTAAACAAGCGTTACAGTGATTTAAGCTGGTGGTTCCTTCTCTCACGCTGATATAACAAAGCAATTTTACCTAGTATTATAGTAATATTTTCTAGCTGCCAACATTGCAAACGTTATGACAACATGTAAAAATAGATATACATACTTACTGAAAATCTAAAACATAAACACAATTACTCTGTCCAGTGTCCAACATGCAATTTCTGAAGCAGAAAAAGCCACAGGCTATATGCGGTGTAATCCTGGGAAAAAAATCACTAGCACTCAGAACTGACAAAGGTCCGGTTTTTTACCCTCGGGCTTTTGATTAACCGCGCAGTACACGTTTTGTTGGAGTTTTTACCCGTCTCTCTTACTTCCGGAAATTCATGTCGCATAACAGAGTTTTAGGATTTACTAGGAAGCCATATACTTCGCAATCCTCTCTCCTCTTTGTATTTTCTTATTATCGAATCTAGAAAACAGTTCTAGAAAATATTTCTTCCAACGAGTGTGTTTTTAATTAACGTTAACGAAACTACTTATAACTTTATCGTTATCTATAATCAGTTTAATTTCCTGAAGAAGAAAACAAATTTAATTTTCACGCCATAATTTTTAATTGACGACGTAGAAGTTGGGTTTCCATGTGCAAGAATAACATTTACGTATCGGATTTCAAGATCGCTATATTCCAGAACTAATGAGTTGAACGAATTGCGCGCTAAAACCAACCGATACACTTTTTATTTTTCTTTATCTCTCCCCTGAACGAAACCATTGGTGCACAACATACACGATCTCAACTTATATATGTACAGTGGCCTCCAAAAGTTAGTTGACATTTTTCCACTTCAGCTTTGACACACCGCATTATTATTTAAAATTATGTGTACCTAGTGGTCCAAATGTTTAAACTGCTATACTGTTTTAATTGACTTACTTGACAAATCATCAAGAAATCCCTTACGAGTACCTGATTATTTTTTTATTTTAAAACAGAATGTGGCATCAAAGCTGAAGTTAACTAATAGCCCGATAGCACTCACTGAAAACAACAAAAAAGAGTTCAAGTTAAAAGCTCGCACTTTCAAGGGTAACTTATTTTTGCAGCACAGTTCACAAAAAGAAATCAACGTTGCAACAAACTGGATATCATAGAGTAGTTAGTTACGCGATCTGGTACTGGTAGAAAAAGGTTGCGAATCCCTGAAGTTTGAACTAAACAATATTGAAATACTACAAACTTTCCATACGTAACCTTACGTACATATGTACCAGGAGTACCAACAAATGGATATTATAGTGGAGTAGTATAGTACCGGGCTTTTTGGCGCGTCTCCAATAAAACAATCAGGCGTAACGGATTAAAGTATATAAACATATGTAAAATTTATTGAAACACATCCAGACTTGTTTTTTATGTACAGTTCTTATTTCATTTGATGTATATAAACTGTTTGGTTTTGTTTGTTTAAACTCATACTCATACATAATATGCACCTGTTAACAATACAATATTTACCTCTCCATATTGACAGAGAAAGACGATCGATTTAAATCTCAGCTTATATTTTAAACATATTGACATATAAGTTATTGGATTTCGACGTGGTTCGGACGTTAATTAAGCATTTTAATAAGTTTTAGACGTTGATGAAGCTGTATGAGTCAACCGCCGGAGCTTGGGGTATCTAACACCGTTAACATTACCAATGTTAGTTTGATTAGACTAATGATTAAACATCTCAAGATTTGCTTTGAAAATTGAAATGGTACTGGTGCACATACAGTTGTGTGATAGTTAACAGTTTATTTCGTATTCTAATATTTTTAGTGTTCTATCGATCTATTCTGTAAAAATCTCACCGTGAAAACTTGTGTGAAGTGAGCTTGAAGTGTTTACCAAGTTTGTTACAGAGGTAACAAACTTGGTAAGCGGTTATACTTTTGGGTCGTTTTGGCGTCGATTCCGTTTTTTCTCGTAGGACAGTCATTTTTGTAACCCATGCAAATAAAATGAGTCAGCAAATTACTCATTTTATTTGCATGGGTTACAAAAATGACTTGACTGACGTTCAATGCTAACCAATGAATAATGTCATTAATAAGATTATATGCTATACTAGCTGCGGCCCGAGGTTTCACCCGCATAAGTTTCGATCCCGTGGGAATATCGGGATAAAAAGTATCCTATGTGTTATTCCTGGTTTTAAACTATCTTTGTGCCAAATTTCATCCAAATCCGTTCAGTACTTTTTGCGTGAAAGAGTAACAAACATCCATCCGTCCATCCACCCATCCATCCATCCATCAATCCATCCTTACAAACTTTCGCATGTAAAATTTAATAATATTATTTATTTATTTAAATGCCTTAAAACTATCATTACAGCGATGGCCAAGTCACACACACAAAATTAAAAATAAGTAACAAACTACATCTCAAAATCATAAAGATCATTGTTTGTAACACAGTGTAAACAATAGTACTTTTGCGAATTCACCCCAGTGACATATAAATATATCAATTTCGACCTAAATATGAAACCCGACCTACGCTATGACCTGTATTATGAATTGTTTGTTTGAAAGAGCAGTGGTGGTCCAGTCTTAAGTTAAGTTGTTAAGATTAAGATGTTAAGACTCCTAACTTACGAGTTAAAAGCAGGCACTATACTTTGTGTAATTTATTTCATCACTACTGCTCTCAAAACGGTGAAGGAAAACAACGTGAGGAGGCCGGCATGTCCTAGAACCAAAAAGTCGAAGACATGTACATCTACCAACCCACACTGGGCCCGCGTGGTGGATTACAAGCTTACAGCCCACTCCCTCTCACAGAGAGGAGGCCTGTGTCCCAGCAGTGGGAACGCTATAGGCTGCTTACGTTATGAATTGTTCTTGAAAACATGCCACTAACAGAACAGAAATAAAGTTTTAAGGAAGACCTTATCGTCGCATCAAAATATTCATCCTGATCGCTGTCAAAAAATAAATAAGGTAATGACGTGTAACTTAACAATAATCATTCTGAAATTAAATTAACAATAATTTTTCGTCTTCTCTATTTTCTTCTCTTCTTCTAATTACCTAATATAACGTACGATCCGCCCCTGCTTCGCGAGGTTTTAACAAATTGAAAAACATAGAGCTTTCTTTGTTAAGTATATGGAAGTTACATTTTATTAACAAACAAAAAAAAACCTAGAATAAATTCTCTATGAAGGTCAAACCGCTTCATAATCAGTTCATTAGTTTTGAAGAACAACACGGTCGCACCGACAGACACGAAAAACGAAAAGCGACTAAAATTGTAAAAATTGTATAGATATAGATTAGATAAATGCAATTATATTTCTTCTTTCTTAGCAAAGAAAGATAAGAAAGAACCTACACAGCTAAAACTCGACAACCTACATTTTCATAACAATTGACAATCGACATTTATAACAAGTGAACAATGAGTGATGACAAACTGTTGGGTCGTGATTGGGATCGCCTTGACACCACAAACTGCGCTGGCGCCGGCGGCGAGTTGACACGAAAATGATATAACAAGGTACGAAAATTACAAATCATACATCATACCTACAAGAAAGCCTTGCACTGAGTATTTTACCAGTGTCGGAGGACGTGACACCGTAGACGCTGCGTAGAAGTTGCATGGACGCTATGCGGCAAGCGGGTAAATGTTTGTCACCGCGTAGACGTCGCGAAAATTTGGGTGAGCGTAAAGTAAGTTGAGTTTGACCTCAGTCGAGCTTTATCGATTGACCTTTTCATGATTTTCTTTGGGAGTAATGCACCTTCCATAATGTACTTACTTCTCTTAACCCAATTAAAATGCATGGAACTTTAATATCACAGTCATCAACATCGTAAATTCGTAATATTTTTATCACTAAAGGGAAAGTATTTTTTTATTGCTTTTTAACATTAATGGACACTGCATTGAACTGACAATATTATGGCCCAGCCGCTTAAGGGGCTGATTTTTCAATCGACAGATAATTTTTACTCGTAGAATAAAATTGACCTCTGACAGATTTTGTATGACTGAAATGTATGACAGATTTTGTATGATGATTTGAAAGGACTGTCGAAAATTAAAACCACTCCTTGGATAAAATTATCTGGCGTTGGAAAAATCAGCCCACATTAATCAAGAAACAAAATGAAAATGAATGTTGGTAAGTTGTTTCCACAATGAACCTAATGCAGTTATGCAACTTTCGATGTTTTATGACAATAAAATTGAACTAGAATTTGAACAAAAATTAATCATATTAGAACAGCTTTAAATACTATTCACAGTGAGCACCATACATAAAATTGACATTTCGTATCGAAATGTAATTCACAGTAGCCAACTGCATTTTGTACAGCCAATAGAATTCGATAAACGCTTCGAATGCCAACCACGCCCACATTAAACGTTCGCCAATTAGAATATTTCTAATGCTTTATTTTAATATAAGTAGGTATAATCATGATATAATATGTTGTGCAGCGTCTACGAAAATAATTTTATCCGTCCAATCAATTTGCCGAACAATTTCGCAGAGATACAGAAGCTATGTAATTGATAGTAATTTCCTGAAATTGTATCAACCATAGCAATTTTTAGTCTGTTTATAATTTTTGTGTACTTTCATTGTAGCACGTAGGTAAATGTTTAAGTAGTTTACGGGTTGGCTAATGTCTCCTAAAACGGCTATAATTTCCATTTTCACTAACAAGGGGACATCACAGGCGGTCTATTCTGTACAAATCTCACCGTGAAAACTTAAGTGAAGTGAATTGTCACTCCAACTGAAGACCAATTCTCATAATTAAAAACGTTCAAAATTTAGTTGCAATCTCATCTCAGCGACAATCAATGTCAAAAACTTGTCGGAAATGTAGGGAAATTAGAGATGTTTTGACAGATTGAGATTGTTATCAGACTGTGAACATTCTTAAAATTACAAGAATTGCCCTTCCGATGCTGTTGACAATTCACATAAAGCACACTATGTACCTATGTAAGTTGCCACGGAGAGATTTTTACAAAATAGGTTGACTGTTATTATTTTCGGTATTCCCCGTTTATTCCCAGCCCGATGTAAACAAATCAATTCATGGTCTCAATCGTAACTACAAAAACAATTACTTTTATACATGCGTAGCCTTAATTGGTGGTTTATTTGTAACAAAATGAAAGGTGCACGTTGGTACTGCGGTCGCGGCGCCGGCGACGACATTGTCAAGGCCGCACGAGCCGCGTGCGCTTCTCTTCTGCACGCACACAATCGATACACACACCGCTATTTCTTTCCAACCTATATTTATTTATTTTTTATTTCCTTCTTTCTTCTATTTCACGAAAACACTAAACAGGCATTATAGCCCTTACACTTTTATTTAGTTTAAGTTCTAAAACGTATTGGGATAACTGTTAGGTACCTACTGCTGGACCAAGTATATTAACGTTTTTGTATTTGTTTTTTCATGAAGCTAGTTTCAGTTTCATATTTATAAAACAAATAATATCAAACAGAAAAAATATATCAATCACTTAACGTAGTTGAATCCATTGAGGACACCCACAACAATTTCTTAAGCATGGCTTATTTATTTTATAATTCGTCTTTTAAACACGCCAGGACTGTAGTTAGCCAAAATTAGCCTAGTAGCTTAAAACGCTAGGAAAGCCAAAAAGCCAGTTCTCATTGCAAAATCTAACATTATCTTGGATGTTAAGCCATGGGATGATGAAACAGACACGGCAGCTTTGGAAAAGGGAGTAAGAGATATTACAACTAATGGCCTTTTGTGGGGTGCAGCTAAACTTGTGCCGCTAGCCTATGGAATTCACAAGCTACAGATATCTTCTGTCGTAGGTCGATTGGTTAACTGAAGAAATTGAAAAAGCCGAAGACTATGTCCAAAGTGTTGACATCGCTGCCTTTAAGGTGAATGCTCCAAGGTAGCCCGCGAAATTCAGATTTTCTTACGTTTTTTGCAATGGCAACTTAATAGGTTAGCATAATCCTAAAATGTCAAGATTTTATGAAATAGCAGTAGGATTACTTGATCTGAGAGAGTTGTGTTAATGACTTTAATGATTATAATTCTGTAAATACATATTTGTTACGGCCGCGAATCATATTTTAATCAACGTACAACTTAGTACTGACCCAAAAATTGCAAAAAACGTAAGAAAATTTGAATTTCGCGGGCTACCTTGGAGCATCCACCTTAATAAAGTATAACAAGACCTTGTTTGGTTCAGTTACTTACAAAACGAACTGATAATAAATTATCAAAAATTATCGTAACGACCCGGATTTTAAAACCATTTCCTTTCCGTGACCTTCCAAATTCCCCGTCGCATAGTGTGGACAGACGATGCAACAGGCGTTACATAACCGACAAGCAAATGCGTTCCGTTGCGCAAGCGCAGTGTCCGGGTACCGTAACGGTACGCGAACGATCCGGAATGCCGGCGATTTGACGCGCATTGCCTCATCACAGTCATCACACGCCACACATTTGTTGCCCGTCGAAGGTCGACCGTTGTGCATTTTTGATTAATTTCAATAATAAGGATTGACCGTGATCTCGGTACCGTAAAGCGACCCGTGTGAATAGACTCTAATTAAATCTAAATGTCGTTGTATATCCACTGTAAGGGCGCGTAGTTTTGTAATCAAGAATGCTTTCATCAATAAAAATATTTAATTATATCTATAATTCGTATGGTTTACACTGTCAATAATAAAGAGTACCTATTCTATTTTATTTACCGAAAAATACATTCAAATCATAGGGCAATGCCAGAGTTTCACCGCAATGCTCTGATCACAATATTTATAAAATAATACAATACAATATTTGTTAGCTACTAAAGAAGTTTATAACACTTGACGTCTAATTGAGTGGCTGCCGATATACCTAGTAGGTACCTGATGAGTAGAACCACTTCGTCAAGCCGTGCCACGACAACACCTCTCGGACCCGATTCGGTTGAACGTACTGAGCAATTTCACTAATGAGTACGCAGAAACACTCGGAATAATTCCGAAATATGGCCCCCGAGGCAATGATTGTAAAACTTTCTACGATACCCCGTCAGCAATTTATTAGATAAAATGATTTTTCGATTTGTATCTATGAGTGTAGGTAAGTGTGATAAATGGCTTTCAAAAATGTTTTTATTACTTTGATTGGATGCTAATTTTGACAATAAAATATTTGTATATTTCGCGTTTGCTACATCTATGCTTTGTTTTCGTGACAAATATTTTTTTTTTATTGCTAATAGGTCTTGCTCTTGGCCTCGATCACGCCTGATCGAAAGCGATGGATGAGTTCTATGGTGAAACGAGCGTGCCCAGAAGATGCCTGTTCAGTCTTGCTTTGAAGACAGGCAGACGGGTTAATTTATTCACAAGGCAAGCACAACAGGTAACAATCACAGTATATCCCTAGGTTCACATTATAATTTTTCGACCTAATTATTCCACAAAGAGTAATCGAACAACTTGACTAGTAACAACAATAGTAATGATGATAATTACTTACAGTAAAAAGTTTAGTTCACAAAAAATTTGAAAAGGATCTTTTTACTCTATAATTTGCAATGATTGTTTCCTTCTTGAACCTAAGCAGCCCTTGCTGGGTGAATATTGTGAATATACCGGACTTTATTATGTCTTAAAAAATCAGGAAATGCAAACAAAGAAGCTCTCAGACTTTCATGTTTATTGTCGCTTGTGAATCTGATTAAAATGTTACCAAGCTTTGTGTAACCATTTTTGAGAACCAGTACGACACAGGTGTGATCTGCGCCACAATAATATTTGAGTTATTAACGTTCCGGCTTAAAACTTTCTGGCCCACGGGAAAGTCATTCAGTTTTCACACCCAATTTACGAAAACCGTTCAAATTAACTTTCGTGCAGGCGGGGCACGTATGTGGAGCCAATATTAAACAATGACTGAACAAACTGAAAAAAGGTCAATTTTCGTTTTTTAGAAAGGTCGGTTGTTAGGTGTATTTAGAATTTAAATTGAAGGCCTTATGTGCATATGTTTCTTTCTTTATTTGTATGATAGAGCAAAAGCCAAATACGAGTACCTAATTAAACTCATATTTTTAATTTGATAGACTAATGGCTGATTTTTCAATCGACAGATAATTTTTATTCGTGACTAGCTTCTGCCCGCGGCTTCGCCCGCGTGGATGTCGGAAATTATCCCACGGGAACGTGCCCCAGGATGCCATCTATATCTATGCCAAATCAGAAGTTCAGTGTTTTAGGCGTGAAAATGTAACACAGTTTCAAGTTCAAATCCTCCCCTTAAAAACCGAATTACCCGTTTTTGTCCCGTCAGCGGTAAATTTTCGACAACTTTACATATTTATTATTAATTATTTTCTGTCAAAAGTATCAATACTGAGTTTCGAGTTACTCAGACCGCGCATTCAATTTCTTCGACATAAACTTAACAGCCCTATATCCCCCTTTGAGGGGTAGCTTTGAAAAACTTATAATGATAAACTTTATTACTTACTTAGGCAAATTTCAAGTTTCTTAATTAAATGAATAAGATTTTTCATATAAACTGTATCCCCGCTTTTCACCCCCACAGGGGTGGAATTAAAAAAAATCGTTTTGGATGTATTCATAACTTGACTCAAAGATTATTTATACTAATTTTCGAGTTAATCAAGCCATGCAGTAAAATCCTCCCCTGGAAAATTGACTACCCCATTTCAGCCCGTCAGGGGTAGATTTTCACAAAACCCTGATACACGTTATTCGTTACTTGCAATATTAGGTATAAATACTGAGTTTCGAGTCAACCGGACTGCGCGCTAAAATTCTTCCATACAAACTTTGAAACCCCCCAATCCCTTATTAGGGGGTAGTTTAGAAGAAGAAAAAACTGACAATCTTCATAATTTATTTAGATAAGTATTCCTGCTAAGTTTCAAGTTTATTAACTCAAGCTTTATTAACCAGAAAGCCTTTTATACCGTTAAGGATTATATCGAGGACAAAAAGGCTTGGGATTGAGCTGCTTCCAATTTTTTTTTACATATTGAATGTTTTTTTTTCTATTTTGTTGTTGTTTTTTTTTATATACACTGACAATAATGAATTTTACATATACTATGACATTTGCTTACTTTGTTAAGTATTCTATTATTTTAATTATTGTGAATGTGAAGACTACGTGGGTCATTTTATTTATATTATTTTTCTCTTTGTTCTCTTAGTTTTTGTCATGGTCTGGCAGTTTGAGTAATTAATGTGGCCTACCCAAATGTCCTTTCTTTGGTATTGTTCGTCGAATCGTTGAGCTCCTTAAGTTTTGAGTTGAGCTGCACAATTTCTGACAAATGCGTGCACTGACTGGACAGGTCCTCTCAATCTGTGTGGTTCTTTCCTCAAAAGACCATCTCAGACATCGACCTACATGGTCTTCATATGATCTGACCAAGATTATGTCTGGACTTTAAAAGAGACTGTGACGTCTGAGTTTGTTTCGGCCTTTCTTCTCAGACTAGTCAGATAGGAAACGCCGACCTCATCTAGTTTTAAAATATGATTGACGTGTAAAAGTGTTTGTACAAACTTACTTACAAAATAAAATCATTTATCATTTATCAAGGAATAAGATTTTTCATACAAACTTTCATCCCCTATTTTATCCCCTTGGGGGTAGAATTTATCAAAATCCTTTCTTAGCGGATGCTTAAGTCATAACATCTACCTGCATGCCAAATTTCAGCTCGATCCCTCCAGTGGTTTGAGCTGTGCGTTGATAGATCACTATGTCAGTCAGTCAGTCAGTCACCTTTGAGTTTTATATATTGAGAAGATACTTTTCCGGCATAAAAAGTACCCAGTGTGGTGCCCAGGATATTAAAGAATAATTATACCAAGTTTCATCGTAATCGAACCGGTAGTTTTTGCGTGATGCCTGAACAAACAGACAGACAGACAAATAGACAGACCGACAGACAGACAGACAAAAATTTTTTTAATCACATTTTTGGGTTCGGTGTCGGTCTAGTAACACCCCCTGCCATTTATTTTTTTGATATGTACAGATTTTTCACTTCTACAGATTTATTATAAGTATAGATATAAAATCGACGTCTGACAGATTGTGTGTGGAAGAACTGTCAAAAATTCAAAGTTATTCCTCGAATAAAATTATCTGGCGTTGGGAAAATCAGCCCTAAAATGACAGCTGCGATCGACTAACAAATAATAATGATACTAGTAAATAATAATGATAGCTGCGATTTGACCTATCAAATTAAAAATCAGAGTATATATAATTAGATGCTAATTGTCATTTAAAAGATAATAATCCTTTATAAAGCGGTATAGCACAACCAAAAATTCCCAACCAGCGTTGTCTAAAATGGTAAATAATTTCCATTCACACATACATTTCCCTGATCAATAAAACGTATTCCAATATCACCAAACGATACGGATTTAATTCCTGCCCCGTAATTATCCTGGCAACAATTCGCCCTATCTGGTCAATTGGATCTGTGCACACCGAATCACAAACGAAGCATCTATGCAAATAGTTAGCAGTCCCATAAATTGGGATAAGTTATTATATCTGAGGCTGGAGTACCGTTAATAGAATATTACACAGGCATAATGTTCGAATAAGTCATCGTTCGTCATGGTAAGCTGGAACCATTATTTATAAATTAAAGAAGATAAATTACACACATCCAGATGTAAATAATAACTTTATGGCGGCTAACTGTAAATCAATCTTCTCCTGTTTTCGAAGATTCATAGTAAACATTTTCATTTTGTAGCCTTTATGAATTTACGAATATTTTAATAACACACTTCGATAATTTCATAATCTAAGATATGTATTTGTATTTTAGCTGGTCCAAAGTTTTTCTTTTTGCTACTTACCTATTACTAAATTGTGGCTTATACAATAGTTTTTTTTTTATAAATAATAAATTGGCGAAATTTTACAAACATGGTGAATATGTGTACCGGTTGTTTACTTAAATAAAATTATGATTTTAGGAAATCTTAACTTTTTGTTTTTATTTTTTTAAATTTCGATCCTTTCCCAGCATGTCTATGAAGTTTCACCAATCAATTAAAAAATGCCTCTTATAATCCTTTTTTTTTCTGTTTAAAAATCTGTAGTTACGTATATAATACAAAAACATAGTTGAATAAAATCAATATGTTCTCAATAACAAAACATTCACTTGTATCCCGGTATTGCGTAGTACCTACCTACGTAACAGTACGTTGTAGCATGCGCGGGCGCCAGGAAGGCGTCTCCACTCCCGCGCTTACACGCGCCATCTCTCGCGACCCAGATCCTGACGATTACGTACATCTAACACTACTTCCTACTGCCTAATGCACAAGCCCGTTTAATCAAGCCTAACGCCAAACAAATCTACCATTCAAGGAGATTTTGTTTTCTTTACCTGTCTGCGCCCTTTAGTTTGCATATTTACTTTTAAAAGAGGCATTTATGTAATAATACGTATGCTTATAAGAGGTAAATCACATAACATACACATCCGGTCCGTTCCGTGCAAACAATATCCGCATTACCATACTAGCTTTAAAAAATCTGTATAATAAAGATAATCTGCCCAATTTAAGCTACCTAATAACCATTGACTTGATAACCGTGCCGATCAAAATATAAACAAAAACATAAACACAGCGAATATGTTACGTGAATGATATAAGTTGAACGTAAAATCGGTGTATAATTGGGTAAATCCATCAAATTATCAACTGTTAATCGACGGAAGTTCGATCACAGCTCCTGTCAATTCGTGTGCTTGATTTGCATAATGCAGAATCCATTGATCATATGAAACACCTCGTTTCCTGTATAAATCAACACCGGAATATGGCCATTTCATGTTCGGAATGGTTCGGAGCAGCCGCACGCTAACGACGGAAGCAGCAAATTATGCTACTGCCATAAACCACCATATAATATGAGCGAGATTTAAAATCTGACAAATGAGGAATATTTGTAGCATGCATTAACAAACATTCCGAAGGAAAGTTAAAGTGTTTGCGTGTGTCGATAAAATTCAAGGGCACTTTCTACTCTCTATTATCTTGGCATGTGACGTCCATTATCTCTGTGATTTAAGTTTCACCAATCAACATGATAATCCCTTTGACATGTTTGCCAAATACCATTATGGAGCATTAAAAGCATTAGAAGCTTTTATGAACAAAATAATGTTCTAAGCCTTAGTTATTAAAACGGACTTTACACTACTCCTGGACTTTAAATATGTAGCTAGAACATAAAATGCTCAATTTAGATAGAACTTTCCTGCTGATAAGCTACAACGACAACAGCTAACTAAAAACTCACACCTAGACACTGGCAAAAGGTATGAGTAAAAAGGAAAACTGTTCTTCTAGGTCAAGGAACTAGTGATTGTGTAATCATGCTAGCTACGTGCCTTCAGTCAAGTTCAATCCGCTGAGATCGGCTACTGATCACGTAACAATAATTTACCCACCTGGGCAAACAATTTGTAACATTGGCCCTGATGTCTACGACCACAGGAACTGATATAACCGTGTCGGATCATCAACCAATGTATTGGAATGTTGGTCCAAATATGTGAGGCCGTAGCGCCAGATGCATGTAGATTATGCATTCTATACCTGTATGAACGGAAGTAATGGATCCGAACACTTCCACTGCTCTGGAATGTAGTGTGGAATTCTCATTGGTCAACATTATACAAGAACGGACGAATATTTGGAATTAATATCCCAATGTGGATCAAGACGAATTTTGATGAGGTGTTGATGTGAAAAGATTTGATTTTTATTTTTACTTACCTTGTGGTATCTGGAAAGTGGAAACTTTTCTTTGCCCTTTTTGGTATATTATAAGCAAAGCAAATGCAAGAAAACCCAATAACATGTTTTTTTGCACTGGCCTGCACTTGACCTCGATCATGCCTGATGGATGGATGAGGTCTATGATGGAACAAGCGTGCCAAAATATGAAGAGTTAAATTTGGAAGGGAACACTGATGTATGTAATATAAATAAAATATGATGTATCTGGTGTATTGTATAAATGTTTTTTCTTTCTTTCTTTCTTTAACACAGAGGGTGGCAGAGAGTTCCACACTTTATCTGTGCGCGTGGTAAATGTGGAGGAGAAGCGTTGAGTACGACTGGTCGGGATATCAACCAAGTGTGGATGGTACCCTGCAGTACGTCTGGTAGACTGGTAGTAAAAGGGGGATGATGGGATCAGATCGTGGAGCTCTTGCGTACTCTCCAAAATACAGTCTGTAGAAGACAGGCAAACATTACTTCACTAGGTCTTGCCATAATGATCCAAAGATAAGACCAAAAGAGCCTTAATAAAAAAAATCCTCAACCTCCAATATCTTAACTTAATGGTAAAGAAATATCTCACACGTTTTAACAAACTATATGAATGATATTGGATTAAGTATATATGTACAAATAAACTTAATATTGAACTACCTAAAAGATGGAGTTCACTTTATGGATTATAAGAGCGGTATCATGGCGGTATCATAAGATAATTCAGTAATACAGGGCTGCTTGATAGCATACACGTATAATAATACAATTCTCAGATTTGATGCACTGCACTGGATCATTATGCATAGAAAGCCAGTGAACAGGCTGTGTTACATTATAACGCTTGACTACCTTTCAAATGATCAATGATTAACTAAACGGACAAGCTCGGATATCGAGACAATCAAAACTGCAATCAAGAAATTATAAATAGAAAACCTGTTTTCAGAAATGCATTCTAGTTATTTTAAGTTAGTTTACGAGCAGTTGTGGCCCAGTGGTAACGGCCGCCACTTACGAGTTGGCGATCGTAGGTTCAATCCCAGACAGTTTACTTTGTGTAAATTATTTCACCACCACTGCTCTCAAAACGGTGAAGGAAAACATCATGAGGAAACCGGCATTTTCAAGAACACAATAATCGACGACATGTGACATCTAAGTACCAACCCACACTGGCCCCCGTGGTGGATTACGGCCCACTCCCTCTCACCGAGAGGAACCTGTCTCCCAGCAGTGGGAACATGCTGATTGTGCTTATGCTTTTGCATTTTTTAGTTATTTTGTTAATTTAGTTACCTACTTAGGTTACTATTAAATGTATGTAATGTGTGTGTATAATATTTAAATTGGTATTTAATTTAATAATTTTTTCTTTACAATCATAGACTTTTTCAACGCTAAAACCTAAAATTTGACAAAAAAATATTATTAACTTATCTATTCCTGTATGTTACAACATACCTAGTTTATCTATTTAATATTTGTATGCCATCATTACATGGCGGAATGTGTCTTTGTACAATTTGATGTAACAACTTTTGTATCTACCACATTTTAAGCAAATGAACGATTTTATTTTTAAAATTAACAGAAAAATAAATACTGGAACAAAATTTTAATGATAATGTCTGGCAGATAAGTAGATCGGAGTTATCAGCAAACGGAACCTAACTGAATGAAATGATCATCCCTGCTTTCAGGCCGGCGTCGGGGGATCAGGGTGCTTAGGGATTCCTTAGCAAATATTACATCCATGTTATCAGCTGGCAACCCTGTAATCCTATGAGAGCCTCAGATCAACGGAAATGCCTTCGCCGGAAGTAGCGAACATACAGCCAGTAACTCGTTTATATCGCAGCTTCTTTGAAGTGAGTCAACATCTGACGCATGCGTTTCAGACCCACATTAATCATCTAAGCTTTTGTACCTATTGGCAATCGAGATATGTATCACCTTGGCCATGAGGTATCTACCAGAGTCACACAAGAACATTGGCAGGTTGGCCTTGATCAACTAGATACTCGTAGACTAAGAGATATGAATTTGAGCCAGATTTTTGCTCCCTGGTTTGAAATACTATTAATATAAGTACATTTTAAAATAATAATACATATGTACATATGAAAAAAAAGCAAAATAATCATAGGGCATCAAAAAATTCGTCCGCATCGCTGTCAACAGGAACAGTACCCAAAAGGCTGGCAGCATTGCCACGTTGTATGGCGATGCTAATTCTTTGGCCAAGAAACAGGCCAGCCCTCCGGTCACGTGAAGAGTCGACTAACCGCTTGGCGATATCTCGAAACACCGTGTGGGCACTCGGACCCCATGGCCCTAGTGTTAGCATGTATAATAGTCCGAATTAGAAATACCTAGATTTACTGAAAATTTTCAGTACATTTTAAAAGTATATAGGGCGCGAGTGCGAAAAAAAAATCTGCCGTTAGATACAAAAGCCAACCCGTACTGGGTGGTTTACGATGCACTCCCTCTCACAGAGAGGAGGCCTGTGTCCAAGCAGTGGGAACGTTATAGACTGATTATGCTTACATACAAAAGTGCAATACCTACGTGATCAAAATGTATGGAACATTATTTAACCGACGAAAAATTTCTACGATAGGGGAGAATCTTTTTTTTTTTTTTGAGGATGCGTAATCATCAAGTGACCCCTCCCGCTCTGGATGGAGCGGAAGGGAGTGTCATACTTTTACTGACTAAAACCCACCCGTGTTCCTTCCTTAGCCATAAAGGGCTAAGGAAGGAACACGGGTGGGTTCCAGGGCAGCGGTAACCCTTTCGGACGATCCCGCTACCCTAGGGGAGAATCTTGTGCTGAATTCATGGTTACAGTTAGCGCGTCGATGTCCCTGCTACTCTGTATATCATAAATATTTTAGGGCTAATTGTTCCAACGCCAGTATAATTTTATCCGAGGAATAATTTAGAATTTTTGACAATTCTTCCAAACAAGATCTGTCAGATGTCAATTTTATTCTACTAATAAAAATTATCTATCGATTGAAAAATCAATGGTTTTTCTTTTTATATTCTTAGGGCTGACTTTTCACTCATCTGATCACTTTATTCGAGGAATAATTTTGACATTTATTTCATACAAAAACTGTCAAATATCAATTTTATTTAGAATCAAAGTTATCTGGCGATGGAAAAATCAGCCCTTGATATAATAAGTGTTAATATAAGCTGTTTCCGCTCGATCTGTTTCTTTTGTTAGTGTCTCTGTATAGGAAAAAAAGCACAATTTACAACCCACAGAGACCCTTTAGCAAAAGTAAATTCAGACAGCTGTTACTTTATGTAAATGCAAAAGCTTCAAAATTACAAATACTTTTGCTGCTGCTTTAGAATGAACTAGACAACTGGCCGGGCAATGCAACGCTTACAACCCCAAAGAGTAATCTCAACCTCATATCCAGCCTCTTTGATCAAGTGCTCTGCGTGGCAGCCATTTAGCCGGAATATCGGGATAAAAAGTATCCTGTGTTAATCCTGGTTGTAAACTATCTATGTGCCAAATTTCATCCACATCTGTTTTTGTGCCAATCCGGAACGTTCTTCCAGAAACCCGCCTAAACTGCTGTTGTGTTACTTACATTTGATACAATATCCGGAACCGTTATTATTTTACAATTCTCCATTAATTGCAGTATATTACCGATGCTCTGCCGACCTCAATAGCATATTTAGGTCACTGGAGCACTCCTGTTACATAAATCTCGATTATTTTGCGATATAAATCAAGTTTTTTTAAATAAAAATACCAAAGGTCAAGAACGGTTTTACACAATGTTTTTGGTCGACCAGCATTCGTATAAAAAGCGCGCTCTTATTTCTTTAGTCAATATTTGACTTGATCATTTTTTTTTTTTGTTCCACCGATCAGAACCGTTAACACTGCGATTTGAGCACATTTCCTGATAATGATCAGGAAATCTTAATGAGGCTTTCTGAGACTGGGTATTAATTAACCTTTGTTAGACAAAAATTGTATAGGTGTTCTGGAAAACTCTGGGTTTACTGTTCCAGACGCTCTGCCCATCTAATGGTAACTAGGTACTATTGGTCACTGACTCCTAGGGACATACACAGTCTTCACAGGTGCGTTGCGCTGTTGTAGACAAAGCAGAAATGACTCATGTTCCTATAGTTACAGCGGTACCCATAGCCTTCGAACCGGAACAGAGCAACGCTGCTTGAGCAGCTACAGGTACGGTTGTAGTAGGTACTACCCCGGACGAGCTCCTTCACAAAGACATTTACTTCGTCTAAATATCGTGCATAACAGCGTCACTGCTATCGTCTCTATTACGTAGGGCCTACGTCGAAGCAGTCGTAATAATAAAATAATTATAAAAGAATCAGAGAAACATTACGCAACGTTTATAATTCGCTCTCATTTTCTAATTATTTTCGTAAACTTTCTAAAAAATGCCTACAGAACAGAACAATGAACATTTCACGCATATTGAAGACGATTCTCTCAGATTACGAGCTCAGATCATGAGTCATGATTCGCACTTTGAATAAATAGCTATCTGTTTTGGATAAAAACGAGTTTTATGCGCTGATTTGCGGTTACTACGGTCGTGAGTCAGTGAGAAAAGTTTTTTCTTTAGCTTAATATCATTAGTAGCGAAATGCCAAGTGAGATTAGGCCTGAAGAACTGCGGAGATTTGTACTTGTTTATGTCTTCTTCATTTTTGTGTGTTGACGATACATTGGTTGATTGTGTTTGAGCCCAGTAGGCACCCCATTGATTGCGGCATCAGTGACTTTCTTTGGGTATGAACTTTTGTTAACGTCAAAGTCAAATCATTTATTCAAATAGGCACATAAAAGGCACTTTTGAACGTATGGAGAAGAATGGGCAAGAAACACCACTGTTACTCTTTTGAAAATGTTTTACAAGGTTGTTGTTGTTGATTACGTATGAACAAAAGAGCTTACTACTAGCAGCCATGTAATCTTTATCTTTACTGCAGTCTAGGCAACCTTGACCCTTTTCCACAGTTTTCCGGACTGTAATGTTTAGGGCACCTAATATCAGAAACACCTTGCAGCCGGTGAAATTCCTTTGGATGTGGTGTTGAATGATTTAGTATGGCTAAACATGCATGAGGTGAAATATCACACAATTCACATGCTCCTTGCTTGCTGGGCTGACATACCAAAACAGGATGATGATTGCTATCACCACCCTTGGTTAACTGATAGAGAATCCTATAGGTATACTTGTTTAAGTTATTTAAAGTTAAGTAAATATATTTGCAATTCTGGCCTAATCGAAAGAATAGCCTTTTGTTTGGGTATTAAGTTCTGTGTAAGTTTTTATTATTTATATCTGTTTAATTTTAATAACTTACTATTGTATAGACTCAAGCTGCTCTAACTAAACAGACATATGTGCTTCTGGGGACTGTGTTGCGCCACTTCTTCTTCCCAGCTAAAGCACTAGGTTGGGGTGAAGGGCGGCCATTTTGAGCGACAGTCTTATGTAATTTTGACGTTCAAAAAGTGCTGATTCTCAGACTAGTTTGAATAAATGTCTTTCAATTTTATATATTTTTATGATATTTCCGCTTTAATCGGGGCCCCAACACAATATTATGGAAAAGAAATGTCTGCAACACCACACAGGTGAGTCAGCTTCGGAGAACTTATTGGTGGAGAAAATAAACATTACAATAAAAGAACTAGCAACTGTCTGACATTAAAATAATGTATGCTAATCAGTTATAGTGTGCTCGGGTGAGAAGTACCATCAAACATCGTATTTATATTTTTTCTGGATGCTAACAGGTTATGTAAACTGTTGATAGCAGTGGTATTGAAATTGTGTAGTTTAATACGGCTTTTTCACTTTCTAGTAGGTTTATATTCGAATCAATAAGTCAATCCCAAAGCATTTATTTTAAATAAACAGGTGAAATAAACAGATACTATTGATTTGTCAGAGTCGGTCAGTTAGTCAGAAAGTTGAAGCTTTTCCAAAGCGAAGTTTCCAATGGAGAAAACTGGCAAGAAACAGTAATGTCAAACTGTTTTAAATCATGGTATGGTAATATTGATTTCGTGTCACTAAATTGAGTACACTAGCATCCAGTCATGTCTAATCAATTCCCACCTGCACAGTGTTTAAGTAAATTTAATTGCACAAGAATCAGCTGTCCTGATTTCTTAGAATTTCCTCGTCTCGGACTCCCGGTTAGTAAGACGCTCGTGACGTTTACAAGCTTCTCCCGGTAAAACTAATTTATAATAGGCTATTAATATGTGTATCGCTGTTGATTCTGACTCATCGAAGACAGGAAACGCTTTCGCAATAAGAAGTCGATAGTTTTAAAGTTTATAGGGCTACAGATGGTAGGAAACTATGATAATGATACATTATTTTCTAGAGTATGCCAAGAATTCAATAAAGCATGTCCTGTGAAAACAGTTACTATAAATACTAACCCAAAATTTAGTGAATGGGCCACTGCTGGCATTAGAAAAGGCAAATATATTTTATATAATTTGTATCACGAGAAATCATTAACTTCTGATCAAGCCCTTTATAATTATATTAGAAACTATTCTAAAATATTCAAAAGAGTCTGCGCTGATACTAAATCTAAATTTAAGTTCAGTGCATCTTTTTCTTTCTATAGAAAAGGACAGAAGATAAATATTAGTTTAGTCCTGTCAAATTAATATACTCCATAGACAAGTTTAGACGTGATTAAAAAATACGTCAATTTACGTTAGGCGCTGACTAATTTGATAGGACTAAACTAATATTTATCTTCTGTCCTTTTCTTAATGAAATAGAAGAAAAACGATTCACTGAACTTAAATTTAGTTTAGTTTGTGAATAAGGGAATCGGCGCCAATACCTTCTAATTTTAAGAAAACTGACAGCTGTGTAAAAACGTGATAAGGTTACTTTGATTTTGTGCTTCTATACTAAGTCTACATCTACAAACAGTGTCTGTTTATAATAAGGGAGGATTTATAATTCCCATAACAAAAACATGAGTTTAATGGAGAAAAGCGACATGCAGCTTCTAGCTAAACAGTAAACAGAGAATATGATGATGTAAAATGTGTATTGTATGACAGTTTGAAAACTTTGAGCTCGCGGTAACTGAAATGAAAATCTCTTATACAATGTCGTTTAAGTTCATTGTATTAGTTTGCAAAACTAATACAATATTAATAGGTTATAATTATTCATTAATACCTAGACAATACCAGAATATGAAACACAAAATACAATGAGGTGATTACTAATAAATAAAATATGTTTTTTTTCCAATTCTACGTCACGTCCACTTTCTTGTTGACCTTAATTAACAGGTTTTTACCAACGACACGATAATAAGTGACGCATACATTTTGAAACATTATGAAATTTGAACAATTCTGATCGAAAGGCTTTAATATATATGTTATTTTGTGACTTTCCACTTTCGACAAATCTACCACAGTCGCACACGGCACATACGTAAAGTCTACAAAGTTGCTACGCAGCGCCTATGACGCTTCAACGCGGGTTCTATATAGCGACGCACCTACGAGCCTTCTACGCAGCGTCTACTAAGCTTCAACGCAGGTTCTGAGCTGCGTCTACGCTGTGCACCCGTTGTACCGTATGCACCATAAGGGCAACTTAGAATGCAACCGTAGTTCTTCATCTTTTATGCTGTGAACACTGTCAACGCAATTAAAAAAAAAACAATGACCAATGGGAATAACAACAAGTTGGTAAAATACGTCAGTTGTAAATATTAGTAAGACCTAACGGGACATATCTACCTATTGCCCCATATACTATGCATTTCTTATCAATCCTAGTGTAGTATGTTGATGACGCTGCAGTGCTAAGGACCTCGTGGAAGGTGCGTCATCATCGTCACCTGTAAATGGGTGCGGACACGTCATCCCGTCGTAATGTGGTTGGTTTGTTACTGGCTGCCAACTGCCTGCGATCATTTAACACGTAAAAAAATGCGCAGTATAGATACATTTTATTAATCGCAAAAATAAATTGGTTTTTCATAGTATTCCTCGAAAAAACTATGAGAAACAAGTTATTACTGCTTGTAACCGAAAATATCCCATATATCGAAAACTATTGACTAAAATAAGAAAATCTCTTAGAATCATCATAATCTTTTTAAATGGGATGCAAAGATGCGGGAATGTATGTACTGAATATTAAACAAATCTTCAAAAAAATAGCGTAGAGTCATCTCAACACTTCTCTCCCTTGATTTTGTATATATATATATTATAAGTAGGTATATATTATAGTAACAGTATGTACGTGTATATAACCTATTTATGTATTGGTGTACCTAGTTTTAAGAGTTTTTTTATCATTGTCCCTCTCAATCAAAGCACCTGCCATCTAATCTCTTCACCACCCTTGGTTGACTGGTAGAGAAAGCCTAAGGCATTAAGTCCGCCTTTGTACCTTTTTGTGCGAAAAGTTTAAATAAATAAATATTATTTTTGAAGACTATAAATATATGGAGAGCCACCTCTGATTGCTTAGCGGCGCACAGAATAAACCTTCTTTCCAATTTTCAATACATGATCAACCTATAATGTTCCCACTTCTAGGACACAGGCCTCCTGTGAGAGCGAGTGGGCCGTAATCTACCACGCGGGTCCAGTGCGGGTTGGTAGATGTCACATGTCTTCGAATTTTTCGGTTCTAGGGCATGCCGGTTTCCTCTAAATTACTTAATTTTCATTGATATAGTGCAAATGTGCAAATAGTCTCCGAGCAAAATGGCTGTGTAACATCCGGATGGACGGACAGACTGACAGACAATTCAAAATGTTCCACCGATCAGACCAGCGTAATAAACTATAAATCATGCGAAACTGAGTTATAATCTGTGGGACCAAACTTTAGTCCACTGAGCGTCCTATTACATATACAGTATGTACCCAAACCGTAGCAACAGGTGAGCTTAGATCTCATGGGCCGTGACCCAGTTCGTGTCTTGTTGATGTATTGCCCTCTCATATTAAACTAGTGTAATACGATTATTTCAGAAGCCCTAATCTTTTAATAAACAAATTTATCTTAGCGTGGCTAGCCACGTTAGGTTCTGTTATCAAATAAAAGGTGGCTACGCGATATTTTATGTCAAGATTAAGATATATTTTGTAGTTTACATAAAATATGTGTAAAATAGGCAGACACGTAAGTACTTGATAGATTAATTAATACTACCTAAATATATCTAGTACGAACTTAATCTTTCATAAGTATATTTATTTCCTGCATAAACCCAAATCCTTTGAAAAAAAATCGGCAACCCAGTTTTTCCATCCCATCAGACAGACGTATCCGATGTAAACGAAAATTTCGTAATGACAAAGTTTTTCCATATCTGGTCGCGCTCAGGGTACTTGAAGATATTGGAACATTCCCGAGCACTTAAAGGGGTCAGTTTCGTGCCTTGGAGCACATCTTGAAGTGCATCTGAAGTGGTCACGTGGCCCGGTTGTCACGTGCTCAGTCCACCTGCACCTACGGCGGGACTTACGTACAACCGTGCCTTCGCCATGTGGCCGCCGCCGCCGCGCAGTGCCTGCTCAAGACATTTACTAGGACATTCCAATAGAAAGTCGTATTCTTATTAGATTTCATGCAAATAATACTGTCGGAACTTTATTTGGTTTTGTAAGAAATGTCTTTTCAGGAAATCTTAGGTATTTATTTCGATCATGCCATTCATTATATTGATTTCAGTTTTTCTACTGGATTATGATAGATAGATAGATACCTAAGTCCAGTAGAAAAAATTAAAAATATACTATCAAATTTGGCATTGTATGTTCTAGCCTCAGTACAAAAAGCCTACTTTATTTTTAAAAAAAACCATAAACAAAAAAACATTCAAATACTGTGAATTAGATATACACATTTTAGCAAAATAACATAAACCCTATCGTACATTTTAAAAGCTATCAAAGAACTTGAATGTTGCATGATGCGACACATAATAGATGCACTAGGGTAGATACAGTTATTATCTTAATTTAAATTCTTGAAACTACAAAGATACATTACAATGTTTTACTACTCACCGACCATTACAGATTCGTCACAACAACCCTTTATTATGACGTATCGCTAATGACTTTGAGTGTGTTTACGTTTCAAGATCAAACATTCTGCTCGAACCGAAATAGGGGATATGAAATCATAAACAGTTTATAGCATTTTGAAAGAAAACACGGTCGTAAAGAATAAGATGCTAGCACGCGCTTTAGTCACGCTTGCATCACGTTGATTAACCCTTCGAAACCCGACGATGATTTAATATAACAGCAAAACCCCTTCGCAATGCATTTTCATGTTTAATTTATCGAGCAGCTCATTCTGACCTATGCTGAGTAGGTACAATATAATTATGGCCGAAAGGACCGCGTACAGCGCTGGAAGTCTTTCGGCTGAAATGATCCTAATTATGAGTAGGTAAGATAAGCTTTCTCTGCCTGTTCGCTGTTTTCAACCAGTTGCTTCACGCAATCGCTTTAATATCAACCCAACTAATTTTCAAATGTTTTATTAGTTTGATGAAGTCTTACAGTTAAACCAAAGAATTAAACTAAAACTGCCTGATGCAGATGTGAAAATAATTTCTAAACATAAACGGGAAATGGAATATTTTTTAAAATGAGTACCTATTTAGAAAAATATTACATGAATACTTTTTTTTAATGTACAAGTTTTAGAATTCTAAATACAGTAAATAGGTACCTAAGTGAATTTATATTCCCCCGCCATTTCCAGTAGCTCGGCAGCCAAAGGGTTAAACTTCTGTGTTTAACAAACAATGGCCACGCGACAACTGTAAGGTTCCGCTCGTGTACTTAGCGTGCTAATAATTGATTAGCTACGAGAATTCCGGTGTTATTACAGTTAAACCAAACACTCGTAAAGAAATGTGAAAATGATTTGTTAATGAACCTGTAAGCTGTTTCGCCATAACAGCACTCATTCATTACTGAAATACACAATTACGTTCGGTTCGTAACTATCTTTTAACGTTATCCGTTACCCACAGAGGTTAGTAAAACTGTTATTCTTTTTGTTACTATATAGTACATACTAATTCCATGCTTTTTGGTAATGAAAAACTAGCTGTTTCTGGCGATTGGCGTTCTAATTTCAAACCCCGTTACGGGTTCACGTTCGGGGTTTTCTATCCTCAGATGGTTTGGCTGTAGGTACTGACAGGCAATCAATTAAATTGTTTTTTCGCAGTACCTAAGAGCATAATAAAGGCTATTACATATTTTATGTTAATGATAGGAAATAAGTTTCCACCTCGTGGGAGCAGTGGTGGCCAATGGTAACGGCCGTGACGAGTTGTAGGTCGTAGGTTCGAAACCAGACAGGGCTTTAATTTGTTAAATTATTTCGTCACCACAGCTCTCAAAACAGTGAAGGAAAACGTCGTATAGAAACTGGAATGTCCTAGAACCAAAAATGTGGAAGACACGTGACATCTACCAACCCGCAGGCCCGCGTGGTGGATTACGGACCCTTCCCTCTCACCGAGAGGAGGCCTGTGTCCCAGCAGTGGGAACATTATAGGCTGATTAAGATGTAGCTACTGCACTAAGTACCTCGTTATAATTTTATGCATTCCATATGTATTACGTAGATGGTAATTAATACAAGGTAAAAGATCAATATGGACCCTGTCGGGAACAGCAAAGTTTAGGAGAGAGGAAGAAAGCTAAGTGGCAATTCAAACAATTAAATAATATTAGATGTGCTTAATTGGGTGTATAATTATGTATACATATATGTATATATATATTTAGTTTTGTGTTTATAGGTATAGTATATTAGTTATTTTATGTATTGCGTAATAATATAATAATAATAATATCCCTGGACATTTCACACAGCGCCATCTAGTCCCAAGCTAAGCAACCTAATGCTTGTGTTATGGTAACAAGATGGCTGATAAACTACGCTTAACCACTGCGCCAACCGTGCCGTCAAAAATGCAGTTAATTATTATGTAATTCTTAAAAGTGTTTTCATTATTATTAAATTATGTCATTATTTTCTATATATTTCATAATGTTTGGTGTATAAGAGATATATAGATAATTTTATTTTGCAATCGATTTGTCATCTAAAAACTCCTTTACTGAGTAGTATGACTTGGATTCCAGCAATTGTTTCAATTTATTAATAAATGTATTTCTTGTGTTTACTTATCTAATGGCATTTGGCAATTTATTGTAAATTGTTATGGACATAACTAAAGGGCTGGTTGAGTGCATTTTGAGTAGGGGTTGAGGTATATTTATTTTGTTTCGTAAGGTGTATCTTGTTTGTGATTCTTCGCAAGTGTTTGTAAAAATCAGGGTGTTTTCTGACAAATTTACATAATTCTAATATATATAAACAGGGAAGTGTGAGTATTTTGTGTTTTTGGAAGTGTGGTTTGATTTCGGCCAATATTTAATAAGTCGCCAATTGGAAAATATGTTTGTTTACAGCTCTGTTGATATTAATTATTATTTCATCTCCACTTCTGTAAATAAACGAAATGTTTATTTATAATTTTAATTAATACTTGAAACCAAGCAATCATTTATACAAACAAGTATGTACAAAAATTAATAATATTGCTATTCGGACAAAAATGTCAATATAATTCAAAAACAAAATACGGTTCATTAAACCAGTAAATTATCCATTATTTACAGAATAAATAATTGTAGTTTTCCAATTATAGAGGTGTAAAATTGAAATTATACAAACCAACCATGAACCAGTTTAAAAAAATAACTACCGACCTTTGCCGCACTTTTTTCGCCGCACTTTGCCGCATTCGAGTGTCTTCGACAATTTCACGATACAATTTTCAGTCTTACGTAGGAGATCCAGATAGGCATTTCAGGTTTCTTTCCGAAACGCTCCGTTTCAGTACGGAACGAACATACCTCAATGGTCAATCAAGCCACAATCCTCGGATCCGAATCAAAGTGTTTGGTCTACCGATCAACTGCCGCTTCTGCTTCCGTTTATTGGAAACTAGCAGCGGGATAAAAAGTATCCTATGTGTTATTCTGACGTATAAGCTATATTACTGTAAAGTTTCATCAAAATCTTTTCAGCAGTTTTCGTGTGAAAGTGTAACAAACATCCATCCATCCTCACAAACTTATACGTTTATAATATTAGTAGGATTTTATTTGCAATAACCGAAAGAAAGTAAAAACAAGAAAAATTCGTTGGGGGTTCAGAATCGTGTACTGAGTCCATGGTTACAGTTTAGTCGTCTATGTCCCTGCCAACCTCCCTAACCCTTCAAGGAATACAGGCCTTATGTTATGTGTTAAATCTGTTTTTAATTTAGACCCACGACACATGAACTGTTCAAATGACACGTCGACTCTCGTTGAAGACCAAGACTGTTGAAGAACAAGACAGTCTGCCGTTCTATGAACGTTTCATCTCTTACTCATCAATCGAGGACGACTAAGTGTTGATTCTTTGTCTGAAGCTGAAGAATTGAGCTAAGATGTGATTGATACTCATTAAATGTCTGTTATTACTCAGCAGCTCTTGGCAGACAGAAACTATGCTACTGAAAATGTATTTGGATAAACATTTTTTATTTAGAGAAACGTGTGAGTAAAACTGAGATATTTTTGTTTACATTATTTACCGATATTTTTTAAGTGGCTGGGAAAGCGATGCGCAGACTGTTGTAACCATGAATTCAGCACATGATTCTACACCACCTAGGGGTAGTAGACGGAGGGGGGTTCAGAATCATGTACTGAATCCATGATAGCAAGTTGCGCGTCGATGTCCCTACCACGCTGTATACGTTCTGTCAATACTACCAACCTACACTCATCATTTTTTACCCATATATCTTTCATATACTTTGACCCATATTCTTTGATAAATCATAGTATATCGCAGCTGTCCTTTAATGTCAGAAGCCCAAAACAATATCCAATTCTAGGATTTATTTTGGTAAGTAACACCTAATATTTAGTATAATGCATATAAAAACAATCTAAGGACATGCGTACGCGCACAACACCATGCGCACACGCGGTTCCGACGCGTGGCTCCTCGTGCCATTTACTAGACGGTTAGAAACACGTGCTTAGAGTGGTGGTGGCTTATGACGAATACATATATAACGGGAAAAGTTATGAAAAGCCCTTGAACGTAAAGGTGAATGAAAAGCTGGTCAAGACCGAGTCGCGCTCGGGAACTAAGGCCGCGTTCACACCTAACGTATAGCCGGTCACCGACAGTGAGCCTGACCTTAAAATTAAATAAAATTTAGTAAGTGTTTCTCCTTGTCCTTTTCGACGCTTGTATGCTAATAAAATGTTCAATTTTCCCCGTACCTATTCCCGAGAAGGCGAGAACAGCACCCTAATTGCGTAACACACTATAAATCTCAATCTGAATAATATTGAAGGATATTGCTAATCCATTGTTCGAAAACTTTATCTGCTCAGGAACGTAATAATAACACAAAGAATGTTGTTGAACTGTCAAAATTAAAGACATTGCTACTGATAGTGTGCTACGCAATTATCCAGCCGGTCACAACTAATGCGATACAGTGCCGGCAGGGGTATACGTATCTGCCAGGGCTGCGGGTTGTTCGAAAGAGATATCGTGGCCCCTGGCACAGGCTACTGAAGGAACAAGGGTGGGTTTTAAAAGTAAAAGTCTGACACGCTCTTCCGCTCAGCCCAGAGCGGGAGGTTATTTGATGATTTCACACCCAAAAAAAAAACCGGGTTGCACTCCGGGAGTTTCGGCAGAAGTGAAAACTTGAATATTAACGTTGTGCATTTTTGATATTTTGGAATGCGGTCTACTCTCCCTCCGTCTTACGAATTTTCGATCAGATCACGTGTCCTGACGCGAGCTCCGTCTTACGAATTTTCGATCAGGTCACGTGTCCTGACGCAAGTTTAACATTTTTTACCCATCACAAAAAAAACTCTCCCTCCGTCTTACGAATTTCCGATTAGGTTACGTGTCCTGACGCGAGCTGCGTCTTACGAATTTTCGATCAGGTCACGTGTCCTGACGCGAGTTAACATTTTTTACCCATCACAAAAAAAGTGCACAACGCCGCTAAAGAAGTTTTCACTTAAAAAAATGGGGTATACGTATAGGAGGGCTTAGATGTCTCTTTACGTATTTAGCGTTTTTCAGTTAGTTTATCGAGGCGCAAACAATTCATATAAACTTTGTAAAGCACATAAGTACTTTAAAACCTTTTAAACTCCCATAAGTCAACATGCAGTACAAAATGCAAACGTAGGGCGTGCACCCGGTGTGAAACAGATCATTAAAAGTTTTAATACAAATCGATTGTACTGTACAGAAGTTACGATAACTAGAATATTGGAAGTTGTGCTTTTACATAACATCAAGCCGTATTCCACGAAAGGAAAGAGCAGAAATGTGAAGTGCTGTGGTCTTAGCCAGTTTTAAGTCCTATGTATTTCTATTCACTGGGCATAAACCAAACTGCAGTGGTGGTCCAGTGGTAACGGCTCCGACTTACGAGTTGTAGGTCGTGGGTTCGAACCCCGGCAGGCGCTTAGCTTTGTGTAAATTATTTCATCACCATTGCTCTCAAAACGGTGAAGGAAAACATCGTGAGGAAACCGGCATGTCATAGAACCTAAAATTCAAAGCACTGGGTCCACGTGGTGGATTATGGCCCACTTCCTCTCACAGAAAGAGGAAGCCTGTGTCCCAGCAGTGAGAACATTATAGGCTGATTATGTTATGTACGTTATGTAAACCAAACTTCATATTTTTGTCCATGCAACAAAGTTGTCGACTGCGTTGAACATCGATAGCCTATATTCTGGTAGCCTATACCCTGAAGATGAACTAAATATTACATATTTCATTCAAATAAAATAAAATGTTTAACTTTGTCATTTTTAAGGGTAAATTTAATACCTACTATAGTTTTGTGTTTCCTTAAGCGTTAACATTTGGGTCAATACCTAATTTATATAACTAATAATGAGTACATAGGGTAAATGTATAGTTAGATGTAAAATCATTTACTATTGTTTATTTATTCAACACCTACTGTACGATGCAAAAACTGGTATTCTATAAAATCTTACCGTGTAAACTAATGTGAAGTGAGCTGTCATCCCACTTGATGCTAGGGATTGACACTATTGACATTGACAGCTCTCTTCACCTAAGTTTTCACGGTGAGTTTTTTACACAATATAGATCGGCTGTTTTAATTTACATTGAGAGAGCAGCATTGGGGAGAACAGAGAGCGTTGTCGGTGCGAGCTTACATGTTGATACATAGGTTTGCGAAGTGTACAGCTCAAGTAAAGGTAACTTTATTCAGAGCCTACTGCCAAAGCTTTTATACCAGTACCCTCTGGACGTACTACACACAGCGGGCCTACAATGCTCTCAGAGTTCAGTATAGCCCTATAGGATTCTGGTGCGAGTACCGCGATTTCGCAATGCGTCAGGCATGTTTACCAACACGAGGGTAGGTGACTTCCCACACTGTAATGCGCAAAAAGTCAGCCTCACTAATTCGCCGAATTCGAGAGAGGTGGCAACAGAATCCTAAGGATGATTGCAGACAGACCAGAGTCGGCAGCTGTAGGAAGCCTGATCAGGCTGCATGTTGCCTGATGGGACTTTTTAGAATAACCAGCCTATAGCGTTAACACTGTTGGGACACAGGCTTCCTCTCTGGGAGAGGGAGTAGGCCGTAATCCACCATGCGGGCCCAGTGCGGGTGGAACTATTTCATTTTTCTATAAAGTTACCTAATTGATCGCCTAGTCATGGTAACATAGTCTCAAGGTAATGTAACTGTAAATAAATGAAGACAAAGATAGTCTGAATCGACCAATTTTAATTTTAAAACAAATTTTACAATTCGCGCTGTTTTAGATCCTACAGTGAATGTAGTGGCAGGGAGTATGAATCACCAGCTAAGATCATATATTTATACGGGCGACAGGCCAATTTAGCAATTGAGGAAGTACCAACTACCAATAAACAATTTAGGATAGTTCGGTGCATAACCTACATACGAATGTTTTTAACATAGCACAAACTGCCTATAGGTACAATTCGTTTATTCAGAATTAAAATAATATGTACGTAAATAACGACTAATACCTACCTAATTAATTAATAAAAATACATGAGCTTGGGTATTTCACATACCTAATGTCTAAAAATAAAAATGTTAACTATTAAAAGTTTTATGAAAAGTTTTGAAAATGGGCCTGAAATTGTGAAAAGAAGAAAAATGCAATACCTACCTTAATTCTCAAGAAGATTTTGTTCATACATTTTTATTGATAGGTAATATTGCATTCTTTTATCTTCTAATTATCTTGCTATGGAAGAGCGGAGTCTCCTAATACAGCCATTTTTTGCTTAAAAGAAGGCTCCAATCATCAACTTTTTGCCTTGATTTGGTTAAGAAATAAACATATACGAGTATACTTATATATTTCTTTTTAATTTTTAATTTTAGTCAAACAGCGAAAGTAATTAATATTTTCCCTTTTAGTATGTTTTTGAAGTCTAGCAAGTATTTATGCGCATCTCAGACAACATTTAGTCTCACTTACACAACGCAACTATACTTTTCTTGTTTCAGTTTCCGTCTTCCGGTAACTTGCTTAGCTTATCAGATGTTTTAAAGTCTTGTTTCCTCTGTAGCGTAATATGGTTTGTAAGGATAATGTTTGTAATATCTAGGCACGTTATGGCATAATTAAGTTTCCTTTATCTGTTTTTTTTTTTAAATAAAAAACGTTGCTCCACACCAGGAATTTCTCCTGTATCGTGGGTGCGTTTACAAACATTTAAACTCACATACACAAACAGCCAGACCCAAAACAACTACTTGTAGGCCATACAAATATTTGTTCCGTGCGGGAATCGAACCAGCGAACCCGTTTGTTTTTGTCCTGTACGTTAATTTATATTATGGACGCGATCGACAGGGTCTTAAAAGTTTAAAAAAAAATCTGCATTGTTGGTAAATCCACTTGCTTAAATTACATATATAAGATTTTTCTTTTAAACACACTGGTACTTAATTTACGCAGGTAAGTATTTTTGCATAAAGTTACCGTAGGAACAAAACCACAACCAATGATATCTATGTTCCAAAACAATGTGAACAAATACATAAGTCAGACATGCTTGCATGTTTACTCACACAAAAAGAGCTTTTCATTGTGGTACCGCTGATTTACATTCTGGGTCTAAAATACCCTCCGGCCGAATAAAATAAAAGTGACAGTATCGTCCTCGTGCTTTATTGTTGAGCGCAGGATCCGCAGGATGTGGACAGATCAGCGATTATAATGCATATTGGCACGAACGCATACTGAGTGGTGCACGGAAGTGGGCGCACGAGGAGCACGCGGCGGCGGCGACGGCGGCGGCGACGGCGGCGAGCGGGTTCGCGCGCCAGCACCATTCGACTCGAGCCCTCCGAGCACATCGCACGCACCGCGCGCGCTCGCACAGCGAAACTTTACTCGTTCGACGCAAAGTGAATCAAGTGCTGTTCCTCAAGTTTTATATACCCCTGATACTTTGAAAACTGACAGTTTTGGTTTTGTGTTGTTTAAGTTTGTTTTTGTGACCACATTGGAGGTGATCGGTTTATTTTCAATACGGCCGTCTGTTTACGGTGAGTACGTGTTTGTGTTTTAATTTATTTACGTAGGAGCCTCGCACAGCTGATTTATGCACTAAGAGATCGCGCCATGAACGCAGATTACTGTACCTACTAAGGTCGCCTGGCCGGTGCAGCGGTGCTCGATCACATTCTATTTCATTATTCTACCTTTGAGCATTAAAAGCTTTTCATGATTGACAAGAAAAGCTTTGAGCGTCCTTGTGTACCGCCATTAAAAATAATTGTAATCAATTGATTCATCATTTGCCTAATTACTTAACTTATTACGCACGAATACTGTGCTACAAAGAGTTACGGGTTAATGCGATTAGCCGATTAGGTCAATATCCGCATGCAAAGCTAATAGCAATATTATGAATGTTTACCGAGAAACTGGTACATTTGAGTGTATAAGTACTATTGATCAATAGGCACTCACCTGTTAGTAGGTACTTACTTAATGAATGTGACGTGTTAATTAATTATTACATTATATTGCTTAATGACCTTTAACAAATTATATTCTTAATATACAGGCTTTGTCTCATTAAAAATTTGTATCAATTAAAAACTAAGCTATTCTGCAAGCGTAGAATTTATGAACTATAAAAGCGTGCGTTGAAGTCTTTTACAAGCAAACGCTACAAAACAAAAAATCTGACGAAATCTAAATACCTAAATTCGCAATTTACTGCTGCCAATATTTTGACAACACATCGGAACTTTGATAATAAGTTTTATTTTAAAGTACTTGGGACTGTCACATGCCTTGAATAGGTATCAGTATGACCAGTCAGTAAGCACCTAAAGAAGTCGTAGAGGAAGTACTTTTTTGCACAGAATACCTTCAACAACTGTGACCGTGAACTAAAAATGAACTAGATGACTTGAATAGATGAATGCGTTGATTAATACTTCATCAGTTTGCTGAATCACTACCCCCATGAAAAGAACCCCGTGCAAGCACAAAAAGAAAAGATAACTAAATATACTGCCCTTCTTAATGAGGTTCCTTCGATTATATAATTATATATTCATTATGATGTATTATATGGAAACATTAATGATTGTGACGATAGCGAAGAGTCCTAACTAACATATACTTAAGACATTTTCAACGAAGCGATCGAAGGAAAGGGATTAAAACAAAGATCTTCTTTAGTGTTAAGTATAAGCGTACTCATGTTAGGAAGGACGAAAAGAGTTACATTCTGCCCGTAGGAGAGTCCCAATTATCAAGTCCAAAGTTATTACTGTCCGCAATGGATCAAAACTAATGTAAATATTTTGATACGTCTTATCTTGAGCACTGTTAGTGGTTTACAAACTTTGGCCCTTCTAATGTCTACTTGTATTATCGGTTACCATGATAAATTTAAAGGAAATTATGCTTAATTATTTATTTGCAAGAACCTCCACCTGTAGATGACATGGGCACAGTCACACAGTGTAACATTCCGTCCAGACCGATTCGCTCCGTGCAAGCTTCATCATTCGTTCCTTTTGATCGTATTTAGTAAAACAACTATAAAACACGTTTACATGTTATTTCTAATTTCGCTTTTGAAGACTATTTATGTTTCCATATGACTGTTCCGAAATTATCCTAGGCTGATAAAATTTTCGGTTTTTCTTAACTATGTTTATATTAGAGTTAAGATCGGATAGAGATTTTCCCTGTGGAAAAGGGGGAAGCCGATCTTAACTAGGGTAATTTAGGAACAGTACTTGTGGTGTCTGTTTCCAAAGTGCAGCATCCTATGCTGATCGGGGCTTAATTTTAAGGCTTCATTATATTAATGCCTAATTGAAAACTTCATGCAAAATTTAACTGACATATGGACATTTAAAGATTTTTGTACTATTGAAATATCCTTTCCATCGGGGGCTTTATTGCCACCCAAAAACGGTATGAATTCATTCCATATAAATCAGACTGCGCGTCCCTAACTATTTACTCCTAGCCTACACCATAACCACTTACCTGCAAATATATTCTATCTTAATTTTGACCATAAATCCTAATTAACGCGTCTCTTAAATTCCGTCGGAATACCAAGTTCCTACAGTCACGTTGACCTGTTTTTGCCGTATCGTGTAAACAGCGCCTAATCATGTGGCTCTGACATGCACTGCACAGTTTGTCACAGCTTAGCACAACAACCGGACAGCTTGTGTGACAGCCTAAATTATGTAACATCGGTATGCCAGTGCACAAGACAAGACAGCTTAAGATAGGAGGAACTGAACTGAATTCCTACATACCACTAAAGTTCTTACAATGATAATGTTACTGCCAATAATGTGTATTCTCTCATGAGAAAAAACGCATTTAGTGCTTATGCATTTTCATAAGATAATGATTCAATTTGTGCATTTCTCATAGTAGACATAGAGTGTCTACTATGAGAAATGCACAAATTGAGTCGATAACATTGTTCAACCATAGACACAAACAATCGAACTTCTAATCGGCAAAGTAATTTTTTTGATCATCAATCAGTCACCAGAGTTCTGAATAGAGGTGTATGGTATAAAATACGAGCTGCGCCGACTCCAATTAAATTGGGATAAAGGCAGGACAATCACAATGCTGATCAGTCATCAGTCCTAAGTTAGAAGGTCTCTATAAAGAAATAAAGCAGCTCTCGTACAAGAATTAAGAAAAAGTAGTCCAATATTCTGCATTTGAGCTCGTGTTTATGCGCATATCCGAGTGTTTAGTACGATTCTCAGCGGACACAATAGCGTCTACAGTGACCCGTAATGTAAACTAACGTGCGTGCCGCCGGCGCATAATCGCAGATTAGGTTACAGAAACTTACCAGATAAATGAGAATATGAACATTGTTCGCTGGCGGCAGTTGCCACTCTTCCACTTAAGGTTTACACTTTGAAAATAATGAGAAATGTACACAAATACACATAGTAAATCCAATTTGTACGTAACATGGAAATTATGTTAAGAATTTATATGACTGTTAAAAAGGTAGGTACACAAAACGATTCAAATAGATGGAACTATTGACCTAAAAAGATCAAGGCAAACTTGACAATTAATATTTATAATTATGAAAGGAAACTCATTTTCCCGCATACAACAGACTTTTAATAGATAAACCGGTTAGAAACGAATAATGAACTCTGCTATCTATGGAAAAAAGTGGGATATGTATCATCTACATATTCTTCCTATCACAAATGTATGCTTCGCCGTCGGCGTTGTCAACATACTTCGTTACTTTTAATCATTGCGATCCGACCAGGATCTTTGTGCTCAACAAACTGCCACGAAAGAATCTCTGTTGTTGTTAATGACACAGTAAAAAAGTAGAAGAATCCCAAGCTATCCCTGCAAACACCCTGGAGTAGAAGTTTCCCCGAAGATCCAAGATCCATCTCCTCACTTATTTTTCTATATATTTCCTTCCTATATTATGCGCCTTAGATGTCTTTGACATGACTTGACTTCTTCAATGCCAATTTATTCTGATCTGAGGTATATAAAAAATGAAAATTTAGAGAAATGTCCGGTGGTACCTATAGCAAAATCACATGCACCTGATTGACCCACAAACCGAATGCTCTTCGGCTTCCATTGCAATTAACTTGGGTGAAGTGAAATTGAATTTCCACTTAAGGTATTAGGCAATTATTGAAGACGTTTTTGACATCAATAAAATGTTTCATTTAAGATAATTCCCCCTTTCTAATTCTGAAAACCCATTTTAAAACTAATTGCACAAGTCTTTAAGGAGATGGGTTGGCGTTTGTACTCGTATTATAGGTAGGTACACCTCTGCCTAACCCTTCAGGGAAGACGTGTTGTGTATGTTACACAAATAAGTCTTAATTTTTCATTGGGTACGAACTATCTAACGTTAATTTATGTTTTACTTTATCTTTGGCCACTAATGGCTTTTCTTTTCTTATTTAATGTTACTTAATATTTCTTATTCTGAAATGGGTTCCACCCCAGAACCAGCATGTGCATCAACTCAGGTTTAATGATCCTCCCACCTCCCAATAACGTTTGGAAACGAGTCGTAAACTGATACTGCATGAAAGCTGCATAAAAGCCGTCGCACGCTGCGATTGCTCCGATTCACATGAAAACATACTTCCTTTAATTAATTTACTGGCTAATAGTATCGAATGGCAATAAACAGCGCCTGTATCAAAGCTTTTAACATGGTAATTAAATAGATTTTCATACTTAACAGGCAGCTGGGATCATGTGAGCCTACCTACGAGTGTTTATTATCTTCATCGCTAAGACTGCGCACAACTTGATTGTTTTTGTGCATATTGTCGTCGATGTGAACGCGCACATAGAGCGACATTTTCCCGCGCCGCGCAGGTCGGCTCCCGCGCTCACTCCCACGCCACCAGTCTTCCGTCTTCACCTCATGGACACACAATAGCTACATTACTGCTTATTTTTTCTCCAGCTTTGTTGTTTACATTAATCGTTAACGTGCACCAGGCATTCCTGGAAGTGAAACTTGTCTTTTTCTGATGTTTTGTAGAAGCGAGATGGCTTCCGCGTATCAATTTTTTGCCGTGAATGTCTATACGATACCGATACCAGTCCTTTGGGACCGGCTTCGGCCTGTTCCAATTCAAATGTGGAACACCACGATAGTATTACAACAACTTACAAGAAGCACTTTGGTAACAACATATCCACGTTCTTCTCAAAAAGGTTTATAAGTAGCTTTCCTAATGTAGACGGTGCCGTTTGTAGTATGTAGGGTTTTTAAATTCGGTTAGAGATTCCAAAACTGTTTTCACTGGGAACTGTGCCATCTGGGTGCACTAAAGGTGACAACCGGCCGACTTGGCATTATTTATTGCCCTTTTAAAACACGCGGTACTACTCAGCGGGTTTTGCGCACATATGTTCGCTGAGTTTACTTGGCAGATAGTTGCGGATGCTGCGGAGCGTGTTTATCATCGGACAACGACATCAGTTCTCCTCAGTTTGATTTTAATTGCCGGCAAATTATCGCTGCGCTCTTAGATTGCGAGTCGGCGGTGCTTTACCGTGAAGACGGGGTTTCGACCTTACACGAACAAAGATTACCGTTGGTTACTGTCATTTTTTTTACTTTATTTAATTCCGCGAAGTGGTGTAACGGTGTCGCCTCCATTTGTTTTGGTTCGGCGCAGCGACGTGCGCCCGCGTCCCGGCGCACCATCGCCTTGCATAAACCACGTCTTATATCATCGCTCTTCACTTTGTCTTTCTGTTACGAGCATGCAGAATACTTATTTCAATTGAGAAATCAAACGCATGCAGTTTAGAATATTATAAACAAAGTAATGACCGAAAGCCTAATGTCCTCCTATCCTATCTTGAAGTCACACAATTTACTCTAGATAGTATTCTCAGCCCGAATTTAAATAATTCTTTTCGTGCCTTTGAATTTCGAGCATAATGGCTGCTTAGTAACATTATGCTCTAAGTGGAGCAGTTTATTTGTTAATTGTTGTGTAAAAAATGCAATACCGTGGGAACAGAGTAACTGACGCGCGAGGAATGGACCAACGCAAGTGAAATTTGACCTGTCCACAACACGTGCTTGCCTAGTAATGCCTAGAACTTACGCATATAATGCACAACTTCATAGACCAATAGGCAGTAGGTACGAATATGTTTTTTAAATCTAAAATGGATTTTTACGTAAACTGTATAAAAATCACACCTGCTTCTCATGATACTATAAATATGAAATTGATATACCTATCATAAAAAAATTATTCACCCATTGTGTCGGGTGTTCCACTTACTTAGACACTCATAACAAGTTTATAGTTTTGCTTGTGATGTGTGTTTGCTGATGGTGGTTTTTATAGTGGAGGTGACTTCTCTTTGGTTTTTTATGTAATAAACAAAAGCAAATTCTCTACGAATAATGATGAGACTGAGACTAGTGTTATGTTCTCTGAAGCCAGGAAAAGATTGGAACAGGTATTGGCAAAAAACCTTTTCTGATTTAATTGGTGAATTTAATTATAATTAATGAATGTAATTAAATCAGAAAAGGCACTAACAAATCAACGTAAATTCATGAAATGATGCCGCGATACAATCATGATTAATTTCTAATGAACGACGCATAAATTAAATAGCACGTGGAAAGTTTGACATTCAATTAACATTAGCGGAGGTTATCAATAATATTAGACAGAATGATGTCCTTTATCCTCTGAAAGAACGACTGTTTTCATAGTTACATAAGAAGGCTTCTTCCTCAATAACTCAAAATCGTTTCCATCATGTATTACTAATGAATCATTACATCGTGATCAAGAATTTACCAACCACCAATCGAACTTATTTATTATTTTAATTGCCTTTTTATCATGACTAACACTGTCTTCATGCTTACGGAGTCAAGCTTTTAAAAATCACGCGTGGCTTATGCAAATTGTGAAGCAAACGTTTTACGATTTAGTCATATCATAGTGCCGGTGGAGGAGTGTCGGTGTGCAATACATATTTAACACTTCGACGCTAGGTATAATTCGGCTGAATATATTCATAGAGCAGGCGGCCACGCGGCCACTGGCGGTGCAGGACGAGGCGAGGCGGGCGCGCGCAATGAAAGTGACAACTGTGTACGAAAGTGACTCGCTAGATTTATTTACACTTGTTCGAAATAGACGCGATCACTTCTAAAACTGGTGTCCACTTTACGTCTGTGGCCCCGTCCGCTTCGCTATTTATATCGCTCCAGGCGGAGATCTGCCTCCTTCTATGGCAAACTAGAATGTGCCCAGCGCAACGCGCCAATTACCCGCGTGTTTTGACCATTGAGACATTTTTATTCCATTTATTTGCATCGAATTAATTGCTGGTCACCGTTTCTTACTTTTTTCTCAAGTGCACAACGTAGCAATTCATTTTACGTGAGGTCGTCGAACCTTTTAGTGTTCCGGCGGTTCGTAAACAATGCCACGGGAGTTAAGGGTTTGGGTGTGTTTGTGGTGAAAGTTTACACATTTACAATAACAATTCATGTCCAGTTTCCGTCATGTTTATGTGGAGGGCAAGAATAGAAGTGCCGGTTCCGAGATGTAGCCCATACGGTACTAATAGAAACAGGAAACCGAATTTCGCGCCTGTGACCCGCAACATAATCCAACTCAATGAAGTGGCATGTTCGAGTACATCAGGTCAGACTCGAAACAATAACCCTGTAAATGGAGCAGCTGGTAATGATTCAGTGATTGAGTCGCGCCAGTGAGTGAGAGCGCCCAATTGAGTGTGTACCTAATACAATCGGATATGGCACTCAATATGATGGAAGGGGCGAAGCAACGAAAAAATATTCTCGATATCGAAATGCGACACAAAACTGATTGACGGCTAAGTTCTATTACGTGTACCATTTGTACGAGGAACTTGTTGATATAGCTATGTGAGAATGTTGATGATAGTATTTTTTATATTTAACTGTTGCTCGATAAAAGTAAAAACGAATGAGCGAGGTTCAATTATCAAAACTACCGAGAGAGAAATGGAATGTCCCAAGTAGTGAGATAATTTCGATTTCCTTTTATAGAAAGTAAGAATGTTTCGATAGGTGGGTATGTATAGCGGCGATGTTAACAAGCTGCTGATGCTGCTTCAGCCGGGAACCTGTTCGCGACACCGGCGAGACTGTGACTAGCTGCGTCTGACTTATTGCAGAGGCCTACATACTGAACATAGGTCGCTAGTGCGTATTCGGCACGAGACTTTCTAGACACATCACCAAATGCTTAAGCTGACGCAAAAATATTGCTCATTAAACCTCAAACTATTTATCATGCAACTCACGATTTAAAAAACAAAATCCCAAACATCTTGAACAAAGCTCCAGGTTGATTCAAAGGTTAAGGTAAAACGAAGCATATCGAAAACGTTTTACTTGGTTGCTTTTCGATGCTTTTGTTTGAAGTGGCAACCCAGTTAATCGATTTAGCCGCACGTGGCTTCAAGAGTTTGTTGGTTTCCGATAAGGATAAACGAACAAACATATGTGCCTGCATATGTTTAGAACAACATGAGGAAGATGGATGTCTTTTGAACAGACACTGCACTTAGCACCTTGACAATGGTGTAACCTAACCTTTTAATTGTCCAGCTAATGATGGCAACACCAACAAACGCGGAAGTTGACATTCCTGGAGCAATTAAATGTTCCCGAGATAAATGTGATGAAATATACTAATATAGATGCTAATATAGATTCGCTACAAAGAGTATGTACATTATGGCTGCAAGTAAATATAATATAAATAGTTTATTTCAATAATTGTTTGCAATGATACACATATTTTATAGGCTATAATTTCCAGACATCTGTAGCCGAACTAGGTGAAAGCCTGTATTTCGGCTATCAGCGCCTAAACCCTCAAATAATAAACACCTAAAAATACCCATCAAGTCGAGATGTTAACATTTTGTAATTTAAAAAAAGTGATGATAAACTACATAATAACTTGATACAATTTTATTATAGATCTTTAATGATTATATTATTTATATAATCATTAAAGACAATATTATTGTTTAGTTGCAACTACTGATCTCAGAATAAAGGAAAAACATAAAGCTGGTACGGCGAATCGTATGACAAGCAATTGAAGTTATTAATATATGTGTGCTCAATGAACTCGTCGGCAGCCATTCGATGTTACAACACAACACTTACAACCGACTCTATATCATATAGATTTAAATCAAAGATATTTCCTGCACATATGGACTATATTATCAAATAATTTTATGATTGTTATAGCTAATAATGCTTTTAAATGAATCAATCGACGTAAAACATTAAATATTTTATAAATTCCAACCGCCGTTTATGTTAAAGTCCTTTTGTATAGCCATTTATAGCTATTTACTGTATGATTGGTCACCTCCTTAAGTAGGTCTTATGTAGAACAGCAATAAAGGTAATTTTAAACGTAACCAATACAATTTCACACACACGGAACCGCTTCATTTCCAATTTCATCTTGAGTTTAAAATATATACGTATTACAACTATATTTGTTTGTACGTGTTCAGTACGGACTAAGAGAGTGAAACAACATATACAGGGTGAATATTCCAAGTGCGCATGGATGGCAAAATCCGTCACTAGCGGGAAGTACTCAAAGAAGTCTCGGTGTCGAAAACGGTATCATTAAAAGACAATGACCAAAAGTCGTACCAAAAAGTCTCATGCATCAAGATCAAAATATTATAATAATTATTTTCATATTTTTTTACGACATTACGCGTCGGGGATTTGATTTTTGAACAGGGAATTTAATTTAAATGACGTTCCGTTTCACATGATATGATTAATATAACCATGTAAAAAAATTATACTAGCCGGTTCTAGAGATATTAAAAATAACTAGAATAAAATAGAATAGAATTTTTATTTAAACGATTGTTCTTTTTCTAGAGTAATAATGGACGCGCGTGTATGACATGTCAAACAAAATAAAGTACCAAGTTTTCAGGTTATTTCGATTTTTTTGAAAATCTCCGAAACCCGGGTTTTGTTTACAAAAAGAACTTTGTAGGAGTTAATATGAGAAGTGTACCTAGTCTATAAAACACAAAGTTTGACTTTGATGCAGCATGGTATGGGATTCCATACATCCGTGAGCATTGTCCTTTATGATAATTGAAAAAAGCACTTGGGAAATTCACCCTGTATACGAAAACGTACATAAATATAAGATTGGATGCATATACACCGTCACTAAAATATAAATTATTGTTTAAAAATAGATTTGACTTCGTTTAAATTTTATTGGCAGCCAAGCCGCTTATTTGCAGAATTGACCAAGGAAATTGACAAATTCTCGGTATCGGCTGATAGAAGCGGCATTAAAATTTAAATTAACAATCCGACCACAACCAAACCTATTACAGTGTAAGAATAATCTAAACAAAAAATACTGGTATAAAATACTAAGATTTCATCACTAATAAATAGCCTTTAAACTTTCAACATCTTAAAATGGTAGGTTTATCCATCTTAAATGATACAGAAGTAGTGGCTAAGGTCTAAAATAATCCATAACACAAAATATAACTTGACGTTATTAATAACAAGCCATAACGTATTAGTTCACCATTCAAATATATGGTTCATCATTGCTCCATACTGTTGTATAGAGCAATGGTGAACCATAAATATTTTATTAGTTTGTGCGTAGGTAACGCAAATATATGGTTCACCATAAAACTTCCCTTACCAAGGTATGCTTCAATTATTTCGTGTCCGTGACTGCAGTTTCACCCTCCTAGACATAAACATACATACAGCCATGTAAGTTTCTACCTGTTTGAGGAAGGGTCGGGTCGCAGGTGCTCATCCCACATACAAATAAAATCCTCAACTTAAACCTCTTTAGAAGAAGACGCCAGGTAATGATAAATTATTGGTAATCCAGGAAATGGAGAAACAACAGCATGGTTTAGTTAACGATGCAATATTTAAATCAATAGATGTTGATATTAGTCTGGATGTCAACAACTATTAGAATGGGAAGGCACATTTTGATCAACATATTTATATCAGCGATCGATACATTATTATGACAGGTCAAGAACTAGTCGACACTCGTTATCTTCTTTCTAACTTCAATCAATATTTAAAAAGATAAGACACTTGGACAGAATTTTAAGAATAAAACCATATGCAACAGATAACTGTGAGTACACAGACGTTTCCTCCCTAGGGGGACATTTCTCAGTTCTCCCCCATCCTCCGAGATCCTTCCCTTCGGTTAATGGGCGACGGGGCAACCAACGAGACAGGAAAGCATCTAAGGCGAGGTGAATACACTGTAATTGCTCCACCAAACGCAAAAACAGCTGCTAATGAAAGTACAACGTACTGTCACTACCGGCAAAGCCAGATATTTACAAACCTTTGTTGCACCGCTACTGTTGGCTATCTAAACCGAATATTTCAAATTCCCTTTCATGCGGCAAAATTGATATGTTGTTCAACAAACATACCAAATTCAATCAAGTATCGACGGGTACCGGGTAGATTCGAATGTGAAAAGTTCATCATAAATTTTGAAATGGATCATTGAATACGTCGGAACTTTCGTATTGAAATTACGCGATAGTTCAATTTGCAATTGAATTGCAAATATCCGGTCGCCGTTATATCGGCTGTGCTAACAATGGCATCACATTTCATTCTCGTTTACATACTGTTACGCGCCACAATTAATGTCTGATACTCGGTGACATTAGTTACCACTGGCGACATCTATTGTGGATTGGCAGAACTAACTGGCGCCATCTATTGTGGAATAGTAGAACTAATAGTCACGCCATCCGTCAGCGCCATCTATTGACGAGTAGATATGTCGAACCTAGAACTAACTAGAACTATCGACATGTAGTCAGTCGGGGCCGGTATGTACTCGAACATTCTAGACGGTTCTACAATAGAAGGTTCTGGAACTATCTGCGGCACTATATAAGGCCGGGAATAGCCGCGAGCAATCAGACTTGGTTTTGCGACACAAGCGAATACATCGAAAGCGATCTTCAAGTGCGACTTAAGAGTGATTGTGTTTTATAATTAGTGTGTTTTGAATTGTTGTTAGTGTTGATTGATTAAAGTGTAACTTTTGGTAATTTTTATCGGCATTTTTAATTGTCACGAACCCGAAGCTCGTAACAATTGGTGTCAGAAGCAAGGATTAATCATGCCGATTTTACCTAAAGACGACACGGAGGGTATCCGTACCCGGAGTCAACGCCAACAGGAGACGGACCAGAGACGTTTTGGTGGAGCTATGCCGCAGAGGTCGGAGGGCCAGCTACCAACCACGGAGGCCGACCCGCCCGCAGCAGCTCCAGCATCAGCAGCACCAGACCTTGCTGCCCTGATGATGATGCTGCAGGAACAGGCCCGCCGACAGGAGGAACAGGCTCGTCGGTTGGAAGAACAGCTCCAGCGGGACAAGGAGGAACAGGCTCGCCGACAAGAGGAACAGGCTCGCCGACAAGAGGAACAGGCTCGCCGACAGGAGGAACAGGCTCGTCGGTTGGAAGAACAGCTCCAGCGGGACAAGGAGGAACAGGCCCGTCGGTTTGAAGAACAGCTGCTGCGTGACAGGGAGGAACAGGCTCGCCGACAGGAGGAACAGGCTCGCCGGTTGGAAGAACAGCTCCAACGTGATAAGGAGGAGCAAGCGCGCCGCCAGGAAGAGCAGATGCTCCTTATGAAGGACCTTCACGCTACCTTAGGGAAGGACATGAAGGAGGTGAAGGATAAGGTTGCTCAACATGACGACCGCCTGTCGGAAGCTGAAATCCGGATCGACCAAGTGAGTAATCGGGTTGACAACGTGGTGGCTGACGTGAAGAAAACCGTGATGGCTGACGTAAAGAAAACGCTGGATTATCTTAATCTTGGGGATGGAATCGCAGCTCCCGTAGCTACAACACCTTCGCTACGTGGATTCAAAGTGCCACCGTTCGACGGAACTTCTTCCTGGTCGGCCTACAAAATTCAGTTTGAGGCTGTCATGAAGGCGAACGCTTGGAATAAAAGTCAGGCCATGACTGCCCTCACCCTAGGCCTGCGCGACCAGGCCCTTACCGTTCTGGAAGCTCTCGGAAAGAAAGTGACTTACGAGCAACTCCTTGAGGCATTGGAGGCTCGGTATGGCGACGCTCACCTGGAACACGTGTTTCGTGCGCAGCTCAAGGATCGCGTGCAACGCAGCAATGAAAACCTGCAGCAGTGGGCCCTTGAAGTGGAGAAGCTGGTGCGTAAAGCATACCAGTCCGTACCTGCGCTTATTGATGGGAACCTGGTGCAGGCATTCATCGACGGCATCCGTGACCTTGAAGTTAGAGCTGCTGTGAGACTCGGGCACCACGGGACGCTTAAGGACGCCTTGGCCCATGCACTGGAGGTGGAAGCCGTGCGACAGGATCATCGTTCCCATCGCGTCAGGGAGGTTGCAGCGGCTACAGTTCGCGACCGCAGTAAAGGATACAGCCCTAGGTGCTACGGCTGTGGGGAAAAGGGCCACCTTCGATCCAGTTGCCCTAAGCGAACTGCAAAAAGGGTAGACGGCCGATCTCCAGAGGGCAGTGCAGCTAACAGCACCACCCAGGACTTTCAGCACCAGCAGAAGGCGTTGCTTATGGCTCACCAGGAACAGCAAGCCCTTCTAGAACGTTTAGAAGAATTGAAGCGCGCGGTTGACATGGAACAGAAAAAGTTGGAGCGAGTGCGACGCGAAGCGCATGCGCGGTCCGAACAGGACCGTACTTATGTCAACCAGCGGAAGGATGAGACGGCCGCCTTGAAGACTAGGCAAGAGAGTAAAGAAGTTGTACCTGTGAGGATGCTCAAGACAGACCTCAGCAACGAGTGGAAGGAAAGCGTACAACGTGCACAGCAGGAAGATTCGGACATCAAGCCGATTCTGAAGTGGATGAAGGCCAGAGCTCCTAAGCCCAGGTGGAGCGACGTCTCAGCGATGAGTTCGATCACAAAAAGCTATTGGGCCCAATGGGACAGCTTGGTGATTCAGGATGGAGTCCTGTGCCGTAAATGGGAAAATGCTCGGGGAGACAGCTGTCATTTGCAAATGGTTGTCCCTAAAGCTCAAGTACCGGAGGTGCTACAGCTGTACCATAATGGTTGTTCAGGAGGTCATCTGGGAGTAAAACGGACTCTACTGAAGATACGAGAACGGTTTTACTGGATCCACTGTCGGGACGATGTCAAGGACTGGTGTCGCAAATGTACAAGTTGTGCAGCTGTAAAGGGACCTCAGACTCGTAGTAGAAGTGCAAGAGGTACTCCTAAGATCGTCCATGTGGATCGACTGGCGCGTTATTATGGAGCCGATAATGCTCGGGACGAGCATGTCTTAGGAGGGGGCAGTGTTACGCGCCACAATTAATGTCTGATACTCGGTGACATTAGTTACCACTGGCGACATCTATTGTGGATTGGCAGAACTAACTGGCGCCATCTATTGTGGAATAGTAGAACTAATAGTCACGCCATCCGTCAGCGCCATCTATTGACGAGTAGATATGTCGAACCTAGAACTAACTAGAACTATCGACATGTAGTCAGTCGGGGCCGGTATGTACTCGAACATTCTAGACGGTTCTACAATAGAAGGTTCTGGAACTATCTGCGGCACTATATAAGGCCGGGAATAGCCGCGAGCAATCAGACTTGGTTTTGCGACACAAGCGAATACATCGAAAGCGATCTTCAAGTGCGACTTAAGAGTGATTGTGTTTTATAATTAGTGTGTTTTGAATTGTTGTTAGTGTTGATTGATTAAAGTGTAACTTTTGGTAATTTTTATCGGCATTTTTAATTGTCACGAACCCGAAGCTCGTAACAATACTAACGTACATTGTGGCTCTATTAGTTGACGGAAATTCATAATATATATTCATGTTTTTGGTAATCCTCTGACCGATAGCTGGCCCAATTATTTAAACTGGCCTGTTATCATGCTGTACCTAATCTTCAAATTGGGATTTACTAATGACCAATCAAATAATTTTAGATACACATAACAATTTCCAATTAATTCATCAAGTTAATTGTTTATTTACACATGTTCAACTGTTGCATCAGATAATACCTACATTTTAATCCACAACGAGATAAATTTTCAGAAGTAGAAACCGTCCTAAACTGTTTACATTGGACGCAGTAAATCCGATCTCACTGTAAAAATACAACATTCTCTGCACGAATGTAATTCTAAAACCGTACATTTTACAGAAAAGAGAGTTAAATGGATCTTTTACTTGTTTTATTAATGTAAATGCTAATGTCACGTGATGCTATGGAAGAGGATCCCACGTCCAGAGATGTCCAATACATATTCTTTAACAGAACCACACACTCAGTTTTCTGCATTCCGATCCGTACCTATCTTTAATATTATAAAGTCGCTTGTCGTGTCTGTCAGTGTGTCCGCATTGTTCTTCTAAGCTACGCAACAGATTTTGATGAGGTTTTCACCATCATTTAGATAATTGAAAACATTATTATTAAACTTACATATACTCGTAATAAATAAATCTCGATGTTTTGTCAAGGTGTAAAAACCGTGCAACGCAGGAACAGATCGCTGGTTCTGAATAAAAATATGGCAAGCCGTCTGGCTTGCCATATTTTTATTCACCTTGAAAGTCCTTTGTACTTTGTAGTAGTCGTACAGCGAGCTAACTTACACGGATATAGTGCGCGCAGTACGCACTAAGATCAAAGTCCGGTATTCTCCGTAACCTTTCAATAAACGCGAAGTTAACCGTACAAGGAAACCTGGACCGAATGATATCGCAACTGCTTATTAGTCTTCCAATCATGGCAACAACGAGCATAGAAAAGCAGGCAAATTGTACCTCATCAAGATTACAAGGCAACTAATTAAATGTACACGATTCATCATCATTGTCTGTATTAATTGCTACTCTGTCTCTAACAATTCGAAACGGGCATGTCGTAGAACAAAAAATTCGAGGACATGTGACATCCAGCAAACCCGCAAGGGGCCGCATGGTGGATTATGGCCCACTCCTTTGCACATAGAGGAGACTTTTGTCCCAGAAGTGGGAACATTATAAGCTGACAATTTATTACTTTTCGCGTCTTAAAATGAAAGTTAAAGATCATCCAGAAACCAAAACAGAAGCAAATAAGCTAGACATTTATCACTTGAACTATTGAACATTTAACACACAGTTTTATTGACAGCAACCGTGACACATATTTCTGAATTGGTGACAATAATATTATCTATAAACAATTATTAATGTTACAACAAACCTTTAAAGACCAATTCCATAAGTGCGCCTCAGAGAACAATCCTGTATTTCCTGTATCTCATAAAAGTGAAACTAAAGATTTTCAATCTATTTGTTCCTTCAAGCAAGGTTAATTTTATTTGATGCATAACTAAAGTAAAACTATTTCAATCACTAAGTAAATTGACCAGTTGACAAGAGAAAGTTATTTAGAGGACAACAACGGACTGTTTGGCTCGAAACTGTAGCGAGAACAAATTTGATATTGGTTTGTCTCTAAGCCCACATCGGACCTTCGTCAGTATAAAGACATGTCTGTTGTCATCTTACAATCATGCAGGTACACCCACTTTGCACGTCTCAAGTTGTGGCCATGAAACAAGCGACAGGGACAGAGATTATCATTTTTAAGAACTGGAATCCAGACGACTGATAAAATATATTTTAAAAAAAAGTGGTTACATAACTAAAATGTAGATACCATAATTACAGTCAAGAAATATGAAATAAATACCTATTACGTCATTAAATCCTCAAAATTAGTTTTAGAAAAATTACGCAATTTTGGCGACTGGAAAATCGATTTTTCACTACGCTAAAATTTTAGTTGCTTTGTGGCCACACAATTAAGTGCCCACGAGTCGATCATCAGTCAGTAAGGAGGCAAACGTAGGCAGTTTACATTGTTAATTGATTACCGTTGACCTCTTTACATTATGCAATATTTTTTGCATAATGTAGCCGAGTTGGGACTGTACACTAAACAATACTAAAAAAGTGTGTGGGGGGGGTGGTGTCTGTTCACTAAATAAGTACATTGAATGTTAACGAATTCGGAAAATCATGCTATTTCTTTCAATTATTTGAAGTTGAAGAAATTTGAAAATAAACCAGTAACTGGGTTGTGGAGGTCAGATAGGCAGTCGCTCCATGTAAAATACTGGTATTCAGCTGCATCCGGTTAGACTGGAAGCCGACCCCAACATAGTTAGGAAAAAGCTAGGCAGATGATGATGATTTGAAGTTGACAGAGATAGAATGAAGTTTTAAATACATTTAGCCCTAAACGTAGGTGTGATTAGTCACACACACGGGCCTAAATGAGTACTGGGAGAGCAATTTCAAGTCATTCAAAACCTGAACCCGTGTTTCTGAAAGCCTACTTAATCCCGTGTCAAGTTATTTGATACCTAACCTAATTGTCTTTTCGTCAACCGATCATAATAACTATCATGAACAGATTCATTAGGGAGGTGATCGACTTTCAGACACCGCACAAAAGTTATTTAGTGCAAAGAGCAATCGTTTTTAGTTGTTTAATGTCGAGAGGACACGACACATGAGTCTGTTTCGCACAAACTAGATCTGACAAAAACAAAAGAACGCTAAAGTCAAAGTTAATAGTTTAGTGCAGCTATATAATTCGTTAAATCACTAATTTATTTTCTGACTAACATTTTAACAGCAGCGAATAGGTATTATAAGTTACCGAGATTGGCTAGTCTGTATAGGTCAAGGCAAAAAACAGTGTGCAGATTATAGAAATTATCCGTGTATAATTTCAGGCACAATTATCTTTTAGAAACGGCAAGTGAAAAATAAGCGTTATGAATACGAGGAATTCCTTTTGAGTGAGCCTGTGGTATTGACCAGCTATTGATGCGAACATCGGTGTGTGACATTATCTCGTGATCGGCTTCTTACTAATTGTCCACGAGAGGCGAGTTCAAACAATCGTCTCCATTGTTCCGAATGCCAAGGAGCGACCCGACAATAGTGCAAACGTGTTTCGCGAGGTAAAAGTGCCAGCAAACAATGGAATCGATGCCTATTTGATTCCGTGCTTTCCCTTTTGTCGAATGGTGTGCTTGAGCGAATTTTTATAATAACGCTGTTCCGGTAAAGTACCCAACTAGGTACTACAATAATAATAAGGAGGAAGCGCCGGATAGGCCGCTAAATTCAAATTTTCTTAAAGTTTTTTGCAATTTTCAGGTCAGCTTCAGGTTGTATGTCGAACAAAATAAATGAACATATTGATATTTGAAATAATCATTAAATAGGGTTATAAAAACTTAGAGGGTTGTGTTGATGATTTTAATGGTTAATTCTGTAAATAAATACTTATTACAGTCGCGAATCATATTTGTATATATGTTATTGCTAAAAACGTAAGTAAATTTGAATTCCGCAAGTGTCCCCCTTAATGTAAATTGTATTTAGACTCTAGAAAACAGTTTCTACTGCCAGAGTCCGTATAGCTGATTCCCTTTGTAGCTCGTTGAACAGACATAGGAAACCGGTAAATATCCTTTACACTCACAACTATGAGCAACATGAAACCTTTTCTATACTAAGTATGTAGTTTGTAAATACGCCGGAAATCGTTTCAGAAATTTCACTTTACAAGATTAGATTAAGAATGCAAGTCTTCTTAATTAACAAATACTTGGAGTTAAACCAGAGAGTGGGCATCTGTGCATTAAAAATCCGACTAATTATGACTGTAATTAAGAAGTTCAAACATTCCGGTTTGGTAATGCCGGACAAGTAAGTGGAAGTAACTTAATATAACCTATTTTAGACCGCAATAACAAAACAGAAGTAATAAGATATCGATGCTAACCCTGGGCTGTTCGATGTACCTATTATAATTGTGTGTAAACATTCAAATACTTAGATGTACCTGGTTTACAGTACCTAGTTAGTTAGCCGTATTTGCACTGTGAGTCTGGGAGGCTGTAAACTACCGCTGCAGACACAGAGTTTGCTTACAAAATGCATGTATTACAGTAAACTAGTCTGCAGCCAGTGTGTTTATATGTAAGTGCACGTTTCCTTAGCCACTTTCTTGGTAGCATCGATTACTATACGAACTAAAAGACTTTGATTTAAGGACATAAGAATAAAATGTTTATTGTCTGATATAATTAGATAAGTAAAACTTGCTAAATCATCTTCTCTCCTTGATAGATCATTGCAACGCATCTCAGGAGGATAATGCCCTAATCAATACGCGTAGTAAGTGCTTTGATGATCGCAGCATGATGTCATCAGTGTTGTGTGTGTCCGTACTGCTAAGCACCAGTGATATCACACCAGACATTTAAGAGCGTGTACAAAGGTCCACTAGCGCCACTCCTTTAAAAAAATATTATCTCGTGACTGAGAAGGAATTATGAAAATCTGCTCAATCAGCGACCTCGGTAAGTGTGTCTAGAATTTTCTAATACCTTTTATTAAGTTTCATATTGAGACACGAAGCAACTAAATACGACATATAGGAATGTGGCCGCTTTTCTTTACATCGAATTTTGTTGCTTCGTGTCTCAATATGAAATTTTATAAAAGGTATTAGAAAATTCTAGACACATTTACCGAGGTCGCTGATTGAACAGATTTTCATAATTCCTTCTCAGTCACGAGATAATATTTTTTAAAGGAGTGGCGCTAGTGGACCTGTGTGCACCCTCTTAATGGCAATCATATAAAAAGCAAGTTAATAATATAACACAACAGGTTCTGGTATTCTCTGAATAAATAAGCAGAGGTATAACTTCTGCCTACCCCCCAGTTATGATAAGGTCCAAGTCTTATTAATCGAGCACAAATCGAGACTCCAGGCTCCTAGGTACATCAGTTCTGCGAAATTCCCCAAAGATAATCCTAATAACACGTTTAGATAAACGTGTTATTGGATTTATCTTTCGGGAAGTATTGGGCATAGGGATTCTCAGGTCGATACCTGGGAATGGAACCCTAGGCCCAATACTGAGCAGGCGCACTTGCAACCACTGGTCCAACGAGTCAGTCCACGCAAATAATATCAAATAATAGTAACATTATCAAGCTTAAACTGCGAAACAAAACGCTTATTTCGTTTGTTAGGGGACGTAGTAACGGCGGTCTCATTAACGTGGATTCATGCCAAAAATACCAACTTTCGCGATAACTACGTCAAACTGCTAATAATATAAACCAACAGTTTACCATAGTGACGTCATGAACTCATTGAATTTATTATACCAAACAGTTTTATATTCTGTTAAGAAAATTGTTGAGTCTTCGAGGCGTCTCTCTGTCTAATAAAATGTTTGGGCCAACATATTCTGGTTGAAATGATCTTCAGCCAAATTCTCGAATGTTTTTCTTATCACCACACATTTTACACGGTGAGTTAAGTCCTGTCTAATTACGAGACCTATCAGATATACTAAAAAAACAACTTGTAGTTAAAGGCAGATCTCATCATCATAAAGTTCGTTAATATCTGACATTTTATGAGCCTTGACATCTTTATAAGCCTCTATGACTGTACATACTCACAACTAATTTTAAATTTATCTAAAATCATTAACCGTATCTTGTTCTGACGCCTGACGCTATCTAAACTATTTGTCCTATTTCCTTTACTATGGCGTAGGTACTCTATGGTCAACAAGTAATCATTACTGACCACTTAATCTATGGTCACTTCACAGCTGTAGTTAGATAGTCGTTACCCTACCAATTCGATAATTACCGACGCCCTAAATATTTACGTGACTAATTTGTTTGTTTTATTTAAATGTAATGTTTCGGGTTTTTTTGTGACCTATAAGGTGCGTCTTTTCCTTCTTATTGCGTAAATCAATAAATTTAAGTAGTCGGTCATCCTTGACATTGATCTGTTTCTTATAATTTAATACTCATCCAGTTAATCATTATGTGAACGACTAGATGTGCACAAAGTTCTCGGAATACAAAACTTCTATCTACTTTTCTAATTAAGTACGTATTGTATGTAATACCTCAACAACTTTTTCTATAGACACAACACGATAATTAGAAAATAAAAAACACTATTTAATGCAACAACACATTACGACGTAAATTTTTGACGTGCGCGGTCAAGAAACCGGCTGCCTTATCGATCTAATGCAATATTATTAATGAATGTGGTTCGGCTACTGTGTGACCGCACCTTAATGCTCGTAATCTCGCTGCCAATAAGCCCTTCGCGGTTTTGAACCAACCTGATAATAAAAACTTTCTACTTAATATTGATATGTTGGCCACGCGTCGGGGACATCTGTCATCCCCTTAGGAATAGGCATTGGTACTTAGACTGTGCACTAGTGTACTGTCACAGTCCCCCGGCTGTTGACAGGATATCAATCAATCAATCTATGAATCAATTCACCGTATTGCAGCGGTTTCTGGACAAAGGCCTATCCTAGGTTGCGCTACAAAAAAGTGACGTATTATAATTGATTAAAAAATGTTTTTTTTTTAAAGAATCGATTACGTTTGTGTTACTGAGTTGAACAAACAATAGACAACCAGAGCACGAAAATTAAGATCACACTAAAGAGAAAATAAAAGAAGTCTTCAATTCAATTCAACTAAGGATCTTACGAACTTCTTCTTCTAATGTAAAGGTGACCCATGCAGCACTATGTTAGATACTAGCGGTAATACCGGACACATTTGCAGAAAATAATTTACCTACAGATTACTCGCAAATATTTTTTAAAGTCTAAGTATTCAATTTTCAAGTCTTTGTCAAAACAACAAGTTGGATTGTGAGTCAAACAAGCAATCAAGGCGATCTCACAAAACAACTGAACGTTGAAAAAGTTTCCACACTACTTTACATCGTAATCTTAAAAACACAAACACCTCTCCAACTACGCAAACATTTAACAAGTTGAAATTAAAATACAAAAAGTAATAAACATCTAAAAATTAAATGTAATGTGTGAAAACAGAAAAGTTAAAAAAAAAAACAAAATTCGTGCAAGCAATCTACAAAATGATTACTAAGAAAGTAAACCAACTGCTAAACAAGAAGCTGACATCATTATATATAATTTCAATTATGCTAATTAAAATACATACAAAACAAAACCACTTGACAGATTTATTGAAACATCAAACATGTTCTCTTATCTCCAAACATTATTATACATAATTAATTTTCGTCATGCACTGCTTATCTGAATGCAATGTTGTACGTAGTAGGTTATCAATCAGTCATCTTCGCTACCTGTCGTTCTGAGAAGAAATTTCTCCTAATGACAGCTGCTCTTAAAGTTTAAACAAACTCAGTCACTAATGACGCAAACAGCACTAACCAGAAGTGCTTTCATTAAGATTGCCTGCATAACATCAGTCTCACATACTACTACAGTTAGTCTAGTACGTTCCGCTGGTTCCCAATTCTGGTGTAACTAACTAACAATTCCAATGCCTTTCATTTTGACAATTCGACAACATTCATTGCATTTTTTAACGTTGTCTCAGATGAATTTTCCAAATATTTGAAGCAGTGGAATAGGAATTTTTTTCATAACCCTTCGGATTGTGAAAAAAAGTATGTTACGCAATTGGGGTGCAGGATTTTCTGTATGCAGGCTAACATGCGCAACGCGCATAATTTTGCTGACACTTTATCTCACGCGGGATCGAGACATGAGTATGATCTCGTTACCAAAAATGTTCTACCCCGTGTGCTTTCCCATTTCCCAGCAAGTCGTCTATGTAATGTCATGTAGGTGTGAACGTCGATTGATTACCCCTCTTAAGTAAGGTAAGGCAGGTAGTATTTGCATGAGAGGTACCCAATTAAGGCAGGCGTCTGACGTAGGTGATGCGTAATTGCACTTAACCGCAAGGGGATGGTAGAGTTACTTTACTATTTAATACGCAAAAACTCAACTCGAATTGATAACACGATTTTCTTAAATAATTTGTTTTGATATTCTGATAAGATTGCCACCACGTGTGTAGCAAATAAATTACTATCTGTTCACGTGAACTTATCTTCCATGATGATACAGAAGCTGTTTATTTGTTTTTTTTACTAGTAGGTACATGAGTACGTCCTAGAGATTTTAGTCGACGTAATTTATATTATCATGTTGTTGTAGCAATGATGTACGCATAACTACTTGATAAAAATTCCATTCTAATTCACGATTCAATATTTATTTCGTCAACTCATTACTCAACATTGTTGTCCCTAAAATCAAAATCAGAATAAAGTAATATTTTACGATAGGTACAGATAATATTTAGTAATATTTAATAGTTTGTACCTAGTGGTTTGACCTTACCTACTCTCCTAATACCTATTTAAAAATAATAATAAAATTACAACTTGAACTTTTAGTAAAAAAGCTTTTATACTAAGTTACACAAAAGTGACTCAGAAATTACCTAAATGTGACTTACTATAATGCTTTATGTACCTACATGTTGCACCATATTTAATGGAAACTTAACTTTTGCAAGAAAAGGTATAGGCACTGTTGGAGCTTACACAAGTAGGTCGATATGATATGACTTAGATAAAACTAACAACTCCATCAAAATTTCCAGAATTTATCGGCTAAGTATTGTTCAAAAAGTTATAAAATTAGTCAATCATATAACGTTCGAGTCACACAAAAGTCTTCGATACCACTCTGAAGTTACGACCAAGTGCCCGGAACAGTGCGAGGAAGGAAGCACTGTTCAACTGCAGAATACTTAATAAGCACATACTTAATTATTGAAATAGATACAGCACCTACTACACTAAGCACGTATATCAACGATCATTTTAAAACCACCATGACACTTCCTTAACTTGCCATTTATTTATCCTCTTTGTACAGATTATACCTAAATGTTTTGCATACCATTAGATCATGCGATGACAAAATTACTTAAGTGAAAGTTGTCTCCCACTCGCTGTAGGTAATGGCATAAAATATTTAAAATTAAAATAAGCACCAAACATTAATTAGTGTCGCAGTGCAGTCATTATGTTTGCAGAAAGAATAGAAAGTAAAGGCTCGTGCACACAGCATTGTCCCGTGAGGACGGCGATGCTAATGCGGAAGCTGCGCCGGCGAGCGACGTGCCATCCTGCCCGCGGGCGGAATTGTTAATCGCCTCATTTATCATTGCAGATGAAAGTGAAAACTGCTACTGTGTAAATAATATAATTGTGAATGCGGCTTTATGTTTTTTTTTTGGTACAAGTAGCATTGATTTTTTGCTGAGGTTTTTATGGTGGCAAATGGCGTACAATTATTTAATTAGGTATCTAATTTGGACTATGCAAGTGTTGCAAAATAGATAGGAATTTCATTACCTCATACCATTGTAACAGAAGAACAAGTATTAGACAGTTTGATAACTCGTAGAATACATATTGAACCATCTGTTTTTTTTTTTAGAATTGATTAACAATGTGACGAACGACATCATCAGTGATTGTAATATTAAATTGTGACATAACATAAGCATTGTGTGGCAACATGGACGAGTAAAAGTGAGCACCATTGTATCGGATGTGCGGTAACAGCTCCGCCCCTTATGGCTGCAGCCATGGAGTAGACTATTTGACGTGACTGAGATTCTAATGAGGCTCTAATATAGAATATAAGGCATACATTTTAGGAAAAAAGAACACGTTATTGCTATGATAGTGGGAAAGTGCCAGATACTCACACAGTCCACAAAGAAAAAATTTTATAACAACATATTCCCATAAGTATAATAAATTCCTTCGCTCGGACCCACTCTCGGTGAAATTCAGTATTTCAGTAGGTGTAGAATAGCTAATTTTACTTGACATAATTAACGCATGCCGCAAAGGTGACAACGGGTTATATAATATAATATTCTGGACCTACGTATAGTATATACTCTGTAAATTCGTTCTCCGTTCTATTCAGTTTTCACGAGATGATTGCCAAGAATAAACTTGTTATTTCTGCACCTACAACTTTAATATAAATTAATGACAGTGTAAAAATAAATTGAACTCACAAGTACAAGTAAATGTGCAACTTTCCAGTAGGTTGTAACAGTTTTGTCCAAACGATTATGTAGTAAACTAGTCAGCTAATCATAGATTCTTAGGGAGTACCTCCATTTTATCCTTTTCACAAAGGAACAGATTTTCATCATACATACTCTTACCCTTATGTCAATTTATTTGTGGTCGGCGCAGCATGTTTTTTTTCCATACTTACTTTTCTATTTGCCGTGATATTGATAATTACCCTCTTTCTAGCCATATCACCTTTCACACAGTCCATCCATTTTCTTTGGTCTTCCCCTACTCTTATAGCCATCCACATTCATACTCAAAACTTTCCTCACAACATTTTCCTCATTTCCACACAGCTTTTCTGTGACCAATACCACTTTCAGACTTCCTGTATATATACATATGTATATACTCATTTCTTATTCAAAGTCAAAGTCAAATCATTTATTTCAAATAGGCACGTAAAAGGCACTTTTGAACGTCAAAAATAAAATTAAAATAAAAATGATTCTAGTCGCCCCTTCCAAATGGTAGTTTTCGTATGGAGAAGAATGGGCAAGAAACTCCACCGACTCTTTTAAAATGTTTTACAATATTTTGCATACATTAATTATATAATTTTATGTGAAGACGAAGCACCTAAAATAGAATTACTATACCACAATAGGTAAAAGAATTAAAATGAATTATTGAAACCATGACATATAAATTAACTATGTGATAGATACCTACTTACATGGTGCTCACATATTTACAAACATTCCAAAAGTAGACGATTTTCATAAATAAATAAAGAGTAATAAGTCCGGGTGTGACTATTCTATCCAGAACAAGGAATAGATGCTACCCTTGATAAAAAGTGATGGATGATAGATAAAAATATGACCTACTTAGGTCTAGGTTGATGAAATAATTTAAGCTTTTACTCATGTAAACGCCGTGACTTTCCGTTCATGACTAAGGACAAGAACTCCAATATCTATGAATGACAAATGACTATATATTAAAATTACATATATAATATCCTAATGAGGGTCACAAATGTCATGATTTTCTTAAGTAGGTTTCTTAAACCATGTCTAACGAAACATGAATCATAGGAGTAATTTTGTGTGTTGAGCGTACGTGTGTAGATTTTTATCACAACCAATCATTAACATATAGACAACCGTGAAACGAACAGTTATTTTTACAACTCATAGTTTGTATAATAATGATTGCTATTCACAAGTTCATTAAAATCACACCGACGTTATTCTCCGAAGTGAAACTTAGTAATGTACCTACTTATTTTACAAATTTCTATTATAACTACTTTTTTATTTAACCGCTTAATATTATCATAAAATTGCGTCTGAGCATTTCAGTGGAAAATACCGTTGCGGGATGGTATAATTTCGTTTTTCCTTTTTTATTGCAATTTTCCTGTTATTAGCGTTGTTTCCGTTGATCGTTATTTTTAATAACAGCATAATGCAGCATTTCCTTTAAAATTAAATACGCTTTATCGGGTTAGTGATCGGTAGATATCGACGTCACCATATTGTTGCTCTATCTATTATTAGCTGCCGGAGCTACCCCTCAAACATCCTTACCTTGACAGTGGTTTATAGGTCGTTTCTGCAACTATTTTATCGTAGTCACGCTAGAATCATAAAAAACCGACGAATAATGTTTCCATCTTTATTGCATCAATGTGATAGGTGACATGTTGGGGGTTATAAAGTGCGTGATACTTCGCACGATTCGTGTGTACCTATGCAGTCATAACACCTTCAAGGGACAATTTTTACTGCTGTAAGTGTGCGTTAAACCGTAATTCACGAGTTTCATTTGATCATTTTCAGTATCTAAAGCTATCACCAGTATAAGTTATGTCTCTTTTAAAACAAAAACAGAGACTTCATTTCTTCGAAAAGCACTGATACGGTGTAATGCTAGACGAGATTTTATATAGTTAGTACTTGTAGCAAGTCCTTAGCGGAGCGAGGTGGCGCCAGCTGGCATTCTTGTCTCGGCCAGGAGCAACTTTCATGAATAGTTAACAGACTAGTTTTAGTTCTAGCCTAGGATCGCGTTTTGCAAAGTAAACACTATTCGATACAACGTCGCGTTTTAAATAAACATGCAGCACTTTACGTATCTGTTTGGAATGTCGATAAACAATGTTTGATTCATATACGACCGTCTTCTTCTTGAGTATCAGCATCGAGTGCCGTGAGAAATGGCCTAATTCTGTACCCAGTAAAGCAGTAAAAAGACGCTGCCAAAAAGTTGTCACACTTTCTAAGGGTTTTACGCGACAAAAACCAATTTACACCATCATATGGCCTATATTATGGACAATTCAGTGAAAGAACAGCAAACGTTATATTTCTCATTATCTAATGCAGGATGAAACCAACGCAAATAACTCCTAAGCTCACTTTATGAGCTTAAAAGCTAAATCTAGCTAGCTTAATCTACACATCTGAGACGGCACTAAGATTGTGCAGTATACGGTACATTACGAGAAACAAGAGACAATTAACTCTACAATCAATTAAACACCGTGTCGTTAAAACTAACTCGTTTACCGAGCTGCCAGATAATATCGTACAATTTTGTTACCCTGTGAAACATTAACCCGCAACTTCAAAACATTATCTAAACCAATATTATCTGTTGCTCCATATATAGTCACAGTTTGTCTTGTTTCTTTATCAATAACCTTACCAGGTTAACAAACCTGGCTATCAAAAGAACATTGTAAAAAATAGTACATGGAATTTATACGACCTATATCACTCCATAAAACGTTTACCCTCTCAGCGATTCCAATCGCAAAATAAAATTTTATGAAATATTTTTATGATCCAATGTCTAGGTACTTGATTATAATACTAAGTGGTAGCGGCTTAAGCAGAAAATGTTACTCACAAGAAACTGTAAACCAAGTATAAAGTACATGAAGGTGGTCCATATTTTGTAATCGAAAACGAAAACAATGAGTAAGGATTCCACGATGATAACAAAACAACAACACATCAGTTACAAATGTTTGGGTCAAGTGATAAAGGTACGAGTCAGAACATGGGTACATCTCCGTGACGTTTGGGAGTTATTCAATCGAAAACACGGTTAAATATCATCTATTATGTTGAGGACACAGCTCTAGAATGTAGAACTGATCTTATCAACTGCAATAATTATTGCTTTAAGGTTAACGTTAGAGCTTCCCCAGTGCGCATCATTAGCATACATGGCTGCATTCATTTTAATACAATACTGGTTCAGTTTAACTGCTACATATTTTTCTTGATTTATTCAATAACTGCGGCGTGCGGCGTTATCGTACAACCTTTTGCTCTCATAAACTCTTATCTTTTAATTAATGATTTTCTGACAATTACAATTTTTGCATCAAACAGCCACCCATACTGCTCCTCTTCGCGTGACGTGTGCGGACACACTAGTCTAATATACAGTACAATATTAGAATTAGAAGCGAAAATAAGAACAATATTTATGTTCTCAATGTTAAACACTAGTGTCTACAAGTGTTTGTCTAACGGAAGGAACTGTTTACTGAATGTGGACGTAAGTAACAAATCGTTATTGCAAATAACCAGTAGTACTGTTCAACATCAAGAAGACAGACACTATAGTTTTCTACAGTCCCATCTATTTTACAAAAATTATCTCGTGCAGAGTGAGTGCGTTCAGTTTCACCAAAATATTAACTTCGGGGATGTTTTCATCCAATGGTACAGTCAACAGCAAAAGTAGATGATCAAAATCAGAAATTCAATACTAATGAACGGAGCTCGCGTCAGAACTGTGTGGCGTCGAAGTGATTCAAAAGTATGTGATTGTAAATTATACCAAACATTTACTACTAGTACGCCACACAGTTCTGACGCAATCTCCGTTCCTTAGCATTGAATTTCTGATTTTGATCATCTACTTTTGCTGTTGACTGTACGTGCTTTGATTACTTACAGAACGTGATACAAAATGTATTCCACTGTAAACAAACGTGAGTAATTGTGCAGATATTTATTAGCATAATCTTACTTTATATGTAGCTCATTCCCTTCTTGTTCTGTATTTGGAATCGTATCTAATCAAGTGTTTAAATTCTGTAGCTCTGTGTAAGCTTTGTGTTCATAGTAATTAAATTCCCACAAATTAATTATGATTCAAGTCATGAAAAGGGAATCTAGGGGAACATTGGTGGATTTAATGCTTAAATTCATATATATTATGACATCACAAAAACTAAAGAAATGCTCCAGGTGGGAGACAGTAACAATGATCCCACAAACCGCACTAACGCCTGCCGCGACCAGAGTTCGCGTATTTGCTTTTATCGACAGAAATTTGCACACAATGTTTAGAAACAAACGGCATCGATGTTTTGCTTTCACGACTCATGCCTGAGAATGATTGTACTGTTATTACTTGGGTATGAATTATTCACTTATTTTTATTGTAAAGGAATGTTGCGAATCAATCGTTGATCCTCATTGTTTGGTGAACGATTAGCTTTTATCCAAAAAAGTTTTAGAATGGTCTTCATGCTCTTTCACTTCTGATCCTATTCCTATCTTATGTTCTAGCATTATATATTTATATCTCGTGAATGACTATGTATGAGCCCGTGTATGTAAGTCTGTACCATAAACGCTTAAATAAAGACAGTCTTTGTTCCTGAAACAATTGAGATACCATAATAAATGAGTACATATAGAACGGAACATGGTCGGATTCTCGGGAGTCGGTCGCCCGAGACGTCCACTGTTTACCGTCCATACAAACCAATATTGACATTCTCTTTGTCTACTAACTGACGGCTAATCTCTTTGTATGGGATATTCTTTTGTGTTATCCATATCAACGTGTTTCCGTGGCGTAGGTCGGTGTCTCTCATATTCATAAAATTAAATATCCTATTTATACCGCTGGGAACAGCTAAAACAACTATAATTTCACTGTGGTTCTGAATAGGTCGCTTGTCGCCCGCCATGCCATTAGCCTAATATCTGTTAGAAACTTTGATACTTGATACGGCTAAGTAACCCAACCTCTTTGATTCATGGCAATGATCACGTCGAATAGAATAATATTTCATAAAAGCTCATAAAGGGACTAGTTTGGGCTATACCTACTTAAGAAGTACTGGACGTGGGCTCGGCCGGTCCACTTTCATGCAGTTTGTGTGCCGGGCGGCGCGGCGGCGGCGGCACGACGGCGGCGCCGGCGCAACGACATTGTAGCGCAGCGACATTCTGCTCGCAACGTACATCACAGATATTACTAGAAAGCTTCCCAGACGATCCATATCTCTGGGACGAAATAGGAACTGTTCCCCTATAATAACCGGCTAATGAAATACGACCATCAGTCCATCGCCCCATTTGAGTGCAGAGGGCCAACAAAGTAGTCAGCAATCTATCAGTAGTTACCGACCACGTTCCTACCTCCAATGAAGCAATAGTAACGCAGTAAAAGATAGAGGTAGTGTAACCCGAATTCGAAATGCCAAATTACTGTTACCCATACAATAAAAACAAATCCCATCTTCAATACGGAACATTTTCTGGCCATCGAATAGCTGAGTGATTCCCGTTGGGTCTGAGAATCTTTAATTTATTTTCGCACTGTAGCTATTTAATGCAACTATGGAAGCTGTTCCGTCGAAATAAAGTGAGTGTGGCGGTTTAAAACTGACGTCGAAGCGTTAAGACCACTGATCAATGATAATGTAAATGTTCTATCAACATCACCTACAGTGTAAATTCACTGGTATATCCAAACGCTCAGATCATACTCTTTGATCTTTAGCAAGTTAATGTCAGTGAAAACAGAAACAACATTATTAATTAAATTATTATTGCAATGCACGGACTGAACCGCATCATTGAATTTATTATACACTTAGTGATGAGCTTTTATTGTAACATCGTTGATATAGTCTGTATGTACAGTCGCCAAAGGAGATAAGTAACCAGGGTCGTTGGATATAGAGTGGAAGTTTTGAAAGAAACCGATGGATGTATTCGAATAAAATTTAATTTTATGAATAGAAAACAAACGAAATTTCATTTATCAAATTAAATTTCATCCGAAAACATCCATCGATTTCTTACTAAACTTCAACTATATCCGACGACCCTACTTATCTCTTTTGGTGGTACATATCAGAAGACCAATTATTCCCGTAATTTAAAACGTTCAAAATCTAGTCGCACTCTCATTTCGGCGACAAACAAATGTCAAAACTTGTCAAAATGTATGGAAATTAGAACGTTCTTAAAATTACGAGAATTGCCCCTCAGGTAATTAATTCCCAATGTAGAGGCAGCGACGTCGACCGTCGGTCAGTTTAGCATATAGATACCTACTCTGCAAAATTTCTCACTAGAACAATACAGATAAAGATTGCATCATAAGAATAATTGATGTAGATTTTCGGCTTCATGAAAAATGTTGATGCAAAAAGGAAATAACTTTTACTCAAGCACTTATCATCATAGTCATCACCAACATCGTCGCCGTCATTGTCAGCCTTGTTCCACCTACTGCTGAATATAGGCCTCCTTCCTTATGCACTTATTATTCATCAGTTTGCACGTATTAGGAAATTACAATTTGGTGGTTTTACGACAATAGGCATGCTTCCTGTCCCTACTGACAATTTTGCAGACTCATCTTACTGTGACTGGAGGTCATAGCGTCTAAATAGCATCGATCTCCTATGAATAGTTATAAATCTGTGTGTAACCTCTTCAAATTCTTCCAAGTAAGAAGAACGCTGTGGAGACCATCGTTTAACAATTTTTCTCATTGCAGGGCTGCGGGTGTCGGGTTGGAGTGCCCGTTATAATGTGACCGGCGCACGACGACGCGCGTCTCTCCTCAAGGTAAGCTTCCTCTCTCCTGTGGACCACCTCTACAACTTTACTAGCACAGAAGCTAAATGTCACGTCGATACAATTACCTTTATCTACCTGAAGACCGGTCAGAAGGGGCATCCCGCGACTTAAGTTCTACGTTTTATAGGTTAGGATCAAGGCGATGGTTGAGGCATTGTACAGACCACACAATAAGGAGGACCGGTTTATCAGTTTCAATCGCTTCATAAATGCAAGTTTCCCTTCTTGATAATGCATTTTAAAATACCCCTGAAATTATTCATCAACTGTTGCTGTTGACTGTACATCATCATATTTTAATACGAAAAAATATTTATGGATTCACTACCGTGTGATTTATGGACATGATCTTAAATGAAGAACAAAAACACTAAAGGGAATTTAAATATAGCTAGCCAGACCAAAAACACATATCCAGATGATATTATTAAAACGAGTCTTATGGCAACGCATTCGGGTAACCTTTACGGGCCCGACTGTCTGCCTACTCATTGTGCAGGGCGCGGCATCACCGACGGCCATGAATCCGAGCGTGATATATTATTTGTTATTCACGGGCGAAATCTGTCGCCTGCGCCGCCGGCTTCCGTCAAAGCAGACCGTTTCCCTTCCAAAAATACAAAGATTATATTCTGAACGCATCCGTCTCGGTACGCTGAATGCGATTTCGTTTCGTACACGCTCGTTAACAACGTCCATCCGACCGTTTAAGAAATTCAGTACCACTAATTAGAACGCTATGTCGCTAAAGCTATGCTGCCCTACACTGACGCGAACTAGTATAAAAAGCTGATCTCAACACTAATATAACTGATAATGGAGGCGGAAGAAAAATTAGAGCGGCAAGTAGAAGCGACTTTATTTATGAAACTTGTTGAACGCCCTTTAAATCCTGGAGTCCGCCAGAGAAAGTTGTAAAAGTTAAAGCTTTACAAGTGCGTCGATACAAGTTTTATTTTATAAATAAGATCATTTATGTTTTCAATCTTCTTAAACTTTCAACGTATTAATTTCAATTGCGAATTGCTTAAAATTGTTGGATGCAACCATTTTGTACGTGTACATAATGCAGGTAATATTTCTAAAGAAAAACTAATAAGTGCTAGTAGAAGAAAAAAACGAACGTAGCATTTAAAACACAACATAACAAGACAAAACTAAAATTGTGAGCTGCCGTTCATAACGTATCCACTATAAACTGAGAGTTGAAAATTAAAGGGAGATGAATGGACCGTTTTTATAAATAAACATCGCCGGCTGTGCGCCTGAGGCCGTTGCGTACTACGCAGCTTGGTGTAGGTGCACTTAATTGTTTTTGAACATTGAGGAGATACATTTGCTGCTTAGTACGGAATGTAGGAACAGATAAACACAACGATGGGGCGGTATAGCACTTAATTAGAACATCTCTTAAAATAATGCAAAATGAGACCCTTCCAAATCTTGGCGAAACAACATAAAAGAAAGCACGTACAAGGTGCAATTCAATCTTTTAAATAAGTATGTCCAACTCATTGTAGAAACCTGTAGCTATAGCCACCTATAGTTAATCCTAGAATTATATAATAGGTTATTAAATGGACGTTCTGTTCTAGTGGTAATATAATGTTTCAAACAACAGACGTTTCACAATTATATCCAGTAAAATGTGTCATTTACAGTATTTTATGGCTCTGTATCACATGGCGCATTGTTCACATGACTTGCTAGCAATTAAAATTAAATAGATATGTTTATATGTACAATCATAAATCTAGTGCTGACCTGGGAATCAAAGGAAAACCTGACAATTATCTTATATGGCTTACCTATCTACAAACAACAAGTTGTAAAAGTCAATTAGCAAGGTATCTATGATGCTATATGATAGTGATAAACATAAGAACTTGGTTGACATAAACAAATAGCTAGACAAGACACACTTTCCCTGATAAAATCATCGATAGAGTAAAATCGTGACAAGAACTTTGCCTGGCAACAAATCCGAACGCTACTATGTATATTCAAAACAACAAAAAACAACACCAATATACGGTCAAGTCTAATAGATACGTTGACCTTGCAGCATTACCCGAAATGTAGCCGAGATGTAGGAATGATAGTGAAATGTCGCAGCACATGCTAACCACGCAGTCAGTAGGTCGCTCTCAACTACCGACACACTTGCCCATGAGAGTGACAAAACTTGCAGCTGCAAAACCGAACCTCAATTTATGATTACAAGCGATTTTATAGGCCAAACGATTGAGCGTGACCGTACACATTTAATTACAAAAAAGGATCGAGATGAATGGATATTGTTGGCGGGCTACATTGTTGTGTGCCGAAACGTTCAAACAAATCTAATACGGCTATTAGTCGCTTACAGAGATGCGTAGATATATTAGTAGATTATTAACCAAGGGGATAAAGCAGTGTCTTCTGTCGCGGGTGACGATTTAAATCGCGAGCGTAACGAAGGACTTAAGGTTCACTCCCGAGCGTAGCGAGGGTGTTAAAAACTTAAATCACGAGCGAAGCGAGGGATTTAAGACGAGTCCTGAGTGTAGCGAGGGATTGAAGTTCACCCAAGACTAAGACAGCTTTATCACCGAGGAAAATACTCTACTTTTCGTACCATTTGCGAAAAAATTAACACAATAATAATATGAGATAAACATTTATTAAAAATATTGACAATTAAAAGTAAAAGTTAACATTCGAAACAGTGGTCCAATTATTGATAGAGAGAGTTACATTTTTGTTTGGTACATTTATTGTTGATGAGTTGATTTGAGTATTTCTCTGTTCTTGCGTCTGAGGAACTTGGCAAATTCCTAGCCTAATATTTTTTTGTCGGAAAAGCAAAGGCATCAAGCTCATACGGCCTCGTCGGTTTTCGTAATTTTATTTAATAATCATGACTGCATAACAAATGCATATTCCTTTTTCAGAAAGATGTATAATACTTTATATACAAACTCAATGGTGTAAACACAGATGTAGTTCAGTATATATTCCAAATTTAAATCACATTCTCCCCCTAGAGGATGAATGAAATTCAGTACAATTTTCTTTCCCTGTTTTTAACAGATTAAAAATGACTATTGTTATGTTCGCTTTTTGTGGCATAGAATGTCACTTTTTTGAGCAAGTGGTATGAAAACGCTATATATAGTGCATTTAGTGTCGTGGCTAGTCATGGTATGCTCGTGACGCCAAATTCTAATGGCAAAGGTGCAGTGCAAATAAGTTTTTGGCCCCTAATGCGCTTACTTGAGAGTCCTAGACCTAGAAATCACATATAGGTAACCTCATTTTTTATCTGATTTCCATATCAGCACGGTCTAAACAAAAATAATTCAAGGTTGGAAACTGTTTGATACAGATGAGAAAAACTAAGATCAAGAGACTGATACGTCGGGTGTTGGCAACAGAAGCAATGCGTTAATTAGAGCTTCACAAAATAAAGTACCTATATATAACAGGACAGTCAACTCAAATAATTGAAGGAATACTAATCGAGATAACTTTGTACTAGGTAATTGGCACACTTACGCTAAGAAGAGTACCAGCAGGTTAGCATCTAGAAGTAGGTACTCTTTAAATAACTATAAACAAGCCAACGATGTGATAGATTAAATCGACTTTCTACTATCATTATTAAGCATCAGATGTATTGGCACGGAGTTCTCGTTCTCGTGTTAAATGTTGTTGATTATATAACTACCAACGATAGGTAAATGCACTTGACCTGACTCAATATGCATGGACAACTTTGACCAATTTACTTTCCTTGTTTTAAACGCTGCGTGGAATTAATTAATTGTTGTTACATTGACATTGAGAGCATTACTTTTAAAAACGGAAAATCCATTTGTATAATATTCATTGTTTAAGAAATCCTATAACAGGTACTCAAAAGGTCAATCCCTGATTCTCCTGCCGTACAAGCGTCTCTATACTTACTTATCTAAATATTTCTGACATTGTTCACAGTTGACATGGTCATTAAGCCCGTAGGAAACTCAGGCTCATTAGTATTACTTAGCTACTTAGTCGTGACTAGTGACAGTTTAACTCAACGATTATAACGGTGAGTTAGTGGTGTCAAAAGCTTCCTCGCTCGAACAAAAGAGGCATTATAAAACAGAATGATGTAATGAAAAACGTAGACCTAAATCCGTCCAAATAACCGTGCAACATTGTATCAAAAGGAAAATATTTGCACAATAAAGAAGAAAATGTACAAGCCGTTTAGGATGCTTTGTGTCTTTGTTCTAACACACTGTTACAACAAACAAGCAACTATTACAGATAATGTATGTCTCTATGTCAGTGTCTGTGTCTAGCGCTTGAATAACAGTGATGCTAATCATTACACTGACCGATGTTCCGTGAAGGTACCCACTTACTTTTCCGCAAACAAAAACAGATTCAACATTTTCAACATCCGGAAATGACTGAATTTACCTTAAACAAACGATAGACGATTATGGCAACAAAGTTTGTTAAAACAACGATGACGAATAACGATAAGCAAGAGGTAACAATTTAGTTAATGACTTTCATTTGTGTTTAACAGATATTTTACAAAATAATCATTGAGTTCACACTAAGTTTAACCTACTGATGCTTGAGTAGGACAACGATAACTATTAACGATTAACCTAAAGCCTTACAGCAAGAAATCTCCTCCCTACACTTGTATTCAAAATCAAAGCCAGTTTTTAGTTTGACACGATTTTGTGGCATACGAAAATCTAATAACCAACTCTTAATTGCTGCCATTCAACCTATCCGGACGTTAATTAACTGATATCCAATAAATATTATTATGAATGAATAGTCTCTGTTTCAATTTCAATAGCTTTATTCAGTAAACAAGTTTTATATTTTTCAATACGAGTTCTTTACAGTTTCATGGTCATTACATACATTATCCTTGTACCGAGGTATAAAATGCGCGGCATAATATGTCATAAAATCATTATCCCTATATCCTGTTCGCGAGGAATATCAATCAGTTACCTAATATGCAAATTTGGCCGACATCGTGTCTGACCAGTTAGCGGGGACACTTTCTCGCCGACGTATGGCCATTATTAAACAATACTCGTTATGGATGATATCAGGCCACCCGTGGTCACATTGTCACGAATATCGCAATGGATCTTGTCTAGTCATAATTATGCAGTTATGACTAGAATAACCATAGGAAGGTTTCTTTATACAATACCTGTGGTCTAGTTATGAAGGTAAAAAGTTTGACAAATTCAATTAAAGAATCAACTAAAGGAATTATTTAAAAATCATCTATGTTGCCTCTATTAATTAAAGACTTGGTATCTATTTCCGTCATCTACCGATCACACTTATTTCTTATTATTGTAACCAAAAACCTGTCAAACAGCAGGTGTAGATAACATAGCTGTTTCTTTAAAATCCAAGTAACAATGTTTTATTATTTAGTAGGTGGGTTATCTCGGTTTTAAATCTCAACTTTGTTCGTTACCAACCTACTCAGCCTTACAAATTCGATTGAAGAAACACCTGCCTTTTATTTGGAGGGTGGTGCACCAACCGTAACAGAGCAGAGCCACTTCCCCTTTCAACTGTCAAAACGTTTGAACGCAAATGCAGTTGGATTGAACACGATTCATTGATAACTTGGAACATTAGTTACAATTCTATTTTGGTAGTCTCAATAAAAATGTAATTCGTCCATACACGCACATATGTTTGTCAGAAGCACTCGACTCGAGTTCTGACTGGAAAGCTATTTGCGTGCAACCCTGCGCCGACGCACCTCTGTTCCGCAACTGCCTTGTCTCGCTCTCGCATGCATGTCAAGGTAGGGTTCAACATTCGAGGATTTGGTCCGTGCAGATAATAATACATCCAAACGGAATACCCGACGGGTATCTGTTTTATGTAAACAGAATGTTCTCATTAGGTCAGACGCAGTCAGAGACGCACATAACTTCATAATCCCAGCACAAACTGCATTCTTTAGTCGCGCCGAAGATTTGTCGGGAGAAAATCCCAAGTAGCATTCAACGAGTTTAATCCCGCTTTCTAATCCTTTTCACGCTAGAGAATGCAGTATAAAGTATGCTTCAATCAAGCACCATTGAAACACGGTCAATTCCCGCGAGAAGCTTCCGCGTGCGCGTGCGGCGCCTGATGCGAGATCATTGCCAGATGCCGCCAATAGATCGCGACGGGGTCAACAGCCATTGCCCTTGTTTTGCGCACTAAATTATTTACTCGAGTGTACAGCAGATACACCATAAGCGCGTTTCACTCAACTGGGGTCAAGGGAACTAACACTTTGTACAACTTTGTCGCCGACAAGAAACAAAAAGCGTTATTTACATACAAGTGTTATGTAATAACATGTTTTACATATGAATGAAACATTTGTAGCGAATAGTAAAAGGTAAAGTAGGTACAGTTTTTCACTGACTATAACAGGTGGAGACGATGTAACATTACCTACATATTACTCCACGTTTAACCTTAGGTGAGGAACAAAGTAAAATGCACAAGTAATTCTAATTATGCGTTTATTATTGTATACCTACCTACTGAAATAATAATCTTTGAAGTTATCTTCCAAACAAGACTTCCTTCGCCGCACGTGTTGTTCTTACAAAACGAACGAGTAAGTAATTAAACTGCGCGTAATATATTGCAAACAAGTTATAGCATCAAAGAATGCGTCCGTTGACTTGGGAACGACATCACAATGCTGCAACGGTTAGCTTAGAGACATCCTTGGCTAAACGTAAGTAGATCTGCAAGTAGATAATTGGTACCTGCCTTACTATATTTCTTTAACGATCTTATATCGAACAGTATGTGTATCCAAACTAAGAGGGTGATACTTTTCAAGTTCTCATCCCACAAACACAATGGAACTAATCAAGAGCTCTATATCGAACACAATACATAATTAACAAATCAATTTGCACAATAGATAAAAGAACGTAGGTAGTCTACGTTCCTACCATTTACTATTTTAACCACGACTAATTCATCATAATGATATAGGTAGGTTGCGTAACACACTGTCAGTAGCAATCGCTTTCATTTTGACAGTTCAACAACATTCATTGCGTTATTTACGTTATATACCTACTCAGTACGTAAATACAGGATGGCGGGGACATCGACACGTAACCTGTTAGGTACCATGGATTCGGCACTTACATGATTCTGGAACACCTTGAAATTTATGTTTTTTTTTTTTTTTAAATTTGCTGTTTCATACATTTTGCGCGTAGTGTTTGCACTTTTGTAGGAAACAGCAGATTTTTTTTTTGTTATTCACGAAATATTTCTATGTCTAGAAACATGTACCGAATTCATGGTTTCAAAATCCCTGCCACCTTGTATACCTACCAAAAACCGGGTAAATCCTACTATATAATATTATAAACGTGAAAGTTTGTATGGATGGATGGATGGATGTTTGTTACTCTTTCACGCCAAAACTACTGAACGGATTTGGATGAAATTTGGCACACAGATGGTTTATAACAAGGATTAACATTTATAGGATACTTTTTATCCCGATATTCCCGTGAGGTCGAAACTTATGTGGGTGAAACCGCGGGGCGCAGCTATATTTCAGAAGCAAGTGCCCAATAGTAGGTTGTGCATGAATGTTTGTTGTTTTAGTGAAAGGAGCTAAAAACTTTTCCCATTTATCGCACATAACCTTTACGTAAGTTCAAGTTTATAAGCATCTACTTGTTTATTATTGTCATATTTTATCCTAAACATAAACAGACATAAACCTTGTACTTAGTTCGATATCTGGACGCTTCTGAAGAAAAATGGTACCCACTGGAACGTTAACATCATCAAATCTGTTTGTAAATAACTCATCTTGTTTATAAAATGTGCCATTCTTATGGACACTGGATCAATATGCTTGTTTTGATATCATATGTAGGTATTAAGAATTTGTAAATTACTCATGTCACCATCACAGTTGATGTAAATGGGAATATTTTCAATAAGATAACATTATGCTAACTTTTCTTAAACACCTCTTCTAAAAAAGGTGAAAGATGTTTGGTGGTTGTGAGGTGGTTTTAAATCTAACTAGGTAGATAGGTAAGCAGATACTGAATATAATAAAAACGGTTATTGATGCTAGAAAAGATTTTCTAAAAAGTTCCCTGCAGAACATTTGTCGTTGCCACCTCGTAAATGTTTGTTTAGAAATTCTTACTCAATTTGTTCGTGCAAAAAACATACCCACCATTATTTTGCTTTCAACCAAATGTAACATGTAATTTCTTTCGCTTTCTCATTACTTACATAAAACACGTTGATGCATTAGGTACCTACTATCACTTAGGTAATAAGGAGATGCAAATAATTTCGGTAATGCACCAATGTCAATGTTAAAACTTGATTCCATACTTCCCCTCTATCATACGTAGCGCAGCAGCTGACGCTCATGACCTTCCCGTCGTTACCAAAACTGACATGGTCAGATGTTGCCATAACCACAAATTATCAAATGGCGATGATCGGCTGATGTCACCAGAATGTTTTAGGTAATCTCCCATACCTACGAGGAAGAGGACTGGCCTAGTTAATACCGGACATAAGACTTAGACACTCCAAATGTCGCAATCACCATTGTTTTGTTATTATCTCCCACCCAATTTAACGTTTGGGTAGTAATAAAATGGCTATAACTCATTAGCATCCATTATAAACACTTGAATTTATTTATCGGTTCGGAATATGCACTTATCTTCAACATAGGAAGGGACGTGCCTATCGATAATTTAATGAGACTTAAAAGTGAAGGCGTTGTAAGTGCCCCCACATAATAGTCTATGATTAACACACTTTCACTTTCCCAATGATAAAGGGCCTCAAGGTCGCGCGCAGAAGATATTTGGACCACATACACGAATCTACTTGGCTCCAAGACTAATTAAGGTTGATGGATTGTTGTTAATTATTAACAACAACAGATTTCTTAAAATTTCCAATTGCAAACACAATAAGTCGTTAATTCTCGAAATCTGGACCTCTAACTCCCTTGTACCCAACCAACAATAACCTAGTAGTATAACCGTTTCAGTGTGTTATAGTTAATCGTAATGAAACTAGAACAGAAATAAATGGTATACCCGGGCCTTCATATAATATTTAACATTCAAGATAAATACGAAGGAAAACTATAACTTAAGAGGCATTATAAGATCGATATATTTATGCATATCTTCCGAAGTCGGAATACGTAGGTACTTATAATAGCATGATCCAGATAGACGCAGAAACGTATTATGCAAATATCCAATGAATACAGTCGATTCGTGCCCGAGCTATTGAACTAATGGATGAGGTCGTACCTTGATCCAGTTGACATCACATCGAATCTGGTTCCATGAGCAATCTCTTAGATCCTTCGATATAGAAATCGTTGCCTGCATTTGCTGACCGTGAGCAGCTGTTCCAATGGCAACTCTTGGTAGTAAATAAATTATAACGACGTACCTAGATAATACGGAATATTGTTTCGAAGTAATGCTGAACGTGGTCCACATAGTGTAAAATTGTAACGCTTGAATTGATTAAGGAAACTGTAATTAATCTTCGTGTAATGAATAATGAAACGTTGCACCATTTCCTACTTACTATAAGAATACAATAGGTAGTGATTAGTACGTCACTGGTGCGAGAGGACTGACTTTGCGGTCACCAACCCGCTTGTGCGGCATGGTAACCACCGGCTGTGCCTACCTTTTTTGTGGTAGCCATGTCAATGGACTGCCATAAACTGACCATGCCGGCTTACAGAAATCCTACGCCAGATTTATGGTTATGAACTGACCTGCTCGTTTGTAGAATAACAACTAGATTCAAGTCTAACCCTTTTAATCGAACTGCAGAAACAACACTGCACAGCTACATCTGGGTGATACAACTCCTGTACCTACGTGTGTAACTTCTATTATTTTTATAAAATCCCTGTGAGACATAAGCCGAAGATAAAAACTAAGTAATATTTTCTTATTTTGCAGGTGTTTGCGATGTGGTACACGTGGACGACGTTACTGCTGGTGTCGTGTGCACTAGTGAAGGCGGAGACTGGGGCGGAGGGCCCGGTGGAGGGGCCGGCTCCGGCGCCCGTGGCGACTACCCGTGCGCCACCCCGCACCCTCGACCGGAAGGCTGCTGAGCTCGCGTGGAAGTCCTGGCTCCAAAGTCCCGAAAGCGGCAACCAGAATGCGCCACCGCGAAGAATAACCACTAAGTCTCTGTTCATAACGCCCCTAAATTGCCCTGAGGGACAGAGACTCGACCGGAATGGCTGCGTTCAGGTTGGTACTACAAAGACAGTTCAATAACAATGAAGTGATTTAATTCGTGTTTTTTTTTTTTGTAAATTGATACTAACAATCTTAAATGGTACGTTGTTAAATAAATTTCATTACATTTCCAGGTGGTAACTGTAAACAAAGACGAACACGAACGTATCCTGCTGGAACATCTGAACGCATTTTTCGTGACTTCGGCTCCCGGTGGAGACGTATTGTACGACTACGGCGATTCTGATCCAGGACCGCTGCAACTTAATATACCCATTGGGAATGATCCTCTAGCAGCGCCGCTTCAGGGCCAAGAGCCATCTTCACAGGTAAAAAATTCGAATAAATTGTCACAAAGATAACGAACTTTCATAAAAGTTCTCTGAAGGCGATGGATTGTTTCATATTTCAAAACAATTAAACAACGCTTTTATTATTCCAGGCTCAAGAGCAGCAAGGAAATGACGTGAAAGTTGACAAGAAAGATAAACCGAATGGCGACGTCAGCATAGAAGCTGAACTAGAACTATTAAAACTTCAAAATACACTTAATCCAAACAACACTGTACTTGATAGTTCATACATGTTGAACCAGAATATTCTGACAAATACAAACAACTATCCAGACAAACCCAAACGCGACAGTCCAATTGTGAATGTAACTGAAATTGAATCAATAAATAATGTTACCGAGGAAGGACAAAAAGAATTAGTTTATGGACACGTTAATGTTGACCCCATTCTTTATAACACAGAAAATCTAACGGATATTGCAGAAGATTCTGCACCTAGCAGCTTAACAGAGATTGAAAATATTGCAACCTCTATTAATGTCGCCCAACGGAATTCGTCTATTATTTCCACTTCAGAAACTGAACATACATTTAATTCAACTACTGAAATGTTAAAAAAAGATAGAGATCAAAGTAAACTTAATCCAGAAAACGACTACTCCGATATAGGAGAAGCTATTAAATTAATCAGTCGATATGCCGACGTTACTACTGATGACAATTTTACCAAAGAACAAAAGAATAACGGGATGAATGAGGACAGCGTTTTGGGTACACGTACTAAACTTCAGTACCGTCGCAATAAGCCAAAAGAACAAAAAATGGAATCAGTACCAATCAATACACCTCTTGGCTTGGCTTACAATGATAAAACGGCTATGCATAATGCTTATCCAAAGTACGAGGTTTACTATAGATATCCCTGGCAGAGTCAACATTCTCAGACGCCTCCACCAGACTACCCGTTCCGGCATTTACAGGACTACTGGCCAGATCGTAACCAAATAGGAGGTGTGTATAACACACACGTGAATCCTCGGCGTCATCACCATTCTTATCCCCACAACTTCCGGCTACAATCCTACCCCCATGCAGGATACGCGGGCGTACCTCCAGCATACCCGGAACCACTGAAGGGATACATCCACCGCGCAGTCCAACACCACGCCGACCCGATGCGACCCCACGCTAATAACCAGGACCTCTACAGCCTCCTCGGCCTAAGACATTGGTTCAGTAGTGAAGGGACGTCAAAAAGATAGCTTGCTTTCAGCTACATTAGACAATTCGATGTTACCCGACGACGTATAATGGAAGCTATGGGAAAAATGAACATGCACTATATTGTAGACTAAACATCAGAATACACTTTCATTAGGTAACCTTCTTATTTTAAATCTACGTTAATCAAATATGTTAGTGCTATTAATCAAGGAGAAAGTAACAATATTGATAACCAGATAACTTTTATTGAGTCTTATTTCATTTGAAGTCATTTCTGTCCATAGCTTTCAATATATTAGCCTATTTATTTCAAAGCCAAATATTACAGTCATAATTAAGTTATTATTTTTTGTTAGAAATTTTAAGTTCTGTAAATATCTTCTAATTTAAGTGTTTTATTTTGCTACTGATAAATTGTTCACATAGTATTATCGTTGTTTTATATTATGTTAATGTAAATTGTTCTATTGATGATAATATTTTCGATTTATATTTATTCGATGTATATTTTTATATAATTTTTTCGTTGTGAATGTATTTGTCTTTAGATGTTTGATGTTTTGTAATAAGTATCGCAAAATATAATTGTTAATTTAAGTAAGAGCAAAAAGATACGGTACGTGCTTGCCTCCATTTTATCAAGAAACTAAGTATTCGTTGCAGTTGATTTGTTGTAACCTAATTCGATGTTTTGTGTTTATGATGTGTGTAGATATAGTTAGTAGGTATTTGTTCGTATTATTAGTTCCAAACAATTTAAATGCAAAATCGGACACTTGAAACCCACCAAAACATGTACTTCCGCAAAAGCATTATGTAACTTTTATGTTTTTAACTTGGCCACGTGTATACTTGCCACATTAGGAGTATGTATAATCAATTATTATTATTTATAAGTTTTTCTTTTCTCGAATCTGCAGGATAACTGTGTAACTTGCGACATATTGCTAAGTGAAAGCCATGATTCGAGAGTACTCGCATTTCGAAATACATTCACATTTCTGTGCTGTCGTAAGGGCGTAATACCTGCATTACCGAACTATTACATTATTACACATTAACGATCCCACCAAAGCTTAGTTTAAGTATTTAGTTTTTTTGTCACATAATAATTTACTATGTATTTGAAACTATCTAGAAGGTAGATGAATTAAATGTATTTTTATAATCAAATAATGTTTAGAGAAGAAAATTGTCGAGAAATAAATGTGTTGGGCTCAAAGAGATGATTACGGCAGGTAAATATGAAACCACAAGGTAATCAAAAGTGACAAAACAAGCTTAGCGTGAGGTGTTACTCAACTCAACGCTTTTTCACATCACTTTTAATCGAGGTGTTTAGATTATATTTTTCGGATAAACTAGCCCCTATATTTTTTCAAACTTTCTATAATCAAAATGGTGTTACAGTCTTTGCTTCTCACTTTATAACTACCTACATATTATTATTATTATTGCATAATGATAAAGGGGTATAAAAAGCAGTTTAAAATTTCTCCGAAATGGACAACCTATCAGCCTCTTTTCTTGGTTTCCACAGAACTCAGTCCTGTATTCATTAATAACACTCAACAAAACTTAGAGTACCTACGACTATCAAGTTAATTTTGGCTATTGTATTTCTTTAGCGATTTATCATTGTATTGGTTAGTTATTTTCACTCAAGATTTTTTTTTTTTTCTCTTTGTGCCTAACAAATGTTATTTCTGAACACTTGCTAGCAAGTCAGAGGTTTATCAGGCTGTTTTATATTTACTTAAATTTTCAAACAAAATGTACTGGGTAAAACGGGCGAATAGGGACGCAGGGGAAAATTGGGTCAATTTTGATAGATTGAGGATTTAACGTTGAATTAATTCTGGCAAAACAAGCAAGGACGCTAAAACGTTCTTTATAATTTAGTAAATAAACCTATACTAATTCAACGTAAAACTACTTTTCAAGTTTCGTCCCGATTCGCCACTGCATCCCTATCCCATACCTTTTACTTCATTTTAAAAGTTAGCGTCTGTAGTCATTAGTATATCTACTTACAGATGAGTATTCGAAAACAACGACTATTTACTTTTGAGTCATTATACCTAATGCTTTAAATGATAAACTTTTGACTACTATTACTTAACACTTATTTCATTTTATAAAAACCAGTGTATTAAAAAAAACATGGTTAGATAATATATTTTTAACACTGAAACTAACCATGTATAAAGCATACAATTAAAGGTACAAAAACGGCGTGAATTCATACTTATATTTAAAGTCAAAGAAGTATTGTACCTAAATTATCACATATTATCTAAGTATATTGGTTATCTTCAAAAAGCCTGTTTTTGTACTATGCGTAATGCTTATTTGAAATACACAAATGCTAAGATTAATATCAATTTTTGAATTAAAATAATATTTCAGAAGGACTATTGTACAAATATTGTAAGATTTTAGTCAATAGAATATATATCATCAAAATGTCAAGTAAAAATGTTATATTTAAAATTAAAGAAATTGCTTATTCACTGGATGATATTTGATGAAATATAAAACTATAAATTTATCAATGCCAGTATTTTATTGTAAATAGTAAATGTGTTACATTAAAACGGAAATCAAATTGATAAGTGCATTTTTATTTCTGAAGTTCAATAACAAAACCAAATTTTACTGTAAGATGTTTTATTGAAAAAAAAATATTCAATTTTATCAATAACATTGATAATAGTCCCTACTAGTAGGTGCCAAATGATATATTAACTTGTTCAGTATATCGAGATTCCCTGTATTTGCACATACTTCAATCTGCATGAAGTAGGTAACTTTAACTGACTATTGTATATAATATTCATAACAAAAATGATGATCAAATAATAGAAACAACTTACATGCAAGTCATTTGTACAAAATATCACAATAATAATACATAGTATTATTAAGAAACTTAACACATTATATAATTACGATTATTCTTGAATGGTTTTTAAGTTTCTGAATCACTACTACAAAAATGGTGTGAACAGGAGATGACAACAAAGACATCAGCAACTATTTTCTTTATCTAAATCTATTAAATAATTATATCTCATTGATAATAATTTATAAAGCATCATTCCTATTATACTACACAACATTTAGAGCTCCTTGACACTGAAGTATGTGCAAAAACAAAATATGACACAATGTTGTTCATGAATCATTTTATAAAATTACATTCCTGAATTACTTTGTTCTGAATGAATGTCTATTATAAGCCCTGACATCTTAATCTTAAATTACTGTAGAAACACAACATTGGCAATCTTTACACATTTTGGATACTGACTGAAGTTAACACTTAATGAACAAGTAAGTACTAGCGGACACAAAAATACCAATCCAAATTTGTAAGTTTTCACATGTTGATCTCATCTAAACTCATAAATTTGGATGCTGTGTTCCGGTACATGGCTTAAAGTCAAAGATTGATACCTGAAAATCAACACAAAATTCACTAGTTATTATTTAATAAAAATCACCAAAATGCACAAAGTAAAAGTATGTACAAAATAATTATTTTCTATTCTAATCTTATATGAATAAGCAATGGCAATAAGCCAGACTGGAGTTTCTTGAAACCGAAGTATGACTAATATGATAAACTAGGAGCTTACATCCTAGCTGAATAGTGTGTTAACAAAGTTAAATCAGGACAGTAAATAGCTAGTTGAAGCTAGAAGAGCACTAATCACTCTGAACTACCGTGATCTTTAACCCCAGTCTTGTGGATAAGTGATTAGCATTGCTGCAATTCCTATTTAAATCCAAAAACTTGTTATGATAAAACCACTCCAGTTTAGAAAGTATGTTAGATGTTAAATACCTTATTACACTTTAAACCAAGCTATACACATTACTAGACAAAAACATTCTTGGTACCCAACAGCAACAACAACCTAACCTGAGCCAGTGATAACAACCATACTTTAATAAATAACACAAGTTCCCTGACTCTAAATATTCTTAGTAAGTACTTGTATACTTATGAGTGGACTTTGTTTAGTAATGTATAGTTCACACTACAAATAGGGGGTTTTGCAATACAATTCAAATTGGAAAGTATTATAATTTTATAGAATAACATTCTGAAATTGTTATCATTAAATTAAATAAAACAGTACTCACCATTCAGAACTCCGATGATAATAATAGCCTTCTATTGTGGCCGCAGACTTATGGAAGCATATATAGTAAAAACCAGCAAAAGAAGCACCATTTATGTCCTTTATTGTATGATCTGGCACTAAAAAGTGTTCTTTCCACCTCATAAACACATAGTCAGCCTTTTCAAGAGAGTCATAGTCAAACGAATCCGAATTGAATGTTTTTAAGTAGGGTACAAACAAATCAAATTTGCTCTGAAAATGATAAGATATTTGTAAGTATTATTGGTTACAAGGCTTACAAACAATAAACAATAGTAAACCATAGTAAATGACACTCACCCAATGTTTCCTATCCACATCCTCATCAGCATCCCACTTTCTTGTGAGAAAGGGGTATTTGGCAGAAATGATTTCTCCATCAAAAAACGTTGTTAAAGTGGGAAACTCCTCAGTTAAACCTTTTATTTTTAAATACCCGCAAAGGTATGAATTTTCCTCATCTACATGCTGTAAATATAATGTATAAATAAATTGCTTATTATAGCTGTTGTTCCATTATACAACCATATCACGTAATTTCTTCATCGAACAATACTTTTGACATGTCGGTGTATGTCCCAAATAATAGATAAATGTATTTATTCACTGAAATTTAATACATACACTTAAAATTGTGCGTGAATTTCTAAATATATCAATATTGCGTACTTTGTTTTTGTTACTAACCTGTAAAACCACTTCGACCTCATAGGAGTTACCTTTGCTTTTTTGGTGCCCTTGAAATTTGGAACCGTTATAAAGCAGAGACTTTGTTACTCCAGGCTGTTTGGAATTTGCTGGAGGTGGTGGAGTTATATCAACTTTAACGGGCATTATTTTTCCATTAAAACGGATGACCAAGCTTTCGTAAGTATGACAGATGATAGGTAGGTTGTTCTCTTCAACAACTGGCGCCTTTTGACAGTTCGTAGTTTTTCCAGCAAATTCTATGAATTAAAACTGAAACGTCTTACGATAACATGCTCAATTAAAGTATTTTTTTATAAATTAACTGCTTCGTGGTATTTGAAAACTATATTACTTGTAGATTTTTGTAAAAAGGAAGTGAAAGTTACGGCTCGGTTTTCGGAACTAGCAAACAGATAAAAAAATATCCAATTGGCATCTCGTGACACTGACAGTGCACATCGAGGTCCAACAATGGAATTAGTGAATACTTTACAGTATGCAACACACAAGGGGATTCCAAATACCTAACTAAAATTAAACGAATGGTCTACGGATTGCTCTGAATGCATTTTATTTATTATTTACTGTTCGGTCTCAATTAAAGCCTTATACAAAGCAACAAAGTTAAATCAGCATACATTATAAAAACTTTATTGCAAAAAAATACAACCGACTTCCAAAAACGACACTAGAAAGTGAAAAATAACTTTAATTTCGGAAGTCGGTGTCGTTGGGTTCGCATTTTCGTTGTTTGCCACTTTTTAGTTGTAATTTTTACCAGTAATTTTGGTTTAAAAACCAAACTACTGAACCGTTTTTGATGAAATTTATTTGAAAGATTATTTGAACTGTATGGCCTTAAGCCGTATAGGTATTAACACGGATACTTTTAATAAGTATGTTGCTACTTATTCTAGAACTTTAAAAATATCTGCAAAGCAGCTAAAGCTTCATTCATTAGTAACAAGGTTAAATCAGCAGACAATAAAATAAAGACAGTTTGGAAGATCATTTACAATGAAACGAACAGGAACAAAACACGTAATACTGATTATACACTGAACACTTCCATAACATCGATGTTGCACAGGAATTTACAACTTTCTTTACCAATATCCCAATTAAAACAACAGAAACTTTAAATTCCTCGCCCGCACTAGCTATAGAATTATTAAGAGCGAATGTCTCAGCCTGTACCGTGGAATTTAAATTTAAACATATTAACCCTATAGTCATTATAAAGGCATTTAGGCAACTTAAGATAAAAATTACCGAAGTTCTGTGGGGCATGTCTACTAAAGTTTATCAATCCATTATTGAGACAATTGCACCCTACTTACCTTTAATATTTAATTTGTGTGTAGATCAAGGGGTATTCCCGGATTTAATGAAATTCAGTAAAGTTATTCCACTTTTCAAATCTGAGGACAGCAAAGACACAAATTTTTGTATTATAGACCCTTATCGATTTTGTCGGTTTTCAGGAAAGTGTTTGAAAAAGTAATGTTAAATCAAATGCTCAATCATTTTAATCGTAACAACATCCTACACGATCAACAGTATGGTTTCACCAAAGGACGTTGTATGTACAGCTGACGCCGGTGTCACCTTATTAAAACACATAATTCTTTAACGCATGGGAAGAGACAAGATGCAATAGGCATCTTTTGCGACCTATCCAAGGCATTTGACTGCGTGAATTACGAAACACTGCTCTTGAAACTTAAGCATTACGGACTGGGTAAACTAGCTATTAGCTTAATAAAATCAAACATATTTATATGATAGATTTCAACAAGTTCAAATAAACGGTGTGAATTCATTGGGTTTAAAAGTCAAAATGGGTGTACCGCAGGGCTCAATGTTGGAGCCGGTCCTATTTCTATTATATATGAATGATTTACATTTTACAGTTTTGTATAATTTAGAAACATTTTTTAAATTTTGTAAATGTAAGAACCATGGTTCCGTTTTTTATGATTTTTTGATGTTGACTTGAAAGAGCATGGCAGTTGAGAATATGTCATGATCATTCGGTTCCCTACAAAATGGTTGAGCTGGGTGGTGCAGATCCACGCGTCATGTTCGTGAACGGGCGCTGTCGGTTGAGACTGGTCATCTCTTAACTGCCAGGGCTTATTTTTAATTTTATATTTTAAATTGTTTCTTTTTTACATTGTTTTCACATATAGACGCAATAAGAATAATGTACATTTTGTAAAAATATCTTGATTTAAAAGAGTGTCCTTGGAGTTTCTTGCCTGTTCTTCTCCATAGAGATCTACGTTTTGGAATGGGCAACTAGCTTCAACTTTCTGACTAACTGCTTTCAAAACGGTGAAGAAAAACATTATTAAGAAACCGACATGTGACATCCACCAACCCGCAGTGGGCCTGCGTGGTGAATTATGGTCCACTCCCTCTCATACAGGCCTTTTTTTTATCGTGGAGAAATGCTCGTGCATTCTGCCCTACGACAGGGAGATACTGCAGTTAAGTTGGACTCTAACCCACTAAAACTCCACGGTGTCCTCTGCCGCTTGCGGCAGGAACACGGGCACGCGTTATCACTCATCCGGGAACCCGCCGCGGCTGTCCGTCACCGGACCTTCCTCTGGGGAGTACTCCCCATCACCGGCGCACCAGAACACATAGCACGCCTTGACCACCCCAGGGACCAAACCAGCACATGGGCGCCAGATGACCCCGTGTCTGGGCACCCTTGGTCCTCCTGCGACGGGTCAGGTCATTGGCCCCGCCGGCTGCCAATCTTCGGCCGCAAAGGATAAGGAGAGCGGCTAACGTCTTACCAACACTCCTCCTCCCCTGCGGCCTCACCGCGTCCGCCATCAGTCGGTGGTGGCGACCTCGTCAAGGCCGCGAAAGGTAGGGAGAGCGGCGCACCGCAATACCGGCACTCCTCTCCCGCCGCGGCCTCCAACCCTCACCCGTGATGCCTCAAGCATGCCATACGACATCTCGGCCCGCCTCAGTTGCGATGTCGCCCAAGCGAGACCGCAACCTACTTGTTGGTCGCTACGTCGTCGGTTCACTAGCAAAGCCCTGACGAACGGTACCTCTTGGCGTCACCGTGGGTGACCAAGCCACGGCTACTGAGCCCTCCCGCCTCGACAATGCGGAAACCCACCGTGCACCGGGGAGGATAGAGAGGAGGCCTGTGTCCCAGCAGTGGGAATATTATAAGCCGATTATAATGATGCTGCACTAAACATATGCTATGCTATTGTCTCGTCAATTCACTGATGTAGATACCGCGAGGTTAGTCTATTTTAGTGACTTTCATAGTATTATGTCTTACGAAATGGTACATTGGGCTCGGGGTGCAGACGAGGCAGACATCGAGTCTAATTTTATTCTGCAGAACAGAGTCATCGTAATTCTCAACTATTCAAGGATACTAACATCATGCCGGTACCTCGCCCCGTATACCTACATCTGAACACGTGCACTATGTTGGCAAGCTGGTGGACAGTTCCACAGTGTTATTATTAACGCAGATAGTTACATTATTGTAGTAAACATAAATAAATATTTATGTTTTTAGTAAGAAGAAAAGATGAAAACAGACTTGATTTCTATCTTGTCCTGTTGTGTGTGAGCGCTCCATAGAATTATGCCAAAAGTCAAGATAGCTTATTTATGGTATTTCATTTATAAATCATCATTTGTCTATGGAATAATGGTAGAGTTTCATCGTTTCGTTGGTTTCGTTGACCGATTCACTTGTAAAGATTGTTTTGTTTTGTGATTAATTTAATAAAAACGATCAAGTCATTTATTTATCATGATTTTGTTTAAATTATCAAGCGTTATTCCCGCTGAGAAACGTTACAGTTCGATCTTCGTGTTGTGATCCTCAAGCAATAGTAGTGATATTTTCCCACATAATTATGGTTAACTGACGTTAGACTGTGCATCCTCAATTATGGCAGAGCCAGGTTATTACCACAGTGATTACGTTCGACACCCAGTTCTCCACGAGCTCGGTGTCAAGTATGGAATTAAAACTGAGTGTATTCCAGAAATAGCATTGCCGTCTAAGTTGGAGGAGCTCAAGGATGTCATACGTAGAGAAATACGTAAAGAACTTAAAATAAAAGAAGGAGCCGAGAAATTACGGGAAGTGGCCACTGACAGAAGATCACTCTCTGATGTCGCTAATATCGTGAAAAAAGCCAACATAAAGCTCAATGAACTCAAATCAGATCTCCAGGAACTGGAGTCGCAACTTCTTTTGTCTCGTGGTCAGTCCACTCCCACTTCACCTGAAGACCTCTCTTATGATGAAGAGATTATTCTGGCTTCTGAAGCAGCCCAGCAACAGAGGCAACTTGGTGAAGCAACAACAGACCGAAAACTGGCATCACTTGAAAAACAGTTGAACATTGAGCTTAAAGTCAAGCAGGGGGCTGAAAATATGATACAGAGTATCACTAGCAGCAATCAATCCAGAGACAAAAAGTTACTAGCAGAAGCTCACCAAATGTTAGCTGATTCTAAAGACAAGATTGAGTATTTAAAGTTACGTATTTCTAAGCTGACTAAACAACAAAAAGGTGATAATGCAGGAGCTAATGGTGATGGAAAAACTTCTGAGAGTGGCATAGCTGCATTATTAGATGAAAGAATTGCTGAACTGAGGAACCGTTTAAGAATTGAGGCAGCTGTGGTGGAAGGCTCCAAAAATGCCATAAGACTTTTACAAAGTGACAAGAAAGTAACTGACAAGAAAGCTTTACAAGAAGCTCAGACAAGCCTTTTAGAATCATCGCAGAAGTTAGATTTGTTGCGCAGATCTTTAGATATGCGTAGACAGGAGCTTCCTTCTGAGAGCCCTGCATTTATAGAATTAGGACATGAATTGCGTAGTACAGGATCTAGCCCTGGATACGTAAGTTTAACTGGAGGTAGTGGGTCAAGAACACAGTTTCTATCTGCAGCTCCTTTGATCAGTCCTTGTGTTCAAGTGACTGGAACATTAGAAGTAAGATTGATGGGCTGTCAGGATCTGCTAGAAGATGTTCCTGGTAGAACTCGCCGTGACCCCACAGCTAGCCCTTCAGACTTGAAGTCATTTGTTAAGGGAGTTACAATACGTAATTCTATGAAGTACACATACAGCATTAAGGAAGACACAAGCAATGAAATAATGGCTGTTTTGAAACTAGACAACCATAATGTTGCACAGACCAGTTGGAGGCCGTGTTCTCAACAAGCATGGGATCAAAGGTGCGTTGGCTAAATTATAACTCTACAATTTAGTTTCATTCAATAAAAAGTTACATATTGCATTTTGTATCGTAAGTTTTAAGAGGTCAATTATTATCTCTGATTATTGGTAGGTACTTCTTAAATAATAAGGTATGATTGTACTACTCATACGATAAATTCATACATTACATAACAAAATAAAATATTAATTGAATTTATCTTTGTATCTGGGCTTCCTTGAGTTATAATCTTTATAATTCCTTTCTATTACTCATATCTTATCTCCATGCCGTACACATATTTGTAGTGTGACTAAAAGTTCTACTTCATAAATACTGCTGTACTCTTCCGTCACTATACAAAAATGACTATGTAAACAGACAATGCTATTGGTGTACAAAATAAGTACATTACATTTTTGAAAAACTTTTTTTTTTAATTTGGTGAACTTTGTAAACTGCAAAATCAAAAGTCATTTATTTAAATTAGGCTGAGAATCAGCACTTTTCGAACGTCAAAATTACAAAAGACAGTCCCCAAAAACGCCCTGCATTTCAAATAACACCCCTATGATTGCTACTTTTGGCCAGTTAATGTAAAACCACAAAATAATACTAGAAGATGTCTTTTATACGAATGAATACCGCATCAATGCGGTGCACACGCGGTTCTGTCGCGGCGCCGGTTCAGCTGCGGTGCGGCGCATGCACGATATTCATTCGTATGCACAAACATGCGGTCCGGCTCCAATGCAGCTCTGGCGTCATGTACATGAGGCCTGAGTGCATAAGTGCATATTTTTCTCATACTATAAAGGTATTTTTAAATTTTCAGATTCACCATCAAGCTAGACAAATCAAGAGAACTTGAAATTGGCGTACATTGGAAGGATTGGCGTGGATTGTGTGCTGTTAAAGTTTTAAGATTGGAAGAATTCATCGATGATATACGACATGGTATGGCGTTGGAACTGGAACCACAAGGCCTTCTATTTGCAGAGATAAAGTTCTTGAATCCCATCATATCAAGGAAACCTAAGCTGCAGCGTCAAAGAAAAATTATCAAACAACAAGGCAAGAATATACCTAGGCCGTCTTATGGTGAAATGCACATTCCAGCTGTTGTGCTAGGCAGACTTCTTAAACGCTCTTCCCCTTCCATCCAAAACATTCAAACAGCTCATATGAATCAGTCCCAGCAACATAGCTTTGAGTCTGCTTCCCTTGATAATAGAGAAATTGAAAATCCAAATGTTACATTGGGTGGTATGGCTGGTATAAGACCTTTAGGTTTACCTTCCACACCTGCTACGCCTCAATTGCCCATCACACCTCCTTCTCAACCAATATTGCCTCTTCAACCGCCTCCTAATGTTTCTACTCTGAGAATGGAGAAAGAATTACAGGAAGCATTTGCGTTCTTAGAAGACTCTTATACAAGGGATAACTATGTCACAAAAGAGCCACAAACTCCATCATGCGATACACCATTAGTAGAGTATCCACCTTCGCCATCACCTAAATTGGTTCTAGAATTCCCAAGTAATGAAGATCAAATAGTTGAGATAACCAGCAACATGAGAATATCGTCTTCTCGTTCATCATCAGTTATTGATACTTTAGGCAAAGAACTGGATACCAAAAGGCAATCTGGTGAAATGTCTATGGAAAGTTTCAGATTATTAAGTGTTCTTGGTAGAGGACATTTTGGCAAAGTAATTCTTGCTCAATACAGACCCACTAATGAATATTTTGCAATAAAAGCTTTAAAGAAAGGTGATATAATAGCGAGAGATGAAGTAGACTCACTGCTATCTGAAAAAAGAATTTTTGAGGTAGCTAATGCAATCAGACATCCGTTTTTGGTTAACCTGTTTGCATGTTTCCAGACTGAACAGCATGTGTGTTTTGTAATGGAATATGCGGCAGGAGGTGATCTAATGATGCACATTCATGCTGACGTGTTCACTGAACCTAGAGCAGTTTTTTATGCAGCTTGTGTAGTATTAGGCTTACAGTATTTACATGAAAATAACATTATATATAGAGATTTAAAGTTAGATAACTTACTTTTAGATACTGAGGGGTATGTTAAAATAGCTGATTTTGGTCTCTGCAAGGAAGGTATGGGATGGGGAGACCGTACTGGTACATTTTGCGGCACTCCTGAATTTCTTGCCCCTGAAGTTTTAACTGAAACTTCGTATACTCGGGCTGTAGACTGGTGGGGTCTCGGCGTCTTAATTTTCGAAATGTTAGTTGGCGAATCGCCTTTCCCTGGGGAGGATGAAGGTGAAGTTTTTGACTCTATTGTTAACGACGAAGTTCGTTACCCTAGAACCCTGTCCTTAGAAGCCATCGCGCTCATGCGCCGTTTGCTTAGAAAGAATCCTGAAAGACGCTTAGGATCGTCTGAGAGAGACGCCGAAGATGTGAAGAAACAGGCTTTCTTTCGAAATGTTAATTGGGAACAATTACTTTTGCGTAAGGTGAAGCCACCATTTGTGCCAACAATAAATAATTTAGAAGACGTCAGCAACTTTGACAGTGAATTTACATCGGAAACAGCAGTGTTGACGCCACCCAAAGAACCTCGGCCGCTCTCTTCCACAGATCACAAGTTGTTCCACGACTTTACCTATATGGCAGATTGGTGCTAGTTTACAATTGTTTCAACCAATTTGAATTTAGACTATAATTTCATTATATTAGACGACTAGAAAACCCCCATTGCCTTACAAAGCGTGTGAAGATTTCTGTATTTTGATAATAACCTGTTATCTATACAAAAGAGTTTCTAGTAATAGATACTCTTGTTAACTTGTATTTAATGCAGTTAAATGCAATATTTTAAAATAAGCTGTATAATTTAATGTTCTTAAATAGTGCTAATGTTTATTTTTTTAAAACGACGTGTTATAGATTTATATTATATTGTGTAGTTATGAAATTAACTTAGATACTAATAATAATTATAAGTGAAGGCGTGTCAAATCAATATTACGTTTTCAGTCAATTGTATTCAGTAAAATAAAGGTATCACCAACATACATCTTTATTTATCTACAACAACTTGAGTATTTTTGAAAAAAATAAAACAACTGCTTTGGAATTGTAAGTTTCTAATATTACATTTGGTAAATGAGCATAATATCTGGAATTGATTACTGATCCAAAGTAAAACCTCATTTAATATAAACAAAATGTGGTCTTTATACACCCAATTTCTGAAAAGTTAATCAACACAAAAATGAAATAAAAAGGTGTATACATACACGTGGGCATTTTCATTTAATGTAATGTTCTTGTGAATCATAGATCTACAATAATTACGAATGCTCAAGGCGTGTCAGCATTTACTTGTGACTTATTTGTCACCCAAGTTCGCTTAGAGCTGATTTTTCAACGTGGAATAAAATTGATGTAGGACAGTGTGACGTTTTGTGTGGAAGAACTGTCAAAAATTCAAAATTATTCGTCTGATAAAGTCATCTGGCATTGGAAAATCAGCCCTTAGTTTGTAAAACCAAATTTTAACAAAACAGTGTTGTACTTAATGTTCTTGTCAAAAGATGACACATTAGTGCTCGATGTTCTAAGTGCCCAAATGTGCCACCTACAGACTTATATTCTAGTGTTTTGATTGGCTGCAGTTATCTCAGTCAGCCAATTACAGCAGTTAACACGAGTTTGAGTTGTTGATTATTTTTGTGTTGATAAGCCTTTCAGAAACTGAGTATAACAGCCTCACTTAAGAGACGTCATTTAATAAACATTCAATGAACCAGCATAATATCTTAGCACATATAGGGTTACCATCCGTCTGAACATGTCCAGTTTCTTGGCTCCCCTTCTGGACTTTTCGACATAGGGCACTTCTTTGGGACAATAATTAAAAAAGATAATACTGAAAAAAGAAAGATTTTAAAGTTAAATGTTCAGACTTTATAGCAATTCTGGCTTCTTGTCAGTACTTCAAATGGCAACCCTAAGCATAATATGTTAACTAAATTGAAATGTATTTAATTAGTCATATTTTTGACTGCCAGCATGCCAATATATTACTAGTCTATTAAAGTCAGGTATTGATAATTTTTAAATGATTTCCCTGAGTGCAGCAGTTAGTTGGGTAGGCTGTGAGTAAAGAAATATAAGAGGATCATACAAGCTTTTAACTAAAACTTAATTTATGATCTCTCAGGATCCAGTCAAAATAATGTTTCTTTAGGAGTATACAACTGACTGCACCAAAATGTATATAATTGAAAATTGTCCATGGCACACCTATGGGAATTAGCAAAAACCATTACTTACAATATTTTTTATGACTTTCATATATTTTGGTGCACCCATTTGTAACTTAACATTTTCTAAAATCTATTAAAATTTTTCACATTTTATTTTAAATTGAGTCATCATCATCATCATTTCAGCCGAAAGACGTCTGCTGGACATAGGCCTCCCGCAAGCACTCCAACTTCGACCGGTTTTGTGCTTCTCCATCCATTAAATTGAGTATTTGTCTAATATTTATAATTTACTGAAGTAGAAGACCAAAGATACAGTTACCACTCAATTGACTAATACATAACGTTATTGTAGGTTTAGACAATTTTTACATTAAAATTATAGAAAGAAAAAGTTATATAGACTGTTTACACTCTAAAAATATGTACACGTTTCTCACACAGAGCTGACAGTCTCAAATATTGAATCATTGGATTAGGAGCTCACAAACGTGAGCCTTTTTGTTGAAGCACCTTGGCACGGTCTGTAGGTTCTATGTCATTGCTGTTAAGAGGGGAATTGCCACATTCTCTGCTTACAACACAGAGGAACTCTGCATGTTCTTCATTTCCATAATTATATTGGGAGCCAATGTTTATCAGCTGTTCAAATTTCCAGCCATCTGACATGGTGGACACCATTTGTGTCAACTCTTCTTCATGTAACTGTAGCACTCTGTACACATGCTTCTTAGAATCCTTCAAGGGCGTACTTTCTCTTAAACATATTCTTTCCTTAACTAATCTTATAAGTTCAGTTATATTATAAAACTCGGCTTCTTCCAACACACCCTCTTCGGCGATGTCATTGTTAATAACCAGTTTACCGTGACGAAGATAATTGAGAATTGGTGAAAAATACGTGGGATCTCTGTCTATTAAATAAGCGCCAGTTTCGTCCTGGAAGCAGACAAACATATTTAATGTGACAAATAAAATAAAACACATTTACATACAAAAAGACATTAAGAAATTCTACAAACCCTGTCTGAAATCAAGTCGCTGTCCTCTTGAACCAATCGATACAAAAATGAATTAGGATCTTTAGATAACGTTGTTTTTGTTGTCAGGAAATATGTTCCACCAACATTAAGCTTAAGCCACTGTTTACTGCTCCGCCTTTCATTGTTAAATTTCTGTATATTTTCGTCCAAAAAATCACCGTCACCATCTCGATCCGCCATGGCGTACCATAAACAAACAAAACAATTTTTTGTTTCTTGTTCGATTCATTTGATGCGTTTAGGCGTACTTGTTGGAGTCGATCCATGGGGTTAGGTTAAGAAGCGTGTACATGGCCGGAATCAGAAAGTTACTCAAGATTTTTTTTTCAATAGTGGTCTGTTTTCTGTAGCGTAATCTCGTATTCAAATAATAATCTTGATACAACCAAAAAATATTGTATGAGTCTTGATTCAAGACTCATACAACATTTTTTTCTGGTTATTGTCAGGCTCGGCGGGATGGTGCCCGTGCAGGGAAAAGATATGGCCGTCCATGCATGGCGTGGCAGCGCTATGGCGTGATCACGTACAGACAGATGCACTGGGGAAGAAAAAGTAAAGCTTTGACAGGTGGCTCTGCTATCTCTTGAATCATAACATCATACTGTCATTTTTGTGATATTCATCCGATGGTGTACACATTCCTTTAGTTTAATTTCTCTGTCTATTTTCCTCTATGGTCTTGAGTTTGACTTTCAACAATTCAGTTCAGAAGAAAAAAAAACATTCATGCCTGTGGTTTCGTTTCGTCCGCTGTTGTTTGTGTCCATTTGATATCGAATATTTATTGGTATTTTACAAGTTTTTCGTGCACTGTACATACGGCATTGTTGAAAAGTGTTCGAAAAATTTCGTAAGCAATTGTATTAATATAATATAATGTACATTTGATATAGGCTAGTGTCACAATGAGCAGCAATTTGGATAATGATAGATCACTCAGTAGTAAAATGCATCCAATAGATTTAGCGCCCCAAAAAATTACTATAGTTAAAAGTGTTACTAATTCAGAGATGAAAATGGCTCATTTGATCCCGGGACAAGCTAAAACAACAGGTTCAAGTCAAATAATAACCCACGCTAGCCCCGCAACTGGCTTGATGCGTCCAGGGCTTGCACAAATTATTTCCTCAAATGTGGCTTCACAGGTATGCGTTTCAACGAATTTTATCATTTTTTTTGTTATAAGTACAAAGAACCATCAACAGAACATAATTGCAGTGTAGCAGTTCATGGCCAGATGTCATAATCTATCCAGGCACATATTTAGCATTTCTATTATGGAATTGACTTCTATTTAGATAACCATATGCTTAAGTCATGCTTTAATACTTTCAGCCTCAAATGATAATAAGTGGATCACCACTCCTCCAAGGAGCTCAGATTGTCAGCCAAGGGTCACAGCTTATTGGTCAGAACTCACAGATAATGTCCCAGTCACAGTTGATTGCACCTGGCCCTATTATAAGTCCTGGTACACAGATCATAAGTCAAGGAACACAGTTGGCTCCACAAGTGTCCAGTTCAAATAATGCAGGGTCAACAAATGTTCAGGCAAATGTGACTTCTTCTGTGAGTGGAACTCAAGTCTTGAATGTTGGAGGGCAGCTTGTAAGTGGTGCTGGTAACTTGGTGGTTAATCCGTCTGTGCGCACACTACCACCTACTGTGAGGGTGCTGCCTCCTTTGCCTCACCATAATAACAGGCCGGGTAAGAATAAGTATCTATTCTTTTAAGAATTATTTGATGTCTATCTGTAACTATTTTCTTACTAACAATAATAGGTAAAAAATGCAGAATCAATTTTTTTCTCTATTTAATTCAAATACAATAATTCAATCAAAAACATTTTTCCCAGCTGTCCTGTCAAGTGTGAATGTGAGCAGTACAAGTGGGGTACTAGTGAGTAAAGGTGTGGGTGTTGGAGTGACGACGAGCCACGTGAGCCACGTACCGCGTGGCCTCGCCGCCGGCGCCTCGCTCGCCGTCCGACCTGTCACCCCTGCATCTAACTCGGCAGCTTCAGGTGAGAAATTAATTAATAAGAAATTTTCTTTCATACACAGAAAAGATAGCTTTTTATAGTAAATATTTATAATAACATCTTTACACCAGGTGGTGCGTGGTCGAGTACAGGGCGCGGCCCCCGCAGCACACTGGTGTATGGCCAGCGAGGAGCGCGCGCTCCCGCGCCGATGTCATCGCCCGTACAACCGCCACTACCGACACACTCCTCTGTCGTCAACCTGCCTACTACATCTGTACTCACGTGTAAGTACCAAAAAATCAATCATATCAGAAATCGTATATTCAAATTAGCCTGAGAATTAGTGTTGTTAATATCAACAGTTACAAAAACAGCCCATAAAACGGCCGCCTTTCACCACTTACTAGTGGAATGAAATTAAAAACCTGCTAAATATATGATTTAAGCTATATTTGTCTATCAGTTGGGCTGGTCCACAAATTCAAGGTCGCTCAGCGCGCTATGGAATGAGCTATGCTCGGCGTCTCTTTGAAGGATAAAATCAGGAATGAAATTATCCAGAAAAGTACCGGAATTACCGACATAGCTTGCCGAGTAAGGAAACTGAAGTGGCAGTGGGTTGGCCATGTTTGTCGAAGAACCGATGACCGGCTGAGCAGACGAGTCCTGGAGTGGAGACCGCGTATTGGCGAGCATAGTGTGGGACGCCCCCCAGCTAGATGGACGGACAACCTAAAGAAAGTTGTTGGGACGGACTGAATGCGGAAGGCGGAGGACAGGATGTTGTGGCGCAGCCTGGGAGATGCCTATGTCCAGCAGTGGACTGCGATAGGCTGAGTTGATATCTGTCTATAATATTAATTTAAAGACTCATATTTTGCAGTAAATGTATATAGAAAATGATTGTTGTTTGCAGCAAGTGGTGTAATATCAGGTGCAGGGCGAAGCGCACCGCCACGTGCCCTCACGCCCACCCCGGTTGCGGCCGCGTCTAGGCCATTACCACTGCTGCAGAGGAACTACCAACCCACTAAGGTAACAAACGTGGAATAATGTGGATAGATTACCTCTTTATTGTGAGATAATTCAACCATGGTAAGTGAAATAATAGAAAAAGTGAATGTCGAACACGAATGTGTCAGGTGGTCGGCGTGGCGAGCGTGGGCGTGCGCGGCGTGGTGGGCAACAGTGCGCCGGCGCAGCTGTACTACGAGGTGCCGCGCGGCGCGCCCTACCTGCCGCCGCAAGCGCAGCCGCCGCACACTCAAGGTACTACGTTGACAGTTTATCACCACCTGTCGTCGTTTTCCGATTGTAATCTGACAGGTTTGATGGCTAATAAAATTGATTTTCCCGATATTATTTGTAGTAACGGTGGTGAACGCTGTATCGTCGTCGCCTGAAACCCGCGTGCACTCTACAACGTGTCTGTCTTCCGTCCAAGCTCAGCCTGTCTTGCCTAGACCATCCATACTAAGGAAAAGAGATCTTGATGGGTAAGATTTAAAATCCGTTTAAAATTGGCAGATTCAAATTTTAAGCCTGCATTACTTTCTCAGGTTGGGCAAAGTGTTATTGGGTGTTCCATCTGGAATTTCTCAGTAGCAGCCCGGAGTCTAGATTTGTGCTTGATTAATTGAGTCGTTATATTGTTACGGTTTATGATACTTTATTTTTCTCAAAAAGAATACAATTATTCACTTCTGAGAGGAAAAACAAAATAATTCGAAAACAATGGTTTCGCCAGGTGTTAAACAAAAATTAAGTTATAAAAAACATGTTGCTTTAATAGCCTTTTGAAATTTGTAAATGATTTTGATTCCTTAATCACTTTAGGTAACAGATTGTAGGATTGTATTTCCATAATTATATACGACAGTCCTTCTACAGTACTTGATTTTCGTAATTTAATATAAAATTCCCGCAGGTCTCCAAGCAAGGCGGGCTACGGGCGCTCGGGCTGGGAGGACGTGCCCACGGGCGGCGCGTCGGGCGGCTCCACCACCATGAGCGCGTCGTCGTCGCCGGCGCCCGACGACGAGCCCGACGCGCCGCGCCTGCAGCGCCTCGAGCCCGACCTCAGCCCGCGCAAGAAGCCACGGAAGCAGGTGTAAGTAGCGCTCACCTACACTACTCAACACACGCATACACAACTACACACCCACTCACTCATTCACAATGCTTTAATAACTTTAGACAAGCAAATCAGCTTTCACTAAAAAAAACAAATTGTATAAGAATAAATCTGACCCTAAACTGTGTATTCAGTAAGTTTCGTGTTTGGATAAGTTTGGGATCCAGAGGCTTCATATGATTTCTGTATGTCCATAAAATGTGTTATTTAGTATAATTATTACCTACTAGCTGCGCCCCGCGGTTTCACCCGCATAAGTTTTGATCCCGTGGGAATATCGTGATAAAAAGTATCCTATAAGTTAATCCTGGTTAGAAACCATCTGTCAAATCATGTCATCCAAATCCGTTCAGTAGTTTTTGGCCCCATCAGCGACCCATTCTGCCCCACCCATTGCTACTTAGATTTAGCAAGTTTTCGGACTATGGACTATTTCTGGAATGTTCAAGATCAATAATCGCATGCCATAAAACACTTTGCCCGTATTTGCGCTGCCAAATATTTCATTCAATTTTATTGAACATTTTTTTTTAATGATAAAACATTCCGGACCGGATCGATCCGACCGATGGTACACTAGAGCATCATGCTGTCATACTACTGGTATATATGTGTCAGTCCAAGCGAAAAGGGTCCAGTGCGCGGCATTTAGTTTCCGAGATATAAGAGGTTTTGTAAAGTTGGGTATAAAAATTGCATTTCGCGATTTTAATTGGTTATAAATAAATGCTCAATTATCTACAATTTCATATAGTAAATGACTATATACGATGTTTCTAAGTACCAGAAACTTTATGAAAAAAGTTTACTAAAAAGGTACCAGTGGGTGGCATGTCGATATTCTGGGAATAAAATACGTTTCAATACCCCGTACTGATCACTTCTAATAATTTAATTATATTTTAAGATTAAAATGTTGAAACTACGTGTAAAAGGTCCCTTAAAGCGGGGAACTCCCTGCTACTATGCAACTACTAAGGGGATTTACTTTGCTTCACTTCGACATAGCGGGGATTTCCCTGATCGTTTTTTGCTACCTACGTGTCCTATAAATAGATCTGCCTGTGATGCAATAATTTATTTGTCATTTGACACCGGAAAGGAAACAATATCCGACAGTCTTTGTGTAAATATAGCAGTTTTTATTATCTTAGCTGTTTTAAATTGAGTGAGTGAAAAGTGCGCATAAAAATGAATAAAGGTAAGTCTTTACGTTGTCTATTATATCTACTAATACTATGTTTGTTGTTACGTGTTGTGTTATGTATCGAATAAGCTCCAAAAGTACTGAACCGATTTTGAAAATTCTTTCTCCAATACAAAGCTGCATTATTCAGTCATAGGCTATAATATTATTAACGTTATTACGCTTAGCGGGGCCGAGGTCGAAAAGCTAGTTCTATAAACCGGGGTATCGGAATGTTACGGAGTTCTTGTGTGTATCTACAGCTGTTACCTACTTTTCATATTTAGACCTCGACAGGGGCGAAGCCTCCTACAGACAGCAGTCGTCTTTAAATTCGATTTTTTATGGATTTTAGAGATTTAGAGATTTATGGATTAAGCGTAGATTACGTTACGTTCCTACTTATTTATTACATTTTAAAAGAGAGCAGCTTTAATCATAATAATTCGGCTGCATCCACATAGACTGAAAACTGACCGCGACAAAGTTGATAGGCTAATGAATCTCAATTAGTCATAATTTCATCCCATTTATACTAAATTCAAATTTGTTTTTAGGTAACATAATTATTGAAGATTCAACCGAAGGTTCCAGCTCTAGTGATGAATCTAAGCATTCTGATGGACCTGTACCACTTTCTATGGAGGTGGAAGTAAACACACTACCTGTTTTGGCCTCGACCGCAACAACGCCGGATTTACCAACAGAAGAAGAAACCGTTGCACCTTATTCAGGTACTTACAACTTAGAAAATAATTTCACAGAGTCGACATCTGAGATGGATGAAACGGATCAGTATTATGAAAAAAGCACTAATACAGAAGCAATCAGTGAAGATGAAATACATGAGTGTTATGATTTTGCTAAAATAGTTAGCCGAGCCTTGTGTAAAATCAAAAAAGATCGACGTGATCATTGTATGCATGCAATAGTACATATTCTTTATGACTACAGCAAGGACTCTAATACCAATTAAGAAGTTGTGTTAGGTACCTATGTCATAGACATAGTATGAAAAAATGACCTGTGTAGTATGTATATTTCAACTATTTGTTTTCAGAGTTTAGCTATTCAGCGTCTGTAGAACATGAAGACTATGAAAATTTTAATTTAGAGTTCAAAAGTCAACGGGGTACAGAATTATCGTGTGACATCGAATTTAGTGCTTGTGAGCCGCTCGAAGAGCGGCAAATTGGTAATATTTTACTAGATGATGATCCTTTAATTCTAGACGATGTAACTCAGGCCTCATTCTTAGATACTGGCTGTGGATGTAATAATAATTGTGTGTCCAAATTTCAAAAAGATGTAATATTAAGTAGTAGGTTAGATTGTATCGAATTAAATTCACGTTGTAATGAAGGAGTCAATCATCATCACTTGGTCTTGAAAGGAGCTTTAAATGCTCTCTTACGTACAAGTGAAAATACATTACATTCAAAAAACAGAAACTTGCAACGAAAAGAATACACGGTAAAGTATTTCTTTCGAGGTGTTTCAGTATGCAAGATTTTTTTCCAATATGTATATGCCACTGGTTTGAAAAGGTTAAAAAATGTAAAAAAGAACTTTCTGGACAGCGGTGTTGCTCCAAAGGTCCACGGGTCACGTAAACGACCTTACAATTGTATTAATTTGCAAACTAGATCAGACGCAATCACTTTTATAAGACAGTTTGCTAATGAAAACGGTTTAGTATTGCCGGGCCGATTACCAGGCCACCAATTTAAATCTGATTTAATAATTTTACCTTGTAGTATGTCTAAAGCGTATGTGTACAACAAATATTTGGAAACTATAGCTTTACTCGATAAAACTCCTATTAGTAGAAGTAGTTGGTATGATCTTTGGGAAGATTTTTGTCCATATGTCGTTATACAGAAACCGAAAACAGATCTATGTGCAACTTGTCAGAAAAACGTGACCACGTTGGGACGAATGGGTGGTTTAGATGAAAAGGAAAAAATACAGCTTGTAGAAAAGTCGAGGCAGCACCTTGATTTAGTGCAAAATGAACGAAAATATTATAACAATGTAATCAAAGTTGCGACTGATTCAATAACGGACTCTACTCTTATTCTTGGACCTCATGAACCATGTTCTTATGATGGCGTCATGCATTACTCTTTTGATTTTGCCCAACAGGTGCATTTGCCGCACAGTTCACAACAAATTGGGCCACTGTATTTCTTGACAGGATTTAAAGTCAGTTTATTTGGTGTTGCTGCAGAGCCTTTGAGAAAGTTCGTTTTGTACGTAATTCCTGAACCCTGTGCTACTGGGAAAGGAGCTAATGTAATAATTTCAATGCTACATCATTTTTTCGAAAATTTTGGTATAGGCGAAAAAGATGTTGTTTGTCATGCAGATAATTGTGCTGGACAAAATAAAAATAACTATGTCATGCAATATGCAACATGGCGAGTTTTAACAGGCAGACACCGAAGTTTCCGTATATCTTTCCTTCCCGTGGGTCATACGAAGTTTGCACCCGACATGTATTTCGGTCTATTCAAAAAAAGTTTTAGAAAATGGGAATGCAATAACTTAAAGGATATTCTTGCAGCTGCTGTTCAAGCTTGTCCGAAAACAAAATCTATAGTAGCTGTTCTAACTGGTGATGAGAAAGGAGAAACTTTTGTGAAAACTTACGACTGGGCCAATTTTTTTCAACCTGATTGTGTAACTATTAACCAACTTCTGCATTTTAGTCATTTTGAAACAAATGAAGATAATAGAGGGCACATGTTATGTTACAAAAAATATACTGACAGTCAACCAACTGTATCAAAGGTTTTGAACCCGAATAAAGTATACGGTTTTCCTTTAGAAAAATCCCCTGCAGGCATGACGTACGAAAGAAAATCGTATCTTTATAATAAGATTCGTGAATTTGTACGTGAAGAATCTAAAGACATTTTATGCCCGAAACCCATTCCAAATGTTGATGTTGACCACAACTCTGTCCCAACAACATCTGTCGAGTACTCTTTTCAGAAACCATCAATTGAAAAGAGTATTCGACAAAAACCAACATGTTCGTACTGCAAACAGGTTGGTCATAGGAATCAGGTGCGAGGAGGAATTTATTTTTGTCCAAAACGTAAGTTGGAGTCCCAAATAGAATAAGTTTTATTTTTATGTTTGTATTGGCTTTTTTCAAATATTATTGCAACAGAATAATGATTATTTTAGCCACTGGTACCTTTTATGACATTACATAAAAGGTACCAGTGGCTAAAATAATCATTATTCTGTTGCAGTAATGTTTGAAAAAAGCCTGTCTTGTTATTTTGTTAGTTCCTAAATAGAGTAAGAATACTTAATTTTAGTTTTTTATTGTTAATTACTATCGCAATAACTAACTTTTTATTAAATATCGGCAAGTGGACCTTTTTTACTAGACTGTGTATCCTTCTTTTATTTTGATAATAATTGTTTTAGTTTTGATGTCAAAAGTATAATTATAAGTTGATTCTATGGAAAACATATCAATCTACAATAATGAATAAAAATCTACGTAACAAGCAAGTAAAAGTGTGTTTTTTTTTCACTCAAACTTTCAAAATGCTTTTTCTCAAATCAAGCTTTTTCAGAATTTCAACTTCAAATGTCTGATAAAAAAAAACGTGTGCTACTTTTTGATTATTTTTTCAATCCATACTATCAATTGACTATTCTAGATACCGAATCCAGTCTTAACTCAATACCCCACTACTGGACCCTTTATGCCTGGACTGACACATATTATTCCAATGATTACTAACAAAGTTTTTTGTTCATGGTGAAATAGGCAGCGAATGGCCAATTATAATACTACAAGTTGTGTGCATTGTACAGCAGGCAGACATATGTAAGACCTATTTCTGTTTCTTTTAGATTAAGCAATGAAGTAAGACAGTGCGACTATCAAGGAGAAGAGCCACCGCCCACTCCGCCTCCTGTGGCATTCAACCCTCCGAAACGTGAGTATCTCTCGATATGTCTCAGTAACTTTGTCAAGAGCACGCGAGCATAGTTCTTGCATTTCACGCACGTCAATTATTGCACAAACCTTATTGTCAATCGTGTAAAAGTAAAAAACGCGCGCTCGTGATTTGCAATACCTATACTTAAAGCAAAGCTCTCGATTTAAATTACTATATTAATAGCCTAATCTCCATATGTGGCACTTTACTGTGCGTTTTATTCGACAATGAGTTTTGAAAATCAACGTTTCCGATGCAGATGAGGAAGATAAACCAAAGTGGAAGAAAAGGATACGGAAGGTCGTCCCTGCGAGCGTTAAGGGTTAGATATTTTTTCAATTAGAAAATACTGGATCCAGAATGGCCTTTCAAATTCTCCGAGCACGATATAGTTGAAGAAACTTGAGCCTGCAATGAAGATACAGAAAACCATTGGCGTAACAATACTTAAAAAACCCGTTAAAGTTGAAGTCCTGGCTGTGCTCACGGCTTCTACGGAAATCGTGGGTTCGACTCCCAAACGAAACATAAATGTTCATGGCATTTATATAGCAGTAGTTCCAGGTTGTAGCGTTTGTGCAAGTGACGTTTTGTGTCCACGTTTATCGCACACAATGTAAAAGATTTCTAGTGTGGAGAAACATTTTTAAAAAATATACACTAACTTATGTTATCGTTTCAACATTCTTTCAAACACTTAAATTTTTGCTAAACACGTCTCTAGTTCTCTAGAAAGGAGCTCTTTGGTTAGTGACTCTAATATAGCTTTCGTAATAAAGTACGAATTGCTAAAATTGTTGTTTTAGCCGCTCGAATTCATTGAAAATTTGTAACCATCGTCCCATTTCTAAAAACTGGAGTCGTGTGCACGACCTTAAATAAACTGACGGAAAATAACTCTAATTGTACACAGGTCCACTTTTAAGTTCGAGTTACGTGTGCGGTTGGCGCAGTACGGCTTTGCACTTCACACGACCGTCGGACGTACGACGGCGGGAGCCCCGGACGCGAGACATCGTCGCCATCGCCAGTCAGAAACATGTGCTCACTAGCGCCGAAGGCTGGAAGGTGCATCATCTCACTGCGCAAATGGACGACTTGGTAATAACACATTCTGCTCTTTGTAGGCAACCTGTATTGTCCCAATGCTGGGCAAAGGTCGAACAATCTCAGGGAGTTATTTCTCCACTCTCTCCTGAGGGTACACTTCAGTGTGTATTAGATAAAGGCCTTACATCATTATTCTTTAAAATATTGTAGTAACCGAAAGTATTGTATAATGATTAATATTAATTATGTTGTTTTGTCTAGATGTCTTTAGAATCCGACGTCGGGGAGCAGTTAGCGGGGCTCCTTCGAGCACTAGAGACGGCCTCAGGGCGCGCGCTGTCCGCTCTGCAGCCACATTCACACACGATACTTGAGCTACTCAAGGTAAGTTCAAAAATGGCTACAACAATGACAAAAATGATTACAACCTTAATTTACCTTATTTATTTTTAGCATGACTATTTGATTACAAATTATGTTTTATTTCAGGGCAATATACAAAGGAGTAAAATCGTTTGCGAGGGCATACAGGAAGCTCGCGAGGACATACTCCGAGTATTTACGCACAGAAACTTCGTCTCAGACATTCTGACGAGACAAGCAGACAAGCGGTGCTTCAGAAAGCACCGGTCGCAATCATAGCCGACTGTGAAAAATAGTGACTCAAGGAAAATAGTCAGTATTTTCTTGTGATTGTATTTCTCACACGGACTTTCGCCTTACTCACAGTACTGCTACCTTCAAAATAAATAACTGCAGTTGGGTACAACTTACAATGCATAATATTAGTGCTGGTAAACTTAAAAAGCTCAAAGTACTTGTGAGGTTGAGTAAGGCTGCAAGTGCAATATAAAGGCTTGTAAGGGAGTATACTATAAAAGTGATTCTTCCGAGAATATATTGAGGTTCTAAACGTGTAAATAGATTTAAGTGTATGATAAGCAATGTTAAAAATATTTAAGTTGAGAAAAGAATGCCTTGAATGAGTTGTGTTGTTTTGGGACTTAATTTAGAAAATAAATGATTTATAATTATATAATATAATATGTTGTTTTTCTTCCAATCCGTAACAAACGTAGAACCGATGCAGCTAGTGCAAATAATTTTATTTTCGGCATAATTATGTGGAAGTAAATGTACAGGGGATAAATATAACTGGAAACGTCGCTCATAGTTTAATCCAATCCAGCCTGTCTCTTGCTAACGCGCTAAGCTGAGCTCCGTACCCAACGGGGGGTGTCCTTGGCTATGTAGTCGCTTAGTTTTATTTATCGCCACAATTTTTTGACGCATCAACAGCCGACATCCGACTAGGTTGACCTGCGAAATGATATTTCAAACAAAAAAAGTCGCTCAGAGTAAAGCCGTATCTACATTTTTGTGCTTTAGCTCGTGACGCGTTACCGAGAATATATCTTCAAATCTCCGTACACATGCAGGAACTGTAGTCGCTGTCACCGGATTTTTGACATCGCGACAAATCTGCTGTCAAAATGAGCATGTGGACGTGTGATTTTAAATGCGACTAAGTTGCTGCGTGTGTAACTAGCATAACGCTCACAATATAACATACGAGAATACTATGATATTATGTTCAAAACTTTAAATATATTCATGACACAAAAAAACACTCTCCTAGCTTACCTTCTACAACAATGTGAACAGGCATTTTTTTTTTGGTAATGTGGTCTCGCAGCCTATGAGGTTGTCGTCTGCTTAACCGGGCTTGCCTGTGGATGCCTTAATAAATTATTGCCACGAGCCAGGGCTTAAAAATTAAAAACTGAGTGACTACACGCTAAGGGCACCCCTTGGGTACGGACTTCGACTTAGGCGTCGCTGGGAGCGGGCAGCAAAGGAAAGGCTGCATTGGAATTATTTAGGGACGAATTTAAAAATACAGGTGGCGTGAGCTGGCTCGAGCAAGGGTCAGGGCGGATAGATATGGTATGGGGCGTCGTCGCGACGGGCCTGGGTGGCGAAGACAGAAGGACGGCTGAACAGGCATTTTTTTTAATGTTCTCATCTCAGTTCGACCTACATATGAGGTTGTCGTCTGCTTAACCGAGCTTGCCTGTGGATGCCTCAATAAATTAAGGCCTCCAACCATCATCATCATCATCATTCATTCTCCTGCCCTTATCCCAATTTATTTGGGGTCGGCGCAACATGTCTTTTTCTTCCATACTTCTCTATTAGTCGTCATCTCGGTAGTCACCCCCTTTCTAACCATATCATTATTCACACATTCCATCCATCGTTTCTTTGGTCTTCCCCTACTCTTATAGCCATCGACATTCATACTCAAAATTCTCCTGACGACATTTTCCTCATTTCTCCGTAACACATGCCCATACCATGACAACCGATTTCCACACAACTTTTCAGTTACCGGTGCCACTTTCAGACTTCCTCTTATGTACTCATTTCTTATTCTATCCATTCGTGTAACACCACACATCCCTCTTAGCATTCTCATCTCAGCTGCATGCAATTGCCTTTCATTTATCCCTTTTGTGGCCCAACATTCTGATCCATACAAGACAGCAGGTCTAATTATGGTTTTATATATCTTCCCCTTAAGTTTAAGGGGAATGCGGGAGTCGCAGATTGTTCCCGTGACCTGCCGCCATTTCATCCATCCAATGTTAATTCTGTGCATAACCGTCCGATCTACTTCGGCATCGCTTTGCACGAGTGAACCGAGATACCGAAAGCCGGAGCAGACTGGGAGAAGTGCGCCATCAAGCGCTATGGTTCCAAAACTGGAGAGACCGCCGAAATCGCAGAACATATATTCCGTTTTGGTTCTGCTGATTTGCCGAAGCCAACATTCTCCAGCTTCTGTTGCCATTTCTCCAATCTGCTCTGGATCTCAAGGCCTCCAACCAAGCTTAAAAAACTTCATAATTCTCTTGCTAGTATTCTATTAATCTGTGATTTATTCGTTCAATAGCGTTGTCACAATCTAGATGCAGTCTAGGCAGGCAGCTGTCAATGTCAAGTAATTGTGTTCTGTCAATTTCAAAGAAAAACAAAAACCTATCCTGCTTAACCTCATCAGATCAAATTATATTCGAATTTCTAGCCTCTACAGCGGCTAATTCCAATATAATTATTTGTAACATAAAATAGATTTCATAAATAAAAACAAAAATGGCAAGTAGTCGCTTGGAAAGAATTGGAACTATTTACACACGGTAAGAACTTATTTCCCTTTGCTATGGTAAAATACTTTTGTCTTTGAAATTTTATTTGAATTTGGAAATGGAATACAAATTTTCACGCGGCAAACCAGGCATAATTAGGCGGGAAACCGAGAAATCCAGTTGATTTCTAGTGCGTTCGTGAGTATCGCAGTTTCACAATCAACTTTTTTGCAATTTTACAATAATGACTTCTAAAAAAGGAGGAAAAGCTAAACATTTGTCAGTAGATATAAATGAATTACTGAATGAATCACAGTTTCTTAAGGATTCTCCTAACAATAAAAAGAATCAAAAACGTCAAAGAAATGATGTGACCGAAGAGGAGAGCATTGCCAAATTGATAGGGCAATATCAAACAAATGCTAAGAAGAAGAAATTGGAGGTCAACGTAGAAGCTTGTAAAGAGTCACGCCAAAAGATATTGGATGTTATGAGCCATCAACTAGAAACAAGGTTTGTAAACTTACAATTTCCTATTTGAGTACTATTAAAATAATACTAACTTAAAAACACATACAACTAAAAATACCTACAGGTAATTAACATAATATTACTCTACGTAATAATTTTCAGGAAGGAAAAAAGTGACACCCTGCTTGAAAATCTATCAGAAGTCATGTTACAATTGGAAGCAGACTGTAATGCAATGAAAGATAATGAGAAAAAGTTGGAACATTTAACTGCAGCAGTTGTAAAGTGCATGCAGCAGACAACCACAGCTCATAAACAAAAACTGAAAGCACTAAAAGATATTCATGCTTCCTTTAAAAAACAGTAATTTATTTTTGTTTTTATGTGAAATTAAAATCAAACTTCAAGTTCTTATTAGTATATAGGTGTTGTTTGGGTAAATTCTGATATTGCAGGAGCTAAAACTAATGACTTTATTCTCATAAGAATCAAATTAAGTCTAAAAAATAATACATATGTACAAGTGAAAAAAAAAAGAATCATAGGGCATCAAAAAATTCGTCCGCATCGCTGTCAACAGGAACAGTGCCCAAAATGCTGGTAGCATTGCCACGTTGTATGGCGATGCTAATTCTTTGGCCAAGAAACAGGCCAGCCCTCTGGTCACGTGAAGAGTCGACTAACCGCTTGGCGATATCTCGAAACACCAAGTGGGCACTTGGACCCCATGGCCCTAGTGTTTCAACCCCAAACGGCTCGAAGATATAACTCCCAATCAGGCTAGAATATTTTCGCCGTTTGAGGTTTTCTGCACCATCAGCAGCCGCTCCAGCACAGCCCACCGTGCTAGGAAGATGGGATGGCGCAAGGGTGTCGACACATGTTGCATCCCACACCAAAGGTCTGCCTAACTTCCAGGGCATTATGGTCATTCCGTCTGGTCTCTGGTCAAAACTAATATTGGATACAATTAGAAAAGTAACAAGAAGTTTGGTTTTCTCTGTCACTGCAATTTTGTTTTTATTAGTCTTGTGTGCTATAAATTTTATATATCCCTTCTACTTTCAGATGTGAACAAATGGAATCAGACCATAAAACCGAAACTGACAAATTAGCAGAAGAGTTGGAAGATGACATTAAAATACTTCAACAGAAACTAATTTCAGAGACCAAGAAAAGTGGTTGGGAAAACTTGCGTAGAACAATTTTTCATGCTATGCAAAATGATTTTTAATTTTAACGTTTAAAATTTTGTAATTACTTTTAATTTAATAACTGTCTTAATTCAATAAAACTATCCAAGTATGTAATGTTACCATGCATTTTTTATTAACTTACCTGAATATAATTTACTTACTACTAAGCAAGCTCCCTAAAGCCTTGTGCATACATACAGAATGTTATCACTTTTCATATCCTTAGGCCCAAAGCATGTGCGCTTACAATTGAAATGGTAAGAATATTGCTGGCCACCTCTCAGTCAATATTGACTGAAGCATTCTCATAATTATATTGGGAGAGTTAACAGCAATACTAGCACTAATAATATATTTAAAGTAGCATAGATAAAACCCCCACCACACCTACCAACACCTTATAAGTTTTTAATTTCTGAATTTACAGAGTGGAGGGACTACTCACAAAAGGAGCAATGAGAGCTGATGACAGGCCCCTGTGGTTTGATGTGTATAGAGCTTTCCCACCTCTTACAGAACCTAAGTTTGCCAAACCTAAACCTGAAATCAAACCTATCAGACAAATACTCTATCCTGAAGATACTGTCAGAGCGTAAGTAAATGTTTTATAAAACCAAGCCCGTATTACAACCGGAATAGGCCGCAGGGCAACGCATTTTAAAAGGGCGGCCAGTAGTGTGCGCTGGTTTATAGAAAATGTACGAAAGTGATAAAGGAGGATTTTTGCAATGCGTTGCGTTGCGGCGCATCCTGCCCCAATCTGCGCTAACCTTTACGGTTTGCCAATGTACAGACGCCAGCACATCAAGCTACTACAATCTGTCAAATTTCTTTGATAGATTTTCAACTTTATCGCTAAAGCATTAAGGTTCAAGATTGATTAGGAAAATTTGACAGTTTCGGGTAGTTGTGAATCAATCAAACCTAGATTATATTAAAAGATATTTTCTGAATTCAAGCCTATATTAATAAACTCAAAGCAAGTCAACCATTTACAGGCACTCTTGGATTGTCAAGGAGTCAGATAATGCAGTTGCCCATTCCAATATTAGGTACATGGAGAAGAACTGACAAGAAAGAAACACCATGAACACTCTTGTAAATAATATTTCTATTAACTTACAGGAAATTTCACTCAAATGGCCATGGTTTAGGAGCAATAAGTATGATCAGTCAAACAGAAACTCAAACCAAGAGGCTCATTCAACAATATGAGAAACTGAAATCCGAGAATGTGCCTGAAGAGGAACTAATTGAAAAGTCGGCGGCAGTAGTTGGCAGTGAACAGCAACTGGAAGCAACCAAAGCCAAAGTTACTGCACAAAGCCCCAATTCAGTATCTGCTAAAATTCTGTCAGACATTGATATGAAGAATATTTTCTCAGAAAAGTGAACAGATTTAAATAACGTATATAATTAAAGTTAGACTTATGTTTGTAACTAGATTTAGGTAGTGTTCAATAAAGTTTTTGTTAGTATAATTTTTTTTTTTATTTTAACTTTGTGTTATGGTGCATTGTCGTTTCGTTGGAGATAGGCTGACTGCCTAGGTTCACCTCGCCTACATAAAAAATTGTAACCACATAAAACTACGCATCACGACTGTATTACCCGTGGGATTAGGCAGAGATATACAAGCCGTCGGAAATATCTGCGAACCTGGCTCAATGACGTCATGCAAACTGGAGAGATAGCAAAAAAATTCGAGAAAAAAATAAAAAATATTGTTTATTTATTTTTTTACACTTTTATTATTAGGTCAATCTGTACTTTATAAGGTTACTGGATAGGCGAAAACGGGGCGACGTGCGGGGAAGCGCATTCCAGCGAAGTTCGCAGATATTTCCGACGGCTTGTATGTATACACCCACATTTCGCCAGTTGTACATTACTGGCGGAACATAGCCTTAACATGTTTGAGTCCCATTCAATTGGAGGCGCAGGCGATGTTATTGCCGTCAATCGAGCAATAATTCAGGCTTCTACTGAGAAAATACCCAACCGGGGATCGAACACAGGACCCCATGCTCGGCAGTCGCGCTTGCGCTTAAATAACCAGTGGCAGTCCAAAAACCTATGTATGCCCAGCCTCAGCCTATGTCAAGCAGTGGATTGCGATAGGCTAAGTTGACTAACTAATACCGTAATACGATATAAACAGTTGATTGATTAAGTCCTATGCTATATTAAAACCTATGCTGAGCCGTTTATTAAGGCCAAAAAATTAAACCTAGGCACTCCTGAGAGTAGGTTTAATTTACTAACCGGTATATCTAGGATACTTGAGAAAAGTGACGAGCAGACCTTAGCTAGAAACATTGACTCATACTTTCAGTATTCGGACCTGTTTGTCAGTACAAGCTTGCAGTGTGTACGCATTACTAATCAGAATCGCGCTATCTTATCTAAGTCTGATAAGAGCCTCGCGCCGAAGAACACACCTATAGATACTCCTATGTTTTAGTGTGTCATCAGTTTCGCTTTATTGCGAAGTGTTGTTTAATTCGCTTCTAGTGTCCTAATTACAAAATAAAAGTGTTCAAAATGGCGCAAAAGAGGTCTTTGTGGTTCTACTTTGCTGTTATTTTGGGTGAGTGCAATCTGTTCTGTAAAACAGGCTCTACCGTGAGTTATTTTGTAAACACTCTTTGTCATATCCAAACGGATTGCCTCAATTTCGATAACCATACCTAACCAAAATTCACTTAGGAATCCTACGTAGGCTACGTACCTATTTCGGTAGGAATTTATGTGCTGTGACTACTGGGATACCTAGGTCGTCGTTGTATATCAAACCTAGTTCTGAAGATGTGTTTCGTATCCGCGCAGGTAATTATACCTACCTTACTAAACATATATAGGTATTAAGAACAGTGTGTAGGTACTTACCTATTGCTAGATCCTCTCTGGCACCTTTGAGAATAGAGCCCAGTGTTACAAGGATTTTACAATCATTGGAGGCTTATTAAAATCTTCTGGTTTTTTAGAAAATGTGGACTTATTCATACCGGATTTCTGCTGTTATCTTATGTGTCGCTTCTATTGTAATATTAATACGCTGCTACTTTAGGTGAAGTAAAAGTAGAAAGGTATAAAATAAAAAGAACTATTGATTGATCTCTAACCACTGACGACTATATACTTTCCCTAGTTAGCTAAGTAGGAAATGTGTGTAGAGGTATGAGGTACAGGGTTAAAGTTCACTCATACTGTATAGAAAAGGGAGGATCCTCTGACCAGACGGGTGTTGTCTGTGGCGGGCAATTGCCCAACGATTGATGTTGGGAAATTGTATCTAGGCTAATTGCGCGGTAAACTCTGCTTGCGAGATGCAGGATTTGCGTGACGTACCGCTACATAAATATCCTCCGGAGACCGGAGGTCGATAGTGGGCTGAGTCTTGTGCCAGGGCAGCTGAGGTTCTAGTGAGTCGGAACCGGTTGCCGCATAGTTCAAAGTGAGTCGGAACTGTCTGCGAGATGCAGGATTTGCGTGACGTCAGTATGGCGCGTTGTTCGCATGTGGCGTTGTAGATACCGCTACATGTGGGTTTGGGGAACTTGTTTTAGCAGTACCTACTTAAAGATGCTTAGTTCCGACGCCTTCAGGTCAAGCTACCCGAAACTGTCAAATTTTCCCAATCCACCTTGAACCTTAATGCTTTTGCGATAAGGTTGAAAATCTATTAAAGAAATTTGACAGATTGTAGTTGGTACTTACTAATCATTAATCACATGCAATCCCTGCCAAGGTAGTCAGCAGACATGTGCTTACCACCTACCTATCTTCTAGTAACTAGAATCTTTTATCGGAACAATATTAGGTAATCAATTGTTTTGTTTATTTTAATTATTTTTCTTCTTTCAGTTATTTTGAGTACACTGACTCAAGAAACCGAAGCCAGGCGAAAAATTCTTCGAGGAAGGCGTGTTATGACACGTACTTACTACCGTAAGTTCGATTTTTACGCTTTGCTAATGGATATCTACAAAGTGAGGCTTCGCATTCTACACCTGAATAGCATGTATCATCTCTCTGCACAGGAACTTGATATACGATTATATGTTTGCTGCGGTCACGGGTGCGATTCCAGGTTAAACAAATATAGGTACCTATATTTGTATGGCCATAAGATACTCGTAGCTGTTTGTATTTGTTAACGCACCCATGGTAGAGGAGAAAGTCCTAGCAGGCAAGGTGACATTTTTCCAAGAAGAAAATAATGTAGATTTCTCGTTTTCATCACGCTGTTTACAGCAACGGGAAAACAGCGACTCCTATTCGTCTGTTCTCGTACGGCCAATCGCTCAGTAGCTCAGTAGTAACATATACAAACCAAAAACATTACCCTCTTTTTGAGCTCCGCCGCAGTCGGGCAAAAAGTGATTACCACTCCCACACACCGCTTTTACCTCAATAGCACTATCGGTGTCAAAATGTTACCACAGATGTGCGGTTGACCACACGACCCTATGAAATAGTACACATACGATGTTTAGCACCCTCCTTTTCTGTGTAAAAATGGACAACGAAGTCACAGAAGTGCGGGTTTAGGTCACACAGTGCTATACATATACAATTCTTTAAGCACTGTGACCTAAAATCGCACTGGTCACACGTATTAATACCTAGTAAAATACTTCATTGAAATAATCGTATCAATTTCAGGTGGTAACGCTGTTCCTGCATGGGCGATTAGTTTGATGGCTGGCATCGGCATGCTGCTCGTCGGCGGCGTCCTGTACGTCGTCATGAGAAAACTTGTACTTTCTTCAGAGACCGGCTCACTGAACACATACCAACCGGCTATGCAGCAAGATGTTTGAGCTGCTTATGATTTAAGTTTATTCGTAAGATTATCGTAACTTAACTTTATAATAAGAAAGCTCATTGCATAGTGATGCGATCATTTAGTTTTTCGAACAAACGAAACAGTGTTTTCGATGGGATAACTAACTGTTTTTAAATACCCATTTTGTATCCAGTCTTAGTTAGACGAAAACCACCTAATTTATTATATATATATATGTTTATTTCTTTATGCATTTGTACTAAGAAACAGTTGTTTACGTGTTGTTTTGATGTTTTATAAATAAAAATCGTTTTAGATATTATTATAATTTATTTTTATCTTTTAATTATACAATCGAGTTGAAGGGATATAAGAAATTTATTATCTAAAATGATCATGTCATTTTTTGCATTTTTGAGATTGTATTAGACAAAGGGAATTACTTGTGACGAGATAAATTTAAAACTTAGAATTCTCTGCGATGATATTTGTCAGGGTCAAAGTAAGAAGTAACAACCACACGATTGCTGAACTTGCGACCAGTGAGGGTTTGCTGGGCCTTTTGGCAATCAGCAATACTGTTAAACTCGACAAACACCTGTAGACAAAGATAAACAGAATTAATATTATGTACGGACTATGTTGAACAAACATTTTGAAACGTTTTAAGCAAACATACTTTTCCGCATCCAGGTACTTCAACTCCCTCTATTGGTCTCGGGATTTCTATACTGCGTACACAGCCATATTTGTTGCATTCCTCTCTGTAAAGTTAAAGATGCAGCATTAGTGAAAGTCAAATACCAATAAATAAATAATATATTCTGACTAACTTTTTAGTTTGAAAGTAGGAAAAGACAAGAAATTTTTTAACCATCATCATTTGTATCGAATTTAAATATAGAAACAGAACACTAACTTGATATCTTCGAGGATGTCCTCATACTCCTCTTCGTCGCGCAGCTCGTCGGGAGTGACCATGTTGAGGAGACACAGCACTTCTGTAGGCGGCCCGGCTCCCGCCAGTGTCAGGCCCGCCACTTGAAGCTGCACCGGCGCTGCTCCGGTCATTGCTACACAACATTTTAAAACATCAGTATCAATCTTCACCTGTCATGTTCGGGTGTCGGGAGTTGGAAAGCATACTGTACCTAATGTTGAGTTCTTAGCTCCAATACTGGCTCGTTGAACAATGAGTTTCTTGTCACCCAGTTGCATTCCATTAAGACCGGCTATTGCCTATTCAAAAAATTAAACAGTTAATAGGTGGTAAGTTATATTTATCAGTAAAAAAAATAATTTCAATGTACTTACCTGATCAGTCATCGAAATATCAACATATTCAGCAAAGGCATAGCCCTTGCTCAGTCCAGTTGACGAGTCCTTCACCAAATTGAAAGCTCGTAGTTGTCCAAATGACATCAGCAATTCCTTTACCTGTTTCACACATTATTCAATCAGAAAGTGAGTTGTTTCTATAAAGTTTGAATTACACTGAATAAATATTTAGGTACATGATTGGTCTATTATGCAGTTGTACATTCATTACACACAATTTTTTAGTGTTCCCGTTACATTTGCTAGGCAAAAGGCAGCAAATATTAAATGAATGTTATCTGACCTGTGTCTAGCCGCATGTTAGAATCAGATGTGAATGGAGGAGACTTGCCTTGAAGTGCCGACGTCTCATTCAAGTACAAGACGTATAGGTGAGAATGAGAGACAACAGTGACACGCGGGCCGCGAATGTGCCAAATCTAAGCTAGGGAGGGGCAGAAAGCAAACTATATCAGTGAGTTGTTTCAGAATATATCGAGCGTGAAGCGCACGCTCATCCCGCTAGGGTACCTGTGAAAATACCTGAAACTGACCAAAACATAACGCGGCTCACTGCTGGCTCCACCGTAGCCCTGTCAACTGTTGAATCTCGCCCTGAAATGGCTGCGGCACCTAATACTATCTCCTAATGGGAACATCTACAGTCATGTGTGCAATATACATGGGTAGCTTGTTCATTATTACTGCTATGAATGACTTACGTATGTTGGTTTTAATTTTTTTCATTACACCAAAGTGATATCGAAAATATCAATAAAAAATGCTTCATGTTTATAGACCAGTGCTAAAAATAATTTGGGATCAAAAGAATTACAAAGGAAAGGAGGGTTGTGTTGATCTAGTTCACTTGACAATAGAAATCCTAAGAATCTGTGTGTAAGAATACAAGAGGCAGTCGCAGTATAGACCTGCAAAACATAATTTTGTATAATCAGTATGAACAGACGAATATATTTTATACCTTCATTGGAAAATTGTACACTCATGAAATCATGGTGTAGTCGGTGTGATTAATTTCAATGCTTGAAGTGTAATAACATAATATACACCATAAGGCTGATAAAAATAAAATATAAAAAAGCACAAACAAGCTACATAAAATACAGGCATTTTGAATGATTCACATATTACATTGAACTTAGAACATTTGTAAATATCAGCCATAGTTGATTTTTATTTAACTTAAAACATTTATAAATATCAGCCTTAGTTGATTTTATTAAATCCAGTAAGTCTTTTCATGAGGATTAAATTTATATATGTATCACAAAATACTATGAAACATTGATTTGATATAAGACTTAGAAATGGTAAGTACTAAAATTGTGCAATAATCCTATTTACATTTTTGTAACCAATCAATGTGTCACAGACATATAATTTTAAACTAATAAATTATCAGATAGAAGCAACTTACTTGGTCCTCATTTAGATAATTGGGCAAACCGCCAATAAAAATTTTGTGTGGGGAATCTGGAACTACTGTGCTAATCACACCAGCTGAAAGCAAATAAACATAATTATTGTAAACACAAACAATTTAAGACAAATGAAACATATTTTTCATCATGAAAAGTCATTTAAAAGGGTTATAAAAATACCCAAAAGCATAAGTAATTAAATTCAATAACCACATGTTAATCTAAAAAGGATAAGGAAAATCTTATCATAACTAAGTTATAACTCACCCGGCACATTGATAGCTGGATTTTCAGTGCCAGGCATGGGTTGATAGTCGTGCGGCCGCCGAATCTTCAAGCTCTGCCCTTTGAAGTTGATACCATCAAAAGCCATAGCTTGTGTAGTCTCATCTATAGATCTAAATTCAAGGAATGCAAAGTTTTTGTCCAAGTTAATTTGGCAAGCCAACACAGGATTTCCTGCGGCTTGTGCCAACCCCGAGAGGTGCATCTGTTGGTTGAAGAACTCCATGGTTTCCTCTTCTGTGACGCCGAACGGTATGTTGCCCACATACAATCTTCGGGCTTGACGAGTAATCGTGGATCCTACGACTGGTACAGCTGCTTGTGGTGTATCTGCGACGATATTTGCTGGTATTTGTCCAGCAGCTTGCATGGCTTTATATTGTAGCGGAGTGATATGCTCAAAGCCCGGCGGCGGGACATCCCAATACAAAGAAGGCTTGCGCCTGCGGGATCTTTTGCTCTGTGATCTAGATCTACTTCTCCTAGCAGGCTTCTCACGACGTTCCCTAGAACGAGACCTAGAACGCCGCCTCTCCCTCGAACGAGACCTGCGTCGGCGGTCTGCAAGAAAGGTAATACGGTTAATTTTGGACCATTATACTTAATGTTATTAGGAAAATAAATCAAATAGTTTACGTACCTTTGTCTTCACCCATATTTTTATGTTAATTCGTTACTTCTAGAGTCAATTAGTAAACTTCACAGTTTACTCAAGCCGATGCAAAAATACGTCTTCGCAAAATGGCGTCGGATTTTAAAAATATCAGATTTTTCAATTTGAGCACCGGTCTTTCGTCTCTTTGTTGACACCACAGGTTGCTTACACTTGCTTACTAGAGGTGTAATTTTTAGTAATTTTCATAACCCAAAAAGACATGGTAGTTTGACTTGGTTTTAATATTTTTAGGGATGAAAATTCCTATTTAAAGGAAATAATTGGTGATATCGATTAAGCACTCTTTCTTTTTCGTAACTACTATTCAAGTTCAGCATTCAGAAACAGTGATTTAATTTTGTCAAGGCTCTAGTATATTGAGCAAACTGTTTAACGTATCAACTGTCATCCTCATCCCGCATGTCATTCCATTGATGATTACATTTCAAAATTAGACGACTAATTTCGAAAGTAGTCAATTGCCGTACAAGTTTCATGGGAATAGAATGAATTATATTACAACTTTACATGGTTAGAGTATAATGTATATAATGTCAACAACTTGTTCAGAAAAGTGAAAGTTTGTGAGAATTTATATCTTTGCCGCAGTCCGAAATTGTTATTTTAGCTAGATGGCTTGTTGCTTTTCTATTACAGTTTTTACCAGTGGTGTATTTTGTATTTTATGAAAAATGGTAGTTAGGGTTTCATTTATAAAACAATTTTAATCGTCGTTTGTATTGAAGCGGGTTCAGTTAAATTTTACTTACAAAAATTAAATGTGTTTTAGAACTACCTACAAGGGAATGGAGCAGTCAGAAAAAGGATTGGAAATGGAGAGGATAAAAGCGACCTGATTAAAAATGACATCAATAATGTGGAGATTAAAAACACGAAAGGAAATACGAAAACTATCGCACTGGTATTCGTGTCATTACTTCTGGATCTGTTGGCTTTTACGATGATTCTACCTCTTTTGCCATCGCTGCTGGATTATTATAACAGAGAAGAAGGCAATGGGAACAGTTTGTATGCTTCTTTATTAAGAGCAGTGCAGGGTTTCCAGAAATTCACAGGAGCTCCTGATCAATTCGCGTCAGTTTTATTCGGAGGAGTACTTGGATCGATGTATAGCTTCTTACAATTTCTGACCAGTCCCATAGTGGGAAGCCTCTCAGATGCATATGGAAGAAAGCCTATGCTTTTAATTTGTTTGGTGAGTTTGTTTTAATATGTAAATCCTATTAGAATGTTATGCTAAAAAATAGATTAAGTATTTAATCATGCAGTAATGTAACTATGTGAGTATATCTAGTTTAGTTCTCAACAAGACATGCTGTCAGTATTGGATCATGATAATAGTCTACCGGATTTCACTTTCAACATATCACTGATAATGTAAATAAGTAAAAAGATTAAGATCTTAGATAATAATAACTGAAATAATTTTAGTAGAATTATTTGAAAAATAGATACGGAACTAAATGTCCCCCAAAATCAAGTTGACCGTATCTATTTTTCGCCTGCTCTGGCCTTGAGTTGGCCTAGTGTAGTGCAGAGTTTCAGTAGAATGAGAGGTCAGCCTATGCTGGTTTCGTTACCACTTAAATGCAGCCTAGTGTACCATAAAATAATTATGTATAAAATGATAAAAAAACATTGATGCAAGGGTAAAAATACATTTAGCTAAAGTTTCTTCAAGTGTACAAACATTGTTGTTTGTCCAAGTGTGGGAGTTATTATATTACCAAGGCTATAGAAAATGTACATCCTCATAGGAAAGATAAAACATGTAATATCCTCAATTATATGTTCATCGTATAATCAATACAATGATTACATTAATTATGAGTATGATTATTGAATTACAAAGCACTTGGAGTATCTTGCACCATTCTCAATCATAATGCATATAAATTTATCATGACTATAAATGAGTATTCTCACTTCATCTTGTTATGGTAGGTAGCTAAGACGTCATTCAGAAAAACGAAACACTCATAGAATTGACGGAAAGTAGGTATGATATGACCACAGTGCACAGTAAGCCGAAGCCGACGTTGACACGGACGTAAAGCGAGAGATCTACCACGGCAGGATTGTTTCGCGCACTGGATTTTCAACGCACTGCTTAGCGCCGAGAGTTGAAAATCCAACACTGTGGTTTTGTGACGCGCTGGGATGCGCTCTGTTGGATTCTCAATGCTTGGCTCAACACCGAGACTTGAAAAACCCAGTGCGCGATAAAATCTCACCCCGATATTTTTACGTCTGTGCGAACGTAGACTAGAAGAATTAAAAATCGAGTTTTATTAGTTCCAACTGACTTGCTCATACCTACTATTACGTAAGTACCTATTGGTTTATTACTTCACAATGTCATAATGATACAATAATTAAATATTATAATCCAAATTGTATGTTACTTTGTAGAATTTTTGTTGTTATTATTTGTTTCCATTTGGCTATTATTGCTACTACTACAAAACCTGTACCTAGGTAAATTAGATTAAATATTTTTATTTATGTTCATGTTGTAGTAAAACTAGTTTAAATTGATTAAAAAAAATGCAAATGATTTAGTTAAGCAAGTAAAATTCGTAATGCAAACCGGATCATAGATCGATGATTCCGAATAGCCTAAGAAATAAATGACGCTACATAACCATTGATCGATCGTTATTATTATGAATACCTAGTATCGAAGAAGTTCTGAAATAGCAAGCAAGAATTGCCGAAAGAGGAATGTTTTATACATTTCTTCCTACCCGCTCGGGAAATACGACCATATCACCATGTTGTTATCATAAAGAAGGCTTTGTTTTTTTTTTTTCATTCAGGTAGGAATAGCAATATCCCATGCACTATGGAGTTGCGCCAGTACATTCAGCGTTTTTGTTCTGGCCCGGTTTATCGGCGGATTGAGCAAGGCCAATGTGAGCCTGAGTATGGCGGTAGTCACCGATGCTTCCAATGAGAAGACCAGGGCTAGAGGAATGGTAAGAAAATTTTAAAAGGTCACTTTGCACTTTTTTGACATGTTGTTAGTGCCTTGGATGGGAAGCCACTTGTCAAAACACGGCTCAAAACAGGTACGGTAAAGTTGGAAGTTACTCAAATGTTCGTCTAAGTACCATCTATGCCTCCTTCGTCAGTACACTGACACTCATCATTTAAGCCCTCGTACCAACGGGCGATTTTTTATTGCGCATTGGATTTTTAACGCACTGCTAAGTGCCGAGAGTTGAAAATCCAAATGTGTATATTTTTGATTGCCGCCGCGTACCAAAAATCTCGAATTTGTACCTTGGAAGTTATGTGGTGTTATTTGGTACCGGTACTGTACTGATACTGATTAGAAACAGTACAGGTACTACGTCTTGTACCGGTATCACACTAAGACCAATGGTACCGGTTCCCAAAAATACCGGTCCAAAAAGCCCTGGCCGCAATGTTAATTAACCCTTAAGATAAACCTACTCGTAATTAGGTAGGTAGTAGTTATTGTTAACTTTTAGAATGGTGTTAACTGTTTATATTATTTTCAGGCACTGGTAGGTTTGGCGTTCTCTATCGGATTCATTGTTGGCCCAGTCACAGGAGCATGGTTCGCTTTGAATAGTGACCGATCCTCTGGCGCTTGGGGCGAACGCCCTGCCTTATATGCGCTGTCTCTTTCTCTTGCCAATATACTTCTAGTATTATTCTTTCTTCCGGAGACATTGACTAAAGTAAGTATTAGTTCGGTTGTTTTATTATTATTATATGTTCCTTCTGCTTTAACACAACGTATTTTTCAGGATAAAAGAGCACCTTTATCGTTCAGTCTGTCTAAGTCCGTGGATTTCGTTTCCCCTTGGCATCTACTAAGGTTCACTGCTGTTAAAAACCTTTCACGCCATCAGAGCGAAGTACTGTCGAAGCTGGGACTGATCTATTTTCTATATTTATTTACATACTCGGGTCTCGAGTTCACCCTTACATTCTTAACGCATCACACCTTCGACTACACAGCTATGCAACAGGGCAAAATGTTCTTAGTTATGGGTAAGTTAACTTTGTTTTAACTGTCGTCGTAATTAGTAATTGTTTAAAGTCAATAATTCGTGCTGCATAAGTGCGAAGAATGTTTCCTATTAAGGTATGATTAATCGATTTGTAAAACTCCCCTCCATGCCTCGGAGAGCACGATAAGCCGTTGGTCCCGGCTGTCATTCGTGGATCTTTGACAGTCGTTACGGGTAGTCAGAAGCCCGAAAGTCTGACAACCAGTCTTACCAAGGGGTATCGTATTACCCAGTAACTGGGTTGTGGAGGTCAGATAGGCAGTCGCTCCATGTAAAATACTGGTATTCAGCTGCATCCGGTTAGACTGGAAGCCGACCCCAACATAGTTGGGAAAAGGCTAGGCAGATGATGATGAATCGATTTGTAAAACTCGAAAGATCAATCAGAAATAGACTAAAGAAAAGAAATACTTTCCATTTAATTGTGATACCTTGCCACATTATTTCATCTAATCAATTCTAATCTCATACATTCAACAATAAGTATACATTACACTATAGGCAGCAGTGGTGGCCTAGTGACCACTAGAACTAAAAATTCTAAGACATGTGACATCTACCAACCCGCGCTGAGCCCGCGTGGTAGATTGAAGCCCACGCCCTCTCACAGAGAGGAGGTCTGTGTCCCAGCGGTGGGAACATAATAGGCTATGCATGTACACTATAGACTAAGTTAACATTACAACATTGTTTGTCCAATGTACCCAATTTCCAGGGTTGATAATGGCGGTGCTGCAAGGCGGCGCGGCTCGTAGGCTAGGCGCCCGCGGTGCAGAGCTCGCTGCACGCGGAGCCCTAGCATTAACCCCGGCTTCTTTCCTAAGCGTCGCCTTCGCTGCGTTACCGAATCCGCCTTTATTTGCGCCTATATACTGGCTCTGGCTGGGACTCGTTCTATTTGCATTATGTAAGTGTCAAGTATTATACTTAAGAACCCAAGTCTTTGTTGTTTTTCGACACTTCGGTGAAGTGTCGAATTATCGCCAGAAATTAAATTTTATGGTAGATGGCCTATCATCTTTAACTGCCTCGTTGGACTAGTGGTTGCGAGTGCTACTGCTGAGTACGAGGTCCTGGGAAATTCTCAGTAGCAGCCCGCGGTCCGGATACGTGCGCGGTTGATTGCAATAGGCTCGCCCCTCTCTTTATTACATGGGACTTAAACATAACTGGCGAAATGTGGGTGTACTATAAGGTACACCTCTGCCTAACCCATATGCCATAGGAGATTACAGGCTTGATGTTATGTTATGATAATTGTGCTCGAAAAAAAACATTGGAACAACTTTAAATACGCTCCTTCTTATTACCAACGCCAACATTTGTATCCACATTTTTTTTTTGTCTCTACTAATTTATTTATTTTGCTTTGTCACAGCTACGGCGTTCGCGGTGTCTTGCATGACTTCAATGGCGGCGGGCAAGGCGCCAAGCGAAGCGCGCGGTGCAGTGCTGGGCACGCTTCGCTCGCTCGGAGCACTCGCAAGAGCCGCAGGGCCGCTACTTGCATCCGCAGGTAACTATACTTTTTTCTCTTTGAGTGCCTAACTTATGGTGCAACTTGGTATTAAAATTTGATTAATCCCTGAAATCCAAATTCAAAAACTGTTTGACTGTTTCAATCATAGTATGGCACAAACTATTCACTTATCTACATATTTTTTGGATTCCATATTATGATAATATGGAATAATTTTTAAGCAAGTCAAGATTCCTGGTGAATGCGAAAGCACTTGACCTCGTTATTTCATTCACAATATCCTTATCTTTGTTAAGATTGTAAGTTATCAATATCCCATACTCATCTATCTGTACGTGTGTACTACAAGTAATCTCCGTTGTTTTTATCATGCATGATGTTTTCATACTATGATAGTTAGCCGAGGTTCGGACAAGCGATTTTTTAATGCGATGTTTTTTTATCGCACACTGGATTTTTAATTCCCGGTGTTGACATTATGATTGAAAATCCACTGGTGTGCATCCCAGCGCGTCATAAAATACACTGTTGGATTTTTATTTCTCGGAAGCATTGCGTTTAAAATCCAGTGCGTGATAAAAAATAGTCGCCCGTGGGGGTACGAGGGCTTAGGTTGCGTTTTCACTGAGGTGAAGACAAGCGGAGCGAAGAGATGTACAGGACTCGACCAATCACATAGGTTGAATTCCACATCGTCTCACGCGTCTCGTCTGTGATTGGTTGATTCCTGCACGTCTCTGCTCCGGTCATCTTCGCCTCAGTGGAAACGCACCAACAAACGACCTACGATTCTTGAGTCGGGGCCTTTATGCGCTTTTATAATTCTGTCCGTGACGTTATTATTGTTACGGCATTACGATAACAGGAAAGTAAAATGTATGGGAATATAATATGAAGATGCTTTTAATTTTCCGTCCACGATGACGTATTTCCGTACATTTTATGGACATGGACGTCCACGATAATATAGTCACGTTAGAAATTGTAAAAGCGCTCATTGGGTCTTCAATATTAACAAATTTGTTCCATTTGTTCCAGTATACTGGTGTTCGGGCGCGATGATCACATACACCATCGGCTCCATAATTCTAATCATTCCAGCTGTGATGTTAATTAGACTGAAAACATGATAATGCAGCATTTACACTGCATGTACAATAAGAACAAGCAATAACATTTTGAATAATTTATTAAGAAATTCCACTATTTAATAGTATTATATACAATTGTTCTGTATTATTTATATTAATTTTGTTTGTGTATTTTTGTAATGTTTATTTTTTTTTTAATTTTCTCGAATAAACAGTATTAATACATTGAGTTTTTGGATGTTAATAACTGTAGAGTCAGTATGGTTTTTGCCACAGAGTAATGCTTAGGTAAGTTATGCCACTCTTGTAAGGAAACTTAAACTAATGTGTATCATTATCTACACATGTATTAACTATTACACTTTAATGGTTAATACATGTGTTTATGAATACTTGAAAGTCGTAAAATGTTTCACTGCTTATCATAAAGATAATGCCCATACGTGACCGGACTCATCAAAATTGATAAACAGAAATAAATGTTTCAACTTATTTTAATCGTTTTCTTTCCGTGCTTACCGCCTTGCCCCGTTTGCTTTGTGTAGGATTAACTTTGGATATAATAACAAATAGAAAGTTTCTAAAAAGCATCGACGTAATTATAATGCACTAGCTTCTGCTCGCGACTCCGCGTGATATTTCTTGTGCCCCGACCCGACGGGGTGGGCCCGCGCACTTCGTTTTCACTTAGCGTTCTTTCTGACATTTCTTTTTTTGCTCGGCTCCTGCGGGGATCCTAGCGTGCTGATAAATAGCCTATAGCCTTACTCAAGAATTGGGCTATCAAATGCAAAAAGAGAGTTTTTGAAATCCGACGGGAGTTCCTCTACATCCAAACTTAAAAACAAGTAAATCTTTAAGCAATCTTTATAATGTTAGTAAGTATAGATTATGGTATTTTAAGGTTTTTTGTGGGAATAACCACCAAAAATATTTCAATAATGTCTGATGACCACCATTACATTACACTATTAGCTCTAGGCAGTTCATGTTTTAGAGATAACATTACTTTTTGCGCAAGTCTGGGCTCACATATTTATGTTAGTTACAACTAATAACAGAAGAGGGGTATCGACCCATTTGCTAATAAATTCTAAATTAAAAGTACAGAGATAACGGAATAAAATGTATTTTAGATTACGTAGCCTCTAGCGCATTTGAATGTTCATACGGTCGTTTGAAAGAATTTATACTCAAAAAGTATGTCATACATACATTTTAAAAACATTACCCTCCTGAAGCAGTGGGGTAAAAATAAAGACAGGCATTTTTTTAACATCATGGAAACACTCCTTCACGAAGTTTTGTTTGTGTATTATGTTGCTAAGCAACCGTTTGTTGTTATGACAGGATGCCAGTCTTATCTTAGTATTATACACTTTAAAATATGCCATAGTTATATTATGATATTGTGGTTGCGAGAAAATGCCTCTGTTTAGTAATAAATTCTCACCAAAAACGATTCCTGTACGAAAACAAGATACCACTGTGCTGAAAAATGAGCTTGGCAGTGATTATGCATCGAAGGAATTGTCTCTCGACGTGGCCCCATTGAAATTGAAGTTGGGGGACTTTGAAATATCTTTTGAAGAAGGACAGTGGATTCCAGGTAAATACGGGTTTTTGCCATTTTTTCACATATATATAACAAAGTATTTTAAGTATTAAAATTGTTTTTTTCTGGTAGAACTGCAAATGCAACTTGATATATTTTTTTCGCTTTGAAGATTCGTCATCCCTGGTATTGCGAAATTAATGTAGCTTATATTCTGTCTACATTTAAAAGCCTTTCAATGTACCTATAAATCTTCTAAATTATATTTCAATATAATCAGGTTTTCAAATCAGGCAACAAAAATTGAGTTTCGTAACTAGTTTTTTATATTCACAGCTTCTGGAAAAGCTGGCGCCGCGCACAAAGAGAACATTCGCCTCAAAAACGAGCTAGAGAGACTTGAAGAAGAGAACAATATGCTAAGATTGAAATTCGAAATATTACTGGACATGATGACTGATAAAACAGTGGAGGCTGAACAACAGGAATTGCAGAGAGCACAGAGTTTAGGTAATTTGAAACATAAGGGCAATAAAAAGAAATGGTCATAAAAGGTGTTAGATTTTAAGATGTGAATAAAAGTTGTGTAAATAAAATAAATAAATACATGTTTTTTTAAGTAAATGAGTGTTTGACTTGATTTAATTTAATATTGTGGTTGTACTATTACACCATTGTCTATCTTCCATGAAATACAGCCGTGATGTTGAGTTCAGACTACTAGACTGAATTTCTGACTACTCGTTACAGAATCTGCTTGATAAGATTACGGGGTTGGCACATATCTTCATAGCGCGAGATTTAAATTTATGTTTCCTAAGAACTGGCTATAATACGGTAAGACATAGCTCAGAATCATGGTGGCAAGAAGTCCACCATCCGTTAAAACTGAATCCTATTCAACAAAGAAGAATAAACTACACTGGGGAAACTCTCAGTATACAGAAAACCAGAGCCATGTCAAGTAGGCGCTCTGTGACTCTATTCATCAACCTGCTTGCTTAACAGTTTTTGAACAGAGAAAAAAAAAACAAAACGCTGTATTAAAAATATCTTTACTTACATAGTAATAACTTTTAACATCTTACAAAATATTTTGAAAAATCTTATCGCAATATACAAACATGTTTAAGTACAAAATCAGCAGTTCTTGCCGCCATATTTACAAATTGAATATCTATAGAATAACGCTTTGTTAGACATCACAGAGGTCTGGGTTTTATATCTACCCTCGGCTCAAATATATTTACATTTCGAGACAAACTAGGCAAGCTCCCTTGCAAAGTGACTAATTTAAATGCAACCAGTGACGAATGACGAAACCTGGCGTATTTATAATCACAACAACAACAACAAACACTAAAATCCTTTCGACAGTCTACTCGCTGAAGTGGGTCTTAGCAGTACTGACTTGAGGTAGTTTACTCCGCATTAGGGCATCGTCCCCTTGTATGTCCGGGCTGTCGGCACAGGCTGCACAGTCTGGGCCCGCCTGACCCTCGGCCTGCGCCCCCACGCCCCGCCCCGCCCCCGCCTCCTCTCCCGCGCCCCCTGCCGCGGTTACTGCTACTACTGCTGCTACCCCAATCTACAAAACAAAAAACAATCTTAAGTGGTTCTAAGCGAAATACTGAGATTGAAATCACTTTTGAAACAGCTTCTGAACCTACCCGTGGTAACTTTTTACACCGACCTAATTTTAACACACAAATGAAACTAGTGTGCATATATAAATTCACTCGGAAAGAACTGTTGGTAAATTATTATTATTTAAATTTTTGTTGTCAATTATTTCTAAGTACTTAAAACTAATTGGTGAAATGTGTGTACGCTTTGGGAGGAAATATGCGTGATGTTACGTCATTGTTCAGTCATTACCTGTGGTAGATCCGCTGTCAGCCCATTGGAAGAAGTTGCATCTTGAACCCATGTCCTTCACGCAGCAGTAGAAAGGACGACCTTTGTTCGGGCCTTCCTTCTGCACCGTTATTCTGAAACACAAGTCGCAAATTAGGATATCTAGACCATAGGACTTATAATGACATAATAACAAGATATTCTGATGCTGGAATCGACTAAAGCAACCTCACTTTTCCAGCAGTCTGATGCAGTTGGTGGCATCAAATCTGAGATTGAACTAAACCAACTTCCACGAACTGCATCAGACTGCTTGAAAAGTGAGGTTGTTTTGAATTTTTTAATCGCAGTTAATTTTTTTTATCTTTTACTTACTTTTTACACGGCATTCCGCAGTCGCACATAACATCATCGTTGCTATTATCATTAGCACTGTCGCGCGAGTGACTGGGCGCTACCCCCCAACCCCTTGTAGTGGAAGCATTACTGGAATGTTGGTTACTGTCCCAGGAATTACTACTGGTCGGCGGAGTGTCGTAAGGGTTTTGCACTGTGCTGTTATCATTCTCGGGCGCCCAAAGGAAAAAGTCGCAACCGCCATTTTCTCTGCCAGCTTGACATTTGTAGAATTGCTTTCCTGAAATGCAACAGTTCATTCTATTTAATACTAGCTGACCAGACACACGTTGTCCCAAAATTCCATAACAATAGCACTTTCAGTTTTCCTAATTTTCGACGGACAGGGCCGTCATCTACCCCGGTCACCGGGGAGAGTGGAACTGGCGAGAGATGTCGTGCGGTGTCCTACAGGGATCGGTCCTGGGGCGGCATCTGTAGGATATCGGGTACGACTGGGAGCTGCGCGCCGACCTCCCTAGCGACGTCAACATGATTTGCTACGCTGACGACACGCTGGTCTTGGCGCAGGGGAGGTCGCACCAGGCGGCGGCCGAAGTAGCACGGGGTTGCGACAATCGTTGAGAGGATCCGGTAATTGGGACTCGAGGTGGCCCTGCACAAGTCCGAGGCCATGTGCTTTCATGGTCCTCGGGACGCGCCACCGTCGGGTTCCCAAATAACGGTAGGAGAGGTTCACATCGGCGTCGAGTCGACGATGAAGTATCTGGGACTCGTCCTTGACAGCCGGTGGAACTTCGTGGAGCATTTCCGACGTTTGGCCCTGAGGCGGCTCCTCCAATCTAGGGGGACCAAACGCCTCCTGCTGGAGGCTCTATGCGGGGGTCGTGTGGTCCATGGCCCTTTACGGGGCACCGGTATGGGCGCGTTCCCTGAGGCGGCGACCAGCACGCCGGTTGAACGCGTCCCAAAGGGTCATGGCCGTCCGGCTGGTCTGAGGATACCACACGGTCTCCACTGAGGCGGCGAGCCTCCTTGCCGGATTGCCGCCAAAGTTCTCGCCCACATATGGGAGTGGCGAGAGGAGGCAAAACGCCGGAGCGTAACTCGGCTGCCGCGAGAAATCACGGTGCTGTATCGTGATTATTCGAACAGCGCTCCGGCGGGATCTCATGGCGACATGGGGAGTGCGATTGTCGGAACCAAGTGTTGGGCACGCCACAATTGCGGCGATAAGTTCCCTCTTTGAGGAGTGGCTGGAGAGGAGCCAAGGCGCCCTCACATTCCGCCTGACGCATGTCCTCACCGGACACGGTTGTTTCGGGAGGTTCCTGTTCAGGATAAAGCGGGAGGAAACGCCAGGGTGTCACCACTGTATGGATCGCCCGGAGGACACGGTGGAGCATACGGTGGAGGTCTGCCCAGCTTGGGCGGAGCACCGCCGCGTCGTCGTGGCGGCGATCGCTCGCGTCCGGCTCTGATCCAGGCCATGGTACAGAGCGAGAGTGCATGGGAAACCGTCACTTCCTTCTGCGAAGCAGTAATGCTCGCAAAGGAGGAGACGGAGCGCGTGAGAGAGAGGCAATCTCTGCGCCCTCACGCCCCTAGCCGCTGCAGGACATGACCTGGACGTCGTCGGGAGTCAAAAGCCGACTCACGGCCACCGTAGGCGCGGGCTTGCGGGCGGCAAACAATGGGCAGCTCGCCGCCCGGTAAGGACCAGGCCCGGACGACGGCGCGTTGTGTTCCACGCGCGCCTCAAAGAGATGTCAGCACGAACTGACGGGGTCCGCTAGGGCCGATGCCTGCCAGGGCCGCGGGTTGTTCGAAAGAGATACCGTGGCCCCTGGCACAGGCAACTGAAGGAACACGGGTGGGTTTTAGTCAGTAAAAGTCTGACACGCCCTCCCGCTCCGCCCAGAGCGGGAGAAGTCATCTGATGATTAAAAAGGGATGCGCTTACAAACACACAGAATTTCATTTTTATTTATATAGATACGATTTGGCGCGTATACTTGCACGAAAGGTAAAGCCAAGTGTTCTGCTACCATTTTGACCATAATAAGAATGTACACCATAACAACTTACCATGGTTCGCAGTTTGTTTCCGCACAGTTAATAGAATCGCAGCTTTATTACAACCACAGAGCACATTATTATCACCATTGTCACTACTCCCTGGAACCGGCATCCTCGGCTGATTGTTCATTGTATTTTGAACTCTACTTGCAGGTGGTGGAGGAGCAAATTGCCTTGGCAGTGCTGTGTTTGTATTGGCAGTATTTCTTTGGGTTTGTCGCGCTGGTGCAACAGGAATTGTGTTGATAGGACTGTTACTGTTGCTATTACTATTGGATCTATTATTCGCAGGCTGTGCCCTATTAGTTACATTTGGTTGTCTTGTATTATTCGTTACTTGAGTTCTAGTGTCGGGGCCGGGTCTTACGCTAGCAGGGTTTATTCTAAGCATTTCTAAGAATGTTGTGTCGCAGCCACCGATGCACCCTGTGTATGGGGCAGGGTATATGTGACTAAGTTGGTTGTTTTTCCATTCGAATTTTAGCATTTTGTAGTTTGGGCCGCACTGTAGAGATTAAACATGGTATAAATTATTTATTTAACCATTTATGTACACAAATACAAACAGACAAAAAAAAATCTGAACAGAAAAATAGAAGAGACAGAGAGGGAATAGGAGGGGGGGGGGGGGTCATAGAGATATTATGAATTATTTCATGGTTTCTTAACCACGTCGATCAATCAAGTTTAAAGGAATCTTTTAAAAGTTTTTAATGAATGACTACTATGACTAATTAAAAAAGATACTTACAACAGGACAAGAGTCAGATAAAACTTGTATTGTTTTAACTAAACTCGGCAACCACACCGCGTTCTTACAGTTAGGAAATGAAAGACAGCTAATGTATAAATCGTCTGCATTGTTCTTTTTCTGTCGTACAACCATGTCCGAACCACATTTTGGACATTTTAGAGCTGAAACAGAAGGAATTTCTTAAATATAATAGTTCTTTATTTGCATAGAAAGTAGGTAGGCACGGTCAGCAACAAAAGTCGGTTAACACTTTAGTTGTTTAAATCTTAATTATTGAGCAAAATATTCTTAAAAAACATATAGTAATATAATATTTAAGAATAATTAACTCTGCTATTACATGAAATAGAGAAAACCAATGTATCGCATCATTTTGTATCAATTTAGATGATTTGTAAAAGTAACAGTGTTAATTGACTTTTGTTGCTGACTGTACAAGTTACAGATGTTAAGTTTAAAATTATCCTTATACTAATTACCTTAACATGGAAACAGTTTTCGCTATATTAATAAAGACTCATTAATATATATGAAGCAATGGATTAGCAATATCCTTCAAAATTATTCACATTAAGATTGATAGTGTTTTACGAAATTAGGATGCAGTGCAGAAGCTAGCAATTAATAAGACAGTCAACTTGCGTTTGATTCATGGGTCATTTGCGTGACTGGCTTTGACATATTTTGCATGCCTCCACAAAAGCCACAAACTTACACGGGTGCGGCATGTCAAAAACTTCATCTTTTCATTTGTGGCTCCTAAAAGGGATTTTGAATGCCTATTATCACGGGATAAAAGGCATTCAAAATCCCTTTTAGGAGAGTCCAATATGCAATTGGGTAGACAATAATATAAGATAAGAATAGGTACTTTAGAACAATAGGTAATTTAAATCATAGCTCATAATTAATAATAATTATCCATTGCAATTGATTTCGATTTTATAAAGTTTTAAAGAGCGTTCTAAAATTAACCTTATTCACTTGTCTATAAATTTGACATTTGCTTGAGTTTTACTAATAAATTGTGCAGTTACCTGAAGGCATATTGACTGGTAGTGCCTCAGCTGAAGGGATATATTCACTAGGTTGTTCACTAAACCTTTCAGCGAGCGCTGTGTCAATTTTATTCGCCTCCAAAGCCACTATCTGATAAACTTCCTTGTACTTTGCTACCTAAAAAAAATAAACATTTAAACTTTGTCTCAGAAATGTTAAAAGCGATTTTCGTTAAGTTCTAATTTTGTAAAAAAGAAGAATTGACAAAATAGTATGGAAAAAATACTCAGTGCGTACAAAGATTAATTGTATGCCAAAAAGTCCCCTAGATTGTTTAGTTTAAGATGTGACAGTAAACCTCGCTCGGTTTCTGATAGCTGAATAAAATCAGTTTTAAAATTTTGCCATAGAATTTAAAAGTTTCAAATTTCACTCAATTCTCATTAATATTAATCGTTTAGTTTAGGCACTGGCACCCGCAAAATTAAAAACTTTTTCTTGACAAACATACAATCTAAAAGAAACCAATACCTAATATCTCCCTCCCCCAATTTAACTCCAAGAGAGCCAAAATAAATGCTCTCCGTGGTAGGCACACTTATTTAAATTTATTTTTATACCTGTTCAGCTAACACTGCTTGCGGCTGCTTGCGACCCTCGCTAATAGCTTTAAGGTCTGCCTCGAGCTGCGCGCGCAGATGAGGCTTGGATATCGTGAGGCCCATAGCATCATACCCTTCCACCAGTCCCATACCGAGTAAACCGGGTACGAAGTGTATAGCGTCTGCTAGAGCCACGTACGATCTGTTTTTTATAGTTTCTATGTGTTCTGCGTGGGTTGCATCCGTTCCTGGGAAACATAAATTGTCATGCTACGTGATTGCCAAGTCAGACTTCTGAATAGTTTCATAGTTAGGCAATGGACAAAAATCTTTCCTTGCAATGTCTTATCCAACTAGGCATCTGTCTCTATGACTAATTTGCTCTATTATATTGCTATATATATTGTATTATTTTCTATATTCAGTATATTTACTTTGCCGAAATTTATTACGTAACAATATTATGTGTGTAAACTTACCAATTCCATGCTTCTCCATAAGACCAATGAGATCAGCTTCTGTTAATAGATTCGGAGGAGACGTGTTGCCATCTAACATATCAATACTCGTTGGATTAAAGGTTTGCCCATTCTAAAACAATTAATTAATCTTTATTAATTAATCTTATTTCTTCGTCATACGTGTTATGCAAAATTCAATTGTAAAACTTACTTCATAAACATGAATTTCCTTTGACGACCACTTGTCATAAGGGTAGACGTCTAAGTAATTCCTCGCTGTGATCATAAGGCCACTTGCATTGAACTTTTCGTTGGCTATTTCTATGGCGACCGTGGTTTCTTGGCCCTGAGCGTCCTTAGAACAACACGCGAGAAAAGATCGGACTATGAATTCGTATAATCGCTGTTCGTTGCCTGATAAACCTGTGTAAATAGAAAGACATTTATTTATTTACATGCACCCAACACAAGCATTACTACATGCTTCCTGTGAGGTTCTAGCCACAGAATAATATTGTACAAGAAAGTTACAGAAATAAACTATTTTAATTTTTTTTTTTTTACTATTTTTAATGCACATGTAATCAGTACAGTTGGTAGCTACAAGTAGTGAAGGAAACCTATTCTACGAGTATTACCTACTAAATTGTTTTAGTCAAGAATCAGCACCCTAATTGCGTAACACACGATCAATCGGAATCGGTTTCATTTTGACAGTCCAACAACATTCATTGCGTTATTTACGTGTTGAGCAGACAAATTTTTCGAACTTATGAAGCAATGGATTAGCAATTTGCTTCAAAATGATTCTGATTCCGATTGATTGTGTGTTACGCAATTAGGGTGCTGGATGCAATGAAAGTATTCGTTTTTGCAGAGCTATACCGAAAGTAAAGCAAATATACAGTATTTAAGCATTCAATTTTGAGTTTCAAAAGCTACTGACGAAAATAACAAATCTTACTGTTTGAGTATTTCGTTGGGTGTATAGGCGGATGGGCTTTATCGCTCTTATTGCCTTGCCGTGGCGTTGGACCCCCGCTATCGAGAATGTTCTGTGCAAACGACCCCCAGTTGGGGTCACCAGTCTGATGACCCACTAGTTGGGCCAAGTTCATCTCTTTAGGAAACTCGTTTGTCTCAGTACGAGGGTAACTGATGAAACCTTGGGTGTACAATTTTTCCGCCAATCGCATTGTCTCTTTTGCATTGATTTTTAGCTTTCTTGAAGCTAATTTTTCAAGTTCCTGAATAAGTAAAACAGTATTGCACACAGAGCCTTTTTTATAAAAAAACGTTGCCCCACACTATGAATTACTCCTGTATCGTGGGTATGTTTACAAACATTTAAACTCACATACACAAACAGCCAGACCCGGAACAAATATTAATGAAAGCGATACAAATATTTGTTCCGTGCGGGAATCGAACCCGCGACACGCAGCGCAGCAGTCGATCGCTCAGCCACTGCGCTAACCGTGTCGTCTTTGATAGAGAGAAGATTCTCAAGTAGGTAAGATTATGTAAATATTATACTGGATTTAATATTATTTACTGGGATTGTGAATGCAACACCCCAATAACAAATGTCTGGTTCTCCCTGGAGTATACTCTCACCACCATTACTGATTTCAAGATTGTACTCACCACTGTATCCAGGGGTAATGGTCTCCACTTGGACTTGGGTTTGGTCTTCACTTCGCAAACCTTAGCTTGTGGATTCTCAAGACAAATGTCATGGAAAACCTGACAGGCATTTTGGTCAAACAATCTGACTCTTTCCCAAATAAAATCTACACTTAGATTGTTTATTGTATGGTTTACTGAATTCCAATAAAAAAAGCAAGACATTAGAACAGTTCAGTTGTTTTAAAATAACATAAAAATACGTAAAGTTGAGAAAACTGACCTTTAATCTTCCAAAAAGGTTCTGATACGAAATTTTCCACAGCTCTATACCTCTCAACTACGAAGCCTAGTGTTGGGAACTGACATGAACCATAGCTAACTAGACTTTCTGCTAGCTTCCTAGGAAAAACTTTTTGCAGGCGTAGTGTCTGAAATCTTGTGAATGCTGCACCTAAAATAGTTAACAAGCTCTTTAGAAACAGGCTCCTATCAGCTTTATTTTGCAGTCTATGGCAGATGTAAGGTCAATATATTACCTATCCTTAAATCCAGCTCCTGCCTAACATCAACAGCATCACTGATATTCTTATTTGGTTGTTCTAAGTTTCGTAAAGCTCGGGACACAGATACTCCAGTGATCTCTGAGAATTTGGCTCTAAATATTCTGAGGTTGCTCTTCACTGCGGTGCAAACATTAATGATTTCAAATCCTATGTTCTCTCCTTCTCTGTCACAATCTGTCCAGATGATCAAACCAGCACAACCTCTTATTTCTCTTTCTAAAGTTTTCTGCAAAATTGTAAAGCCAGATTATGGAAAATACTTTTTAATTTAACTTTTAGGTTTATAATATTATCATTCTGATCATCATCATCATCATTTCAGCCGAAAGACATCCACTGCTGGACATAGGCATCCCCCAGGCATCACCTCTTTGACCGCTTCATACTGATACAATATTATAATTTTTGCTAACCACTAACAAGGATGGTTCATGGAAGATTAATTCTTATTTGATAAAGTAGATACAGTAAAAAATTGACAATTTTATTTTCCAGGATTGAGCTAGAGAGCTATGGAACTAACTGTGATAGCTATAGTGCCTTGTAGCTTTGTATGGTAGTAAAGTGCTTTAATTATTTAATAAGAAAGAAAGAAAGAAAGAAAAACATTTATTTAGCACAGACCAAAAGACACACAATACACCAACAATTACTAATCTATAAGATGCCCAGCTAGATGGACAGACCACCTCAAAAAGGTAGCTGGGACAGACTGGATGTGGAAGGAAGGCAGAGGACAGGATGTTGTGGCACAGCCTAGGATAGGCCTATGTCCAGCAGTGGACTACAATAGGCTTAGTTGATTGATTTAATCTATAAAACATAAGTACTAGATACCTTACCTTTATTTTTTCATAATTCTCAGGACAGTACTTGAAGACAGGTGCATCAAATAGTGCTAAAGGGTTGCAAGACTGCCAGTTTTTATATGCACCAACAAATTCAAGAGCTAATAGATGTCCAGATACTGAGGTCATTACCATCTGGCATTTTTGTCCCATTACCTCTCCTTCAAATTCATAGATTTTGTTATATTGTGACAGTCCTTCACGCTGAAAAGCACAAGCATAATTAAACGAAAAAATTAATTCAAACAGGGAACAAAGAGCGTAGCATCTGTTTTTATGCGTCTGAAACTATTAGACACAGATAAATGTTCTATGGATCCAAGTCTTCGATTTCAGAATGGAGAAAACACCTCTACCTCTCATACTTACCTACCTCAATCACCCTGAAAACCTAGCAAACAACAACAAGGATGGAAGGTACTTACTCTTCGTGATGTGCCTCGAGATAAGTGCTGTGCAATATTTTTAGCAGCGTCATTCTTTTCGGCTACGTTTAAATACTTCATAGTTTCAATGTTACAATTACTCAATGATCTAACATAGGTTTTAATAAAGAAAATCTGTTTAAGGTTATGTCTAGTACGAAATAAACAAATCATATTACTAGCTTATCATCCTATTTTTTATTTTTAAATTAATGATAATATTTCTCTGGTAGGTTAAAATTGATAAATATCCATTGGTTTATTTTAATTCAAAATAAACTATATCGGTGCAAAAAAATAAATAAACAATCCCGCCTAAAGATTCAATGATTTTGACATGACATTACACTGACAAGTGTCATCAAACTTTAAAAGTCAACGTCAAATCAGTCAAATGTTAGTTACAAGGTTGCCAGCAAAAGCTTGGCCGAGTAGCGTGCGTCCGATTATTCATCTCATAAAGCCTATTCTAGACGAATGTAATCCAGGGTCCCAACAAATGTGACTTTCCCAGTTGCCATCCATCTAGACGAAGGACGTAATCCAAATTTTCATTTGACCATCAACGTCCTTGGATTATGGGCGCGTGTTTCCATCCGCGATTAGAGCGCGTGTATTACAACCGTTTGGCCGGCGGATTACATCCAACCAAACACAGTTGCGCTTATAGACTAGGTTGCGCTGTGGCAGTCGGCGGTTGCGTACGTATGTGTGTAAAAAATGTTGTCCGAAGACCAGGGGGCCTACTCCGAAGTGCAAAGTGCGAATGTTCGGATCGGACCGACACATGGCCGAACCGAATATTATTGAAAAATGCGAAAAAAGTTCGGCTCAGTTGGGTCGGGACCATAGTCAATATTCGAAAGAGTGTAGGAGTGTAGGATCGGAACCGACCGAACCAAATAGTAACTTCGTAGCAGGAAACAGCCGAACATTCGGCCGATACTACTTCGGAGTAGACCCCAGACTGAGTCGCGAATGCAATATTATTAGCCAACTAATTGATCTCTATAGAGATCTCCCATGCTTATGGGACATTACGTCGGAATCTTATCTTTATAAGATTCCGATCTAATGCTCGTCAAAAAAAAAAAAAACCTACTACAACACCAAAGACTACTGTAGTATACTGGCAATACAACACGGTTAATACGGTCCGCGCACGATAGAAGACGGCTCGCGATCGCGTGTTGGCGCGTGGATTACATCTGTAGCCGAAAATCATAACGCGGATGGAAACCAAATTCCCACCAAGGTCACCTTGGTTTGTACAGTACAGACGCGTAGACGCCAGCACATCAAGCTACTACAATCTGTCAAATTTCTTTAATAGATTTTCAACTTTATCCGTAAAGCATTACGGTTCAAGTTTGATTGGGAAAATTTGACGGTTTCGGGTAGCTTGACCTGCTGGCGTCTGAACGCTGGATTACATCCGTCTAGAATAGGCTTATCAAAAGAAAGGTGTTGCGTCGACCCCAAGTAACATGGCTAAGAGCAGGAAGATGATGATGACAACAAAAGAATGGTTTGAATTTTAATTTTCTACACGCACCTTTCTTTTTCCTTTCAACATTTTCACTCGTTTTTTACCCGACTGCTGAGAAGGGATATATTTATTTATTACTGTTGAGTGAAAGGATTTCGTTGCTAGTTTTAAATTTTGGACTTGAAAATAGCCTCTAGCTGAGTGGAGGCAATAACCATAACAGAAGCTTCTTGACTGTACTATTTTCCCTTTATAAGGCTATGGCTATGATCATTTTATGTAAATAAAATTACTCTGTGATATTATGAAACAACTGGAAAGTGAAGAAGTTGTAATGCTTTTATGTACTTATATTTTGTATTTAGTCTTAGAACAAAAAAGCAGTGCAGTTCAACTTCTGCCCTGCTAAAAAAGCTGGTGGTAAATACGTTCCCGGCGTTACCCCGTTACCTTAAATAAATCCGTTCGGAAATCAATTCTTTGAATTGTGTTTTGTTCGTCCGGAAATTCTATCTTTGTCTTTGTCAAAAAATGTCATTGTCTGATCATACTATTGTAGTCTTTGTGTCTGATTGTCAGTTTTGCCGTTCTGACTTCTGCGTTTCCTATATTCATGTTCATATTCGTCATGTTTGTTTTCAATTCATTGCCTAAACAATTAACGTAAAATGACAAGTTTATAAATAGGTTATCTCTCTTTGCGGTTAGAAACCTATATTATAAATTAAAACAATGGTGCTGTCGCGTTCATTTGCGCCGAAGCCCTTAACCTATACAAAGATGTGTTTTCTCGTAAACTGCCTCAAAAGATTTAAGAGTTCGCAACAATGGTTGAGCCGCCAAAAGGCTGATCCTTATGTTGAAAAGGCAAAAATATATAATTACAGGTGACTATTTTCCACGATAATATAATGTTGTTTAGTTCCATTCAAACAATTTATTGATTTCAATGATTTGTAGATGTCGCAGCGCCTTCAAACTATTAGAAATGAACGAAAAAACACACATTCTGACTCCAGGACTAACAGTTATTGACCTTGGTGCGTCGCCAGGGTCATGGACACAAGTTGCAGTTCAAAAAACGAATGCTGATGGTGCTGACCCAACTAAACCGAAAGGGAAAGTTCTTGCAATCGATAAACTACAGATATTTCCTATAGAGGTACTTATTGATATTTCTTTTCGGCGCCAAATTGTTTTTCATCAATTTAGTTGCCAACAAAGAAGTATTTCCACTAGAGCAGCTTGGTAGCTAAAATAACATTAAGAATATTGTCTTTATGCTAAATATAACTTTGTTACACAATGATGAAACCTCATTAGTAAATATTTATGTAAGAATGTTTCTTTCTCAACAGGGAGCCTCGATTATGAGCAACATGGACTTCTCCACTATTGATGCCCATGATAAAGTAATAGCAGCGCTTGATGGAGCAAAAGTGGACTTGGTCCTATCTGACATGGCTCCCAGTGCCACTGGAGTGAAAGAGCTAGACAAGGACAGAATAATAGGCCTTTGTTACATGGCCATAAGATTTGCTGCTCTAGTCAGTAAGGTTGATGGTAGTCTGTTGTTCAAAGTGTGGGATGGAAAGGAAGTGCCCATATTGGAGATGGATTTAGAAAAATTCTACAAACACATTAAGGTCTTGAAGCCACAAGCAAGCAGGTCAGAGTCCTCAGAAAAGTTTATATTAGCTAGAGGCTTTAAAGGGATACAAAGACCATTACGAAATGGAAGGTGGGGGGGGTAACTAGTGTAACATCTTCTGTAAAGAAACTTAAGGAACTGCATAATACCTTTTCCGGTCCTCTTGTTTGAGAATGAGCGGCAGGGCTGGCAGGGCAGGCACTTCATTATAATCAAGTACATAATGTTGAACCTTTAAGAATTTGTTAAGACAGTTTTTACTGTGATGTTAGTAGTAAATATACTTTTAATATGTAAGTAAATAATGCCATAGAATGTTGTAGTAGATGTAAAGAAAAGTCTTCCATAGATTGTTATGTAAAAATCTTACTATTATGTGTCAAGTGTAAATCTTATCAACTCTTAATATAGATTAATAATTATTGTCGTTTAGATAGTAATATTGTTTTATGATTATTTAAGACTTAAATGGATCATTATAAAGTATGTTGATATTATGTGTTTTATTATGGATTAAAAAAAACAAAGTTTTATTAAAAGATTAATGGTTTATTTATTCTTTATATAATAGCATATTTTCTGAAGCATTTTAATTGAATAATGCTTAAGATGCAGCTGCTAGATTTCTACTATTCATTAAAATTCACATGGTTTCAGAAACAATGTTAAAATTGATTTATATATTGTCAATTGATTAAACTCAATATATCATTCGCGTTTGAAGTATATAATGTCTAATTATTTTTTGTACCAACAAGTATGAATATAATAATATTATGCCACTTTTATAAAATAATATCACAATGAGTACATAATTTTAGTACAGAGTTTTTAACAATAAGTATCTAAGCATTTTGCTACTTAATGCACGAAAATTTTCGGACGTAAACTGATGTTTATGTGATCACATAAATCTCTAAACTACAACAAACACACATAGAAACAGCTTCCTCTCTATAAATAAAATATAAGAAAAATAATATAATCACATTATAAACTGTAACTTTGTCAGCATCACCAACAAGATTCTTTTTATTAGCTGTTGTAACACAGCTGGTGCTTCATAAGTATAATCATTTTAATTATGATTAAGTCAACATAGAACATACATTGTATTTGTGCACGAATACAACATGACATTCAAAATTTCAAAAACGATCAAACAATCACATCCAAAGTTTCGACTAATAAATAAGTCTGTAATAAATATACACCAAGTACAAACGCAATAAACTTTAAAAAACTTAATGTAAAAATATTGTAAACTAGCCTACCATGTAGAATATAAACAGCCATTAACAAATTAACAGATAGGTAGGTATACAAAACAACGTGACGTTTTGTTGTCTAATTTTGCCATTAGCGTGGTGCGTAACTATTAGCTAGGTAAGGTATGTAGCAGCCATATGGATATTATGTAGCGAAGGCTTCTAGACGAACTGCGATCGAGTTCCACTATTTAATTTGTTGAGTTGTGCGGCAGACAGCAGGCTGGAGTGAGCAGCATGGTCGAGTAGCAACAGCCGCTCGCCCCTCTCGTCGCTGGCGGCGCGGACGGTGCGAGCACACCGGCCGCTGCCGGTCTCCAAGGCAAAACTGCTCACAGCGCATATGGCGTAGATGAACGTTAGTACGAATAGCGCACAGCCGAAATCTGAAATGAACAAAAAAATGTTAGCAATAATACTTATTTCCTTTTAATTTTCCGCCTGGACTGGAGGATATCGGTGTCCGTATAGGTACGCCATCATTTCTTATAACGGTAGGTAGGCACTTGGGCAGGGACATACATAGCTATAGGTATATTGTGATGTCAGCAGGGGCAGAGTAAATCCCAGAGGGTATGGTAGCCAAGTGTGAGTCACTTTCGTTGTTGATTGTACGTAAATAGGAACTGTCTGATCCCTACTTAATTAAAAACGAAATAATTGAGTTCTTGCATAATAAATCACAGGTACTTACGGTAAAGATTATGTCCTCCAAAAAGGTTGACAACACATGGATACCCATCGCCAACCACGATGGCCACAATGAGTAGCACTACTCCAATGCACGCAGCCAGGATCCAAGGCAGCACATACTCCCGCTTGTACTTGACAGCGCCGTGCAGCAGCGAGATACAGCACATCAAGTAAATAGATGTCAACATCGTGCTGGTATACAGAAATATGACTGTCACTGAAAATATCAACAGAATAAATTAATTACGGGGCTTTCTTAAAAGTTCTTTTAACTAAAGGGCTCTCATTACTTAGCAAAGTCGACAAAACTATTAGCCCTTCAGCTTCAGTAACACTAACAGACTGCTCCACCAACAAAAACGCAAAAGCAGAAAGGGGAAGAACCTTTAGATTAGGTATGTCTATAGAAGAACGTGATATTCAGTACCTAGGTAATTGGGTTAATACACTGGTTATATATAGGAGACCTGCAAGTGGCCAACGGGAAGACATAATTCCAGTTGTTATAACTTGGATGAAAGAATACCTAGGTACCTACCCAACAATTTCTTTTCCACGATCACCATCTTCCTTAAGGGGAAGCAGATGATTGAAATGACATAATACTTAGTAGGTATGCTAGGTAGGTACTAGGTAGCAGGATAGGAAAGCCTTAAATGATGAACAAAAAAATGTTTAGGTAACAAACAATGAATTAACCTGATGCCAGATGTTGTGCTTTAGCGAATCTGCGTTGATTGTTAGTGCTTATCACTTCTCCGTTATGATAGCTGAGGTGATCTCCGTAGGCCACTTCGTATAGCCCGCGTCTGTCGGCATCATCTTCCATGTCGTTGTGCAACATTGACAGCATTTCCCCGACATGGGAAATACCGACTAGCAATATTATTAATATAAAAGATGATAGTGCCTGCGAAATACGATACACACACAATTACATTCACATTCTCCATGAATTTCAGACCACTGTCTTTCTACAAAGCATTGAAACATTGTCATACTCACGATTTGATGGACGGCAATGAGAATTGTGCCTTGTCGTAAATTGAAAACGTACAAAAAATTGTTTAGGCGAATCATCATCTTGTGTGAAAGATTACATTGCTTAGTTCTATCAAACATTTGTATTATTGTACCACTAAACCATTGCCAGTAAGAATTACAAACATTGTTTGGACAAAGCCCAAGTCAGAAACTACATAGCGACCGCGACGCGCATGTTGTTTTCTATTGATTATTTTTTTGTAACTTGTGCGTAATGCGCATGAATTTGTCGTAAGTTATAAAAACAAGGGACAGGATAGAATGGGATGGTAAAGAAGAAAAGGTGATTATTATAAATTAGTTTTATTTCAAGACTTACGTAATGAATAATAGCAATAATAAAATTATGACTGTAATCAACCTAAACCAAACTTTTAGTCGGTATTAGTTTATTTGGATTGTTATATTATCCACTATAGCTATCACAAGTAGACAAATCATAAAGTAACTCGTTATGGAAACAAATAAGTATGTACAAAAGTATAATCACGTCACTTCATTATTAAATATTAATTTAAATATAAGTAATTTTGTTTTTTGATAGTGCAGGTTACATTTGATATTATAGATACAGATTCGATTATTATTGATGATTTTTATAAACATGCTTTAAAAAAAAAACTTAACAAATAAACAAAATTTAACATAGCATAATGGCCATACAGCATGCAGTTGTATTTTCAAAAATAAACATTAGACCCACAAAGATCGAACGAATTGTAGTGAATCAAGCAAAGTTAACATCACTGATATGAATTTTCCATTAGGTTTGAATTATTTCTAAGGACGGACTGGACTAAACAAGTATTTATTGAAACACTGTGTTTTCGTTGTTAGCATGTTGTAGGGACGTGACTGAAACAGAAATATTAAATGCAAAGTAAACTATGTATTTTACAAGCTAAAACATACACAACCATCTAATATTGAAAATATTGGTATCATAAATGAAATGTAGCAGTTACGTTGACTAACACCCTAAACAATAAGTTACAGTAAATAATATAATATGTATATCTGAAAATAGCCAATATTTTACGATATTATAATTTAGAATGACATTTGGTATGCAGTGAACTCTCGTAGTTGATACAAATATAGCCAAAATATTTACACATTATGAGACCCTATGAAGTATAATACCTTACAAATAATGGACAATAAGATACTTGTACAATTCGAAAGTTATATTATCCAAGACTGATATTTATTACATACATCGAAATAGAAAAACTGTACTTATGTAACATACTTTAAGAAACTGTACCAATGTCACTTCAAATGGATATAATAGCGTGTCTTTAAATAGTAAGTGACCACACATCACTAACAAGTATGTAGGTTAGTGTACATTCAAGATATTTGTGAATTATGAAGTGCCGAATGTTTGTTGATGGCACTCATGTCGTATTATTTCTTACTTAATTATATCACCACAGTATAACAATAGTCCTATTATATCACTAGGCACTAATAATGTTAGTCGATACATAGTTAATGTAGGTATTACACGATGGACAAACATAGGGCTAGATGCCGCGTCAAAATATTCACATATTACAATTAAATAACACAATATTCACATTATATTCTGTTAAGTAACAATATCTTAGCCTAGTCTCTATTAAATAGTCACAAATCCGTTGTCAGTTACAGCCTGTATTTTGTGTTAGGATTACTCAGTGTTTGGACAATATATTGTTCGAAGTTTCAATTAAATGTAGTCAAACTTCGCGACAATATTTAGGACTACTATGTTCTAAATCATCTCTACAATATTCTTAACGAATTACCATTGGCAGTCAGAAACTGATTATCATAAATGTGGCGCAGATTCCTAACATCTGTGTTGACACGAACTTGTCATGCATATTGGCAGGATGTGACTTTGAAATATCGAGAAATAATAATTAGAGTATTATACGATCTTTACACTATAAGAAATATTTAAGATTAGGGACTACAATGTTATGCTAACTATGCTAAAATGTTATTGCCGGGTTGGAATTACGCGTAGTTTTTGAGGTTTAACATTGTTTTAATGCCAATAGTGATGAAGGGTCAGCCACATTTAAATAGTCATATGTTACAGTCGCTGGTTGTGTCTCGTTCTCAAGCGATGTTGCATGAGTTGCGTCCGGTGCAGTTGAGTCGCGTGTGGTGGGAGTGTTTGTGGGCGCGCGCGCGGTGCCGGCTGGGCGCGGCGGAGATCGCGTACGACTTGAGGTGGGACTTCAGCGCCGTCGGCAGCGGCAACCGCTCCAAGCCGTACACTGACGTGCGCGCCACTATTGCACGACAACACAGCTCTTGGAGGCTGAGTACTGTAGACAAAGAAACATTCTATTTAGTAAAAATCTTATATTCATTCATTCACTGACAGACAAAATACACAGTCTAAACCGCACAAGAGTTTCTTATAAACGAAAGTGAGCACTGAGAAAGGATTTTTGAAAATGTATAAAGGGGTTAAATAGGCGATGAAAGGTTATACGGAAAGTCCGTCATTTTTGCCGATGGCAAATCCCATCAGGCACATGGATTTTAGTTCTATAAAAATGTCATCCCAGTAATGTTGTTACTGGGATGACATTTTTCTTATAATGCCGATCCATTTGCCGGTTATGATTAATACTATTACATTGTTTGTTTTACGTTACCTTTATTGCTCCTCCATAGTCTCTCCATGCCGTTCCGATGCAGCGCCATTCGCGACAGTTCGCAGAAGCTCTCTCTGATGTTGAAGTCACACAGGGGGCTAACTTCGAAGAACGCCATGTGGTTCTTGGCGGCATAGGTTTCTGCATCACGTTCCTGCACTTGCCTCTTAAAGGCAAGATGCAGACGATTGCCCACTAGGACCTTCGGAACACCTGGTGCATGCTGAGAAACAAAACAATGGTGTTTATATAGTGACCCATATTTATACCGAAGTTTCTGAGTCCAACCAAAAAATTTGGACTATTTGGGACCCTCTGTGATAAGAACTTTTAAATTAGAAAAACGGATTTAAAATTACATGAGAGTGACAATGTTTAACATATAGAAGCTGACATTTAGCAACAAATTGTTAGCTGCAGATTGAAAGAGAGAGAGAGAGAGAGTGATTAAGAAGAGAGAAAACTTAAAACACACCTTTTCAACTTCCTCGAGCCACCTGTCAATACTGTCAAAGGACCATTTGTTTGTGATGTCATAAACGAGGAGTATGCCCTGCGCCCCTCGGGAGTATGATCGTATTATGGTGCAGAAGCGGCCTTGTCCCGACGTATCCCATAGTTGCAGCTTCACTCTCTTGCCATCCAATAGGATTGTTGTCGTCTTGTAAGCTGGAAAAAGAAAACAATGTTGATGATATGTTTACACAAGGAAAATCAATTTACTTAATACTGTGACCTGACGGAACAAGATGTATGTGTCATAATGGCATTGTGTTATTTTATGGGAGTATGGGCATTTACAAAGAAATGAGTCACCAGAAAACTTTGGAGTATGAATGTGGATGTGGAAGGCTATAAGAATAGCGGTAGACCAAGAAAACTATAGATGTACGTCGTGGAAGATGATGTAGGCAGGAAAGGAGGATATAGATGGATAGAGATCTATGGAAGGAAATGACACTCTGCCAACCAAATAAATAAGGATATGGGCTCCAGCCCAGAAGGATAATGATTTATTATGTTCTAATTCAATTCTCTTAGTATTATGAATGTCTAAGCTGCTTTCCCTAATTCAATGTTAGAAATAGCATTGAAAGATAAACAGGCAATTTGAATTATATGGTTTGATTTAATTTCTAGACACAAACTAGGCTTGACAAAACATTTTTATGTTTTATGCACTCTGCTATATTGTGTTTTCCTAATATCTTTGATATCCTTGTTTGACTTCTACAATAACATTGTTGTTAGTTGTTACAACATAATAATTTATTTATTTATTTTATTAAGGTTAACCAACAATTGTTTACATCAACACATTAGCAGCTTATTATTTGAATTCTTTGATTCTTTCTTTCTTTTTTCTTTTTTTTTTTATTCTTTCTTCTTTCTTTTTTTTTTTTTTTGATTTTTTTTCTTTTAATAATGGAACAACGTCCAGTTTATTTATTTGGAGCAGTATTCATCAATAAGGAAACTGTTTTGGAATAGAAAGATACACCATTTTGTTATGTTAGTCCCTTACATAATATATCATCTTTATATATACAGCAAATAATGTCCGATGCAATTCTGTTTGCGTTATCCTGCTACATTCAAGTATTTTAGTAAAGAAGAACATACCAATAATAAAGAATTACTATGTCTGTATGTCACCTCCGGTTGAAGCGTACTATTGGAACGTTTGCAACTAAACCGTGTCGCACAAACCTGGGCCGCCATGCTCCCCTAAACAGAATGTTGACCTCCTACAACAAAGCTTATTCCATTGACAATAGCATTGACATATTCGCTGACAGTCTGCCAACATTTAAAACTAAAATGATTAAAATCAACCTGTGATTCGGCCCACTTCTACTATTTTAATTCAATAATATCTTTATTTTGAATATGATTATTTTTTATCAATATAATTCAGAACAATCATATCCCATTATAATGTAATTTAATGTTCAATTGTTGACTTTTAATAGTAATGTTTTATTTTTTTAATGTATTTTTTATATAATTTCTTTCTTAATTATTAGTACTTAATTTAATTTAAATTTAATGTATAATATCAATGTAATTAATTCATGTTTCTATTTTTAATTTAACTTTTCCTTATGTTCTTTATTCTAGATAATTATTTCAATTGTAATCAAGACTTGTCCTTTTTTTGTGAATGATGTGCATGCCTATAAGTAACTTATTTACTCAGAATCCCATCGTAAATGTTTGTACATGTCTTATTTGTAAATAAGTTGTTGGTGTGCCTATATCAAATAAATAAACAAATAAATGTTAATAATAAATTGGTCAAGTGTTAGTTGGACTCGCGCACCGAGGGTTCTTTACAAATTTGTAGATATGTAACTACAAATTTACGGTTTTTGGATTTTTTCCTTTACTTGTTCTACATGACATTGCTTCTTGCCAAATTTCATGAATCTATGTCAACGGTAAGTACCGTTTAAGTTTTAATTCCCTTGCAAGTGTTAAAATATGTGGCATAAACGGAACATAAACGCCCGTATATTTTGATTGTGTTGACTTAGCCTTATTTGATTTTTACACTGCTTCAAGGGATTGCAGCTTGCAGTATTTGATGTTAATTTCAACTTGATAATTCCACACGTTCCTGAGAAAAAGGGTCTTGACAGACGGACAACAAAGTGATATTATAAGGGTTCCGTTTTGCCTTTTGAGGTATGGAACCCTAAAAAACCTGACAAATGATAGTTTGTGTAGGCTTCCATAATTAGGCAGGCAGGCATACATAAAAACCATCTACTTTAAAAAAAAATGTAACCATAACCATGTTTTTTTATATGTTGCTAAGCCAATTAATATATAAAGGTTACTCACTAGATAAGCATACAGCAATTAAAGTAATATATTATTTAATTGATAATAATTGTTTTTAAGTAATAATATTATTAAGGCAAGTTATACTTGGATAACCTGACATGTCCTAATAAGAATTTATTATGAATATTTTCCACTCACTCTCCATTAAATAGTAGTAGTTTATGCAAATAGAGTAAAAATAAAATGTTTTGGGCTTAATGTCCAGAGAGTGTGACCACTTTTAGAGGTGGTCTAATTAAATAAAAAGTAATAAAATACAAGTGGCAAACTGATAGACCATGTCCGGACTAACACATGCTAGTTGTATTTACAACTTTTATTTATGGATTTATATCTAGTGTTTAGGAATAAGGAAGTATGTATTTCATATTGCCAAAAAGGAAAACAATTATCCTCTCTGCTATGATTGTTTTGAAAACCCTTAATTTTCAATGATCATGACAATTTGTGACATTTTATTTATCAGGTATTATTTATTACAATTTTTAGTGTTAGTTATGGCACAGAGTCATGATAAAATTATACAATGAGGCCTTGTGACTTCATAACTAGATTAGCGTCAAAACAATAGTGCCTATGCTTATAAATATTGAATAGATAATAATGTTAGCTTACCACTGCCACTGCAAAATGGTGAGTCAGCTGATCCATCCTCTAAGTCTTGAAGTATCTCCTGTTTACCAACATCTGAGTCACCAACCAGCAATACTTTTAATAAGTAGTCATAAGATTTAGGCGCTGCTGGGGGTCGTCCTAAAATGTGAAATTTCAATTCTTGAATTAAAACAGTATCATGTTACCCATAAGTTAAATATATGAAAATTATATTTTACTTGTTATTTCATAGATGCCTAGCAATACTCAAAGATTTTATTTGTTGTATTAGGCTTTACTAGGCCAACAGATTTACATCCTAATTCAGAAGTTGTCTATGTAAAGTATCCAGAAATTATTTAGGGCAGTTGTTATGGTAGTTCAGGGCTGACAAGATATATCTCACAAAGAAAGATTCACTATTGATCTATTTATTATGTTTTTGCTAAGAATAGCAGTATGCATTAACATGACAAGGTTGGGTAAGGTGCCATAAATAAATGCTGGCTATTTGGAGCTTGACCCACTCTGTTTTGTTTTAGTCCATTCCAAAGAATCATGTTAATGGGCTGTCCATGTCCACGAAGCTGTTTGTCATTGTGATAAATTGGTATGAAACAAACATAAATTTACAATTATATATTTCTATGTAAATAATATCACACTTAGAAGGTAGCTTTGCTTCAAAATAGTATTAATTGGAACCAGTAATTTACAATTATTTATGTAGGAAAGTGACAGTTCACACTTGCTCTAATCTACAAGTTATATTACTTTACCTGTTCTTTGATGATGTGATCGAGGTAATGTAGTACTTCCATTTTGTGTGACTTGACTAGTCCCTTGTTGTGGTGTCGCTACCATTCCAGACGATGGGTACATAGTCATGGTGAGCTCGGAGTAACTCGCCTGATCTCCAGGTGGTCTATTCCACACGCAAGTTTATACATAATACCGCTGAATTTAGCCGTTCCGGTGATCCATGAATATATACTTTCATAAAATACATAAGGCCATTCGAACAAGCAATAATCTGTTTATCAAAACAAGGTATAATCCACTTTTTCTTCAATCTGCCAACCAAAATAACATAGGTACGTTCTTGTGGACAAGGTCGCCGCTTGTTGAGGTTTTCCAATGAGTTTACTTAATTATTCCGTCCTATCTCTAGTGTGAACGGTGTTATAATTTTATTTTCACTAAATTGCTTTCTCAATTACGTTTAATTGCGATATCGACACAAAAACAACCCAAATTTCACGAATAAAAGAATGAATGACGACTAACGACTTCACTCAGATGAACGAATGCACAGACCAACGAAAGATTGGAATATTTTTTTTAAATCTATGGTTTTTCCGAATTTGGTAACTGCTTATTATGCTTATTACTTAAACATAATAATTGGGGATTGATATTTCATGAAATAGTTATTCAATCCCATTGAATAACTGTAATACTATATGAACTAACTAATAGGATTGTATTGATGTTTTTAATGATTAAAATTCTGTAAAGTCATATGTTACGCTAACAAATCATATTATAATCAACATTCAACGTAACACTGACGGGGGGGCTTATCATCAGCTCTTATAGCAGGGCAGAAGTTTACCTTATTTTTAGGGTTCCGTACCAAAATGGTAAAAAGGAACCCTTATGGTGCGACTCAGTTTGTCTGTCTGTGCGTCTGTCACAACTATTCCAAATTGATAGCATTAGTGGTTCTTGAGATATCCATTTCAAGAACCACTAATGCTATCAATTTGTAATTTGGAATAGTTTTTGTCAATTTGTAATTTGGAATAGTTTTAGATGACGTTTGCCCGACTATTTTGCAAATAAGATTTTTTAAATTGTCTTTTATTGTGTCTTAAAAATTCGAAGTGGGGCTACTAGGGTATGTGGGGTATCATAGGATTGAACGATGTTTGCACATTCTCAAACATGTTTTCATTATTTTTTAGGCCGCATTGTTTTCGACTTTTTATGACCGCTCCCCCTCCCCCCTTATCTCCGAAGTTTGCATAGAGAAAATATTGAAATTATTTTATGTGATAGAATTTTATGTAAAAATTACTGGAAAAATAAAACGATGTCTTAAAGCACATTTTCAGAAATTATCAACAAATATTACATTAGTTTCACTATAGGTCAAGAGATGGCGCTGACCTAATTCTGCAATATGCTACACCGCAGTGTTAAAATTCTCTGACGAATATAATCCAAAATATTTATATCTGATGGTACGGAACCTTCGGTGCCCGAGTTAGGGTTCGACTCGACAGTCTTACCAAGGGGTATCGTATTACCCAGTAACTGAGTTGGTAGGAGGTCAGATAGGCAGTCGGTCCATTTAAAATACTGGTATTCAGTTATACCCGGTTAGACTGAAAGCCGATTCCAACCTTGTTGGGAAAAGGCTAGGCAGATGATGATGGTCTTTTCCCAATCAACCTTGAACCTCAATGCTTTAGCGATAAAGTTGAATGTCTGTAAAATAAATTTGACAGATTGTAGTAGCTTGATGTGCTTTTAAATATTAGCATGTAAAACATTCAAAAATATAAAAATAGTAGCCCACCGCTATCGGGAACAGGGTCCAAGGTACTGGCGGTCGGGGCTCCGTATAGAGGAACCTCTAACTATGCGAGCCGTGTCCAGAAGTAACGCTTTTTTACTCGAGCCCTTGATCCAGCTGCCCGACTAGATCCTCCTCAGGTGTTGGTCGAGGCAAGAGCCTCGACCAACACCTGAGGAGAATAGCCAAGAGGCTATAAAGCCATTTGCTGTCAGGAGTATCGGCACAATGCTCGCTCGAGGGTCTTAGCATTTAAAAGGCCTTGACCTCCACAGTTTCGCGGGACAGTCTCATTACTGATAACCCGATAACACGGTTATCGGTACTGCATATCGAATGATGTACAGTCAGCAGCGTACGGAGTACGGACCCTCTAATCCAGGGCGTCGAGTTCGTTCTGAGTCCATTTGAGTATGCCGAAAGAGTACCTATGTACATCAAAACAGGCGGGAACAAGATGCGCGCCTGACAGAAGACTATTAAATACTTTCTTCAGGCGGCCAAAGAAGCGCTCCTTCAACGTTTGTTTCATGTCAGTAACATTGATGCTTAACGCTTCTGAAATATTCAAATACTTGTAGGTTTCGGATGCGCAGAGGGCTCTAGGTTTATGAAATCCGAGAGTTGGGTTCCCACGGATTCCACAATCTCCCCTCGCTTTACATGCATGACCCCACATTTTATTTTATTTTTATGTACTTTATTGTACACCAGAAAATACATTGGTCCACATAACCTCACCACCTCTCCTCAGCCAACAGACTAGATCTGAATCCTCCAGCAGTGCGCTTAGAGAATTCAAGGCTAACCATAACCAAAGTCGACTCAAGCTATTACCCTGAAATATGGCTCGCTTGATCCTTATCGGCTCACTAGTCCTCTGGATACTTCAACATCCTGAATAGCGAAGGACCGTCCTATGTCCGTACGTAGGTATTGCCCCATGCAAGACATCGGGAAGGTGCGCGCGCAGAGTTCTATCTACTTTATACAACTCCAGCACCCTCATGAGCTATGTATGTGGCACCGAGGCATAGCCCTTCTTATGAACAATCCAACATGACGAAAGATCCTTTCGGGAACGACGAACCTGTTGGCTAATGGCCATATCAATGAGGAGCAGCTCCTTAGTACGTAAGACCGGTGTCTTACGTCCATTTTGAGAGACAGACATGGTGGAGATTTGTATTATTCTTATTCGTTTTCATTCTTTTACGTATCTCGGCGTTTCGCCGGATTTATAGGGTACCTAGTACGGGTCAAAGCCAAGTGCTACCCCTGGGAATTGGTTAGATCATAATAAGATGATGGTGTCACCGGATTTTGTGATGGTGTGTAGGTATTTAGGGCTGATTTTTGAATCATCTGCTAACTTTATTCGAGGAATAATTTTGAAATTTTGACAGTTATTTCATACAAAAACTGTCAAACGTCAATTTTATTCTTCGAATAAAAGTAATCTGGCGATAGAAAAATCAGCCCTTATTAGTGTAGTTGTGAGTGTAGGTAGGTACAACATACATTGTCTGTATATTATATTTGATCTTATACTATCAGAATGCCAATGAAAGGAAATTCTCGAGTAATTCTTTCTTTACTATTGTTTTTAGTATCTGGAGCCGTGTTTCTGAAACCATACTATTATTAACTATTAGGTAGGTTGGTTGGTTCGATATGCGCTGTTTTGATAAAGGTGACAAATGAGGGTAGAATCCTGTGAATTTTACTTTTAAATTTTTCGTGTAACTGTCATACTTAGATTGAGTTCGTTGGACCATTTCATCCTGCATTTAGCTGATTGTGAGTGCGGTTGGGTGTTCGTTGAAATGAAACAAGCTCCTGTGGTGTTGACGCTGTAGTTGTAAGTTATTGGGTGGCTTTAAAGTATTTTCTTACTTCTAGCCTAGTTGAAAAGAGTTTACTGGAAGCATAGACTTATAAAAAGTCTATGACTGGAAGTTAAAAATTTTTTGGACACCATTACTCTCCTTTGATCTCTAATTCTTTGCTTAGAGACTTTCATGTTTGGGATATTTTTAATGAATTTTTGATGTAATGATGTTAGGTATGCATTTATGACAGATTCTAAGTTTGTAATTATAAGTTAGGTACGCCAAATAGATTCGTTCATTTATTTACTCCATTTTTTTCACGTATTTTTTATTTAAGACACCAGTGGGTGAGAGGTTATTGGCTAAATTAGCCTCCAAAACAACATTTACTGTCGGTGGTGATGATGCTGATGATGATATTGAAGAACGTGATGATTCGATTGATGAAAATATGGTCCTCGGAGAGGCTGATGATTAGAATTTATTTATTTGTAACAATGTAGTTTTACATAGTATGGTGTTAATATTTTTTAAGTTCTATACATGCTGTACAAACATATGGCGTACAAATATTCAAATGTCATTCTTATATAATTAAGTACAGACGCCAGCAGGTCAAGCTACCCGAAACTGTCAAATTTTCCCAATCAACCTTGAACCTTAATGCTTTAGCGATAACGTTGAAAATCTATTAAAGAAACATGACAGATTGTAGTAGCTTGATGTGCTGGCGTCTGTACAATTAAGATTTACAATAAGTCCAAATCCAATATATGTAGGTAGGTACAGACGCCAGCAGGTCAAGCTACCCGAAACTGTCAAATTTTCCCAATCAACCTTGAACCTTCATGCTTTAGCGATAAAGTTGAAAATCTATTAAAGAAACTTGACAGATTGTAGTAGCTTGATGTGCTGGCGTCTGTACATGATGAAACCGGTGGTGTTTCATCATGAACTACTTTTGTTTTGTTTTCGATTTTGTTATCATAAATAGCAGAGATATTATGGATATGATATTTCGCATCTGGATATAGGAATACAATTATATCGGTTTCAGATATGGTTACGGATATGTAATTATTTCGGATTATCCGTTAGTTTTGGTTACGGATATTAGATTGAAGTAAAACACAAACACAAATAGTATGTAATAATTTGGTTATATTTATAGGGTTTATCTTGTCTAGATTATCATTTGGTATTATAATCAGTCATATAGGTAAGTAATTATTTAGAGATGTTACAAAAACCTGTAGAAACATGTCGTTTTCTAGACTCTGCCCTTATACGAAACTTGTGAAACGGTTATATTTTTATTTCGGATATCCGATAGTTTCGGTTACGGTTACGGAGCTCCATAACATCCCTGATAAATAGTCCCACAAGTAGCTAGGGACTAATAAAGTCGACCACAGCAGAGCCCTACGTTCACTGTGGTAAGGATAAGTGAAACTGGAGGTCCCCTTTTATCGAGTTGGCACACTAGCGACTAGCGCGTTCCCCTAGCCATGCAACCCTCGGTGTGTGCGACCTTGGCTTGGACAGATCTGGATCTCTGTCGACAAAGTAAACTCTAACGGCACCTATCTAGGGTTCATTAGAGCGCACAAGCCCCACCACGACGTCAACGTAGAGATATGGCGATGGGACTATTATTATACAACTGGCCGGTGCAGGTGGTCGCCACACACAGGGCAAAGTACTTCGGTAATCTAGGTACCCTCCATGAGATTATCAGCAACACCAAGTCGTTCCTTATGGAGCTGGGGTGGATCGAATAACAGAGCCCGTATATTATATTTGTATATGTATATATATTTGTACACCATTAATTGTTAACTTTATTTTTATGTTATAGCGATCATACACACTGAAAATTTCAAGGGTCTACCTATTACGGTTCAAAAGATACAGCCTTGTGACAAAAGGTCGGACGTACGGACAGCGGAGCTTTAATAGTAGGGTCCCGCGTGCACATGTGGGTACAGAACTAAGCAGCAACTGACTGCCTTGGCCACTCTCTATCTATTTCCCATAGTTACGGTTTTAACCATGAAACCCTGTCTCGAAAACTGTTAATAGTTTGATAATTAATAACTATGCCAGAGAGCCAAGCGAGGTTGAAGAGGTGGATGATACAAAACAAGTAATTTTACGTTAATATTTTATTTAAAGATTCAATGCTAATATTCGAATAAGGCACTTAAGTTCAACAAAACAAAAAGTAAAAAACTATATACACCGTTAAATTTTGATCTTTTTAATCCTTAAAAGGGGTCATTGTACTCATCATTATGAACAACCTTTACTACGGGACCAACCCTGAAATCGTGAAAAAAAAAATCAGTTGATCCATACATTATGTCGAGTTATGTAAACATAAATCTATGCATCCACTGATTTTTTTTTCACGATTTCAGGGTTGTTCTGTAAAAGTTGCTCATAATGATGAGTACAATGACCCCTTTTAAGGATTAAAACGATCAAAATTTAACAGTCGTATTAAATTAAAAAACTCAATACATTATGTAGTTAAATCAGTAGGTTTCAAAACCAGGCAGGGGGAATGTCCTACTGTAGTTTTCAATTTCTTCCTTGAGTTTCTTGATTTTTGCCTGGAAGTCTGCACTTCCTTCAATGGTTTTGTTGAAGTCGGCTACCTTAGGACCAGACACCTTGGTGATCTCTTGGGCAAGTTTCAGAGCTTTGTCGATATAATCCACTACCCTGTCAATGTCGGTTTCTTTCAAGTTCCTTGTGGTTAGCGCGGGAGTACCTAGAGAAAACAATAAAAAAATGTTGACAGTGGCATGTTTTATGTTACATGATGATTCATTACAGATATGAGAGTTTTTTCAACTAGACTTAATTTAGACTATATTTTAATTTCAATTAGTCGTTTTCAAGTTTTTATGTGTCAGCGGAAACTGCGAATTGGAATGTGTAGCGTGGGACATCGCCAGCTAGTTGGACCGACGATCGAAAAAGGTGGCTGGTCAAGTTGATTGATGCTCATATGAAAGACAAACATGTTGCCGTTTTTAAAGGTAGCTTACCAAGCCTGATCCCACTAGGATGGAGGGCACTCTTGTCTCCGGGCACGGTGTTCTTGTTGCAAGCAATACTGCAGAGCTCCAAGATACGTTCAGCCGGGGCGCCAGTCAGGCCGACACTGCGCATATCTACCAGAATCAGATGCACATCGGTACCGCCGGTCGCGACGGCGTAACCTCGAGACATCAGACCCTTGCACAGACGCTGGGCGTTCTTCACCACCTACGTCAAAGAATAAGGATGAATATTGCAGCTCACAAATGAAGGTGTTTTTCATGAAACTGACAAATGACAATCATAGTCGAAACAGATAATTATGTATGGTTAAAAGTTTCACACTGAAATACCATGGGGTATCGTGTTACCCAGTAACTGGGCCAATGGAGGCCACATAGGCAGTCCTTCCATGTAAAAAACTGGTATTCAGCTGCATCCGGTTAGATTAGAAGCCGACCCCAACATAGTTGAGATAAAGGCTAGGCAGATGATGAGATGTGTTTTTGCTTGGAGAATGCGAAACGAGGAACTTATGGCAGGGCGCACTTGAGCTGTGGAGCGAAGGTTTTCGCGTGCTACGCGTGGTTGGTAGCAGCTGGATGAAAGTGGCCTAGGATCGACGTGAATATGGCGAGCGATTGAAGAGGCTTATGTCTATCATAACGTATGCATAACTTTATCATTTCTTACCTGCTTCTGATATTCAGCAAATTCAGGGGTGGCGGCTTGCTTCATAGCGGTGGCGATGGCTGCAATAGCGTGGTTATGTGGGCCACCCTGCAGTCCAGGGAACACGGACAGGTTGATTTTGCTCTCGATGTCGTACATGACCTTCTGGCCATTGGCCTTCACGGACCTAACTCCTTTGCGGAAGAAGATAACACCAGCGCGTGGCCCACGTAGAGTCTTGTGGGTGGTTGTCGTCACAATATCACAGTATTCAAATGGGCTGGGAATTACACCTGAAAAATTATTTTGTTTTAATTTATTTCATGCCTGGAAGGGTTCCGAGGAGGCCTTTGCTAAGCAGTGGGACACTATAACATATGTAAAAAATAAACAATTATAAGCCTTTCGGAGTAGAGGTTAGTAAGACAGTCGCTTGTCGTACTCAAGGTTACGGGTTCGAACGTGAAAATACCAATGACCTTGTGGCTAAATACCAATGTGCCTATTGAGTCACATTGGTATTTAGCCACAAGCTCCTCATTCACATTGATGAATGAGGAGCTTGTAGCTAAGTAATAACAGCCGCACGGGTCGATCCATCAGGATAAGCTACGCTTGCCGCGGTTGGTCCGTGGATGGGTGACCATCTTCATATACCAAGACCCCTCCGTGCCTCGGAAAGCACGTTAAGCCGTTGGTCCCGGCTGTCATTCGTGGATCTTCGACAGTCGTTACGGTCGTCAGGAGCCCGAAAGTCTGACAACCAGTCTTACCAAGGGGTATCGTATTACCCAGTAACTGGGCTGTGGAGGTCAGACAGGCACTCGCTCCATGTAAAATACTGGTATTAAGCTACATCCGGTTAGACTGGAAGCCGACCCCAACATGGTTGGGAAAAGGCTAGGCAGATGATGACTCAATACCAATGTAGGTATGTAGATAAGGTCTTCACATGTTTGAACAATTCCATCATTGCAAATTATGGAATACAAAATACTTGTCTCGTAATGTCTAGGTTCATTTTAACTGTTATGTGGATTAACTGAGACGTTGCCAGAGGTAGCAGCGCGGTGCAGAAGGGGTGTGATGCGAGAGCTCAGTGATTCGTCAACTTGTGACTTCCGCACCGCGCAGCTACCTCAGGCAACATCTCAGTTAAGCGGTCGGCCTATAACCCACACTGATCAAGCATGGCTATTATTGCCTGTTCTTTCATAGGAGAAGAAGCCTTGCAGTAGGACAATTATTATGAAGGGTACGATCCATTACCAGGTTGTAAATAAAAAAACTCATAATCAGAACCCATACCTGCAGCAACAAGTCCAGAAACATGGGCCATATCAGCCATCAAGTACGCGCCATTCTCGTCAGCGATCTGACGGAAGCGCTTGTAGTCCAGACAGCGCGAGTAGCAGCTGATGCCAGCGATGATCAAACGAGGTTTGAAGATCCTCGCCGTCTCGGCCAACTTGTCGTAGTCGATCAGACCTGTTTTAGGGTCCACCTACAAACGAAAATTATAATTAAATACTAGATTCTGCACGCGACTTCGTCCGCGTAAAATTTCTTGCTCCCCAACACACGTAATTTTAATTACTTAATTTTCGCTAGCGTTCTTTCAATTTTTTTGGTCGGCTCTAAGAGTCCTAGCGTGATGTTAAATAAGCCTAATAGCCTTCCTCAAGAATTGGGCTATTAAATGCAAAAATATTTTTTCAAGTCCGACTGATAGTTCCAGAGTATGTTTGTTTTTTCCAAACAAACTAATGTTTTTTCAAACAAACTAATGTTTTTAACTAATGTTTTATGTTGTGGTGTGTTACCTAACTGATTGATATAGCCAATGATATTATAAGTAGTAATTTACTTATAATATCATTGGATATAGCGTGTAGATTTTTGAAGTATGTCAGGCCCTTGACATGTAAACTCACTTTATGTACCTACATTTTATAGTACGCCCTAAGGGCAGGACATACGATCGATTCTGTAAAAATCTCACCGTGAAAAGTTAGATGAAGTGAGCTAAGAATGAGCTGTCAATAGTGTCAATCCCTAGTTTCACGGTGGGATGGTTACAGAATCGCACTGCTGTTCGCAAAACACTAAATTAACACCAGCTGTATTATGTACACTATCCTATGATCCACAATAGACGAATTGAATTGAATATAAATAATTATTTCAATAAATTATGGAGATGTACTGGATGTTTAGGGACCCAGTGAATTACAAGAGTATAAAGATATCTACGCTGGGACATTTAACTACCTACTTTAATTACGGTCACCAAGCTAAAATGTTTAAAATCGTCATCATAATCAACCTATAATGTTCCCACTGCTGGGACACAGGCCTCCTCTCTGTGAGAAGGAATGTGCTATAATCTACGACGCGAGCCCAGTGCGGGTTGGTAGATGTCACATGTCTTCGAATTTTTGATTCTAGGACATGCCGGTTTCCTCACGATGTTTTCCTTCACCGGTTTGAGAGCAGTGGTGATGAAATAATTTACATACAGTAAAGCGCCTGTCTGGGTTCGAACCGGACGGTTCGGTTTTTTTCTTTGCATACTCGTTAAAACACATTTATCTGTTTTTTCTCATCCCAAGGTCATAATAATATCATGACCTTATTTTTATCTACAGAACGCAAACGTCAATTGAACTGGCTCTGAGTTCATTGGTCAAAGTGACTTTGTCATGATCGAGAGAAAATGATTGTCCAGATTACGTCAACATTACGGGTGTGACCGAAGACTATTGCCTATTACATTCGCTTATCAGTGCAAATAGTTCAATAACAAAAAACCGGCCAAGTGCGAGTCGGACTCGCCCATGAAGGGTTCCGTTACGTTACGATTTATGACGTATTAAAAAAAAACTACTCACTAGATCTCGTTCAAACCAATTTTCGGTGGAAGTTTATATGGTAATGTACATCATATATATTTTTTAGTTTTATCATTCTCTTATTTTAGAAGTTACAGGGGGGGGGACACACATTTTACCACTTTGGAAGTGTCTCTCGCGCAAACTATTCAGTTTAGAAAAAAATGATATTAGAAACCTCAATATCATTTTTGAAGACCTATCCATAGATACCCCACACGTATGGGTTTGATGAAAAAAAAAAATTTTAAGTTTCAGTTCTAAGTATGGGGACCCCAAAAATTTATTGTTTTTTTTTCTATTTTTGTGTGAAAATCTTAATGCGGTTCACAGAATACATCTACTTACTAAGTTTCAACAGTATAGCTCTTATAGTTTCGGAAAAAAGCGGCTGTGACATACGGACGGACAGACAGACAGACAGACATGACGAATCCATAAGGGTTCCGTTGCCATTTGGCTACGGAACCCTAAAAACGATACGATTATTTATAGCACGACTTCATAGAAACTGAAAGTAGGTATTGTCGTGGGTTGTTGTGCAATTATACGGGCGCGGGCGTGTCGATTGGTTTAACTTATTGAGTACTGCGTTGCTTCTGCCCGCGGCTACGCCCGCGTGGATGCAAATTATCCCACAGGATTGTGCTTATGTCCTTCCCCAGGATGCCATTTATGTCTTTGCCAAATTTTATCGAAATCCGTTCATTGGTTTAGGCATAAAAAGGTAACATACAGACAGAGTTACTTTAGAATTTATAATATTAGTATCCTAATTCCTTCCTACTAATATTGTAAATGTGAAAGTTTGTATGGATGGATGGATGTTTGTTACTCTTTCACGCAAAAACTACTGAACGGATTTGGATGACATTTGGCACACAGATGGTTTAAAACCAGGATTAACATATAACAGGATTTTAGCCCGATATTTCCACGGGAAACCTCGGGGCGCAGCTAGTGGATTAATAATGTTAGTCTAGTAACAATGCTATACTGCGTATGCGTAACGTTCTCTTTTAAAAGTTTTATTATTGCTGTAGTTTGTATCTTAATTAAAGTATGCTTAATCTACCATTCAAATGGGTAATTAAGAAATGTTACGATTTGCTCAAGATTTGCGTCACCACTGATTACCTACAGTTGAACGGTGACTTTCATAAAATACGAAATAAATTCACCTTGGAAAGAGAAATTAGACAGAGTAAATTAAAAATCATTCACATTACCTTGTATGGCATGCTTTCAAAGAAGATTGAGGTGGCAGAAATCTTCTTGGTGGCAGTGAAGAAGCCGTGGGTAAGATGACCACCATCAGGCAGGTCTAATCCCATGATCCTGCCATGAGGTTCTACTACACCCGTGTATACAGCGAAGTTAGCTGGTGATCCTGGAAAAATAATATTTTTATAAGTAAATATTTTAGTACAAGCATACTGAATGGGGTACAGGGGATGTCTGAAGAGAATGGTCTTTTAGCGGTCACAAACTGCCTCTGACTGGTTCTATGACATAGAAAATGGATAACCTTCAGAATATAGCAGTTTAAAAAGGAACTGAGCCCATAAACATAGAATCTATGTTATTGGGATTGGTTTCCGCACTTATTCCTTCAGGTGGACCATTGTATGGAATACTGAAGGTAGTGTATAGAGATTTAAGATACAAAGTGTAAGAGGAGAACTGGTGAATATCGCTCCCAAATGGTTTTAGTTGGTGACAGTCAGGCATATCCGGATTTCACTGGTTTCCCTACAAAACTGAAGTATTTATGCAGTGCTTCAGTAATTCAACTAATACACAATTAACATAATATGAAGTAGGTACTCAATAAGACCTCCAACATAATACGTTTGATAAGGGAACCTGTTGTTCAACACAGTTGATGATATCAGTAATTAAAATACTTGAAGCCTTTATATATTGTTTATCTCAAGTACCTATGTCTTACTTAACTGGCTGGGAACTACATAATTGAATGGAATTTTTTGTCTTGTTTCTGCAATAAAAATTATAGTAATGGTTTTTTACAAACTTAAAATCAGAATAAAAAACTACAATGAAAATATCCAGACCAAAATGATTTTTATGTTATTATAGTTTGAATTTTAGTTTGCGTTCAGTTTATAACATAAATAAATGCAGTTCATTAAAAAAAAAAATGCAGGTAGTACCTGAGTATGGCTGCACATTGACTCCCCATTCCTCCGCACTCACCCTGTAAGCCTCAAGAGATCTCTTTTGTGCCAGGAGTTCAATTTCATCAATAAACTCATTGCCTCCATAATACCTGTAATAAAACCATATTTTCTTAGGAAGAAATATTTAAACTTTTTGGTAAAAATTAATTCATTATTTATTTAAAATTAAGTTGTTGCATGAAAGACATGGTTTAGTGTTTGCCCTTAACTTTACCTTTGGTTGGGCATGCCCTCAGAATATTTATTGTGCAGACATGTGCTCAGGCACTGCAATACTGGCAGAGAAGTGAAGTTCTCGGAAGCAATCATCTCCAATCCAGCTCTCTGACGTTCCTTCTCATGTTTGATGATGGCAAATAGCTCAGGGTCCGTGTCCCACAGGTTTCCATTCAGCATTGAGCTACTCATGGTTGGACTGCTATGTACTTGTCTATTTAAATATAAAGTCTGAAATATTATCACAGCCTTTTAATAAAACTGATTATTAAAACGTTTAATTAATACTCTATGTTTAGTGAATTTAAAATTCGAATTCTATTGCTATTAAATATGTTGGGTAACTTTTTAAAGACACTGTATCCTTACAAAACAAGAATACAAACTGAACGTAATCAAACGTTATATTGTAATATAAAGGAGAAACGCTGACCTAAAACTGATAACTAGATAATGCAATCAAAAACAAGAGTTGGTTGTAAGAAGTTATTTCCATGAGAGCTATTGCACAGAAGTACCTACGTATCAAACGCGCGCGTTTCTAAGACGTGCTTCTATTTATTTTATACTAATGTACGTACTTTAATCTAACTATTCTACAGTTTAAAGATGAACAAACGGGAGGTATGTACTTACGGAATGTAATATTTTACACAACTAATTTAAGAAAAATAACCTAGGCACAACCTACACATAACCTATCAAACTTTTAATAAGTTTTTAAAGCATGGAAAGTGCAATAAACTGGCAGTATACAACAAAACAAATTGATAACAATTAAAGTACCTTAGGGTGGATTTTTCCATAAAACGCTTGCACTGGATTCAGAAAACAGTATGATGAAACTTTGCTAAAATTTCTAGGTAATGAATGAAAACACGTTTTTACTAGTATCTTGGACATAATAATGTATTAAAAAACCACTATTCCTTCGATTACCCTAAATAATATGTTTTTATATGCGCAAACATGAGTTAACTTTTATCACTATTGATAACCCATTATGAACTCTACAGTCTTAACCAGACGTTTTGATACGACTGACGGACTGACACAAGACACTGACAGATGGAAACGTTCACAATTCCGTCGAGTGAACTCGTTCGGGCATCTGCGTGCGTTACACTGCTGTGCTTACTTTGAAATCGAAAAACAACGTCAATGTAGTTAGTTTTATGTTTGGGTTAATTATGTAAATGTTTATTCATGATATTGCTTACAAAAGACCCCAATATATATAAGTCTGTATTTAGGTATAAATCATTAGTTTAAATGATGATAAGTCAATCAGTCTACTTATTAGCTAATAGCCCAGATTGTAATGTAAATAAAGTATCACCAATAATAATTTTAATGTGATACTTTATAAAAAAAAAACAGCTAGAACCACAGTAAAAACCTTTGTTTTATCAAAACTTGCATTGCAGGAAAAGAGAAAACAAAACTGGCCAAGTGCGACTCGGACTCGCGCGCTCAGGGAAAATTAAAACGTTGAAAATGCATTTTTACGATATTTCTGGTACCTACTGGTGTTTCTGGGGTCTCATATTTCTCATATATCAGGGGACTTTTATTATTGAATCATCGAAATTGGGTATCTCCATAGGCCTCGCGAAACAAAGGAGAATCTACCGAAATAAATTGCTTGTTAGTTCGGTACATGTGCCATTGTCGGTTTTTATTCGTAAGATTTTATTAGTATAGATAGGTACCTGCCAAGTACCTAGTTCATTAGGAGATTTTGTGAGCAGACAAAGCTGCAGATTTTGTAACTTTGTCACAAGTGTGAGTGTGTAAACATAATTTATGAATTTGTGTATTATTAAGAAAGTAGGTATGGAAAATCCGACAGCTCCTAATTCCGGGACCGGTCTTAGTTGCGTATTGTTACGCGCCGCAATTAATGCCTGATTGCCTGATCTGTTTCAAGTTGTTGTTAGTGTTGATTAATTAAAGTGTAACTTTTGGTAATTTTTATCGGCAGTTTTTATTGTCACGAACCCGAAGCTCGTCTCGTAACAGTATGTACTAGCAGTGGCGGATTTACACATTGGCCGCTAGTAGACTATTCATATTTTGACGCCCCTCCCGATCTCTACAATAATATGAGTATGTCAGTTTCTAGATAATATTTATAACCCAATCAGGGGCGCCGACATTTAGAAAACCTCGTAGGTGCTCATACATATGCCCGTAAGTGGGTTTTACTATAAAGCCTACTTTCTTGCCTTATTTAGCCATCTTCTTAATCCTGAAACCGCATCTAGGTACATCCGTCTTGTAGAATTAATGATAAGTAAGAACTGCTTTTTCACCTGTAGAAACAAATAAATGAATTTGAATTTGAAAGAGACAGGAATGAAGAAATACCACGAAGTAAGAGCGAGCGAAGCGAGCTCGAAAATTTTAGCACCTCGCTTATAAACGTCCGTTCTGTTAACAATCCGGGTGGCGGCGACGATGAAATTCAATCCATTAAATATTAGAATACCATTTTGTGCGATTTTGCAAAATCATTTATTATATCGTCATTTGACGGCACGGTTGGCGCAGTGGTTAAGCGATTGACTGCTGCGCTGCGTGTCGCGGGTTCGATTCCCGCACGGAACAAATATTTGTATGACCTACATGTATTTGTTCCGAGTCTGGGTGTTTTTCTATCTATAATATGTATGTATTTACAAAAAAAAAATGTATATAAGTAGTTTATCAGGCATCTTGTTACCATAACACAAGCATTAGGTTGCTTAGCTTGGGACTAGATGGCGCTGTGTGAAATGTCCAGGGATATTATTAATATATAATATAATATCCTGGCCTATCCTAATATAAAGATGGCTGATAAACTACTTATATACATTTTTTTTTGTAAATACATACATATTATAGATAGAAAAACACCCAGACTCGGAACAAACACATTAAATCTTGTTCATTCGTTTTGACTGTAGGTATGCACAAAACAGCTAAGGCCTTTTTCTTTTTCAGATAATTTTTCACCCGTTTTAAGCAAGAAAAGCTTCTTTCACCCGAACTATTTGTCGCTGGTGTAGGTATGTACTACATAGAGCCATGCGAACTGCTATCTGCTATATCCAAGTTTGGATAAACCTTTTGCAAATTTGGTTTTCGCAGGGACGAAGATAGACTTTTCAATGATCCAGAATCTGGTTTTACCAAAATTCTTTCGAAAGGAAGGTAGCAGTGAAAATGTATGCATTCTTGTACTAAATATCTCTAAATAATTGGGATACAATACATTTCTTCCAAGAAAAGGGCTTTTTCCGCAAGGGTTGATATGACAATTCACGCATTTTGGTCAGAAATGAAAATTTTTCATTGAACCTATTGTAGGAACTATACTGCTTTGACACGCTTAATTCCATCGCCTTTCTTCAAATTACTTAAAATTTTCTCGTTTAGCTACGAAAAACTTGCAAAGAGATTCGTAAAGATCGGCAATAGTGGTCAGATCTACGGTAGAAGCCTGAATTTGAGCTTTGATTATTCTTTCCAAAAAACACGTAAATTTCTTGAAGCAACATGAAGAAGCGACAAGCTTCTGTGCAAGATTCAGCATCCGCAGTTGCCAGTTTTAAAGAGTAGGCAGAGCAATTAGGAACGAAAAAAGCATAAGGTGCTTGGCTTTGAATTTTAGCCTATAAGCCACACACCAGACATGTTCGCGGCATTACCATATGATTGTCCACGTAGAAATACTACGTAATGTCATTCGCTCCCGCACCTCAACCAAACGCGACTATAGCTTGACCAAAACCGCTGTACCGCGCCTTCGGTATGTGCGCCGCGAGACGAGGGGGCAGTGCAGGCCGCTCATTTGTCATCGCTCACGGCGTCCCGCCCCCCGCCTCGCCGCGCATTCCTCCCGCCTCGCCGCGCATTCCTAAGGCGCGGTACAGCAGTTTCGGTCAAACTATAGGCAAATTATAGAAAAATGTAGATATCTAAGTGGTGAAACATATTACATTTTGAATTATTTGTGTCAATCTAATAACCTTTATAATCTTATCTAACTAGCCTGTATTGTCCCACTGCACGGCAAAGGCCTCCCTCTCCCTTTTTCACTAAAGGCACGACACTATCGCGGCACGCGGCAGGCCGAGACGAAGATGGCGGGACGAGCTTGACTCCTACCGTAGGGACTGGCCGACACTCGCAAAAGATAGAGTAACATATAGGTATACAAACGTTATTATTTTTTTAATTCAGTAAGAAATTAAAAAAATTGGCTGCCAAAACATCTACCGCCCTAGGCTCCAGCCTATACCCAGCCTATTGGTAAATCCGCCACTGGGTACTAGGTATAACAATTAGGTTCCTACATGTTTTTAACTGGCTTCAAAAAAGGAGGAGGTTCTCAATTGAAAATGTAGTAAATTCTCTTTTTGCATTTACATACACCAAGTCAAATTAAATTAGTTAGCGAAACTCCGTAGACGTTATGGGTATCAATACCAAAACATGATAAAAAATACTGAAAATACTTTTTTCTAAACTCATACTTCAAGTACATAACTAAACGACCTGTGGTCGTTGACCCCAACAGATGATCGACAAACCATTATTATTAGTTATAATTCGCTTGTTTTCAGATAGGCATCAGGTACCTAACCACTTTGTGTTATGAATATAATACCTACCCATATGCGGTATTGTTGTTATATTACTCCGCTATTGTACCAACTGGTTGTTGTACTTCGTAGGAAAAGTTTACCAAACATCCACTGCGGGCGGAATTGTCAGCACTACAGACATTGGGACAGTTTGCCGACACAAACGTTGGCACAAATGCAATACTGTGGCTCTGCGTGACACAACACTGTGGCTGTCACACACAGAAGCGCTGTTATTGTTTACAATAATTAATTTGCAGAACTTGACGGTCGACGGTAATTAATTACAAGTTGAAGGCTATTTGGAAACAGGCCATAACTGAATCTATCACGTTTGAAAACGCAACGTTAAAGATATCACGTGATTGAGTTGGGTTTGCTGACATAGGTCAGATAAATTAACTAAGAGCTGATTTTTCAATCATCTGATAACTTTATTCGAGGAATAATTTTGAAATTTTGACAGTTATTTCATACAAAAACTATCAAACGTCAATTATATTCAGCGAATAAAAGTTATCTGGCGATGGAAAAATCAGCCCTAATTTGAATATAACCTGATTACCTACGTAATCATAATAATTATATTATGCTGAAAATTATTTACTTTATTTCCCTCCCACTGGAACGCCATAAAGCAATTATTACACCAATGGAGCAAATAAGAGATATTTGCTCCATTGGTGTAATAATTGCTTTATGCCCGCGCACAGGATGGCAAGCAGTACATGAAGAGTCATGTACTGCTTGCCATCCTGTGCGCGGTGGACATCGAACGGGCAGCGATGGATCACGCACGCTTGCGCAGCGTCAAGACACTTCTCTATTGTTCCATCTAAATTGTGCTCATTCTTTAAATCAAGAACGATCTGAAGATCGTAGTGGTTTCGAGGCTCGAGCACACGTTGCAGGTTCGGTAATGGGATAAACAAAAATGTTTTTTAGTAGTTTCTTCTTTGTATGAGAATACTTCAATATTAAATACCTCTTCCTGATTGGTAAGTAGTAAAATTTTTTTTCATCTCTTAAATAAATTGCAAACTATAGTTTTGTATAATTTAGAAGCATTTTTAAAATTTTGAAAATGAAGAACTATGGGTCCGTTTATTATGATATTTTGATTTTGACTTGAAAGAGCATGGCAGTTGAGAATATGGTCTCACTGGTGGTGGCACGTGTGTTGGATCATTCGGTTCTCTACAAAATGTTTGAGCTGGGTGGTGCTGATCCACGCGTCATGTTCGTGAACGGCGGTTGAGACTGGTCATCTCTTAACTGCCAGGGCTTATTTTTAATTTTATATTTTAAACCGTTTCTTTTTTACATTGTTCTCACATATAGAAGCAATAATAATGTACCCAGGATTTTGTAATAATATCTTGATTTAAAAGAGTGTCCTTGGAGTTTCTTGCCCGTTCTTCTCCATAGAGATCTACGTTTTGGAATGAGCAACTAGCTTCAAGTTTCTGACTAACTGACCGACAATTTAATTTTGACAATTCAAAAGTGGCTGTAAATGGTTTAATTGAAATAGATGATTTGAATTTGAATGCTTTGCACCTACAGCACCACGACGGCAACGCCAATCAAGAAGGAGTGTAACTATTGTGTAAATATTAAAATAGGTAGGTCCCGCTTAATAGCAAACGACATCGCAGCAGGCCCAGACAGAGACTGCGGGATGAGCTGGTCTCCATTAACAAAGATTGGTCTTTGGCAGATCTGCGGGGGAATTGCGTAACAAACTAGTAGCAATGGATTGCAGGACAGATAGAGGTAGAAGAAGAGTAAGGCCTCTTTAGGAGTACGGTCAGGAGAAAAGCCGATTAACACTTTTACTTTTACACAACATCTATTAGGCATTCGATATTACACTTTATTTCAACATTTTATAAAAATACCCAGCTATGAATTATTTTGCTTTCAAATTTGATGTCTGTCCTGATTTTATTTAAATATTGAGCTCAATAATTAATATTAAAAAAAAACTGAAGTGTTAATCTACTTTTGTCTGTAACTGTTCCTAACTAACTCAAAGCCTCATGGTCTAATTCAAGTGATAGGTAGGTAGATACTAATTGACGTGTTGAGAGTGAAGCCTTAAAAAAGTTATGCGTGGTCATACATAAAAAAAAATATACGCGTCGAATTGAGAACCCCCTCCGTTTGTTTTCGTCGGTTAAAAAAAAGAACCCGATCATGTTGGTAAATGGGATGTCGTTAGGTAAGTTCGTTGTCTGTTCCGCTGAGTGTCACAATAGTACGTGACTGACATCCTGTTGTGGTTCGTGAAGTCGTGAAATATCTGAACCGTTTCAGATAATTACTATCAAGGGAGCTAAACTCGTTAACCGTTCGCTTTTCAAGTGGATAATGAGTTGCTGGCCGGCGTTGTGTGTAGTTAGGAGCTATTATGGTTTTCATTGATCGCAGTCGAGGTTATTCGAGGGTCGAAAGACAAGGTTCAGAGTAGAGAAAAGTTTGCTAAGCTTTTTCTTCCATTGGCAAAACCGTTAACGACGTGAAAGACATTTTGTATGTTATGTCTGTGTGGTCTCGTAAGAAGAGTCTCAATCTCTATTGAACTTCACAGTTCAATAGAGATTGAGACTCTTCTACCAACGTATGTTCGTTTCCGTTTGTTTCAGTGGTAACTTGAAAATAAAACCAATTGTTAACACAGTATTTATGGTAAGTGACACAATATTATTTTCTTTATTTGAAGTAGAAGTTTGTATAGTTCGATTCAAACTTTATGGCGGCTCGCTGCGCAGTAACAAATTCACCTAACTGCGAGGGGTACTGCGCAGCAAGTAGCGCCGCCAGAGCCGCCATAAAGTTTGAATCGGACTGTAACAGATTTTTAATAAGTATACCTAATATTATTTACATTTAGGCATTAAGTAGGTATGTGGGTATCGATTGTTGAATGAAAGTAGTCCACTGTTGAATTTTAAAATGATTACCATCTGTTGCTTTTTTTTTCGCTCAAAAACTTTATTATTTTTGTTTTTGAGTAAAAAAAAAGCATTTAATCCTGCATGAGCGCTTCACCCCCAGAGCATAGAATACTATCCCTTTCTTTTTATCAGTCTGTGGCATCACCAGACATCATTCTGAATACACACATTCTAAAGAAACGTGTTTCACCAATAAACATAATAACCATGTTTCTTTAGAATGTTTTCAAGTCTCTAGGTTCGAATCTGAGCAATTCTAAAATTCTAACGTACACCAGACGCTTAGAATCCTTCGCCCATAGATAGTCGATGTGATTAAACTTTTTGAATGGCACTTGATAATAATCTATAACGTTCGGTAGCTTGTCTTTTAAAATTTTAACGTCTTCTACATTAGAGAACCAATCATTGTCACTAAAGAAGAGAGCAACAGACGCAGTGACGTCCTCCACTGCATATTTCGGAGGCTTACGGGCTCCATAAACTTCTAGATTCTTGTCTTCACCGTAATCATATCTTCTAAATGATCGTGACATCATGTTTTGTAAATAATGTGTAAATTGATTAATAGAAGCGCCAGAGGGCATGTGCCCAAAAATAACGGGTGAATTCTCCTTATTGAATTGTTCATAGTCGAATCCACAAAAACAGAATAAAATTGTGGTGCACACTATACCATTGCCTATTTCACACAGAGGAGTTTCAGAATAATAATGCTTAATAGGCTTTGGCAAGATTTCATTGATTTGAAACATTTTGACAAGTGCCATGTCGTAATAATTGAACGGAGCAGCCATCCTGGCTAATGGACTCTTGATATGCGATGTCCAAGCTAAAGGCGCTAGTGCAATCATTGTTGTAATTTTCTCATTATAATCCGGCTTCTCTGAGCACATTACAAAGAAAGCTGTAGTGCCTTGTGAATGTCCAATATACGCCAATTTGTCTTTTCTAGTAGTATTAAGCACGTAGTCAATCATAGCTGGTAAGTCATAACGGCCAATTTCATCCCAACTGAAATTCCAGAATTCTTGAGTGTCTGGAAACATGCTCACGTGATGCCTAGAGTGTTTATTTCCTCGAGCGTTGCCCATCCAGACATCATAGCCTGCTGATGCTAGCAGATATGCCAAACTACCGTCTGGTCCAGCAGTCACCCAATCATCAGCACTCATTAGTAACCCATGCATTAGTAGAACTGCAGGGCCATGGCTCTCGATCCTGAACATCCTAAGATTGTAACCATCATCCGTCTTCACATGATATTCTTGCACAGGGTAGCCATATTTAACTATCAACTGGGTTATATTTAGATCAGCATCTTCATTGTAAGCTGGTTTTGGACCACTCAAAATATCTATGACTGCTGCAAATTCCTTTAGAATTGATGCAGGATCGATTCCTAAATCATGTAACACTACGCCATTGGAAATGCAATACGTGCAGTATAAAAAGTTTATAAAAATTAAAAAATCGCAAATAAGTGTTTTCATGATAAGAAATTCTGTAAAAATACTGAAATGGTAAAATACGATGATGATTTAAAAATCAATAAAGTAGAGTTTGCCAACCTTTAGGCGGTTATCGCAATGCACCGGAAACAGCTCCGGTGTGCGGTGCTGCGGTTTTAAACTTTGACTGCAGAATCATGATTTGTATACAAAAATCGCAGGGTATACACACCGCATCTCCAGTTAAAGTTAAAAACCACAGCACCGCACACCGGAGCGGTGTCCGGTGCAATATGGTAACCGCCTTAGGTAGCACACTCCGTCAATTTTAGGTACAGACGCCAGCACATCAAGCTACTACAATCTGTCAAATTTGTTTAATAGATTTTCATCTTTATTGCTAAAGCATTAAGGTTCAAGGTTGATTGGAAAAATTTGACAGTTTCGGGTAGCTTGACCTGCTGGCGTCTGTACCTTTAATCTGAATATCCTATGGGGCCATCTCCACGAGCGAGAGAATCGCGACGGATCCGCGCTTCTATCGTCGGGTCGTTTCCACGAACAAGCGATTATTCCGCCAGCGTATCGTCGCGACTGGTAACGGAATCGCCGCGTGCCCGCGACGACTCGTAACGGAATCGCCGTGATTATTACGACGATTATCCAATTCCGTGAACATAGCACTTCCCACATCATATCAATACTTTGCTTTAATTTCTCTGTTCCGATACTCGGACAACTGAACATCGTAAAGGGCAGGTCTCTCTCTCACTTCAAGATTAAACTTTTCAATGTTAAACATTGTACTTATATCGTTTAAAAAGCTTGTTGCTTGCTTGGCGAGAGGCAACGCTGAAATGACGCTGGCGACGCTGCGTTTGACAGCGCGCCCGCCACGCGCTCGCTGCGAGAGCGCCACGTTCTGCGGCAAGAGCGCGGCGTGCGCGCCACCAGTAGCGACGATACCGCGGCGATACGACGATGTTACGCGCGCACATTGCCACTAGTCGCATCGCCGCGATAACATCGCCGCCCGTGTGGAGACGCGTTCATAGAGAGTGTATAGAAATACGTGGCACGACGATATTATCGCCGCGATTCTCTCGCTCGTGGAGACAGCCCCTTAGGTAATTACTAGCAAAAGTGTTAGCTGTTTAAAAAGCTAACACTTATTGGTATTAAAACATAATCATTAAAATTAATTTATCCATAGTAAATTCAGTTATGGAGACACTACTTCGTGAGACACTGTTCGCCTATTTTAAATGACACAATGACATACCTCAAAAGTACCAAGGGGCGATTCTTGTATTATTAAAAACGTTCGCATTCTAATCTTAGTTTCAATCTGTAAAAAACGCTTCTGATTTACCTACATTTTCGACAATTTAATGGATGGCCGCTTAAATGTGATTGTGACTAGATTCTGAACGTTTTTTTCGTTTTCGAATTGTTCTTCAGCTCTATCACGGGTGATGCTGGAAAACCTAGGAATTTAATTAAACTTTACAACAACCCATACCGGTGATGGAGATTACCTACTCGTTCTCTTTAGTCTGAAGTACCTATTGTTTACGAGAGCATATTATGGGTGTTTACATTAACGTTTTGCATCTCTGGGAACTGAGCATATCAAATCACTACAAGTAAAATACATCATTACCGTATTAACTTTAATGAAATATCGTGTCACAATATAATTAAAAATGTTTAGTGCAATTTACAGTCACAATTCCCAAACAAGAGTTCCTTTGTAGGCGAAGGAGGAAAACTGCAAAGAGAAAATATTTCTGTCTAATTACATTTAAGGAAAAACAGTGAAGTGAATAATTTCCATTGTTTGCAGCGTGTTGTGACTGCTGATGAGACAAACATAGGTACCTACATAAGAACGGGAGCAAGAGTTAGCAAAGTCGGGAAAGTGACAAATATTTTGACCAACCGCCAGTAAATGTCCAAAGATCATTGGGCATTTTTGACCCGGTACCTCGAAGTACGCGTCCATTATTGAAATGTAGTTTGTTTTGAAGGTTTAGGGTTAACAATTTACAGAATGTATTTATTTTAATCCAAATATATGGGGGAAAAAAGTTATAAGTTAATGTTAAGTTAGTCATCATTGGTACCCACGTTGGGCGCCAATCTAACGGAAGAGGAAACTTGGGGAGATAGATAAATAACCACGTAAAGTGACAACATAAAATGTTTATTTTAAAAAATAGAGAAGATTAAAGAGGACAGGTGTGGTGAGGTCTAATGGCCACTTCGATTTCCTTAGGTTCTCTTGTGAGTAGCACAGTACTCTCCTGGCTCAGCGAGGATGTCTCGTGTATCTTCTCCCGGAGAAGTCAACATATACCAAATCAGCCTGTACTGGATCAGCCACCTCAACAAGTTGAAGCAGAACCAGATCAAAAAATCGGTGTTGTGGAACCTCGAATGGATATGAGCTTTGTTGCGCTTAATGGATATAAGCGTGCATCTAATACTGCAAGGCGTTGTATATTTCGAAACTGCAGAATGGCGGTGGCACATAATGTCCGCTTATATGCCGGGTTCTGTATGCTGCACGATCATAATTTTTACATACATGGGCTAGCCCGGGTATGCAATACTCATTTCACAGCTAATGGATGGTAAGACTTACAGGATAATGAAACAACCCATGAAAACTTCAATGGCGACCATGTACTCGATATAATAAACGTATATAAATGGGGCTACGAAAACAAAAAACAGTTGGACTTCGAAAACATTAATGAGATAGTAATATAGTATGATAGTAGATAGTATTTATGATAATGAATTGCACTTTTGGACAGGTATGACGAAAAACGACTTCAATAAGATATTGAATGAGACGCCTTCACTACAAAATAGAAGCATCCTGCCACGGTTCTTGGTATGTACTTAACCAAACTAAGAACCGGCGAGCCAGATGAGCGCTTAGCAACAAAGTTCAATATATCCAGAAGAACAGTAGAAAGTGAGTTCAAAACAGCTCGGGAATGCTTAGCGGAGGAATTTATGCCACAGCATCAGGGGTTAAATCATATGTATATCCAGAGAAGAGGTCGTAGCTAGAAACTTGCTAATACCGAGTCATTTTTTAAGTGGTAACGATCATCAAGCAGTGATACTTGTTTGCTGATGGAACGTACATTTATGCGCAAAAAAGTTCCAATTTCGTGTTCCAAAGAGAATCCTATAGTTTGCATAAATATCGCAACCTTCTTAAACCTTTTTTGATAGCGTGTACCGGTGGTTACATACTCGACGTGTTCTGACCGTACAAAGCTACGACGCCGGATGCCACAATCATGAGTGAACTAATGCGTGAAGAATCACCACTACATGGTTTTTTTGCTACCTGACGACGTGTTCATATTGGATCGTGGGTTTCGGGATGCAATACAAGCTATCGAAGAAAGCGGTTATAGTCCACATATGCCAGCCACCAACAAGACAAAGACGAGAACAATTAAAAACAATCGATGCCAATAAATCAAGATTAATCACAATGGTCCGATGGGTCGTCGAGACTTTAAATGGCAGATTTTAAATTCGCCATGTGTATTTTAACGTTGCCGCGAATCACATAATGGTAAACTTCAAAATAACTGCAGCAATTATAAACGTTACTCGTCGACCATATGAAAATCATATACGCTGAACAGTTCGTAGCCAATAGCAATGATAAAATGCAACAAAACAATGAACTCGCAGAATATGTTCAATTTAAACAGACAAAGAGTAGCATTTGTGTCGCTTGACGGGAATGATCCAAATTTCAATGATTTTCCACAGCTTACCTATGAGGAATTGATACCATTTACATTAAGATCCTATCATTTGAGAATTGCAAGGTCATATTGTGCCGAACACATGCGGCAAAATGGCGTCTAGCATATAGAAATGTACCGGCACTAAGAAATGGTCCAAAATAAAACATTAATAAGAAGCCGAATCCAGTCACGCCATGTGCGAATGAGACTATATTTTGATTATTCCCACTCTAAATGGAAGAGACAAAGTATTCAAAAATATTATTGTTCCTGCATACACGGCCGCCGTACTGTTGGAAGCTGCTCGCATATCGCGAGTGTGGTTTACTTCTTATCGTGGGCAAGACATCAGGAAGGAATAGATGCACCAGCAAGGTTTTTAGGCGATGCTACGATTGATATTGATGGTGTTGAATAAAATGTGAAAAAAATAATGTAGGTCATAAACTAGTATTTTTATAAATGGGTGCTTGGAATGACGCGGGAGAAACTGCGGGGAACAAGATAGAAAAGCTCCTAAACATTCTTGTGCCTTTTTACGAAGATACGTGTGTAAGTATTTTATATATTTATAAGGATATACTCGTACTTTCCCATACTTTTAAGGAATGCGAATCATCTCATTGGGTAATATTCATGGTCTTTAACATACTCCGGCTAGTTTCGTTAATGGTCGCTGGTGGGTCACAGGTCTGAACAAAATGCCCATTTACCTTTGAAGACGATACATCAAATTATACAAAATACAGTACTATCTTCAAAAAATACGTTAGCCGATCAAAACACCTCGTAAATTCTAAAATAACGTCATTGGCAAAAAATAAGGGCAAACCTGCATGGCAGATTATTAAAAACAAAACTGATCACGTAAACATTAAAAAAAAAAATTGATACTATTAAAATAGACAATGATCATATAAACAAACCTAAAGAAATTGCTGAAAGTTTCAACGATTTTTTTATAAATATTGCCAAAGGATTCTATAGCAAAAATAAAGCTTCATCAGACAAAAACATTTCGATTTACCGAACATGACGCAAACCATGTTTTTACATCCATGTGATGAAGATACAAAATTGGTTGGATTTGACGGTATAGCAACTGACATTCTCAAATCCTGTGCCACTATTATAAATCACCAGTCATTGAACACTTGATAAATCTCTCATTCTGGCAAGGTATTTTTCCGGATAAATTAAAACAATCCGTTGTTAAATCTTTATTTAGAAAAGGTGACATAAAAGAGTTAGGTATCTAATTACCTCCCTAAGACACTTATATTCCAACTTACCAACAATCTCTGAGAAAATCATGCATCGTTGACTCGTACAAATTTCAGATTATAAAAGAGGAACAAAACGGCTTTCAAAGGGGAAAATCAACTACTTTAGCACCATTTAAACTAATAAAAAATGTTATTGATAATCTAGATAAACGCATTCCAGTATCTGTCATCTTCTTTGACATGAGCAAAGCCTTCAACTTTGTTAACCACGACTTACTAATACAAAAATGCAATACACAAATGGCTTATTGGTAATTGTTTTTATAGTGTAGAAGAATTTTTGATAAAAAAGTAGCAGATAAATATTATAAGATATAATATTGAGATTTAATTATATTACTTTATATATCAAATAGATACAAAACTCTAATAACCCTAATGAATTATTATTTTAACAAATTAATTTGTTAAATTTGCTACATAAATATTTGTATGTCCATGGCAAAACATGTCAGATGTAGCTGGCTATTATCCTTGGCTCAGTAGTTTTAGTTGTGATATCCGCGGTATTGTTGCGAAGGTCTATCATGAGGCGGTCTTACTTATTTATTTATCAGTATTTTTTTGTTTATTTTTGCAATGTTAGTCAATATCACACTATTTAGACATATTCACATATTCGTTACTGTTTTATATCTAACATAAATGTATTTAATCTATATATTTAAGTATGTATACATACGTCAAGTTATAGTATAAAATGGATTTACATCCGTCACCTCACACATCAGGTCCAGTTAAAAACCAGTGTCGGGCACTAGTTGCCTGGCATTTTTGCTGAGCTGGGCCTTTTTGGCGCAGCCGTGAGGCACACTTTACTGATAATTTCTTACATCAGACTTCACACTTTTGATTTAATCTTTTATTTTATTGTTTGTTTTATCTGATGAATTGTGTGTCTTTTAGTTTGTGCCAAATAAATGTCTTTTCTTTCTTTCTTTCTATCATAACTTTATTTATAAGACCTTAATGTACCATGTTTTTAAGCAACAAGTCAACAACTGTAACAAGTCTGGCAGGTATGGAAAACTCAGCAATATTTTCCATGATTCTGGTACACACGACGACTTATCAAGCTTTTCCAGTTTTAGCTCACCTCACGATACACAGTATACAGCTTTTCGTACAATGAGAAGTCAGCTTTTACTGAAAATGTATAGCGTGATATGTCGCCGTGCGTACCTATACATTGTTTACAGCTTGCTTTCAATCAAACATCACATTGGTATCTGTTGGATATTTACAATTAGGGTCAAAATTGAATATGACAATTGGGTACAATTTCAACGCTGACAATGCGCTATTCAGACTCCCCAGTCAGGCTGAGCCAGGCGTGATATCCAATTTGGCTTTAGCCCGGTTTCAAAGCCATCCGGGTTGCCTGCGATATGGCGTGGTCAGCAGATTGCAGCAGCATCGCTGAAGGCCGCCATTGCAGCTAAACGCGAAAATAATATTTTTAAACTTTTTGTTCTTTTATAAATTATTGAATAAGAAATAAAGTATACAGACCCTACCTTAAGCACGTCATAGTTTAATTTATTTTGAATGGTAAGGTGGTGTGGTGTAAAGCAATTAATAGGATGAATAGGATTCAAGCGTGAAAAACCCTTTTAGGGGTCCCTTAATTATAAAATGATCGAGGTAAACATGGGCAATTTCTTCATGAGCACCTAAATAAGGGCTATTGCGAGAAGGGTCCCAGTATTTGGATATGTTGATTGTTTGTTTTTCGGCAGCGTAGAAACGGATTTAAACGTTTCTTTAAACGTATATACCTAAGCCGATTTAATTGCGTTTTGTGGTAACTGCCTCGTTGGTCGAGGTCGAAGCGTTACTGCTGAGCTGTGAGGTCCTGGGTTCGTTTCCCAGGTCGGGCAGTGTTATTGGGTTTTTTCATTAGGAATTAGCAGCCCAGGGTCAGGATTCGTACCCGTTTGTTGGTAAAAGGCTCGCCCTCTATGACATGCGACTTAAACATAACTGACGAAATGTGGGTGGAACCTACCTACTGTAGTTAGATGGATGGATGGATGAATGGATGTTTGTTATCTTTCACGCAAAACTACTGAACGGATTTGGATGAAATTTGACACACATATGGTTTAAGTATAACCAGGATTAACACATAGGAAACTTTTTATCCCGATATTCCCCCGGGATCCTCACTTATGCGGATGAAACTGCGGGGCGCAGCTAGTAAGAAAATAAACAATGGATAATACGATGAATAAATTATCCACGTAGACAAATAAAGAAACTTTATGTAAATAGGTGGAGAATCTTTAAAATGAAATCCGATGAAAAGTTTGCTATATAAAAACGAGGTTAGTTTGGTCTCATTTCGCGAAGGCAAGCGAAGATGCGCCGAAGGTGGAACACATTTACCTTTATAGGCGGAAACTTTACTCGCTTTTGACTTCAAAGTAGATTCACTGAAAACTAGGTCGGAAGGTGGAGATTCTGTTCCAGAAACTGAATTACTTACGTACGTCTGTCATACTGAACGAAGATGTTAGTATGTTATAACAACCGTTCGAAGTTCCGTACATCGCTATTGAACATTCTCAATTAAATACGTCGTCATAGCGTACCTCTCACGTATGTAATTCGTAATTTTAAAGGACAATGCAACTCTTTTCTAGAAGCTTGGCTCAAATTGAAATATGTTGCCCATAGTTGAAACCAATGGTAACTGATAGATTTTGTCGTTAATAAGTAGTAAATTTTACTATACCTTGCATCAAAAAAATCTATCACGGAAAAAATATATGACCATTAGAGAAAAATAAAATTGTCACCATCTGCCTAGCCTTTTCTCAACTATGTTAGGGTCAGTTTCCAGTCTAACCGGATGCAGCTGAATACCAGTATTTTACATGGAGGTAGGTACTTCTAATTATCTGACCTCTACAACCCAGTTACTAGGTAATACGATACCCCTTGGTAAGACTGGTGGTTAGACTTTCGCGCTACTGACGACTCGTAACGACTGCCAAAGATCCACAAATAACAGCAGAAATCAACGGCTTAACGTGCTTTCCTAGGCACGAAGAGGTCTTGGTATGTGAAGATGGTCACCCAATCCACGGACCAACCGCGGAAAGCGTAGCTTAACCTGATCGATCGACCCATGCGGCTGTTTTGATTATGCGACACTGATTCAAAGTTAACGTATAATTAATAGTTAATAGGAGACTAAAAAATAATTATTTTCTTTTTTAATGCCTTAAAACTATTAACCTTTTTTTTTTTTTTTTCAGGATGGGAAATCATCAAATGACTCCTCCCGCTCTGGGTGGAGCAGAAGGGAGTGTCAGACTCTTACTGACTAAAACTCACCCGTGTTCCTTCCTTAGCCCTTTATGTTCCAGGGCAGCGGTAACCCTTTCGGACGATCCCGCTACCCTGGCAGAAACTATTAACCTTACCTTATAAAATAAGTAAGCATTACGTTTGCTTTAAATCAATGCCCCATAATCAAAAACAAGTGTAATCGATTTTATAGTAAATATATTATTTTTCTTCTAATGACCGTATCTTTTTGTTACCGAGAAATACTTTTTTGGTGCCATATTAGTTATTCTGTGGCCATAGTAAAAGTTTCTATTGGGTTTAAAGATTCTTTATTTATTCTATAAAAGAACATACATAGTTCACTTAGCGAATAAATACATACAAAGGAAAGGTAAGTGTTGTCCAGTAGCCATCCAATAGCTAATAGTTTTGTTTTTTTTTAATGGAGGTAGGTACAGACGCCAGCAGGTCAAGCTACCCGAAACTGTCAAATTTTCCCAATCAACCTTGAACCTTAATGCTTTAACGATAAAGTTGAAAATCTATTAAAGAAATTTGACATATTGTAGTAGCTTGATGTGCTGGCGTCTGTACGATGTCGCATTTTGTGTGCAAGACTAGCTTATGTTAGTTTTGTGTTGTTAGTGACGTACTGCTTGAGTTTAGCTTTAAATATGTTAAATAAAAGAGGATGTGCTCCTGTAGTTGCCGGTAGATTATTATAAAATCGACCTTCGTATTTTATATTTTTCCTGCCATAGTGCGAGGGTGTGTCTGTATTTGGTTGGGATTGTTTTGACTGTATTTGGATTTTTTTTATGTTAAAAGATAATTGTGTGTGTATGGTTTTGTTAAGAATTTTTCCGATGAGAATGCAGAAATTGAATGTATAAAGTTGGTTTGAGGATAAGATCTTAAGTTTGAACTTGGGCAACATGTATCAAGAATTGTGTATACAGGACATCGGTATTTTAAACTTCGAAGTTCAGTATCAACAGTCTTTACCTATATTAAAATTATAACGTCCAGGGGGCTTACCACCAGCTCTTATAGCAGGGCAGAAGTTGAACTGCACTGCTTTTTGTACTTAGTCATAGAACAAAAAAGCAGTGCAGTTCAACTTCTGAGCTCAGAGCTGGTGGTACCATAGATTACGTCGTTTGCTATGTTTCCGTGTGCAAAAATGTTAGAATAATAAATGATGTCATGGCTGTATAGGTATTTGTCGCTGTCTGTTGCACAACAAATGAAGTGGAAAGGTACTCAAAAACATTGTTGATGTTTATCTTGTAATTGTTATTAATATCAATGACTAGATATCCCTGAACAACTGCGTCATTATGATTTGACTAATTAAATATGTAGGCATGTAGGTATGGTCATGGTCCCTTGTGTTCCGAATTACAACCAAATCGGTTTAGCCGTTTATACCTGGTTGAGTAAAAAACCTCTTCTAGGACATTATTTATATTGTCACATTACCAACACCTTTTCTGTTAAGGTGAAAGCGCCAGGTTAGTCAAAAATTCAAATTTTCTTATAACCTGACACTGGCCATGACCAGCACCCGAATTGCTTAACACACTTTCTATAATAATCCGAAGGATTTTAAAGGACATTCTCAGGCCATTGCTTCATATGTTTAAAATAATCGTTTGCTTGATACCTTCTTAGTGTAAATAACGCAATGAATGTTGAAGAATTGTCAAAATTAAAGGTATTGCAACTGTAAGCGCAACTAACTAACGTAACTGTATTTATCCCGCTGCAATTTGAGAAAAACGTAAGAAATTGAATTTCGTGGCTTTCCTTAGCAAAACCCTTTTTACTGAGAAAAAAAATGACTAAAATCTCGTAAACTCATCTTAAACAAAATGACCGATGTTGGACATACTTCAACATCCCATGATAGATTACTGACTCAGTTGATGGATCCCTATTTATTTGTGAGCGGAACGAGCTGCCAATCGTGGGCCATTGTGTAAAAAGCCATTAACTACCTGAATGGGAACTACAAACTGTTGATTTTGGGTTAGACTAGTAATTTTCCGTTAAAGGAAGCCATATTTTATTGGTGCAAGCGTAGTGATTAATGATTGTTCCTCTCTAGAGAAAAGGCTTTTAACCTTCAACGGGAAAATTAAAGGTCGGTCGATTGACGTATTTATGTATAATATTATTAATTGTTAAAAACGTTTAAAAGTTATCGTTGAATAACAAACGCGTTGCAGAAATTTCTGGATTTTTATTTCACGGGGCAAGATAAAAAACATGTCATTGTCAGATAACGTAAAGTTAGTTTTTTAAACCCAGATACTAATTTGACGGGTGTAATGTCTAATTTATATGCTAAAAAAAGACTTAAATGTCAGATTAGTATCTGGGATTGAAAAACGAACTTTACAGTCTTTTTTTACATATATGATTGGCCGGTTGCCATAACAACGGTCTCTGGTCATTATGACTCTTTTAAATGGCTGCCTTGTAATTATAAATCTAGATTTTAAAACAACTTTACATTAGTTACGTACCTATCTACTATTATCAATTCAATAATAATGTATAATCATCATATTATTATCGTTATTTGCTGCTAAAATGTATCTTTATTTCTGTAAACAAGAGTCAAGTATCAAACCATATCGCAGTGCGTTGCAACCGGTTATGTGCCTAAGCCACTGACCTACATATAATAAACAAGTAGATACGCTGCACTCATACTATCGACGGGTCATACTATCGATGACAAAATGAAGACATTTGATTTTCGCCATTTTGGCGCTGACAGCAACGTGAGCATCCGTGGAACTAATATTGTTGATAGCGAGTTTTGCAAGATACGCCGTATACTCTCATGATAAAAATATTCTAAATATCTCGTAGTAGACACCAAATACACGAACAAGTCTTATTCCACGATTAGACCTAAATCATCAGAGACGTACCAAAACAAAAAAACGACGGCCATTTGCGGCAATGTGTCAAAGACCATTGGGCATAATCTGACCCGGGTTGTGAAAACTGGCGTACAAAAACCAAACTAGATTTAACTTGTTAAGTTATACCCCACTTTTAATTACATGTACTTTTTTTTTTTAACTATGGGAGTAAAAATTAACAGGTCAATAAAAAATCGATATTTAAACCGTCCGCAACGTATATCAGGAAACTGTGGTACGATACGGCGTACGGTGACGGTGATACAGCGGCCATAACGCACAGACGAGAAAACTCTGTCACAATTAAGCTTGCCGTGTTGAACATATTAAAAAAAAGTTTTTTTTTTCCAATACAAAAGTGTTAAGTTAACAGTAATAATTAAATAGATTAATTAAAAAATAATTATAATGCCTAATTAAGAAGTTAATTGTTGTTAAAAAAATATATGTAGACTTTTTTGGCTAAACAGACCTTACCCAGTACCCTAATACTAATGCAACCTATACTATCATAAACTAGAGACATTAATTAGTCTATTCCACCCTATTTTAATTCTGTACAATGTGGGTATAGTTTCCATACAATGGTGCCCAATGATTTTTAGTTCCTGACGCTCGAGTGGGGCGCTTTGAATCGGCACAAAAACAACTGTCATTTCGTATAGTATATTTAGTCCAGCGTACTTGTATAATATAGTCATTATATTTACTCAATAGAGGATTCTTCTGTAAGAGGTCATATTTAAGTGAGTTAGCAATCCGTGTAACTTTATATCTAACGCGCCACTTGACACCGCTCAATTAAGCTGAGTGCTCACTCTATGACACTTACCCCTTTATTCACAAACGTTGCAAAGTTAAGTGGTGATTAGCGACTGTTTAACCATGCATTATTGACATTTAAACGTCACTTGACTTTTAATCATCGTTTATAACTAAACCCCATAATATAAACGATACGTGCGTTCGTACGTACGTACGAGACGTTTCTAATGAGAATTATTTTGTCTTCCGAACTGTAGCGTCTATTAGGGCGTTCTTTCTTAGTGAATGATGATTGCTAATTCTTTGGGTCGATTTTTCGGGTGGAGATTAAGTGTACCACATACACCCTCACTTAATCTCCATTAGATGAGTAACTACGGGAGTGTTTCGACCTTAAAGGACTCGAAGCTTCTATTAAAGCTATATACAGGGGTCAAATTAAATTAGCTAGCGAAATTCCGCATAGGTATGTGATGGGTATCAATATCTATACACGATAATACAAAAAAGATTAATTTTTGTTATTTAATTTAATTAATTTGATGATTTTGTTTAGTGGCATCTTCGACCGCAGTTGGCGTATTCAGTTGAAAATAAAATCATTTTAAAATAATAAACCAGTTTTTTTCTGTGTAAACTTCTGATGAGTACTTATCGATATCTAAACATGATAAAACATATTTTCTCAACTCGTACTTCTAGTAACAGCGGTCGATGACCCCTAAAAAACATCAAATCTTTTTTATTTTCATTTTACCGTGCTTAGATATCGAAACTCATCACGTCTGCAGAGTTTTGCTAGCTAATTTAATTTGACCCGTTATAGGTGGTAGGTGGTGTCTTGGGAATATGTCTAAAGCTAAATGAGTAGGTAATATTATAACAGGTAGGTGGATATCTATACTTATAATAAATCTGTAGAAGTGAAAATTCTGTACATTGAAAATATCAAAAAAATAAATGGCAGGGGGTGTTACTAGACCGACACCGAACCCAAAAATGTGATTAAAAAAATTTTTGTCTGTCTGTCTGTCTGTTTGTTCAGGTATCACGCAAAAACTACCGGTTCGATTACGATGAAACTTGGTATAATTATTCTTTAATATCCTGGGCACCACACTGGGTACTTTTTATCCCGGAAAAGTATATACAATAAAAAACAAACTTAATTTTGCGGTTCGATCCCTAGACCCGATTACTGTACCAACCGCAAATAATAAGTTTGTCGTAGGTTACGTTACCCGCAGTGCAGTTCACTAAAGTTATGCTCTAAGTGTAGTGCTGAAGGTCGAATTTGGCTTGCACCGTTCGCAGCACACGCGTGGCGCGCAGCCGCCACGGATCGCTACCGTTGTATAAGGATATTTTTTGAACTTTGATTTGAACGGACGTGTTGAGTGGCGAGCGTTCGTTCTTATTTTAACTGCTACTTGCAATTCTAAACCGTGTTTTTCAGTGCGACCTTTTTTATTTCTATTAGTTTTTAGAGTTATTTAGGTTTATTTTTATAAGTCGTAGGTATAGATTTTAATTTTAAAGTATAGGTAGTATATTTGATAGTGTACGTAGTGACCGTAGGTTATTTTATAATACTGTTAGGTAAGATTAGTCATTCGTATAGATATTAGTTTTTAGGGATTTTGCTTATTTATTGAGTTTAGTTATCATCAGAAATAGGTTTATTTAGGTAGGTAGGTATTTTATTTTCTGTTATTGAGTTTTTTTTTTTATTATGTAGGTACTTAGGTAAGGATATCATATTGGTACCCTCTTAATCACCACTAATGAGACACAATTGGTTTTCTATTGTAATTAGCCACAAAGGGCCCGCGAGATAGATGGCATCCTGGGGAAGCACATACATTTTATCCTGTTAGCACGTTCCCGTGGGATAATTTCCGACATCCACGCGGGCGAAGCCGCGGGCAGAAGCTAGTTACCAAATAAACATTTATTAGCGAATGTCTCCAAACATTGTAGGTAATAAATAATCACCTCGGGGATCCATTAACACTGAAGTAGATTTAGTATCCGTAGGTTATGATGAATGTGTCGCTCTATGGTCGGCAACAGTATGGTATCAATTCAACATAGTGGCTATAGTTGTCGCGTTTAAGCATGACAATAGCGGTCATTGATCCACCTGCATGTTCTAGCATTATAACTGGAAAAGTTGTCCTGAATCCATCGTGTTCTCCAATTTATCGAAAAACCATATTGTCACTGATACTGCAATACCGCGTAACTAACAACAGACAATACCGCGTAACTTTGATATGGCAAATTTTACAGGAGAGCGAAAAAACTCGGGGCCAATCGGCATCGTTAGCTCACTGCCGCGAAATCTAAAATTTGATAATTTTGTACTTCCGCGGTGTTATCCACTGTTAGTTACGCGGTATTGCAGTATCAGCGACGATATACAGAGGGGCCTGGACATCGACTCGCAACCTGTTACTATGGATTCAGTGCACTATTTATTATGAAATATGAAACAATAAACTATACAAGGTGGCAGGAACATCGACGCGCAAACTGTAACTATGAACTCAGCACATGATTCTAGACCCTAGAGTAGAAATTCTTCGTCCGTTACAAAAAAAAAAAATGTTGTTACATAGCATAGTGCAATACTTTCGCGGTCAAAATGTATGAAATAGCATTTTTTTTACAACCTTACATATATAACGACGGAGCAATAACTATCAATACTTAGATATCTTCAAGTGAACAAGTTAACTTTACACTGAAAATCAAATTAACCAGAAGCAAATACACAAGTACCTACACCAAGAGAAAAATGAAAACGGTCGGATATGCCGCTCGTTTTTACTGCATGATGTTGCAATTTTCTAGAAAATTCTTCAAAGTAAGCCGACGATGTAGAACATTGAACCCGAAGCTTCGAGTCTCGATAAATATTCCACACCAGTTTCCTAAACTTCGTATAAGCACTTCGAAAGCAGATGAACGTTGTCAAACTGTTTCATATGAACTTTTTCAAGTGATATATATTTTTTTAAAACGTTGCCCCACACTAGGAATAACTCCTGTATCGTGGGTGCGTTTACAAACATTTAAACTCACATACACAAACAGCCAGACCCGGAACAACTACCTGTAGGCAATACAAATATTTGTTCCGTGCGGGAATCGTACCCGCGACACGCAGCGCAGCAGTCGATCGCTCAGCCGCTGCGCCAAGCGTGTCGTCAAATAAATGGTTAGTTGCTAAATCGGTTAACAGAGCTCGAACTTCTTTTGCTAATGGAGTTTGAAAACAAAGAAAATGGCACAGCTAGACAAGTACTGGAATAGACTTTTACCGACTTTTACGTTTATTTAGAAGAGTTTTTTTTTAACGCCAGTCAGTAGCGTCTTAGTTGTACATCTATTTACCAACATAGACACGCCATTTCGTATTTTCTTGAAACAAATACCTACTAACATAACTTCACGCCTGTTTTTAACGGAGGGCTATGTAGAGCTGTACCATTGTACATGTATTACACTCACATTTCACCAGTTATGTTTGGTTTGAGTCCCATGTAATTAAGGTGAGCCTATTATCATCAACTGAGCACAAATCTAGACCCCAAGCTGCTGCTGAGGAATCCCTGATGGAAAAACCCTTGCCTGACCTGAGAATCGAACCCAGAACATCATGCCCAGTAGTAGTGAAACCGCCCCGACTCATGAATCGATCTTCACCATTATTGCTCCATGATAACGCGAGACCTCATACAGCACGAGAAACCGTTTTGACTCTACAGGAACTGCAATTAGAAACCATTCGTCACCCTCCGTATTCGCCAGACCTTGTTCCAACGGACTACCATTTTTTTTCGTGATTTGGACAATTTTCTACGTGATAAAAAGTTTTCTTCTCAGGAGGCAGTACAAAATGCTTTCACACAGTTGTTGAATCTAGATCACGAGAGTTCTATCGCAAAGGCATAATGACCTTCCTATTAGATGGCGGCAACGTATAGATAATAATGGTAATTATTTTGATTAAATAAATATGTTAAATTTAAAAAAAAAACGAATTTCAATTTTTCAGTACAAATCGGCAATTTCATACTTGAACCCCTAATATTACCATCATGGTCATGTGTCCTATTATTTAGAATATTATGTATAGAAATACCATATTATTCTAAATTATAGTCGCTTCTCGTGTAAGTCTGTGTGACTGGGTTGTCTTCTGAATTACGCAACGGATTTTGATGCGATTTTCAGCATCATTTAGACAATTTATTCTGGAAGGCTTAGTAATATTAAACTTAGATATAATAAAGACATCTCGTTGTTTTGACAAGTCGTAAAAACCGTGCGAAGCAGGGGCGAGTCGCTAGTATAGGATATACGTAAGTTTTATTTACATTTACGAGAGCATTGTGCAGGTCAAGAAGCCGCTTTATGTTGTATGGGAGATAAAGGCCGGCTATTTATGGGGACCGCCTATAAAATAAAAGCCGGCAATAAGTCGTAACAACACTTCGACATATGACGCCATTTGCTTTTTATTGTTCAGTGAGTTTATGCTACTGTTTACGCAGCAGCAAGACTACCATAGACTCTGACTAGACTACGTACAGTCAGCCTCAAAAAGATGTATCTATGTAGGTACCTAAAAGATGAATGTAATTCTTGTCGATGGATACATCTTTTTGAGGCTGAATGTACAGACTCCAGCACATCAAGCTACTACAATCTGTCAAATTTATTTTATAGATTTTCAACTTTATTGCTGAAGTATTAAGGTTCAAAGTTGATTGGGAAAATTTGACAGTTTCGGGTAGCTTGACCTGCTGGCGTCTGTACTATACTATGTAACGGATATCTATGTATGTAACTGACTGTCACTATTTGAGCATATCTCTCCCAGAGCCAATATTTAAAAATAAAATCAATATAAATAAAAAGTTATGGTTATAGGCAGATTATAATATTGTTAAATTCAAATTCTTTTAATTCGGTTAAAGAACTTTAAAAATAAAAATAAAGTTGATCATTAATTCTCGTTTACAGTTAACAAAGACATATTCAAATCGAAGTGTTAATTTATATCTATACTAGCATTATAAAAAGGCAAAACTTGTTTATTTGTAAGTTTGTATGTAGGGGTCATCTCTGGAACTAATAATCCAATTCTAAATTTATTTTCACTGGTAGAAAGCTAATTTATTCCGCAGTGCTATAGGCTATAAGTTATATTTATATCATGCATATTACAATTTTCTCTAGCAGTCTGAAAGAAATACCTCTTAAAATAGAAATATTTGCATGCGCTGCATAAACAGTTGATTATAGTTAACAACTGTATGCCAACCTGGCCCGCCTTAAATAATTGTACAATAAGTGAAAAACCAAGTAATAGCGCGGGCGGACGATGCGATACGATGCGTCGGATCGGGGCCCGAAATTTCACGTGGACGAAGTCGCGCGCAGCAGCTAGTATCTATAAACTAAGTTGTTAACAACGATGCTTATTTATGGTTAATTTAGTCAGTATCGTTCGGAATCATCCGTCCTAGATTATTCAATGCGAGTATACTACAGTTATCATTTGTCTCCATTAATGTCCTCATCTGGTTCATAATATTTCGAATTAGCATTTTGATTACACTATCACGAATGATTTACTTGCCGTTTAACCACAGGCTACACCAGCGAGCTATCATTTTGGTATAGTCCTGTTATGATATCTCGTTTATATTGAGCTATATAATAGCGTCCAGACTTTTAACACTAGTATTCCATTTTGTCATGAAATTGAAGTAGGTAGTGAGTGTAGTGACCACGATGATTAAAATAGTTATATGTGCTACAATAAGTGTTTTTTTCTTTAAATGCTGGTCACGTAGCTACGAAATACATAATCGTGAATTATTTGACAATTGGGAATTTCGCAATTATCTCAAATTCACTGAGGATTCTAACCAGTTTGACAGTACGAGGATCCTAGGTGATTTACTACAGTATAACGCTGGTCTCAATAATGAAGACATATTTTTAAATGGTTCTCAATTAATATACAAATATGGATATCCTGTGGAGGAACACAAAGTTAAAACCGAAGATGGGTACATTGTAACCATGGTGAGAATCCCAAGTGACGGGCCTGTCGTATTTTTAATGCATGGGTTGCTAGGCTGCTCTGACGACTTTGTGACTGGGGGTACGGAGAGTGGAACCGCCTATTTACTCGCTAACGAAGGATATGACGTGTGGTTGGGAAACGCTCGAGGCAACAAACATTCGAGGACACATGAGACCTTAGTGCCCTCTACGTTCCAGTTTTGGGACTTCACCTGGGACGAGATCGGGCGCTACGATCTGCCGGCAATGATAGACTATGTGTTACATACGAAGAATCAGACACAGCTAATTTACATTGGCCACTCCCAGGGCAGTACAGCTTTCTTTGTCCTGGCTTCTGAAGTACCGGCGTACAACGATAAGATATCTCTGATGGTAGCGCTATCCGTTCCCACTGCGATACCTAATATGAAAAGTCCTTTTTTCAATTTTCTGAAGATCATAACGCTCTTCCATCCGGAATTGCTGTTTGCACTTGTAAAAGAAATGGGTTTCTACGAATTCTTACCAAGTAACGATTTAGTAAAACACTTTGGCAGAAGCATATGCGGTAAAGAAGAGCTCGCAGAAATCATTTGCAGTAATTTTTTGTTCACGTTTTGTGGGTTTGATGCTGCGCAGTTGAATATTACACAATTGCCTGTTATTTTCTCTCACCAGCCGTCTGGTGCGGCTACCAAACAAATTGAACATTATTCGCAGGCTATGATATCGGGTAAATTTCGAAGGTTTGATCATGGAGAAGCAAAAAATCTTGAAATGTATGGTTCTAAGATACCCCCGGAGTATCCAGTGGAGAAAATAACTACGCCAATCGCGATATTTTATAGTGATAACGACTGGCTTGTGTCGTACGATGATACAGTGGCTCTGCGTAAGAGACTGCAAAATGTGGTGGATTTTTATCAAGTGCCGTATCCGAATTTCAATCACGTCGATTATTTATTTGCTAAGGATGTAAAAACATTGGTGTTCACCAAATTGTCTTCAGTTATAAAGGAATACCTATAAGTTAACTTTTCCGTGTGATTTAATATTGTTATGTAATACTGTTTCTGGTACTACAGTTAATACAAAATTGTAGTATAAATTGATGTTCTCGGTGTGTTAAAGACCGTTAAAAATCTATCTATTATAAATTGTGCCTACAGTACCTACTGCATAAGGAAGTTTTGACATTGTATCGTCACAGTAAAGATTTTATACTGTGGTATCGTTCATCGAAATGCGTTGTGTTGTAATAAAGATAAAATAAACAGAGAACCCAAAATTCGAAGTTTCATATTTGTGTTGACATTATTTGTTAGTTGACAGTATCTAAAGGACATAATAATTCCATGTTATCTCCATACTTCTTGAATTGCATGATTTTTGTCAGAAGAACCGCAAGAAAGTAAGTATAACATTGGGTTGGATCTTGGAATTGGAGTCCTGAGCGTCCGGCCATACCTAGGCAATTTTCGGTGCAAATGGGCGAGCATTAACACATTAGGCAACCCACAAGATCACTCTTTGTTTAAAAACAGCGTCAAAACTATATTTACCAAAAAAGTTTTTCTAAAGGTTGTCAGGTAAAGCTTTCATTAGAAAACTGGCTAAATACTTTGATAAGAAAGCTAGCTAAAACTAATTATGTTTGGTGAGTTAGTCGTTAGTAGTTAGTCATCAATCTACTACAGAGGGATTAAGTAGAAGTAAATAAACATAGACAGACGATCTTGATATATCTGGCGCCGGCGTGCCTCTCACGACCGCATATAAAAGCCAAATTTACCCAAGGCCCAGAATCTCTGTTTATATCAAGTAGAAAAAGACGAAGACGGATTACGTGCCCAGATTCACTCGCGAAGATACGTGTGCAATTTATCACTGTCTCTATGATGACACCAAGACGTCTCTGTCTGCTATGTTTCCATTAGCAGCAAATATATTGACGCATATGTCTTCGATCCAATCAATTCTATCACTCTTTGTTCTATTGATTTACTTGACATTATTTTTAGGCTTTGTTTTTGTAATGAAACACACGCAGGTATTTCCACAGTTACTGTATCAATTATGATATTATGTTGACATACCGTCAGACTACTTAATATACTACAGATTTTTAGTAAATTCAGGGAAATGAATTGATAAGTTGATTATTCTTCTTCTTCTTCTTCAAATCATAACCTGTCAATCTTTGACAGTTCTTTAACAATGTTTGCTTTGCAAATAACACTGCCAATCGACGTACTGTGTCAATTTGCATATCAATTAATTTCCCTGAGTTTACTTTATATAAACAGCTAATAAACAAACTTAAAAAAAATACATTGTTAGTAGTATGTTCCCGGAATGGTATACTGGCATGAAATAAATGAGTTACTTTACTAGGCTCCACGAATGGTCAGGTTAAGCGTGGGTTAAGCAAAAAATATAAATGGACCACTAATGTAGTGAGAAATCGTTAAAACTAATGGAGTCATTTGATAAGTAGGTGTGAGGGTATAGGGGTGATAAGGGCTGGACTTTGTGGATTACGTCAGAAAGTTCACCAGCCTTTTACTGGAATACAGTCGTTTTATATTTCTACTCATTCGAGACGTCAAATCTTTTTAAAAGTACAAGAAGTATAAGACAAGTAAGATTAATTACCTAAATATATTTAAGTTCTACGTAATAGGGGGCGAGCCTCAAGCCTGACCTTTTATAACGACATAACGTTATAAAAGACAGGGCTTGAGGCTCGCCTCGCTCGCGTGACCAGAGTTGAAATAACCAGCTGCTGAAGACAGGGTAAGAAAGTAGTCTTACATTTTTCGAGAAATAAGAGGTTTTGTTTAATAACGTCAGAAATAATGGCTGTTTTGGAAGAAAAAATAAATAGTTGGCCAAATGCCAGTAAAAAAAAAACAAATTAAAAAAGACACTTTAATGGCATCCGATTGGTTTTCGATCTCAAACGGCCAGAGAGGAAATTCTCGTAATTTTAAGACCGTACACAGTCTGATATGTCTCAATCTGTCAAAAAATACTTCTAACTTCCCTACATTTTTTTTCATTTTTCATTGACAAGTTTTTGACATTTGTTTGTCGCTGAGATGAGACTGCGACTAGATTTTGAACGTATAAAAATAACGAGAATTGACCATCAGTAATATGTTTACTTAATAAAATTCTTAAATTCATTCATTCATTCACTGAGAGACAAGGTATGATAGCCTCAACCGCTCGGTCTAGAAGCATGTCATTTTGCATTAGAGTTTCTTATATGGCGAAAGTAAGCACTAAGGAAGGATTTTTGGGTTAAATAGAGGATGAAAGTTTGTATTAAAGTCAGTGATTTTAGCCGATGGGAAATTCCATTCGGCACTCGGCTTGTCAAACAATAAATATTTATCTACGAGTAATAATAAACTCCGTGCATAAACACCGTTTCTATATTTATGATTTCCGTCCGTCCGTCTTAAGTGAACTTCAATAACAATTATCAATGTTCAATGGAACTTCTTTACTGAGAATTCGCTATTGAACTGAAGAGTACTTCCTGTAGGCTTAAAAGATTGTCTGGGATACTGAAGGGCCATTCATTTAATAGTACATAACAGGCTACAAGTACCTAGGTACTGCCTTGTTCGTAACAGAAAAATAGAAATAGAAACTAATTTATTGTCCAGGTAATACAGTAAGCAGGTTCACAGATTAACAGCAAGTTAAAACGACATAAGTGGCTTAAAATATTACCTACAGCTAGGTTACAATATGGTATTTGCTAGTGAGCCCCAAACTAGACAGTTAATCTGTATCTTGGGGCTCGGAGTACGAATTCCAGAATGGAGACTAGAGAGGTGATTTCAGGTATAGTACCGTAGGGTGCGTGTGTATTTTTTTTAAATTTATTTTACCATTTATGTACACACACAAATATAAACAGACATTGAAAAACAGAACAGAAAAAATAGGTACAGAGGTGATGCTTATTTCATAAGAAATCTCTTCCAGCATACCTGAGATAGGACAATAGATACAGAGATGTAGACAGCGTGTGATAGAGCAAAGGAGACAAAAAATAATACATAGAATCAAAAAGACAATTCACTTATGTGTGTGTATGTGTGATGTTTGTGGGGTGTGTGTGTGTGCGTGTGGGGGTGTGTGTGTGTGTGTAAGGGTGTGTGTTTGTTCCATTGTGCTTCGTTTGATTTGGTGTCAGGTCAGGGTCTTTATATTAGTTGTTCCGAGTTATTATAATCAGTGTTATGCAAAATTTCCTTAACAATAGTTTTGCAATTGAATGAAGTAGTATTTTTAATTTCGCAGATTTTGAATTTTTGAGTTTGCAGACTTTATTTGTAAGTATTAATGAGAGAGTAGGCCGGGGAGCGTCTTGCTAGCAATGAGGTGCTGTCAGGTGTTGGGATTCTGTAATTTCTTTTGCTTATGATAGATGTGTACTCGGGTCTCCTTCTAATGGCTGGTGGACTCTGAGGACTCTCGTTTCGCGGTAGAGTAGATCAGTAAAGAACCGGTAAGGCTTCTTAAATGTTACTTTAAGATGCGACCTCTGTGCTCTTTCAGCTTCGATCAAGTAGGTCATTCCAGTACTACCCCACACGCTGATGCAATACTGGATTATCGATTGGCATAGCGCTAGGTAAACTTGTTGTAGTGTGTCTGTGGGCAGACCGTCTCGTAGTCTACGCATGGTGTGAATAAGTTTTCTTATTCTGCCAGAAAGGTTGGATGTTGTTTAAATGTTAGGTCGTCGTCGACAGGAATACCAAGGTATTTGATGTAAGAGGCACGTTCAAGAGGAGGACAGTCGCAAGAATAGTAGTTTGAGGTGTTCCGGTGGGTTTGGGCGACAGTTTTGGAGAAAACAATATATTTAGTTTTACTGGCATTTAGCATGAGTAGGTCTCTGTCCAGATTGTTCGCGTTAGTGTCTGTTAATCCCTGTTCTGCTAGAGAGTGTACATGTTTCCACGATTTTCCGTGAAATATTACGGCAGTATCATCTACATAAGTTATAATTTCAGCATTATTTACGGAAATGTTTAGTATGTCGTTAATATAGACAATAAAAAGCGTGGGACCAAGTACGTGGAACTCCGAAATCAATGGGGAGTTGATCACTAGTGAAAAAGCTAGTTTTCGTTTACTGCTTCCGGTTTTTCAGGTAGCTTTTGAACCATTCAAGGCAAATTACTCGTATTCCTATGCGTTCTAGTTTCTTAAGGAGAAGGCCAGTTGAAACCGTGTCGAATGCCTTTGCAAGATCAAGGAAGATGGCAAGGCATTTTTCTCAATATGAGAGGAGACACAAGTGGTAAGAAGAGTTGCAGCATCCTCGGTTGACCTATTCCTTCGGAAACCAAATTGGTTATCAGATATGAGATGATTTTTATCAATGAAAGAAATAAGACGAGAGTTAACTATCCTCTCTAATATTTTAGAGACAGAGCTTAGCAGTGCTGTAGGTCTGTAGTTATCTGGTGCATTTTTGGGTTCGCTTTTATAGGGGAAACTGCAGCTATTTTCCAACATTCTGGGAAGGTACCGGTCTCAAGGCTCAGGTTGAAGATGTGCATCATTGGTAGGATTTTAAAGCTCTTTTGATAAAAATAACCGAAATTTTGTCAGGTCCTGGAGTACTATCGACTCAGATATAATTGGTCAGATATAATTTTAATAATTTCGTAAGCATCTGCCGGTTCAAGGAGAAGAGAGTGTGGGTTTGATACTTCGGAAGTGTAAGTGTTTATTAAAGATTCATGAGATAGATTGAGTTTTGCAAACTTTTTTCACAAAAACCTTTACAGATTTTATCAACTGAAATTGAATCAAATTAATTTCCGTTCACATCAGCATTTCTGTTAATATGTGGAATGTGAGTGAAGGTAGTTTTAACAACATTAATGTAAATATATCTTCATTCATTGCTCAAAATACTCATATAGCTTTGCCGTAACGAAGGTATTCCGTTTCATGAAGGTTTCACGTGGCGTAATTTTACTTTTACTGTTACTACCACTGTTACTAACTTCTTTTAAGACATCGTAACTCGAGAAGTTTATGGAAAAGAATAGGTCCTTTTGTTGTATTATACACATAAAAGGGACGATTTCAGAGGTAAACTACCTATAAAAACTTTTTATTTTAAGGAATTGGGCTTCTTACGGTATTAAACTAAATGATACACCTATCACCAAAAACATCCGGTTCAAAAATAAAAAAAGAACACTCAATCGAATTGAAAACCTCCCTTTTGAATTAGGTTACAAAGTAAGTGGCAATAATAAAGCGGCAAAGAGGTTTGTTGGTTTGGTTTTTTCTCTTTTCGTATCCTAAAGGAATTTATCTGGCGAAGTTTGCAGTTTTCAAATAAATCGATTTCAGAAGCATTTTTTATCATCCGTTAACTAAACCCGTAGGGAAAGCAACTGGAGGAATCGCGCCGCGACGGTGCATCGCTGTAAAAAATAAAAAAATAAAAAATATTCTTGAAACATGGGCTGTATTTATCAGGTGGAAGTTACGAGATTTACCATGGGTATTTTCATAGAACATATCTGAGATACTGTGGTTACAAAATGAGTGTTAGTAATTTGATTAACGTAGGTATTGTCAAATAATTATGGGTTAAGTATTCCAGTTAATTACCACTGTGGGAAACGTTAATAGCCAGGTGAAAATTCAAGGAAATGGTGCATTTGTTCTCATATTCTCATACTAATACCGTAAATCCACCTTATTAGGCATTTTTAAGAGAGAAATAATATGAGCCGGAGCCTTGGTACTTCATAATTTAGATCGAAATATGAGTGTCTACAGGTACAGACGCCAGCACCGCCTACCCGAAATTGTAAAATTTTTCCAATCAACTCTGAACCTAATGCTTTAGACATAAAGTTGAAAATCTATGAAAGAAATTCGACAGATTGTAGTAGCTTGATGTGTTGGCATCTGTACATACTAACATTCAATCAATTAGAGATGTCAATCCTTCTTTTATAATGTTAATACAAAAGTATCCTCATTATTTTTCCATTCAAAGACTGCCTGTGATTTATCATAATTTATGAGCGCAATGTGTCCTACATTGCGCTCATAAATTATGATAGATCACAGGCCATCATCAGTTACCTTTCCGCCACAATCTGTGTCATTGATCACGTGATAAAGACAATAGACACACGATCCCATTCCCATCCCATTGTCATTTTGCTTAAAGTTCGTAATCTGATAAATTCTTAATGGCGATCATTGGTCGGTCAGTGGTCTCTTAATAGAATTGTGTCATAATGACATTGTCGTATTGTTATTATTATAAAACCCGTTAGTAGAAATGATTTTCGAAGAACTACCACTACTTTATTTATGCCAGATCTCATTTATATATATATTTTTACATATTATTTATTAGTGTTTTACACAACTCAAGTGTTTTATGTAAGTCAGTCATTCATTTATCATTATGTACGAGATTACCATTCTATGCCATTTCTTTCAATGGAGTGTCAGTGGTTGACCACTGGAAAGTCATAATGACGCCATTATGTTAGCGGATTACCAAATTTGTCAAAATCAACAATTATGAAATCAATGATAGTCTGACACTATTTTAATAGCAGACTTGGGGCCCTGTTTAGCATTATAATAATTATTGTGATCCCTCATAATTCCTTTCATTAAGTACCTAGTATTAGCTTCAAAACCCTTTATAGCAGAATTTTTTATATCATAATATTATTTTGCATAACAGCGGATAACATAAACTTAATTTCGAAGAAAATCGTTTGGCAAGCACTCATTTATCATACATTCAAAACTCATAATTTTGTAAGTCAGAATCATCTAGGCATAAATTTACGTAGATATAAAACGTAGTACAAAATAAACAATAGCTTCGCCGGTACCTAAGTACGAACTACGTCCCTATCTGTAGCTGACCCACTTCCGAGGTGAGTTAGTGTTTGCTAACATTAACTTCCTGTTCGACTTGAGTACAATATGAGACTCCCGGAGGGAAAAATCTCACGTTTCATACAGTTTTTATGAGCTTCTGTTTAGGATAGAGTTATTTGAGTACGTGTTTTGCTTTCTTGTAATAATTCATAGCGGTTGGTTCTTTGTTTATAGGATAATAATTATACTAGGTAATCCATATAAGCAGCCCAAAGTCTGGTACCAAAAAATCGGTCACAACCGACCGGTCCGGTCCGGTCCGATCCGGTCCGGTCCGGTCCGACCGCTCCGGTCTTTGGTCGGTCGGTCGGTCGGTCGGTGGTCGGTCGGTCGGTCAACTGCTAACATTCTGTTACAATTAAAAGTTTATATCATATCATCAGTAGGGATCAAGAAGAGATAAAATAAACAATTATAAAGGCACCCTACCCTACCTCGTTTACCACGGTACGCTAAAGGAATTCAAAGTAATCCAAACCTATCGCCTCGTATTGTATTCTTGTGTAAATGGAGTAGACTTGTACGTGAATCGTCATTTCAGCCTTTTGTGTGTGACAAAGTACTACTTTTATTTGACGCCTCGTAAAATAAAAAAATAAGAAGTATTATCTGTAATTGTATGTTGCATTTACAGTTGAAATGATGTATTTGAGCTAGCGGTGTTCTAGGAATACGTATTACTCAGAGCAAACCAACTTCCTTTTGTACTTAATTATAAATGCAAATGCTATTGAAAGAATACATTATGATTAAAACTGGAAACTTTCATAGTTCCAATAAATAGGTACTTATTTGATAACATAAAATAACCTGTTGGGTGTTGACATCAGACAGTGACTTAGATGTTTGGATGTATTGTTTTTTAAAATTTTCATTAAATCCTCGCGTAATTTGCGCTGTACCTAAGGTTGAAAGCCTTTGATGTTTGTTATGCAATCAATTTAAAAAAATATTTCGGTCAAAAATTATTTTCGTTCACGAAGCCATCATGTGTATTTTGTTTATATAAGTACATATAATTTTTGTTTTTATAGTCCCCTAATGTGCACGATTAAAAAATCGTGCACATTAGGTACAGCCACTTGGCAATTCTTATATATGATTTACAATCGACAATAATGTTACTCATTATTTTTATCACGACTGTGAGGTCCACCATTTATATTTATCTTTTCTCTCTAGTTGAAGCTGTCAGTGCAAATTGCGCTCAATGTGACCGCTGAACACAAAAAAAACCACTTCAACTTTGTGTTTTTCTTTACCCAGCAAAGAAGCTGTGTAAAATTACACGCTTCGTTCGGGATCTCTGCGGCAATTTGTTCCGTAGTCTGACGTAACAAGTTAGTTATCAAAACGCACCTGCGCCCGTAAACGTTTATTTTGATGGGCAGGTGCGGTTATGGTATCCGAAAGCTTCGACGGCGCCTGTAAGCATTTAAATCCTAGTATTAAAGCTGCGTCACGTCCTCGCAGAATGGTACGGGTTTGGGTTTATTGTTATGAGATGGAACAAATGTATAGGTTCCTACTTTTGTAAATTAGGGCATTAGTGCAGCACTGCGCACTTTTCCAACTACGATCTCTAAAAAAAAAAACGAAGAAGTTTAAAATCAACATTATTCATTTACATATTTTATCTGCCTAGTAAGAAAACTTAAAAAAATCAAACTAAAGGTTTAGGAACTATTAAAAAAAAAGCTTAATGCGCACTTTTGCACAACGTATGAGGACAATAGTGCGCAGTCAGTGATGTGGAAGCTTCCATGGCCTATGTATGCTGTGCTTTTTTCATGCCACCAGTTTTTGCATGACATACATTCGATTCAGTCTTCACCAATCGGATCTCTGTACACTTCAGACATGTCCAATTTTTCTTCGAATATGGCATCAAGCTTCTGGATATAACTAAGCATTAATAAAGTCTAACTAAGACATTTCCGCTTCTATTTGAGAGTTATATGTGTATCTGTACCTGCCTAAGGATCGCGGAAACTTTGAAATTACCTGTAGTTTCCACTTTGTTTAAATTAATTTGACACAATTTTACTTTTTCATTCTTTCGCTTCAACGAAGCTCGCGTCCGTACCTAGTAAAGAAGATTTTCATTTTCAAGCATATGGTTATCAAAAAGCACCGCCGACTCCCTTACGTGCAACAAAATTGTGTGTTCCTCTGTGGCCGGACCACAATTTAGTACTCAGATGCTATAGTTCGAAATAATACCTACCTAAAGTCTACTTTCATCGGAATATATATATATTTTTAGTACCTCAAGAGATATCTTTTTAATTAACAATTTATGTGGTCCGGCCGCCAGGCAGTGCTCTCTGGCCGCGCCAGCTCAAAATAAATAGAGTATAATGAACTATTAATAAATCAATATCCCGAAAAAAACTACCTAAAGGGTACCGTGCATCGGCGGCGACCTCTCGCGTCCGGCCCTGGTTCAAGCCATGGTCCGGGGCGAGAGGGAGTGGGAGGCAGTCACCTCCTTCTGAGAAGCAGTCATGCTAGCGAAGGAGGTGGCGGGGTGGGTGAGAGAACGCGCCTTGCGCACCTCACGCCTCAGCCGCCGCGGGAGACGCTCCGGGCGTCGGGAGCCGCGTGACGACTCCCGGCCACCGTAGGCGCGGGCCTGCGGGCGGTGAGTAATGGGTAACTCACCGTCCGATCAGGACCAGGCCCGTGCCGGACGGCGTGTTGTGTTCCACGCGCGCCTCAAAGAGATGTCAGCATGAGTGACGGGGCCCCATAGGGCCGAAGCCTGCCAGGGTAGCGGGATTGTCCGAAAGGGTTACCGCTGCCCTGGAACATAAAGGGCTAAGGAAGGAACACGGGTGGGTTTTAGTCAGTAAGAGTCTGACACTCCCTCCTGCTCCACCCAGAGCGGGAGGAGTCATTTGATGATTCCCATCCTCAAAAAAAAAAAAAAAAAGGGTACCGTGCATACGACAAATATGGTCCAATACACCCCTTTAGTTAAGGAGTTATTGGTCGTAGGGTGTGGTCCGGCTGGAAGGTATACTCTGCAGCAAGTAAATTTTGCAATATTTAATATTAACTATCCATAAATCAATTTATATAATAGTACCTTTTCTCTTTTTTCTTTTTTTCTCTCAAGAAACTATTCATTTTGACTAATTTAATCTTTAAAATATGTGGCGCGGCTAGGGAGGATTACTTTCAGCAAATATAACGAAATATGCTTTATTTCTTTATGCCAACGAAAACTGCATAATAAGAACTTTATAAAAAGACCTGGACTTCATCTCTAAACTTTTATTTTTATTACCAACAATGATTTTGAAAAAGGTGCACTTTTTGGTTTTTGTTTACCTATCTACCTAAGAATAATGAATGTGTTAAAAGTAATGACAACGGTGTAAAATGTACCGGTAAACCAATTTATTAACTACACATTGAATGATTTATTAATATTTGAAATTGATTTAAAAAAGTATCAACGAAGAGTAGAGAAAAGGTACTATTATATAAATTGATTTATGGATAGTTAATATTAAATATTGCAAAATTGACTTGCTGCAGAGTATACCTTCCAGCCGGACTACACCCTACGACCAATAACTCCTTAACTAAAGGGGTTTATTGGACCATATTTGTCGTATGCAAGGTACTCTTTAGGTAGTTTTTTTCGGGATATTGATTTATTAATAGTTCATTATACTCTATTTAATTTGAGGTGGCGCGGCCAGAGAGCACTGCCTGGCGGCCGGACCACATAAATTGTTAATTAAAAAGATATCTCTTGAGGTACTAAAAATATATATATATTCCGATGAAAGTAGACTTTAGGTAGGTATTATTTCGAACTATAGCATCTGAGTACTAAACTGTGGTCCGGCCACAGAGGAACACACAACAAAATTACCTTTCAAATTAGGAGAACCTTGGTAACGGAATTTACTCCGTGAGATTTAAATTTTCACTAAAATTTAAATAAATTTTACTCACAAAGCTGTTACTTTAGGAAGATTGCCGTTGTTATAAAAAGGGAACGGAGACAACAATTTTTTTTTAAGAAAATGAAATTTTCTTCCTCATTCAACGGAAGTTTCATGTATTTTTAGAGCTTCCATTGTGTTGTATGTACTTATCGCTAGAGCTAAGAATTATTTTATCGTGTGATGTATGCTGGAATGGAATGGAACGTCGATGAATTGATTGGAACATGATTGTGTGAAAGAGCTGAATGCTAAGGTGTAAGTGAGACAGATGACGTATGCTTGGGATAACGTGGAAGGTATTTAAAAAGGTACAATGACAGGAGGCTTTGGAAGGAATGACGGAGTGTACGTGACTTTTTTATAAGATGTATTTTTATGTGTTTTACTAGTTTATATAAGTTTAAAGCAGTATTACTTTTCCTATGACCTCAGCCCTTTTTTAACCGATTTCAAAAAAGGAGGAGGTTCTCAATTCGACTGTATTTATTTATTAAGTTTGTTACCTCAGAACTCCGTTATTTATAAGCCGATTTGCAAGATTCATTTTATTTGTAAGGATATACTTTCAGATTGGTCCCATAGAAATTTCATCAAAAACGGTTCAGTAGTTTGGTTTTTTTAAACCAAAATTACTGGTAAAAATTACAACTTAAAAGTGAAAAGTAAAAACATTTTTGCAAAAAAAAAAAACAATCGACGGACGTCCAAAAAAGACACTACAAAGTGAAAAATAACTTTAATTTCAGAATTCGATGGCAAACAATGAAAATGCGAACCCAACGACACCGACTTCCGAAATTAAAGTTATTTTTCACTTAGTAGTGTCTTTTTTGGTTTTTTTTATACAAAAAAGTTTTTTATTCTCACATGTATAGTAGTTTTAACGAAGTAACAAAATCGGTTATATTATATTGACCACATTGTCTTAATTGTCTATCAACCCAGATAGTAAACTGCATTGCGATTCTGCAACCATCTCACGGTGAAAACTTTGAAGAAAAATTAGGTGAAGTGAGGGTGGAGTGAGCTGTCATTCCAACTAATGCTAGGGATTGACACTATTGACAGCTCACTCTAAGCTCACTTCACCTAATTTTTCACGGTGAGATTTTTACAGAATCGATCGGGACAGTACCTATCTCCCATGAGATATCGAGTGACAGTAAGCGAGCAATCTAATGATAGGTACGGTTACCGACAAAAGTCGATTATCTCTGCAACTTTTACACACCATCTAAAATCTAAATAAAACTGATTTACATCCGTCACCTCACATCAGGTCCAGTTGAAAACCAGCGTCAGGCACTAGTTGTCTGGCATTTTTGCTGAACTGGGCCTTTTTGGCGATGCCGTGAGGCACACTTTCCTGCTAATTTCTTGCATCTTGTATTTTTGACATATTCTATGGGTAGGATTATTAACATTTGTCTATGTATATTTTTATACTTATATTTTATTTATTTATTTAGGCAAACCAACTAAATACACACAAAGACATTCAAAGTACATATCTTTTACAAATACAATAGCATTGCATGTATCTAAATTAAAGGTAAGCACAGCATTTTATTAAAATCTCGCTATACAATAATAATTAAAAAAAGATGGATAACAATGTAATTAGAACTAATATCAATAATCTCTTATACTTAAAATCAATTTGAATTAGATTATATTAAATAAGATTGAATTAAATTAAATTTATTAAATTTAATTGTATAAATTTAATTGTATTAAATTGAATATGTGTATTCAATTTAATTGTATTAAATTTAATATGATTGAATTAAATAACAAAAAAACAGACAAAATAAAGAAAATATATTGAGCAAAAAATATAAATCTATACTTATAATAAATCTGTAGAAGTGAAAATTCTGTACATTGAAAATATCAAAAAAATAAATGGCAGGGGGTGTTACTAGACCGACACCGAACCCAAAGGACAGGTCTCGGCTGTCATTCGTGGATCTTTGACAGTCGTTACGGGTAGTCAGAAGCCCGAAAGTCTGACAACCAGTCGTACCAAGGGTATCGTATTACCCAATATCTGGGTTGTGGAGGTCAGATAGGCAGTCGCTCCATGTAAAATACTGGTATTCAGCTGCATCCGGTTAGACTGGAAGCCGGCCCTGAACATAGTTGGGAAAAGGCTAGGCAGATGATGATTGAGTTTAGATTAGTTATCGTCATAAATAGGTTTATTTAGGTAGGTAGGTATTTTATTTTCTGTTATTGAGTTTATTTATTTTTTTAATTAGGTAGGTACTTAGGTAAAGATATCATATAGGTACCCTCTTAATCACCATTAATGAGACACAATTGGTTTTCTATTATAATTAGCCACAAACGGCCCGCGAGATAGATGGCATCCTGGTGCACATACATTTTATCCTGTTAGCACGTTCCCGTGGGATAATTTCCGACATCCACGCGGGCGAAGCCGCGGGCAGAAGCTAGTAATGATAATATATTTTAAAATGAGTGATAATGTTAATGTACTCGTATATTGACATGAGTGATAGTAATAATTAGTTATTTTGACATACGAGTAAATAATGATATTAATGATAAAATGGATTTTGAATGAATACTAGATATTGTACACCCTATGGGTATGTTACAGCGATCGATATATTATTATGGTAAGAACTGCTTTTCCACCTGTAGCAAACAATAAATGAATTTGAATTTGATACAATTTACGAGTAGACCAATCAAAATTGTTCCAGCGTAAAGAAAGTGCTCGATATTTTGTGCCGAGTTACTCACATACAGTCTATACATTTTCCATTCGTCAAAACAAGACGAGCTAGTTGAAAGACTTGCAAATCTTTAAAAAATCAGGGTATTAACACAATATAATAAACTAGTGTAGCCCATGGTTTAACATGGATCCCATAATTGGGTACCTATATATTATATGTATTTATAGTTTAGGTATATGTATATTTTTATCATCATCATTCTTCCATCCTTTTAATCGTTTTTGTTATCCTATATTGTGTCCCACTGCTGGGCAAAGGCCTCCCCTATTTTCTTCTAAACCTCCCTGTCTTGAGCGATCTCTGGCCATGTTGATCCTGCAAACCTTGTCAGATGGTCACACCACCTTCGCCATGGTCCTACCTCGTCGGTGATGTCTTATAAATAAAATAATCGTTTTTATAATAAATAGCCTTGACTACAAAATCACCAACTGTGTAAACTGTGTATGTATCTACAAGTTTTTTAACCTTTTGAACGCCAGAGCGTAAACGCATCGGCGCCCCTTCCACGCCAAGCCACAAATTCAGCGCAAATACCTACAAAAAAAATAGGGATTGCAACATATTATCGAAAAGTTATCGATAACCAATTAATCTTTGCTTTTCATCACATTTTTTTTCAATAAAATAACACTCGTTTCATCATTCTTTTATTTAATTTGACCCTATTTTTATCATAATATCGTTTAACAGCAGTTACAAAGTTCTAAACAACCTAAAAGCAGACATTAGAACTACAAACGAATAAATCAATTAATAATAAGATACATCACTAATCTCGTTCGTGACGGCATCCGCTGTCGGGAAGACCCGACTCTGGCGTGGCTGGCACGACTTTTGACAATTTCCTCGCAGGCGAGTAGGGATGTGATATTGTGGTTGTGGCAGCTTCTATACCTACTAGTATTATTATTATACTAATATTAGTACAGTATTAGTAGTATTAGTATTAAGAGGAAAAACCATTCAAATTCACATTCAAAATAAATATAAGCAGGTTTATTACTTGTTACATAATAAACTAAATAAGTAATAGATTAAAATGACCATTTTACTTTTTATCTTACCTATAGTTTTTATTATCCTAATGCATCATTTTACATGATATTAAACAAACACTATATACCTAATTATACTAACAATTATAGAAAGATTTTATAAATAATAAACTTACCTCTAAATCACCCTCGTCTAGAGATTCAGCTTATGAAAATTCATCATCGTTTTCTACACTTCCTAATACACGAAGGAGTTCTTCAGTAGTCATTTCACTGCTAGTCATTTTTATTATTGATTTTATACACTCGCACAGTAATAACGCCGTTACAAATATTACCACCGATCATAATAATAATAACGTAGGAAATCACTAGCAGTCTCCCTTATCGCTGATGACGTCACCGCTTGACGGGTCTTCCCGACTCTGGCGTACAGACAGATTACTCATTACTGTCTATAAGCTGTTGCGTAGGGATGCGCGAGAGTGGAAAGTAAACTATCGATCGATACACATAAATTATGTTCTTTTTCCACAATTGTATAAATATTATTATGCATTAATGCATTAGAAATATTCAGATACAAATAGTTGTTATTAAACAATAATGGTCAAAGTAATAGTAAGCTACTTTTAATAAAATATTTCATAAATTTGAAATATAAGTTACCTTACTTGCCCATCACTAGCTGTCGTGTCTTCCCGACTGTGGCGTGGGGAAGAACACCTTTTTAAGGATTTCGATTAGCAATTTTTGAGGATTATTTTTTCTAGTGAAATGTAATTAATGGATATATCTTTGTGCCATTTTGCAATATACCATTAATAAAGTCTTAAATAATAGTAAAAAGAAACACAGCAAATTTTATTTAGTATATTTATTTCATGCTTTAAAAATGTCGTTTTCTTGTCGGCTCTTGCCGACACTGGCGGTTTGGGCCAGTTTTCATTTGTCGGCTATAGCCGACCGTGGCGTTCAAAAGGTTAAAGAAATAAATATGTTTGATTTGTGTTATCTTTCCTTCTGTTTCTGTTCAAATATTGCAGTCATACTGGTATTACTGTACTATGCCTGTGCTTTGGCCGCTGTCCGAACTTTTAATGGCGCGCTAACGTGTTCGATGAGCGGGGAGCGGAGGGCGCCCCGCGGATTTCCCTGCTCCTCACCTACCATAGCTCCTTAATTAAAAATAACTATAGTCCATTTACAATAGTGTTGACGCCTATGCTTAGGTGTGTTGGGAGACTAAATAAAATACCGTTATAGAACAAACCAATACTTATTTAGACTTTAAATTGACGTGTACAAGATTAAAGATTACAGAATTCTAGGACCCGTTACAATATTATGCGTATGTTGACCGATCGTTGGAGCCGCGCTGGAGCAAGTGAACGATCGTTTTTTCTCCCGCGAGATCGCGGACCCTCGCCCGGTGCCCCCCGCCGCCGTCCCGTCGCGCAGGTGGCGCGTCGCCATTGGTCCGCTGTGGTATGGCGTGATTCTCTTCCGATGGTCGTGGCGGCGCTCCGATTGGTTCAGCGGAGATGGCCTGTTGGTGACGTCGGGCGAGCGCCGCGCCGCGCCGCGCCACACCGTGCCGCTCCGCGCCGCTATGCGGGCACAGGCCGCAACATACTCCCGGGCGTTGAAGACTTCGACTTCAACTGGATGACATGTCCCGCCAGAGGGGACACATCGTGCGGACGGCACGGGTGACCGCCCCTTGGTTGTGGCGACGTCCGCCACCCGGCTGACCCCGTCTGGGCCTGGATGTAGGCGCGTGACACGCCCCAGGCGCCACTGGAGCGGCGGAAGGTTCGCCTCCCGCAGAAGCACGAGGTCGTCGAGGCAAATGCCTCGCTGCTAGGTCCTCCACTGGGACCGTTGCTGCATTTCGGCCAGGAACTCCTTCTGCCACCTGGACCAGAACTGTTGGCGGATTTTCTATTAATTTGTAGCGGTTGGGCCGCAGTGCTGTGATAGGTGGTGATGGGACGGCGGTCAATGGTCCGCCCACCAGAAAGTGCCCCGGGGTTAGTGGAGAGGGATCATTAGGATCTGACGAGAGGGGAGAGAGGGGACGGGAATCGAGTATTGCCTCACTCTGCGAGAACAGTGTCGCCAGCTCCTCGAACGTCAGACAGGCCTCCCCAGCTACTCGTTTAAGATGATATTTAGAGGATATTATGCCAGCCTCCCATATGCCTCCGAAATGTGGCGAATATGCAGGCCCAAACACGAAGCGGATTCCCTCGTTCGCAGAGTAATTGTATACAGACTCTTGGGCCTCCTGCAGCATCCTACCCAGCTCATTGCATGCACCTAGAAAATTACGACCGTTATCACAGTATATTACATAGGGTTTACTTCTCCTAGCTACAAAACGGCAGAGACACAGAATGAATGCCACTGATAGTCATCTGTTAACTCCTGAATTTCATTTATTCTGTTACGAACAAACGTTTTAAGTGAGTTTGGCTGCATTTTTAGCCATCCTAGTACTACCGTGGAGTCGGTCCATATTAATTTTTTATTTATTTTTCCTTTCAAGGACTGGATTACTTTATGACTAAGTCTAGCGCCGAGGAGCGCTCCACATAATTTTAGTCTAGGGATAGTCATAGGTTTAAGGGGTGCTACCCTGGCCTTGGCACATAGTAGGCGTGAGGTGTAGCTAGTTATCTTTGTTACTCCTTGACCTTAAATAAACGCAGGCGCCATAGGCAGCCTGTGAGGCATCTACAAAACAATGCAATTCTATATACATATTCTGGTAATTCACACAGAGTGTGCCTAGGTAGATGCAAGTTATACAGATATGATAAATTATTACTAAAGTTTAGCCAGTCCTTAACTAAATTAGTTGGTACTGGCTCATCCCAATCTAACTTGGCACACCATAGCCTTTGGAGTTAAAATTTTTGGCTTTATGATGGCTGCACTCAGTAGTCCACTGAGTTCCTCTGAGTAAGCTTCCGGGTTTTCTTGGGGGTTTTTTATTAAATCTGGTTTCTAAGTGGGTAAGTCGTTTCCTAGCTATTGCATAGGAGTCGCCTAACGCGCTCTGTGGGTCTTCCTTTAGAGGCATTGCTACGGAAAATCTCCCGTTTGATAAGCGTTTGGTATGTTGAACAAAATGCCCTTCACAGAAATGTTCATCGGGGGAGCGGGAATAGTGTTCAGCATAACCCTCTTCGATTTCCCAGAATCTTTTTAGACACTCTTGTACGTCTTGGCTAACGTTACAAGTTACAGTGAGGGACTTAAGGCTACCTTGCCCTGTAGGGCCTGACACTACCCAACCTAATTTAGTATCCTGTAGTGCCGGTTTATTTTTTCCTAGGTATATGTGATCGGCATTCACAATCGCCCAATATACGTCCGCACCTAACAGAATGTCTATCTTCGAAGGTTCATAGAAAGTGGGATCCGCTAGACTAACTTCCTTTGGTATACAGAGTTGCTTAACGTTTACCTGCATGTTGGGTAACGTACCCATAATATTTGGTAAGACAAGACAGTCAACCGAGATACAGAAATTAGTCACGCGCGACTGGAGTGTAAGGTTTACCCTTTCGGAAACTTTTGTAATGGAATTATTTATTCCGGCTACGCGAGTGGGACGGGAAGTGTCACAAATTAATCCGAGCTTTTGTTTCATGGTGTTGGATAGTAAGGACATCTGACTACCTGTGTCTAGTAACGCTCTTGCCTGGTAGAGTTCCCCAGTTTGCGGGTGCACTATGTCTAGTAGAGCCGTACCTAACAGTACTTGACCTACTGAGGCTGCTGAGAGAGAAACCGGTAAGTTAGAGGGCTCAAGGGCCGGAGCGTCTGCTGTGGACCTATTGGTCTTGAACTCGTGATCGTGTAATAGTGAATGATGTTTCCGTTTACATACACGACACATAAGCCTGGCCTTGCATTGAAATGAGTTGTGACCGCTCCTAAGGCAATTCCTACATAGGTTTAATCTTGTGACCTCAGCTAACCTATCCCTAATGTCCAAATTCTTAAATTTGGGGCACTCTGACAAATGGTGACTGTCATTGCAGACATGACACGTGGACGGTCCACCTTTATCTCCCAGTGCAGCAAAAGTCCTATTCGGTTTAGGCTCTTTATTATTGCTTGGCCTTCGGTCCCTTCTCTCGGCATTTTCTATGCCTGCGAAGTACATTGTTTCTAGAATGTCGGCTCGATTTCTTAGAAACCTAGTGAAATTTTCTAAGTTATGGTAATCGGCTAACGTAGACCTGTGCTCTTCCCATTTAATAGTAGTCACCGGATCTAATTTTGAAGCTAGAATGAATAGAATAAGTGCATCCCATTTGTCAGTCGGCTGACCCAACGCTTCCAGCGCTCTCAAGTTTTTTGACATGTGGTCTACTAAGTACCTTAATGCCTTATAGGATTCCCGACTACACTTTTCAACACTAATTAAAGCTTTGAGATGATTGTTTATGAGAATATTTTTATTATCATATCGCTCGCATAGTAAATCCCATGCTAATTTGTAGCTATTCGAGGTAAACTCTATTGATTTAATTATCCCCTTAGCACTCCCTTCCAAAGCTGATCTTAAGTAGTGAAATTTGTTTATTTCTGGAATTGACTTATTGCTGTGAATAATAGAATCGAATGTATCTTTAAATTCTAGCCATGTTAACAAGTCTCCATCAAACTTTGGAAGGTGTATGGTTGGCAATTTTACTCCGTTGAATTCATGTGAACAACAGCTTGGCTGATGAGAACAATTACTAATTTCTCCAACAGTGTTTGCCTTATTTATTGGTAATGGGGTAGCCTCAATTAATTCTTGAGCTACAGAGAGAGCAGAGTAAAATTGACGCTCTGTTACCTCTCGTTCTTCTAATTGTTCATCTACATCGGAGCAACATATTTCAATTTCTGACTGTAATTCGTCAAATGTTTTAAATAATTCTTGAAATTTGGCTAATCTCAAAGAAATTTCCTTAACTTGAACACTGGCAACCTCTTTAGGCTCCAGGTTCTGAAATCCGCCCCTAAGGCTACCCACTGACCAGGTTCTGCATAGTACCTAAATAGTCTATGAATTTTGTTAATCTACCCTTTATGGTGCCACGCTTTCTAATTAATTCTTTAATTTTGACCTTCAGGTCGGTATCTACACTGGTCATTTTGCTATCAACGAGACCTATTTATTGTCTATCGAAATACAAAACACAAAACACAATGCAATACAATGAGCTGAATAGATAAATGTGCAGTGAACCTGACAATGTTAGGCGTCGCTCCGACACGTGTTCCCAGGTACGACTTCCGCGTTGTAGCGTGCCGTCGGCCGGCCGCCGCTAATGCAGTCGACGCGTCGAGGGAATCCGCTGTGCTGGCTGCGCGGGTTCTGCACCGGAACAGTTGCCGTATGGCCGGAACTCTGAAATAGTCGGCAGGATGGCTGGTTCACCAAGCATTGGTTGCGTGCACTTGATTCACACGCGTGCATGAATATGGGGTGGGTAGGAAAAACAATGCGTGCAGCTTAAAATGCTAGCTTGCGTTTTACAATATCGCCAGAAGTGAGGTTATGCGTTACGTGGGATTACATTTATGATTATGAACTTAAGCGGGTAGGTGCACACGAACATACAAATGATTCGACTAGAGTGGAAAATTTGCAGCTTAGCGCCTAGCCAAGCATAAGCCAGCTCAACCCACGTGCAATTAACCTGCAAATTAGGAAAAGATATGGCCCCTTTTCCCGTTTGACGTTCGAGCAGCAAGCCGCGCACTGATTCACAGCGCGAGGGCACACAGGAAAAATATTAAAGAAAGGAAATGAATGGATCAGGGCTTACTCTCCTGGGCTAGACCTTCGGCAGACGTGTTGAGTTTGACCCGCCGTCACCGTCCGAAGCCTCCCTGGACACAGCAGCTCGTCCGCGCTCCCCTTCTTCTTGATTACGCAGCCCGGCTGGATGGATGGCGGGCTGCGGCACTTGCTCCACGCGATGAATTTTCGGTTTCTTGATTACGCAGCCCGGCTGGATGGATGGCGGGCTGCGGCACTTGCTCCACGCGATGAAATTTCGGCCGACGCTTCTCGAAGATTCGATTTTTAAATTTAACGCAACGGGTCCTGTCACGGTCGCCACTTGTTGACGCCTATGCTTAGGTGTGTTGGGAGACTAAATAAAATACCGTTATAGAACAAACCAATACTTATTTAGACTTTAAATTGACGTGTACAAGATTAAAGATTACAGAATTCTAGGACCCGTTACAATATTATGCGTATGTTGACCGATCGTTGGAGCCGCGCTGGAGCAAGTGAACGATCGTTTTTTCTCCCGCGAGATCGCGGACCCTCGCCCGGTGCCCCCCGCCGCCGTCCCGTCGCGCAGGTGGCGCGTCGCCATTGGTCCGCTGTGGTATGGCGTGATTCTCTTCCGATGGTCGTGGCGGCGCTCCGATTGGTTCAGCGGAGATGGCCTGTTGGTGACGTCGGGCGAGCGCCGCGCCGCGCCGCGCCGCGCCGCGCCACACCGTGCCGCTCCGCGCCGCTATGCGGGCACAGGCCGCAACAAATAGCATTAGAAAGAAGTTAAAAAAGGTTATTTTTAATGCACACTTTGTAACAAAAATACAATAAACATTGTTACATTATGATAGACGCCGAATTTATTATGATCTATTTTTACAGCAGCTGTCACACTTAATTGTAACCATTTTAACTATTTATCTTATGAAATTATGTGGCTTTAATTTATTTATATTATATAACTCCAATTTAAAATTACAGTGTCAATGCTAAAAACCTAAAAGAAGCAGGGATGAACAATACTTGGAACGTTATTCGTTTCACTATAATTCTACCGAATTTTATTTTAATTAAGGTGGATGCGCTGCAGTAGCCCGCGAAATCAGACGAATTCGGAGCAATTCTAATTTAAAGGGATGTATTGATGATTTTTAAGGTTAAAATTGTATTATTGCCTACATATTTCTTATTGTTGCGCATCATATTATTTTTATTAAGATACAACCTTACACTGACCTGCAAATTGCAAAAAACGCAAGAAAATTAGAATTTAAGCATCTCCCTTAAAATTGTTTTATCATAACTTTGAAATAAAATGTTTTGCATTTCTGCTTCTACGAGCCTCTTTTTTCTAATATAATATAAATGGAGTATAGAATATAATAGAATATAATTTTCATTTAAACGATTATATTTTTTTTAGAGAAATAATGGCCGTTCGTGTATGACATGTCAAACAAAATACAATAGGTACCTAGTTTTCAGGTTATATCGATTTTTTTTTTTAAATCTCCGAGACTCGGTTTTTTTTGCAAAAAGAACTTTTGTAGGAGTTAATATGATAAGTGTAGTCTATAAAAAACAAAGTTTGATTTTAATGCAGCATGAGACGGGATTCCATACATCCATAGGCATTGTCCTTTCTCTATTAGATTATGTAGGTATATCTTTTTATTTAAATAAATATTAATTCCTCAATTTTTGCTATTGCACTTAGCACTGTTTGTCTCTTCATCGCCCAAAGGTTGACTGGTAGAAAATGCCCATGGCATTAAGTTCGCCCCGGTACATTTGTGTGCTTAAAGTATTATATAAAAAATGTATGGTTATTGTTAAAAAATGTAAGTTGTTAAAATGAAATTTTTTAGGTTATACTCTATGTTATTCCGCCCATGTTCACATTGGTGTTCTGTTGAGATAAGGACAATACAATTCCCAGGTTGAATAGTCCGCCTCTCAAACAGGAGTCTGTATTGTGAAAGATAACAATGGATTGGCTCTCATTCAGAGAGTATTTTATGCTTCCTGCGAGATTGTAAGCTTTGCTGTAACGGATACGAATCAATTCTTTGTGAAACATAAATTATTTACCGATATGATTGTGTAATTAGTAAAGGCAATATGCATGTGATTCAAATAAGGGCCATTTTTTACCGACTTCACAAAAAGGAGGAGGTACTATGTTCGGATGATTGTATGTTTTTTTTTTTGTATGTTTGTTCATCGAATATTCCGCCAATTGTCGCCGTATTTTCAAAATTCTTTTTTTGTTGAAAGTAGATAGTTCTGAGGTGGTCCCACTGTCACCAAGTTAGGATCAGATGATGGGATCTTAGAGAAATCGAGGGCAACCCTCAAATTTTATAGGCTCACTTATTGCTTTTCGCATATTTTATGAAGTATCTTGTGTATTTGCGTATGGTTGTCACCATCTCAGGTAGCTGGGCTGATGATGGAAGGTACAACTCCTTAACAGTAAGAAGTTACTCGAGCAGGCAAGGACAGTTTTAGTAAATTGTTTTGATGTTTAATAGGGCATTTGCCACATTTGGTCTCATGATCATCAAGTCATGACCTGATGCTGCAGTCAGGATAGTCTGCAGAGTACCTAACTCCTCGACAACTAACAGCAGATATATCGTGTTTGGGCTCATTGAAAAGGGCTCGATGTGTGGATAAACGTACTGTTAATGAGGAACACCGAAGTACATAGAGACCTGATGCTGAAGCCAGGAGCATCAGAAAAAGTACAAACCTTAAATTACAGCACCGTAGTCGTGTTTGGGCTCATTTTAAACAGGACTAAATTTTAAGTTCAATGCAATGTTGACATAAGTCTGGCCTGATGCTGCAGCCAGGATTATATATCAAAATTACAACTTAAAAGCCAAAATTAAAAACTTTTTGCAAAAAAAAAAAAAAACAACCGACTTCCAAAAACGACACTACAAAGTGAAAAATAACTTTAATTTCGGAAGTCGGTGGCAAACAACGAAAATGCGAACTCAACGACACCGACTAATTACAGAATGTAAATCAATGTCAAAGAGAAAAAAAAAGAATAAATTATACAATTACATTAGCAACCAGTTTGATTTTGTCTAGACTCTAGAGATTGTCCTATGGAGCAGGACCAGCATATTTCCAAGCATTCTTATCTTGGATATAATCCTCTAATTTGTAATAACCTTGCTTACAAAGTGTAATTTTATTATAAGTTTTAAATTTTCTTTCATTTAATTGCAATATTTCACAAGGTATTTTGTTGTAACATTTAAGCGTGGCTTGATTAACTCGAAAATTACTATGAACATCCCAAACGATTTTTTTAAATTCCACCCCTGTGGGGGTGAAAAGCGGGGATACAGTTTATATGAAAAATTTTCTTCATTAGGTAAACTTGAAACTTTTCAAGAATACTCGCCTAAGTAAGTAATAAAGTATATCATTATAAGTTTTTCAAAACTACCCCTCAAAACCGGTGTTAAAGTTTGTGTGGAAGAATTTGAATGCGCGGTCCGATTAACTCGAAACTGAGTGTTTATACTAAGACCAAAAATAAAGAATAACATGTATCAGGGTTTTTCAAAAATCTACCGCTACCGGGTTGAAAAGGGGTAGTCAATTTTACAGGGGAGGATTTTACTGCATGGCTTGATTAACTGGAAAATTATTATAAATAATCTTTAAGTCAAGTTAAGAATACATCCCAAATTATTTTTTTAAACTCCACCCCTGTGGGGATGAAAAGCGGGGATACAGTTTACATGAAAAAACGTATTCATTTAGTTAATAAACTTGAAACTTGGCTAGAATTCTCGCCTAAGTAAGTAATAAAGTTTATTATTATAAGTTTTTCAAAGTTACCCCTCAAAAGGGGATATAGGGGTGTTGAAGTTTGTGTAGTAAGTAATTTAATGCGCGGTCCAATTAACTCGAAACTCAGTATTAATGCTTTTGACAAAGAATAATTAATAATAAGTATGTAAAGCTGTCAAAAATTGACCCCTGACGGGGCAAAAAGGGGTAATTCGATTTTAAGGGGAGAATTTCAACTTGAAACTGTATGTTACATTTTCACACCTAAACCACTAAACTTCTGATTTGGCAAAGAGACAGATCAAAGAGATAGGCATCCTGGGGAAGGACATACTTTTTATACTGGTAGCATGTTCCCGTGGGATAATTTCCGACATCCACGCGGGCGAAGCCGCGGGCAGAAGCTAGTTATAAATAAAAAAGAAAAGATTATTCCATAATTAATTTGGCTGGTAGCATTTCCGTTCATTGCTTATTGTAAACAAAAAAAAAAAAACACTATGCCCAGTCGTTTTTATCGAGGTAGTTAGTTCGCGCTTTTTTGAGTTATAAAAGGTTAAACTATCTGTGTTGTTTTTGAGGCAGTGAAATAAACGAATTACCTGTAATACGTGGACTTATTTTAACAAGTGATCTAGGCTGAAGAATAATATCGTAAGTAAATCACAATTGTATTTCATAAATGGAAATGTAATTGCATGTACAGACGCTAGCACATCAAGCTACTACAATCTGTCAAATTTCTTTAATAGATTTTCAACATTATCGCTATAGCGTTAAGGTTCAATGTTGATTGGGAAAATTTGACAGTTTCGGGTAGCTTGACCTGCTGGCGTCTGTACAGTATATGGAATAAAGTCTCTTTGAAATTGAATGCTGAAGAAACCCTATTTATTCCTGTGTAATGGATTTTGGGACCGTGGCAGTCGCTTCGGGCTCGAAATAATTAACTCGATTTTCAATTTGAATAGCTTGACCATTTCAATCTCCTGTCGCTCTTTGTTACTTTGTCCCTTGGTTTAATGAAGATAAATATAGTTAGGTTTTCCTATTCAAGCATGATCAGGCTATTATTCTATTATGCCACCGCTGCTGGGACACCGGTCTCCTCTCTGTAGAGGGAACGGGCCGCAATCCACCACGCGGGCCCAGAGCGGCACCTGTAAATAACGCAATGAATGTTGTTGAACAGTCAAAATGAATGTCATTGCTACTGAGTGTGATACGCAATTACCCGGCGGATTGGTAGATGTCACGTGTCTTCGATTTTTTATATTTTAAGACATGTCAATTCTAATGTTATCCTTCACCGTTTTGATAACGAAGTGATTATTATATAAATTACACAAAGTACGCGCGTGGGCTCGAACCCACGACCTTATGACGCGTAATTCGGGGATGTTATCACTGGGCTACCACTGCTCTCTAGCCTGTTCAATAACAAGATTTAATTGAAATGTATTCTTCTCAAATACCTAATTTCGTCGTTAATAGAGATAATAACACGTTAAAGAATTATTTCCTACAGCGGGTTAATTGTGTAATACGCTTCAATGACAATGCTTTTAATTTTGAAAATTCAACAACACTCATTGCACCATTTACGCTGTCAAGCAGACGAATTTTCAAACATATGAAGTTATGGATTAGAAATTTCCTTTAAAATCCTTCTGTTTGTTGTTAAAAGTGTGTTGCTGTGCTGGTTAACATAAGATCAAACAAACTTAATTTGTTATTTTTCTTAATATCTGATAGCTGAAACTGTTACCTTGTTCCGCTTATTTCTCTTAGTAACAACTATTCGATACAAACCGCCGTAGCAGCAGAATCTACAGCCATGTACTTTAGATTCTGGTGATGAATGAAGATTTCAGAAAGCAATTAGGCCGCCCATTGTAGGTTTTGTTTGAAAAATTGTATTTGTTTTTGATTTATTTTCTGGTGTACAATAAAGAATATATTAATAAATAAATTTATTGTGTCAAGACTTGACGAAAAATATGATTTTTGCCATTTACAATCTCAAATAGCAGCTGGGGGGTTAATTGTAGACTTTCACTGTATGTAAAAAATGCTCAAGATGTTATTTTCCCTATGAGAATAGTTTTTATTCTGGCGCAATTTAATTTTTGGGTATAAAATATTCGACACTTGAATAATGTCCTCTGATTTTCTGATTTTTTTTTTTACCAAGTTTTGCTGAATATGACTTACTTAGATAGATTTTTGCGAATTGGTTCATTTTGTAGTCTTGACAATTAAATTCTAGGTCGCTTGTTCAATCCCCTTTATGTGTATTTGGTTCAGCAATTAAAGTTGTCAAGAAGAGTTTTGACATTTGAGAATGCGTTCTTGACACCTGTCAGTTTCATACAAACGAACACGTGGTTTGAGAATTTGATCTTTAATAATTACTAGAACTGTCAATGTCAAAACGGGCCTTTTATTTTTTGACAACTTTAAGATTTGATGTATATCTACGTACTACGACGTTAAAATGCCAGGAAACTAGAGCTTAAAAACTTTATTAAATTGTTAATTCACAAGCCAGTTGTTAAACATTAATCGAACTGGACTTCTTTACTCGGACTATATTTGCAATAGCAGAATGCATTTAGATGTGGATGTGTCGCGCTGATACAGTCCGGCTCATTTCCGTATCTAAAATATAAGAACACAATCGTATAAGTATCTATGAAGGCTCAAAGAACAACAAGAGAGCAGCCACAGTAATTCTTGGTTACCGAACAATCCCAACAGCTCAAACAATGGCTCCCAATGTCACAATTTTACCAAGAAATATATAGCTAATACCATTCTTTCGTTATTTATGACCATCTAAGATTCTACCAGTGTTGTATATGGTGTCCAAATGATTTCTGAACAACGGCAACCTCCGTGCCGTAAGGAGCAACATTTACCACTTTATTTAAAAACAAGAAGTGTTTAAACATCAGGAATGTATGTTTAGCAGTCAATCTACTCAGCCTATTGCCTATTATCCGCTGCTGTCTATAGGCCTCTCCCAAGCTGCGCCACGACACCCCGTCCTCCGTCTTCCGCATCCAGTCTTTCCCAGCCACCTTCTTTAGGTGGCCCATCCATCAAGCTGGGGGGCGTCCCACACTACGCTTGCCGATATGCGGACTCTGTTCCAGGACTCGTCTGCCACCGGCCATCGGTCCTTTGACAAACATGGCCGGCCCATTGCCACTTCAGTTTGCGTACTCTGCAAGCTATGTCGGTCACAGTCGCGTATCTTTAAATTTAAGAAACATTTAAATAATCCCTATTATAGTTAAAACAGATTTTAGTCAACCAAAGTTGCTCTCCTGTAACTCTAACATTAAATTTTTATTTGTTTAAAAATTATCTGACGATTGAATAATCAGCCCTTAGTAGCAAAGTTACTCTACTACATAAACATAATTGAAGAAAGTCTAGATAAGATTAAATGCACTTACTTGCTAATTCTAGAAATATCTTTTTCAGTGATTGTGAAAGAGTCATTTTTAGTGTCATACGTCACTGTTCCTTCGTATACGCTTCGACCAGGATTTAATGTTATCTGAAACATGTGTTTTCTTTATCATCTATACTCAATGTTTCCCTACATTCTCTACGTTATCAGCATCCAGTTTAACTAATATGCAATTAAGCAGGTACTCATCACTACCAGAGTCACAATATCCAAGTCAATACCGACAAATAGCTATAAAGTGTTTATGGCGGTGCACGGTGGTTTAAGGTTAGCGGTTGCCGTTGAAGACCCCGACTAGTATGAAAAACGTTCGCCATTTAGAGCGAGAATAAGTCAGGGAGAGAGTTCTTCAAAGTCAACTACAACATACTTATGCCCAAGTTATTATGTCTTGCCGCGACAAATGTAAGCCCACCAAGCAAGGGTCTTCTTGCTTCCATTTCCCTTAAACCTCGTCATGGACGTCCCATTTAAAATATTTACCCTGGCCTGATAACATTCTTTAAGTGCTCTTGGTGCTGCTAGTCTAGGGTTTCCAAGATATGCGTCATCTTCTTTTTTATAGCCATATGTCAAAAGGTGATTGTTTACATTAAGTTGTAAAACCGATTGTATGGATATAAGTCGTCTTTTTGCGCATTTTGATCTGTAACATTATCGAGCTTTATGACATGTGTATTAAAATATACTAACCGTATCCTATCCTACCTCTTGGCACTAATAATATAAATGCGGCACTTTCTTGATTTGTCCTTCTTTCACGCAGCAACTGATCGAAGAGTTTCAGAAAGGCATTGTTTTGGCCTGGAGACAAAAACTAGTCCTGTGAAGATCCAAACTTACCGTTGTTCTTCACTGATGTTGTCAATATACCAGGCCAGTACATTAGCCACTTTGTTGTACATGGGTGCGTGCTGAGATACGCTGAACCATTTAGTGCAAGAGCACCAATGTTGAACTATGCCAGCCTCAGCACATATTCGCCTTTTAGGTATCTGAAGAAGCAAAGGATAGTTAAGCATCATTAAATATTCATTACAGGATCAATTTTCCTGATGAGCAACCCTTAGGTCTGTATTACAGAACATTCCTCAAGTGCAGCTTGATTATCAATCTGTTGATCACTGTTTAAGTATAGAATCAGTACTTGGGTACCGTTCTTATACCAGAACGGTAATCAATCAATACTCACCAGAAGCGAGATTCACATCGAGCCTCAAGCAGAGATGCGTATTGTTTAAGCATCAACCTGTTTTCGTTTACGATTTATTTTATTTACAAACTTTGTTCCGATCGTCAGGGAATTAGAAATATTAAAATGCACCATGCCATACAAACCCAAATATTTAGGAAATCAGCGTTGTTTTGTCAGTCCCGAATAGTACAATCTCACATTATTGAAGTTAAACTGTTTGAAGTCATTTTGTAAGCAAAATTGACAGACCAGCAAGATTGAATTGAATAAAAGGCCTTTGTAGTGTTCCAAGGCTCTATTGGTATCTGAATGACATTGACAGGGGGGCGTTGGTGGGAAACATTTGTAATTTTTTTACAGAAATGGTGGTTTCAGTTCCGATTTTGACCTCGCGCTAAACTATTCTTGTAGCTTTGTAACCATTGGTATTAAGTATGCTACAGGCCTATTAGAAAAAAATCAATTAAAAATGTCAAACTCAAACTCAAAGCATTTATTTCAAACAAACCTATTACAGGCACTTTTGAATTATCAAGGGGTCGGTCAGTCAGAAAGATGAAGCTAGTAGCCCATTCCAAAGCGTAGTAGTAGTAGTAGGTACCTATGAAGAACAACGGGTTAGAAACCTTGTGATTTAAAAGAGTGTCCACGGAACTGTCTTTTAAATGAAAATATATATGTATATGGTTACAAAGAATTGATTATATCATTCATATTAAAAATTATGCATGTGAGAACGATGCAGAAAGTTAAAAGCGTCCGAAATGAAAAAAAAAAAAACATCAAATATTAAATTAAAATAAGTCATGGCAGCAAAGAGTTGACCAGTCCCTACTAACGGCGCCCGTTCACGAACATGACGTATAGATTAGTACCATTCAGCTCAACCATTTTGTAGGGAGTCAATAATCCAACACATGCGCCACCATCAGCGAGACATTAGAGTGAGCATGACATACTCTCAGCCACCAAGGCACATTCCAAGTCAATGAAATACGCACCCCGTAAATGGTAGCTTTATAGTACGTACATCATAGTACTCACACATGTGCTATGCACAAGATGAAAGAAGTATATTTACTTACATTAGAGCATTGAAAAAAAAACCTGCTAGTATGAATTCTAAATTCATTGAAACTTTGTAGAATAAATTAGGTGTTGTATAATCTACTTCTACAAATATAATTTTGATAGTAATACTTCAATTTTAAACTGCATACACTTGAAAACGCAGGTAAACTTGAAAAGAACAAAAATTTAAATGACAATATTGACAATATATGCTCAAGCGCGTCTCGACCACACTTGATGCTACGAGTATCAGATCCAATCACTGCTTGGGTTCGATTCGCGAACTGAGAGTCACGATCTAGTCTAGAATAAAGCCAAAGTCAGGTGAACTATGATCAATTATTAATCTATGCTTGAGGGACGTCTAAAATTAAAACCAGACTCGAAACTAGTTTTATACAGAGATCAACTTGCGTTTCCTTCTGTAATACGGACCTTAGATTCATACGGACATCACCAATTTTTAGTTTAAGATGTTTGACGGGTGAGGTGAGTTGTATGCCTGTACCTAGATGTTTTTTGCGGCTTATCAGAGGAGTTAAACAAATTCACTTGATATATGACTTACTCGTTGCTTATATGACAAGTGTATCCTGGCAAAAACGGTCTTAAGTGAAAACATCTACGGTCTATTTTAAAACAAGATACTAAAAATAACACAGACATTTACCGGTTCTAATAAACTCATGGCTCTTGGTAGATCAGAACCGGGGACTTTGTACTTATTGCTTTTATGCTTCAAGTCCAACACGTCTAGTAAAGTGGCATGAATATCAAAGGGTGTCGTCAGAACATCTATATTTTGTTTTAGTGCCGTCAAAGCGTTAGGCCTGAGTTGTTTCAGTTTTTTCGGTAAAATGATAGACATTAAAGGCAGACGTTCTTCCAGCTTTCCTTGATATGTTTCACGTATCTGTGCAAACCTGAAATATTATACATATAAACTGCTGTCGACTGATGGACCATCGAGTTATCATAAGAGTCTAATTAATCCAGTGGGTAGCTTAAAAACAAAAAGTCTAGTTAAACGCCTAACGAAATGGTAACATTTTCAGTCATAGACTGAAAAAAAAAAATACAAAAGTCCAGTGAAAACAGAAGGTAGTTCGTGAAAGACATCAGTTAAAAATCTAGTTGTGTTTAGGCAGTTTCATACACTACTTTATCTAAACTCATGCAATTTCACCAATAAGTAACAAAATCTATATCTATTCTATACTTATAATAAATCTGTAGAAGTGAAAATTCTGTACATTGAAAATATCAAAAAAATAAATGGCAGGGGGTGTTACACCACACCGAACCCAAAAATGTGACTAAAAAAATTTTTGTCTGTCTGTCTGTTTGTTCAGGCATCACGCAAAAACTACCGGTTCGATTACGATGAAACTTGGTATAATTATTCTTTAATATCCTGGGCACCACACTGGGTACTTTTTATCCCGGTATATACAATAAAAAACAAACTTAATTTTGCGGTTCGATCCCTAGACCCGATTACTGTACCAACCGCAAATAATAAGTTTGTCGTAGGTTACGTTACCCACAGTGGAGTTCACTAAAGTTATGCTCTAAATGTAGTGCTGAAGGTTGAATTTGGCTTGCACCGTTCGCAGCACACGCGTGGCGCGCGGCCGCCACGGATCGCTACCGTACCTATATAAGGATATTTTTTGAACTTTGATTTGAACGGACGTGTTGAGTGGTGAGCGTTCGTTCTTATTTTAACTGCTACTTGCAATTCTATACCGTGTTTTTCAGTGCGACCTTTTTTATTTCTATTAGTTTTTAGAGTTATTTAGGTTTATTTTTATAAGTCGTAGGTATAGATTTTAATTTTAAAGTATAGGTAGTATATTTGATAGTGTACGTAGTGACCGTAGGTTATTTTATAAAACTGTTAGGTAAGATTAGTCATTCGTATAGATATTAGTTTTTAGGGATTTTGCTTATTTATTGAGTTTAGTTATCATCAGAAATAGGTTTATTTAGGTAGGTAGGTATTTTATTTTCTGTTATTGAGTTTTTTTTTTTTTATTATGTAGGTACTTAGTTAAGGATATCATATAGGTACCCTCTTAATCATCACTGATGAGACACAATTGGTTTTCTATTGTAATTAGCCACAAAGGGCCCGCGAGATAGATGGCATCCTGGGGAAGCACATACATTTTATCCTGTTAGCACGTTCCCGTGGGATAATTTCCGACATCCACGCGGGCGAAGCCGCGGGCAGAAGCTAGTAAATAATAATATTATATGTACCATAATTTCAATCTAATTTTTATATTATCAATTTCATATTTTGAAGAACACAATATTTGAATTGCATTGTTTTTTACATTGTTGCTGTTAAGTTTCCCGAATATTGAAATCGTAATATTCCGCCGCGGGGTTAGATAACACATCAGCTGTTACGATGCAGCGCCGCCATTTTACGTCACAGATAATGTAGAAACAGCGTTTGGTCGAGTCTATGCTCATTATTCACAAACATTGGACTTGAGTCTAAGTAAAATTATTATTGTAAAATGTTTGTTTTTATTATTGTTAGCATTTTTGTTTTATCTATTACATTTTATTTCTTTCTTATTTTACGAGTTTTGAAAAGAATCGTTCAAAGAATCGTTTGTTCGGTAGGTACTGTTCGAACCATTTTAGTATGTCGAGTTAAAAAAAAAACTTGATGGTCAGTTGGGGTTTTACAGAAATAATTTTTCATTCAGTTCATAAAATGTCTACACAGCTTAAATCTAAAGTGCCTGGAGTAAATGTGTTGTGATTGCGTAACATGGGGCATTGCTCCAGGATTAGCTGAATGAAATGTTGGCTGAAATAAATGAAAAGATAAGTACACGTATAATTAAAAAAATGTACGGTACCGACTTCCGTGATCTCCCATAACTATAACGAGTGTATCTTCAAACATCCGCCTTGCATCTAAAGTGTTCAAGAGCCAGACAACTTCTTCGTCTGCTGTGCTGATCTGGTTGAAGTTATCATGACAGATATTTCCTATGAACGCGAAGCAGAACTTCTTGCCGTCGAACTGTAAGAACTGTTACAAGAAACATAATGTCTATAAATCGTAGCAGGGCCGTGGAAGAATCCGCAAGTCGTTAAGAGTAAGAATTATTTTAATTCGTGGCTGATTTTGTTAAGAAACGGGACACTCTTGGCGCAGACGTAATCCAAAGGATACCTATCTAATGAGCGGCCTGGGCAGCGCGAATGACCACCTACCACCTTACCTATATCAAGAAATCTTGAGCGCCGGAAATAGGAGTGGCGTTGATCATTTGCCTGTAGTAATCACCGATAGATAATGAACGAACGGAGTAAATTATGTTTCTTTCTAAGACATACTTTGAAGAGCATTCTTAAGGATTTTCTTACAATATGATAAATTCTCAGTTCAACATTGTGGAGCAGAGTTCACAATATCAAGAAGTGCAATTATTCAACAACCAATTACCGCTACACTTAAAAATGATTTATACACCTGCATTTAAGACAACGCTTCAAGCATACTTACTAGATAAGCGTCTCTACTCCGTTGACGACATGTAAAATTATGACTCTGCGTTTTCTCCTGTCAATATAAGTTACGTTACTAGGGCCGACTGAAATTATTGTTTTATGAATGATTGGGCATTGTTTTTAAATGACAAATGTATTATTATTCCTATTATTCATTTAAGTTGAAACTGAACTATTTATTTTTATTGTAATATTTAAATGATTGGTAATTTTAGTTGAGTTATGATTGAGTTACGTTGTTAATTTTTAAATGTGTTACTTGTATTAATTTTTTATTATTTTTGTCGTATGGAACGATTTCAAACACAATGTAAATTGTAAATAAACAAATGAAAATTAAATTTGTATAGTTCAGAGAATAAATGTTTACTTTTGAGTTTAGTCTTTTATAGAGGAGAGGTCCGAGGAAAATACAGGTAAAATAAGGATATAAAACATGTTTTGTTTGTATATCTACCGCTGTAGGGTAGAGCTGTGTGTTGTTTTAATACAATGCCCATAATAAATAGCTATCGAACTGTTAATAAGTCACAAGATTTGTACAGGAGGTTAGTAGGAAAAAGGAAAGGGCGGAAAATAGACACTTTGAAAATCGCCCTCTCGATCGCCTCTCGATGGTTAGTAACAATGTTTTACCCGCTCCAGCCCATGTGGTGATACAGCAAGTTAAAATCGATTGACATAGAGTAAAGCAAACTTGCCTAACTATTTTTGAGTCAGCAATACAGCGTAACTTTTTAAAAACAAACATCAATATGCGAATTCTATTATTTCAAGCTTCTATATGTTGTTTGAACGAAAGTGTTTCGTCTATTATAACACCAAGGTGTTTTGTTGTATTTGCCATTTTAATTTTAGGACAAACACATTCGTTATTTGTGGGAATTGTACAATAATGACCATATAATGTCGAGGTAGTGCCAGTTGATGTTCTTCAGAACATAAAACGTTGTCAATCGGGTCTTTTGAGTGCAAGCAAATTGACACAGGTTCTGATAGCCGAAGCGGTACTGTGAAGTACTGAATCAGGGTCCTTTCGGGGGCCGGGCGGCAGAGCGGTTCAAGGTATGAGTGCTTATAAAGCTTGATATTTCCAATTTTTTTTACGTTAAATGTAACGATCAAAAAATTTAAATGAACCTATGGCACCTGCTTGATGCAAAGTTAGATTAGCCTGCAAAGTTTAATGGCCTAATTTGCAAAATTTTAATTGAATATTTTCCATTTATTTTACGGTTTAGAGGTAACTTTGAGATTTCTTTGTATCGAGAAAATTGTATGCAATCGTGTATTCGCAACAGACAATACTTAGCAGTAGTCCTCATCTTTACTATGTGTATTAATTACACAGTGAATACTGCAGTAATGTTGAAACTACAGCCATTATGCTAAGACAATTTTCGCAATCTGAGGCAGTACCCTTAAGAATAAATGATAAAGTTTAACACACTTATAAAAGAGGAAACTATCGTCAAATCTAAAATAAATTTGATTTGTGGGTAAAATATTTTTAAACAAGAAAGTGCTATACGAAACACTTTTTACGATTTGTTTATCTTTTGTTAATCACCTAAACCAATGGAGTATACTTTTAGCTTTCATATGCAGTTTATCTCTATTTTTCATACGGCGAATGAGTCCTGTCATGATCCACGGTTTTATATTGTAGTTTTTGTTTATAGCCATGATATGACAGTGTTCCTCTGAATTGCATATTGTACATTTTTGATTAAATATGACATACAAAACTGCAGACCACTGGAATCGATATTGCTTACTTAAGTCTTCTTCAAGTATATTTACGAGAAATTATGCGACTTTTGGTAATTTACAATTTAAAATAAGTAGAGTAGCACTGTGTCCGGTTATTGTTGAATTAATTACGGGCAGGGAAGTTCGACTCGAGTGTTATATGATCCTAACAGCCACTTTGATGTGTAGGAAGTGTGTGAGCGGGAAGCAAACCATGGAAAGCGCATAGGTTAAGGTATTTCTCAGCGAATGCGTCAGCACTTTTTGGAAGAATATTTATATTAATATGCCCATTTAAAATGGTATTTTTGAACGATGACAGGTTCTGCAAGGTGTAGTTTAGAGAGTCGGTAAAATTGTTTATATTTCTAAAAGAGGAAGGTTGATTTAAGGCAAGTATCACTAATTCTGACCCGATTTTAATAACAATCTGTAACAGTCGTGCATATTTGGATCCTCGACAGACACTTTGATATGATTTCTTGCAGAAAATATCACTGCATCGTTCTGATTGAATTTTATATTACTTTTACACATATTATATCCCAGAAGGAGTGGTATGTTATGTTATTTGGAAAGCCAACATTCGGTTAAGATAATAACGTCACAGTTTATGTCTAGACGCTGAAGAAAAATGCTAAATTGACGAAATTATTAAAAATACTGCGAATATTTTGGGTTAGAAGGGTTAGTGGACTAGTATAAGAAGAGAGATATTGTTTACAGTGGTCAACGTCATAAACATGGGATCCCGACACAAAGAAATTATCTGTCATTAATTAAATAAAATTACAATATAATAATAATAAATCAATCAATATATATATCAATATAATAATATATATATAATAATATATATCAATCAATATAATAACAATAATAAATCAAAATAAAATAAAATAAAATTATTGATCATAATTATAACTAAATATAAAAAAATAAAAATGATAATAAAAACAAACAATAACAAGGGCCAGAAAGATAAGTACTTAATTAACGGCGCTCTTAGGCGCCACCATAATCAATTGTATTTATGTACGTTTTTTCAGCCATTATTTTCGTTGGAATGCTATGAATAGATCAGAACCATTTTATTTTGGTATCAACAATACAATAGCTTTTCCTTCATTTATGAAAATATATACGATGACGCTACGCTATATATTATAAAGATAAATTAAAGTACCCACCTCATTGGTGAGATTTAATATCAACTGATGTTCGGGAGTATCTCCTACGCAGAATTTGTATTGGTTACGATAGAAAAAACCTAGACGTTTATTATTGTTGTTTTCCAATAAAAAGGCTCGTAGGTAGTGGTCTGCAAGTTGCTGACGGAACCCATTAAACCTAAGCTGAAAGGTTCCATCTAACGGCATGTCTTCAAAGTGCGCTGTTCGATACCTGGACAAGGTGACATTATACTTATTAATAACTAGCTGACCCGACCGACATTGTCCTGTTCCAATTTCAATAATTTTGTATTTAATATGTAAGAAAATAAATAAACAGAATTTTAATAATAATCATTTTCAAGTAACGGAATCCGCGACTTCTTTCGCGATCACAATTCAGCACCCTAATTGCGCAACACACAATCAATCAGAATCGGTTTCATTTTGACAGTTCAACAACATTCATTGCGTTATTTACGTGTTGAGCAGACAAATTTTTCGAACTTATGAAGCAATGGATTAGCAATTGGCTTCAAAATGATTTAGATTACGATTGATTGTGTGTTACGCAATTAGGGTGCCGATCAAACTCACCCGTATTTCTTTAACTGGTAGGGCATAAATAATTTATGATCCACATATACTGTTTCTGTAATTTTTTTTCTTGCATCTGGATGTTCATGTTCAGCCATGCCCGTAAGCAATGCATATAAAGCGGCAGGAGTACCATCACCGACGATATTGTGACTGAAATCATACTTACAAGTACACAGAAATCCTTCGATGAAATAAAATGTGAAATTTATTTATATTTAATATGTGCAAGTAACAATGGACTTAAATATGTTAGTAACAATATTTCTTAACAACTATGTTATTAAACTTAACCTAACACTGCCATATAGTTATGAGAAACCCTGCTACAAGCTACCGCAACACCACCACCTCCATACAACACCGACGTGGAAAGCTTGCAGCAGCGATTCATACACAAGCAGTCCAGTCTGCTCGAGATACATCACAGTATAATGTTGGGGTGGCCCGCACCCGGTGCACCAAGGAGGCGCATGCTTTTGCTTCGTAGCGTAAAAGCAATCGACACGAGCTTTAGCAGACATCCCTGATGCGCTACAGAAGTGGAACAGCCCCATCAATAACCGGAATGCATTATTATATTGAATGCAAAGGGCACTGTACGATTTTAAATGAATCTAGTCGTAGCTTCTAAGACTTCTTACCCATTCAAGATGACTGCTCTATCAGCCAAGAATTTGAAAGTTTTCGGCATTTTCCTGATAAATCCATTGTGGGATGCGGAGTCAAAGCCCAAGATTAAGACATTGTAGGAATCCTTATGATCTGGGGGTACCGGCGTGGGCTCTACTGGCCGAAAGCCTGCCTTGAGGCCTGACCATCGAGAATATAGTATATTGTAACTGTAAAGGTATAAGTCAGTTGTAAAATGTATTTGGTGGATGTGTGATGCTCACCAGTTTGCTGCTGAAAAGAGCATAACAGTTCTTTAAAAAAAGTTGTAAAACTAATCCTGGTAAGCTGGTTATAAGTAAATCAATAGGTAAAACAGAGTACATGTACACGGCTTTGAATAATTTGTCAAAATGCTCAACAATTAACTTGCTTCCGCCATTGTATGGAATGGACGTCATCAAACAATAATACCTATATGGAAATACATGCATAAGGGTCCGTGGTTAAATAATAACAGCTGCACAGGTCGATCGATCAGGTTAAGCTACGCTTGCCTTGGTTGGTCTGTTGATGGGTGACCATCTTTACATACCGAGACCCATCCGTGCCTCGGAAAGCACGTTAAGTCGTTGGTCCCTGCTGTCATTCGTGGATCTTTGACAGTTGTTACGGGCAGTCAGAAGCCCGAAAGTCTGACAACCACTCTTACCAAGGGGTATCGTATTACCCAGTAACTGGATTGTGGAGGTCAGATAGGCAGTCGCTCCATGTAAAATACTGTTATTCAGCTGCATCCGGTAAGACTGGAAGCTGACCCTAACATAGTTGGGAAAGGCTAGGCAGATGATGATGACGTGTACATTATACTTATAACGTTATCGTGGACGGAAATTTAAAGTGTCTTCATATTATGTTCCCTTACATTTTACTTCCTTGTGTAATCGTTATGTATCGTATCGTTATCTGTCGGCGTCCACGATAATATCGTCACGCGACATTATAAAAGCGCATATTAATTGTTGTTGTCACGTCTATTTGTTGTTACATTGTATTAGAGTTTGATTAAGTACAATTAAAATTATCATAAAACCGCTCTACAGATTTGGCAATTTTAATCAGGATAACTAAACCTCAGTTTGTTCAAGATTAGTTAATTCTGACCAAACTTCCTTAACAATATAAATAAAAACGAACCTATTCAAATCTCTTCCAGTGCAAGCTACCTTGACATGGTCACTTCTGCTGAGCTTGTACTTCTCGCTTCCACTCACTTTGAAATAGTCAGACAAGAAGTATATCTGATCATCCACATACACAATGTCTCTATAAGTACAACTGATATCAGCCATGTTTTTTAATACTTCCTTCTTTACATAGCATTCAGATCTCTGTAATTAAAAATTATTAAAAAAATTACAAGCTCATTTCAAAAGGAAGTAGTTTCTATCTACCCCCATGAGAAGGAGGCGTGAAATTATGTATGTGTGTGATAAACTTATTAACGAACAGACAGCCAGCACGCGTAGCATGTTCACCATAGAAACGGGTTTTGTCGACGGAACAATAGATAAAATTACAAATTGTACCTACTATGTCTATCGCAGCCAACTGGTTTAATTAGCCGTTTAGTTAACCGCCTAGCCTTTTAACTAAACGGCGCGGCGGCCGTTCAACTAACGGCCTGAATGATATTCAATAAATTATAGTTTAGGTTGGAACTGTAACCAATTAGGTGCGAGCCGAATTGGTCCCAGTAACTAAACTAGGGTACCCCGACTAAATGGGTAAGGTTAGAACTGTGATAAACCTCGTGCGAGCTGAGAGAGTGAAGCAAGGCGAGCACTACTTCCAAAGGCCAGGCGGTTGACTACAATCTGACATTTTGTCTATTCTTCCGTCGACAAAACCTGTTTCTCTGGTGGTCATGCTACGCTTAGAGAGCAAAGAATGATAACCTAATGGTGGAAAAATCTTTCGTTTCATTTCCAAAGCCTAGTTGAGAAACTGAAATTATTTTAATTAAAGTAAAGCTGAAACTTTGCTATGCTTTGCTTTACTATGCTGGGACACTTACGGTCTTATTCATAAAAATAGCTTATAGAAGGTTTAAGACATTCATTGCTTAAAATGCTCGATAAGCCTATAAAACCTTCGATAAAATTTCGTATTCATAAGCGCTCCATAAACGTTCTATAACTAACATGTCGTTTAAATTCATTATTAATCTAAATGTTGCCATTATAGTGAAGTCATCCAACAAATTGGCCAACACGTCGAATCGTCGAGAATATCTGTCTGCGCACCGAATAATTGTGACCATAGACATTATTTCGTACGGAAAACTATTTTTATTGTCTACACTTCTACAGTTTTGAAGTGTGACGTCATGGTTATATAAGTCAATGAATTTGATACTGTAACTATCGTAGACAGGGCTCTCTGTCTACGGTAACTGTCAAGCGCGCGAAAACTTTTGAATAAGTATTTGTATTAAGAAATGGAATTAACTAGTTCCAGTAAAGGGCAAAGAAGTGAATATTGGTTGCAGGAGGATAAAGTGTGTCCTGTTATAGCTAGAATGTGTTCAAAGTAAGTTTTGTTATGTAATCATTCTCAATTTCTTATACTTCTGCTTGTTTTTGCTTCTATTCCTTAGATTGTTTTTAAAGAATTGGTCAGGGAGAGCGTCTTCAAATAAAAACACTGACGCAAATACCATCGCGAAAAAGGGGCGGCCTGGCGTCATTTACGAAATAGGTGCCTAGCCAATTTACTTATATGTTACGAACTTCCTGAGTACTATGTTAAGAATTTTGGTTGCCTGTACAAAACTCATTGTAACAAAAAAAAAAAAAGTCGTCATAAGAATAACTAATAATGACTCGTAATGTTAGTTATTCTTAAGCCGCTACTGATTAAATTATTTTAGTTTAAATAAGATAATGAAGAGAAATAATTATAACATTATATTTCAGGACAGTAACACTAGTAAGGATGGCGCTGCACTACAAATAGCAGAAACTGAAACGACCTACAGAAGAGAATAACACGAGACACAGATGGAAAACAAAAATGAAAAAATACTGTTCTACTAGAACAAGTTCTAAAAGCCAAATTAGACTTGAGTATTTATAAAAATAAATTAAACTGATATTTTTATACAAGGTCTTTATTAATGAACTACTCGCTAAATGTCTTCTCTTCTTCCTCGTATCACTGGCACGACTTGTTTTTTAGATCTTTTTCGCCCAAAACTTCGTCCCTTCCATGGCGTCGTCGGTAGCAGCGCAGAGGTCACACCCTGGAGCACATGCCTGTAGGGTGTGACTTTCCGTGGTTCACTTGGAAGTCCCTGAACCGTCATCGGACACAAGTGGGAAGATGTAACTCCAACGAGGTACACACGTCGACGGAATGTTTCCTTAAAAGTTTGTAAAATTGCATTTGTATTTCCCCTTGCAACTTCTTGGGTTACTTTGTATGATTTTCATTGATATTGCTACCCACTAACTGCATGTCTCCATGGTCAACTGCAATATTGTGTAGTACTGCTAGAGCCACTATGGTTGTTTTCACATTTCCTAATTTGCAGGTCATGCCATGTAAAAGGCATTGAAAGCGTTGTTTCCACACTGCAAAGCAGCAGCGTTCCACGGTATTTCTTGTATACTTATGTGCTTCGTTATATTTTTCCTCGTTTCTATTTTGCATTGAATATTCAAATTTTATTTGTTTCAAATTGATGTTATTTTATGTTAAACAAATATCAACTTTATTCCAATGGTAATTAAGTTGATTTCAGAGGGGTTACTTTTGAAAAGTTATAAAAATATTTGAGGTTCTAGCGTAAACTGAACTTAATTGTGTAGGAATTAAAGTGATTTTTCCATAAACTCATATTTGTTTACATTTTTGGCGAATATGTCGCGAATGCAGAATAGGTATTTAATAATAAACTAAATTGGTTAGACAGACGTGCAAAATAAATTAAATACAACTGCAGCTCTTCGAAGTACGATTGTTTACGAAACTGATGTTTGTTGGAAGACATGTTACATTTGTACGTCAAATTTAATTTTCTTATTAATCAGCTGATGTAGAGTCGGCCATTTTTTCCTTATAAGTACTGTTATAGTAGGGTTCTAGGTTTCATAACTATAAAGTAGGTTTAAAGAACTTTTTAGGGCTGATTTTTCAATCGAAATATTTATTTATTTCACAAAATCCACAGCTCTCTGAAATAATAACACATAATTCTCTGCTCTCTCTGCATATAATTTTACTGACAGATTTTGTATGGAAGAACTGTCAAAAATTCAAAATTATTCCTCGGATAAAATTATCTGGCCTTGGAACAATCAGCCCGTAGTGCTAAAATGCTGCGTTTATGAATAACAATATTTGACAACCAGACTTTATGAAGCTTTTAGATGTGTGATAACTTTTTATGAATAATACCGTATAATATCAGTAGGTTTATAGAACACTTTAGTGCTAAAATGCGTTTATTAATAACAATATTTGACAACCAGACTTTAGCAAGCTTTTAAATGTTCGATAACTTTTTATGAATAAGACAGTTACTGTTTAAAGCCTACGTAAGCTTAGGAATGGTTCCCTATCCATTTGCATAAAATTTTAAGACCTAATATAACTTGGCATACTTTTATTTGTCCTAATTATATTTTCGCATAAATTATTTACATATCAGCTTACGCATAATTTTTTTACGCATAATTTCTCTAATCATAATAATGATTAAGCATAACATTCTAAAGCATACATTTTTTAAGCATAACATTCTAAAGCATAACTTTATTAAGCACTAGCTTCTGCCCGCGGCTTCGCCCGCGTGGATGTCGGAAATTATCCCACGGGAACGTGATAACAGGATAAAATGTACCTATGTGCTTCCCCAGACTGCCATCTATCTGACGGGCCCTTTGTGGCTAATTACAATAGAAAACCAATTGTGTCTCATTAGTGGTGATTAAGAGGGTACCTATATGATATCTAAAAAAAAAACTCAATAACAGAAAATTAAATACCTACCTACCTAAATAAACCTATTTCTGATGATAACTATTCCAAACTCAATAAATAAGCAAAATCCCTAAAAACTAATATCTATACGAATGACTAATCCTACCTTTTTTTTTTTTTTTTTGAGGATGGGAAATCATCAAATGACCCCTCCCGCTCTGGGTGGAGCAGAAGGGAGTGTCAGACTCTTACTGACTAAAACCCACCCGTGTTCCTTCCTTAGCCCTTTATGTTCCAGGGCAGCGGTAACCCTCTCGGACAATCCCGCTACCCATGACTAATCCTACCTAACAGTATTATAAAATAACCTACGGTCACTACGTACACTATCAAATATACTACCTATACTTTAAAATTAAAATCTATACCTACGACTTATATAAAAATAAACCTAAATAACTCTAAAAACTAAAAGGAATAAAAATGAACTCCATTGCGGGTGACTTAACCTACGACAAACTTATTATTTGCGGTTGGTGCAGTAATCGGGTATAGGGATCGAACCGCAAAATTAAGTTTGTTTTTTATTGTATATACTTTTCCGGGATAAAAAGTACCCAGTGTGGTGCCCAGGATATTAAAGAATAATTATACCAAGTTTCAACGTAATCGAAACGGTAGTTTTTGCGTGATACCTGAACAAACAGACAGACAGACAGACAGACAGACAGACAGACAGACCGACAGACAGACCGACAGACAGACAGACAAAAATTTTTTTAATCACATTTTTGGGTTCGGTGTCGGTCTAGTAACACCCCCTGCCATTTATTTTTTTGATATTTTCAATGTACAGAATTTTCACTTCTACAGATTTATTATAAGTATAGATAACATTCTAAAGCATAACATTAATAAGCATAACAATAATAATAAGGCGTAGTCGACGGAGCCCCGCTTCGCGGGGCCCCTATTTCTGTCTGCAGGGTTTAAAGGAACCTAACACGAAGGGGATGACGGGGGCTCGTTCGCTCGCTCCGCTCGCTCACTTGAGCCCCCGTCATCCCCTTCGAACCTAACCTGTCCGACTCGGGGTGCCCCGATTCCCGAGCTCGCTTCGCTCGCTCTTGCATCCTAAGTTCTCATTGCCTTTTTTACTAAATCGAGATGTGTTAGACCTTGGGGCACCCCGACTCTTGGAAAAAGTGATTCAGAATCGAGTGAAAATAAATACGTAAAAATAACTATTTGTTTCCGTTATTTCTAAATATTATTATTAATTGTATGCCTAAATATTATTATGCTAATAATCATTAGGCCTAGTAACGTTATGCGAATTAAATTTATGCCAAAACAAATTAGCCTTCAAGATAATTATGCCAACATAAACTGTATGCCAAAAAAAAAATATGGCAAAGTATTATTATGGCAAAACAAATTATGCCAAAATCGTTATGCCAAAATCGTTATGCCAAAGTATATTAGGAAAAAGAATATTATGCGAAAAGAAGGGATCTCCTTAGGAATACGTTGAATAACAAGACAGCCTGTGGACATGTTAAATATAAGTCTTGATTACTTACATTACAAATAACCCAATCATTGCCTTTGCAACTAACTTTCGGCAAATCCTCGTTAAACTTCATGGCTTCTGCAGAAAACGGATCAACTTTTGGTATTTCGCATCCCTTGCCTTTCTCTTCTAAATAATACTCCTTTAGGCGGTCTTCAACGCGTCTGTAATGGCAGTCCGATCGATCATTTACATTTGTATCAAAATCAAATACCTCTATATTCTGCTCACAAAGCGTTATCCGATACATACAGAAACTCATGCCTTCTTTCCATGGCGGTAGGCAGAACTACAGAACGCCATTTGCTACGATCCTTACATTACTCCTTTTGTTTCATTTACGTTCATACATCTTGCCATACCTACATACACGCGCGCCGGTTGTGAGTACTACGCACCGGGCTTTTCTGAAGAACATCACATGATGACCAAACTATTCATAGGCCAACCGCTTAACTGAGACGTTGCCTGACGTAGCAGCGCGGTGCGGGAGGGGTGTGGTGACGTGATGCGAGAGCTCAGTGATTCGTCAACTTGTGTCAACTATCAACCCTCCCGCAGCTACCTCAGGGAACGTGTCATTTAAGCGGTCGGCCTATATGCATACTCTTTTAAATTTTTGTCACAACATCTTCTTTTAAACCACACTTGCCTCATCACATAATGTACAATAAATACGATGTTTCCTGGCTAGGATGTCGCACTGCACGAAATCCAAACTTACGTTTGAACTTCGATCAAGTTCATTATTCGTGCATCATCTCTTAACGACGTGATGATGTAAGTAGCAGCAGCTAGGGTGATGATTAATGCAATACCAAGGCTTAGCCGTTGCGTGCCGTAGAGTCTCTTCGAACATATAAGCACCTGAAACAAATATTATTTTAATGTGTTTATACTATATACTATTTTGTATTTTATTGCTATATTATGTTTTCTTATTTTTTAATACCATAATGGGATTTGTAGCTGTCCGTAGGTGTGTCCATGGCATCACAGCGGGCCCTATCAGAATACCAACGGAATTATTGCAGTATTTATTTTGTAAATATTAATTATTTGGCCCCACACAGGTATTTTTTTTTTGTTTTTAATGTAACTTTGTTAGATTTTAATGCTCCTTTATTACTATGTATTTGTATTTCCTGTGTGTTACAAATAAAATATTTTTCTTTCTTTCTTTCTCTCTATTCACTAATATGGTCTGAGATTGTCATTTGTTAGAAATATACACTCGAATACTTGTACAAATCACTTTATTGGTACTCAACACAGTAAAATAGTAATTGTAACTCGTGACCACTTTCATCATCTCTAGCTGAGAGAAAAAAGCCATTCCATCTTTCCCGCCGTTTTTCATCAAGAGTCATCTATGGGTTGCCACAACTCCAAAGCATCAAATGTAAAAAATTACAATGTTGAAACCCAAAAATAATATTAGTTAAATAGTCGATTATTTTGTATTACACTTGTAAATTATCTAACATAACATGACATCACGCCTTGTTCCCCGAAGGGTTAGGCAGAGGTTTGCCTATAGTACAACCACATTTTACAAGTTATGTCCCATGTAATAGGGGCGAGCCTATTGTCACCATCGGGCACTTAATTATTTTTCCATCAGCAACGACATCGGTTCAAGACTGATTCATAACGAAATTATCAAAAAACAAATGGAACATAACAATACCTTGTACATCTTTTTTAAAATAATGGTTATTAATTTTAATGCCATTTTACATAACACAAAATTCGATACACTTATTACTTTAAAAATCGTTTAAAATTATACAATGACAATGTTTTGAGAGGTCAGTGGGTTTATTAGCGAATGTCAGATGCTTATCGTCGTCTGCTGGCTTTTGTAGGCCAGTATCTGCTTACACAAAACCTTTATGACTTGTCAGATAGGAAACGCCGACCTCATCTAGTTTTAAAATATTATTGACGTGTAAAAGTGTTTGTACAGTCACCGTCAAAAATATCGGGACGAACAGACTGTTCAAAATGATCTCAACAACTAAGAAAATTGAACTTTATGTCAACTGAATAAAGTTCTTGTCAGAATGACAGTTGTCATGTACTGTCTTCATTCTGAAACATTTCTTGTGTCATTGAGTTAATATTTCATTTTCATAGTTGTTTAGATCATTTTGAACAGTCTGTTCGTCCCGATATTATTGACGCTGGCTGTACAAACCTACATACAAAATAAAAATCATTTATCATTTATGTCAAAAATATTGTCTAGTACAGAGTGCGGAATAGTCGCGGCCGCAGTGTCAGGCAGCTGCGGCACAAGTAATAAAATTCGTGGCACCGGAAGTGCCTTGAGCGCACAAATATTGTCAGTTTCGACATTCAAAGCCAACATTCAAAAAAATGTTATTTGACACGCTTGGTTTGTATGGGAAGTGTCAAGAATGGAGCGGCAGCCGAAATGTTTCCGTGCTCTGTGGGTAGTAGCGTCCTGTCGGTGCGCCCTACGTTGATACTGCTGAACTATTATAATGAATCATATAAATAATCATCAATCCAGAAAGAAAAAAAGTGGGCTTTTGTTTTCTTTCTGGATTGGTTGGATTGGAAGATTTGTTCCAAAACTATCGTCTGATCAAACGCACATTTTATTTTTTTTATATTTAAATTTTTTACTTCTAGTATTTATTTATTTAAACTTTTCGCACAAAAAGGTACAAAGGCGGACTTCACCTTAGGCATTCTCTACCAGTCAATCTAGGGTGGTGAAGAGATTAGATGTATGTATAGATGTATACATGTTATGTAGTATAATATCTAGTGTTGCGTGTCTTTTAGTCTGTGCTAAATAAATTTATTTTCTTCCTTCTTTCTTTCAATACCGTATACCGTGACGACTGAAGCAAATGTTTGATACAAAAACTTCTGTCGGTCAGTTCAAACGTGTTTGTTTTTAACTAATAGTAGGTCATTTAGCCTGTAGCTAATAAATAAATAAACGATTACAGATATTCACATCTCATTTATTTTATAATTTTCTAAAAAACAGGGTAATTATCGGACAGACGTTACGTTTGGTCGATCAAATATTGAAACAATGATTTTATAATAGCTTTATATAAACAGAATTACTGAAATACTGTTTTATATTGGATATTAAAAGTTAAAACAGAGAGTTACCGTTTTACATTGCTAGCGGCAGTACCATTGTCCATCAGCATAGCTATTCACAACCATCCGGCAGGCCATCGTATCGAAAATGACACATTTCAATAACCTGATTTGCCTTGCTCCCGACAGCAAACAGCTCAATAGCTGTTTGCAGTTTAAATCAAATAGATAAACGCTATTCTTCCAACGTAGAATAGCGGTTATCTATTTGATTTAAACTGACAACATTTTCGGGTTTTGACCTTGAACAGCGTTCAGAGGACTCCTACGATAACAAAGATTGATTTTTGATACGGCACGGAAGCGTATTGAGTGGTTGTGAAAAGCTATGCAGGTAAGTTTTTGCAAGTTTTAAAATGAATTCACTCAAAAAGGAACTACTATATCTACTACATATGTAGGGTGGCAGGGACATCGACGCGCAAACTGTAACCATGGATACTAGACCCCATAGAGTCGAAATTTTACGTCGTTTATCAAAAAAAAAAAAAAAAAACTATTTCATAGAAAAGTGCAATACTTACGCGGTCAAGATGTATGGAACAGCAATATTTTTTTTTTTAATAACCGAAGAAAAATTTCGGCGCTACGGGGTCTAAACTCATGTGCCGAATCCATGGTTACAGTTTGCGCGTCGATGTCCCTGCCACCCTGTATAATCCTGAGAACACAGCGCAATCGGTGTTTTTTGTCGTGATCAAACTAAACTCAGATTAATCACACTTCAGACATTTCTTTGCGTGGTGCTTTAAATTCTTTATCTATATTTTAAATTGTTTTGTTAACATTACATTTTAAATCACATCATTTTATACATTTACATTTCGATTTTATTTAATGTGGGCACATTTAGTTCCACCTAATATTAATTTAATTAGGTAAAAATACAATTTAACCATTTTCATTACAAAATTCCTGTATTGATCAGAACATCCCATTTTATCGACTATTACTTATACATTTATTAATGCATTTTTCAGTATCAGTATATCTAGATGATAAAAAATATACTTAGTGATGAACCAGAAACACAGTTCTTTCTTGAACATCGAAATATAACTAAGCAATATGTAGTTTCATTTACACACGAGCTTGTACAGCTTCGAAATAAGGTTTGGTAATTTAGGGACTAACCACACTTATCCAGCTCAGCCGATCGATTCTGTAAAAATCTCACCGTGAAAAGTTAGGTAGAGTGAGCTTAGAGTGAGCTGTCAATAATGTCAATCCCTAGCATTTAGTTTGGAATAACAGCCGATCGATTATGTTAAAATCTTACCGTGAAAAGTTAGGTGAAGTGAGCGTGGAGTGAGCTGTTATTCCAACTAATGCTAGGGATTGACACTATTGACAGCTCACTCCAAGCTCACTTCACCTAACTTTTCACGGTGAGATGGTTACAGAATTGCACTGCTGCTCACTTCACCTAAGTTTTCACGGTGAGATGGTTACAGAATCGCACTGCTGTTCAGCTTCTGTTCATAGAAAACATCGATTTTGTATGAAATGCGTGCGCATCCGTTCATCTTTACGGCCGCGTACGCATTCCATACAAAATCGTTGTTTTCTATGGACAAAAGCTGAACAAAGCTGAATAAGTGTGGTTAGTCCCTTACAGTGGTTAATCTTTGTAGGCATGTGGTAGTAGTTACGGACTACGGCGTAGCGCGCTACGGACTACTACGATCCAAACAAAATGTTTTCAAGGTTCAATTCAATTCATTTATTTTAGTCAACACAATTTCAACGTAACATAAAAATAATAATCAAAATAAAATTAAACAAAATAATAATTATAATCAACCTCTCCACTCCTCACAAGCACCTTAGAACATGTTGCCCCCTTGTTGCTGCGACACTGTGTGCTAGTGACCGTTTTCGGGGATCCATTATTGAGTGTCAAGCCATTTCATCTGTGAATATTATATTATCATTGGTCAGGCAGGAGACATAGACCTTCATAGTTCAAGGTAAACGATCCACTATAGCTACCCAAATCCATAGCCTAGTATATTTTGTTTCCATGTTCTGCAATAGTCTTGCATCAACCGGGGATTGTGCACTTGCATGGTGCATACAGGGATATTCGTTGGTTGGTGTCTCTTCATCATTTAAAATTGTGTAAAGGGCCTCTGCGAGTTGGCTTCAGCCCCTAGTACGCCTTTCAAAGGTCCGAGACCCCAGGGTCCCGAGATATGCCAAATACATACCTAATAATCATAATCAAAATAGGCAATTTAAAATAACAAAATAAGTAACTTAATTATGCATCATACTAATTTAAAATAATATCGTCAATTAGATTGATTAGATGAATTGGCAATAACATAATAAATGAATATAATCCAAAATAATATTATTTACCTAAAACTACTATTTATCTCACCCATGCCCTAAATATGGGCGCATGTAGGGCCACCCAATGCCGCATGAATGGTTATTATCTCTACGATATAACTCAAATAAAAGTATTTTGTGCAGATTAAATTTGTGCCTCGAGCCAGTATTCTATCACAGTTCAGTAATGTAATTTCTGTACTACCCTTTATCGACGAACCTTCAAATATTTAGTTTTCTTTATTATTCTAAGTATTCTAACTATCCGTAATAAAACATGGATCAAACAGACAGGAACATTTTATTAAAACATGATAGGTGATGGGTGCGCCAAATTAAAATATCTAATTCAACGTGTTATAAAGTAAAAAGGGGTGCACATACGTCCGCGTAGGTTAGCGATTTGGCACCGTCGTCCCGCGCTCTTTTTCTTTTTTTTGTAGGAACGGTCAAAATTGGTAAATACCACTAGTTCAACGCGTTGCCAACTTGCTTCATGTTGTGAACTCTGCGATGAATGAATTGCAAATCGGGCGCGCGCTAAAATTGATACTTTAATTTTCTTATTTATTTTTTGATAATTTTGTAGGTTTTTTGTTACTGCTATTACGATAATTCGTGTCTAATTGAAGGCAATAATTTAGTTTGCACCATCTATGGCGATACTTACAAGATTTTTTTTAACAATTTAGATTTGGGAAATGACCATTATAACGATTATGTTACAGTTACAGCTCCTACTATTTCGAGTTGGCGCAATTTCATTCTGTATAATTTACTTCGGGTTTAAAACAATTCGCCCCTTATTAATAAACGCGGAATATAGTCCTCGAAAAATCTATGGTTAATCTGGAAAGGGGTTAAAAAGTATATTTCACTGAATTATTCTAGCACTATTTAATAGTGTTTATTTGAGTAAAATTATTTAATCAAATGAAGTAGGTATTTTATAGAGGATGAAACGGCAACACGGCAGGCCTAGAAGGAGATGGCGGGACGAACTCGACTTTATTCATAAGGATTGGCAACAAACAGCAGTAGATAGGGATAAGTGGGAGGAGGGAAGAGAGACCTTTGCTCTGTAGTGGGGCGCAAACGGCTGATAATAATAATAAGTAGGTACTTTACGTGGTAATGCTTACACAATATTTTCTTAATTGTTTATACCATAATACAGGTTGTAAAAAGACACATCACATAGCCGTCAACTACGCATTATGTACATGAAACGTAGTAACATTGCACAAAAATAATTGCTGGGAAACGACTTTTATTTTTTGGCGTGAAAGCTGTTTGCGGTAGTGCGCAATGTACGCACGCAAAACATTGTGCTGCATGCAACGTTACAGTGTTCGTGGGGGGTATCTAAAGTGTTATGATTTTCTTAAAAATAACATCAGTAACCGTTGGAATGTTGACCTTCAATATCTCCGTAACCAGAAGATTCCTAGGGATGGTCCAGTACAAAAAAATAAAACAATGACGGGGAGCTCAAGTGACTCTCTGCTTCGTTAAGTGTCTTTTTACACCCGTTATATTTGTTTTATTAAATAAGTTAAACGGAAACTTATTTACATTCCATAATATCATACAAGAGTCATGGTTCACTATCATTCGATGTTAAAATATTTTCTAAACATACATGTACATTCACATTAAACTATATGGTACAATAGATTAAAAATACACAATAAACACTTTCATGTACCTACACTCGACAGTCACAGTATCACGCATTGATATAAATGTCTTCTTTAGTCTTTATTGGGTAGTCTTTGGGGGGTAGTTTGAAGCTTTTTCTTATGTAAGAGAAGCGATGGAAGTTGTAGAAGTATTCTTTACCGTCGGGCGAGTACTGCGGGTACAGTGTGTAGGCGGGTAGATCAAAGTTCAGGTCTGTGAGGGAGTCCGCAAGCGCATGCTTCGCGAACTCCTCCTGGTATCGTCATGACTGCTCCCTGTACGCCTTGCGTTTCATACATTTCTCCTTCAGTATGTAACACAGCGCGATGGCTATGAGAACCGCGATAGCAATCGCCATACTTATGCTAATCCAGATTATCTCCTCGTTGATGCCGCTTGTCGATTTTCCTGCAAGCAATAAATAGTTTTCAATTATAATATTATATTTTATTTATTAGGGAAAACAAACAGTGACACATTAAATTTTGCAGGAAGAAATACAAAAATATACGGCCAAATGAAATAATATGAATGCAAGCTGTTTAAAGTAAGGATTATTGACGGCGTTTTCGCATAATTACCAGCCAGATATTTGCCATAGTTTATACTCAATTTGAACGGGGGTAGGGGGGGGGGGGGGTAATTGCGCAACCTACTGACAGTAGCAATGGCTTTCATTTTGACAGTTCAACAACATTCATTGCGTGATTTACGTTGTTGAGCAGACAAAGTTTTTGAACATATGGAGCAATGGATTAGCAACATCCTTCCATTGATAATGTGTTACGCAATTAGGGTGCTGGGCTTTCGTATCGTTCTCGTTATTAATAGGCTTAGTTTGCATAGAGTGACAGTCTCTAGGCTTTACGCTAGTCACCTACCAGTCTTCTATTGTTAGCACAGGAGGCTTTAGCTAGTCATGTACATTTCAGTACTTTGTAACCTAAACTACACTTCTGACCCAACCATTGTAAATTCGCCATGAATACGTCGTTTGCACCAGTCCAACATATCAAGCTATAATGTTTCTTAACGTGATATATTTGAGCTTCACATATGCGTGTATGTGGTGGCACATTAATAAGTCATTAATCTATAGGTATAAATTCTCCTAACTCGTGTAATTTGTGTGGGAGTAGGTGTCTACAACTAATTTTAAGTTTAGCTGACTAATCTAAGTTTTCATTAGTAGATACTAAGAACATAAAGTGTTCTGTGAACCATAAATTAATAATGATTATTACGTTAGTATCTAGGGGCTCGTGGCTAAGTAATAACAGCCGCACGGTTCGATCGATCAGATTATGTTACGCTTGCCACGGTCGGTCCGTGGATGGTGACTATCTTTACATAGCGAAACCCCTCTGTGCCTCGGAAAGTACGTTAAGCCGTTGGTCCTGGCAGTCATTCTTGGATCTTTGAGAGTCGTTACCGGTCGTCAGAAGCCCGAAAGTCTGACAACCAGTCTTACCAGGGGGTATCGTGTTACCCAGTAAGTAACTGGGTTGTGGAGGTCCGATAGGCAGTCGATCCATGTAAAATACTGGTATTCAGCTGCATCCAGTTAGGCTGGAAGCCGACCCCAACATAGTTGGGAAAAGGCTAGGTAGATTGTAGATTGAATTTTATTACGTTAGTATTAAGATTGTTTAAAATTATTTCAGCCTCCCGGCCAACCCAACCTATTGAGGGTTTTGTGATGTTTCTGTTTATATTTTGTATTGTTCCTAAATTTCATAGAACTCTATTGGTTTGCGTGGCGTACGCCTGTAAAGCTATTCATCATGATTTTTTCCGACATTTTCAACAATCATCGTCATATTTCAGCCAATTTGCACTAAACCTTAATAAATTATACACATAAAACTTCATCATGAACACCGTTCATTGGTGAAAACCGTATGAAAATCCGTTCGGTACTTTTTGAGTTTATCGCTTTCAGACAGACAGACAAACGCGGCGGGGGGACTTTGTTTTATAATATGTAGTACTGATATAGAAACGTAAAGTAGAAGCACGTGACACTAAAAATCATTTTCTTGATGAAAGCGAATAAAAACATTTCCTCCCGAAGTTTTATACACTATCAGCCAAAACGTTACCATCTGCGGAAACCGTTTTCATAGTCAGCGGAACACGTTTTACAAACGGCTCACATTCCGAGCGATGTCACGTAATCATCTTTGATTCGACATGGCTTAGCCTACCGTAGTTAGGAAGAAAATATTCAATCAATCTCCCTTTTTTCAACAATGTCGGGGTCGGCTTCCAGTCTAGCCTGATGCAACTGAATACCAGTATTTTACATGGAGTCACTGACTTGAAGAACGTTCACAGTCTGAGGGACAATTCTCGTAATTTTAAGAACGTTCATAGTCTGATCTCAGTCTCAATTTGTCAAAATTTCCTCTAATTTCCCTACATTTTGATACGCTTTTTGACATTTGTTTGTCGCCGACATGAGACTGCGACTAGATTTTAAACGTTTTTAATTACGGGAATTGGCTACCTGACCTCCACAACCCAGTTACTGGGTAACACGATACCCCTTGGTAAGACTGGTTGTCACACTTTTTGGGCCTTTGTCTACCAGTATGCACTGACAAAGATCTACTTTCAGCCGGTATATGAAGAAAAGATTAATCTATCTAAATTACGAGGAAAGAAGATCTTAAGACTCTAAATAGTGTTTCTTAAGAGTTCAAATATTTGTTCATAAGAGTCTATTTTCTGGTTCTGGTGTCCCTGCTACTCTATATTGTTTGTGGTCATCCCAACCTAAGTACACATCGTGAGATATCCGAGAAAATTGGCTCCTGTATAACATACTAGTTTCTGCCCGCGAGTTTATCCACGTGAATTTTCTTGTTCCCCCGCCCCACCGCCTTGCATCGCATCACCAGCCCGCTCTGTCACTTCGTTTTCACGTAGCGTTCTTTCGGACTTTTTTCTTTTTGTTCGGCTCCTAAAAGTCATAGCGTGCTGTTACTTATGCCCTAAATAGCCTATAGCCCCCTCAAGACATGGGCTATTACATGATAAAAGGATTTTTCAAATCCGACTGGTATATCCAGATACTAGCGCGTACAACCAAACAAACAAACTCTTCAGCTTTATTAGGTATATTAGTATAGAGATAGATAAATTGTGTACTACATTGAAACTGGAGTAGTATGCATTAGCGGATTATTATCTACTAATAACGTTAGTCTGTATTTATCCTTCTGCGGGCAATTACATGATGTTATTATCGATATCGCTATGTCCGATAGTTCTTAATTAGAGATTAGCGAGGATTGGGGAGAAAAATCGACTTAGATAATAACATATTCACTTCACATGCGGATAATTAATTAACATGACAGGTATGTTTATAAGTACTGAATGATATGAAGTTACATAATCAGCCTATAACAACAACAACAACAACATTATAACAACAACAACATTATAACAACAACAACATAATAACTTGAACAATATAGGTTGAATATGTTGTGTTGTTATGTTACGTGTAATATGTTTGCCGTTTCTTTGCTGTATTACAAAATTCTTCTAGAGGTATCAAGTCTTATTTGTATTGAGCGTTGCATTCCTTGAAATCCAGGCTTATCTTGGTATTTTTGTGAAGCCAAACGCAAAAGTACATGTTTGGACTTACTCCGCATTTCCATTCATCGACATTTTCCAGTCTTATCGTATTGAATATGACTTGAGCTTTCGCCTAGTACTCAGCCCAGACATATGCGGGGTAATTGCGTAACACGCTAACAGTAGCAATGGCTTTCATTTTGACAGTTCAACAACATTCATTACGTCATTTGCGTTGTCGACCAGACCATTTTTTCAAACAAATGAAGCAATGGATTAGCAATAATCTTCAAAATGATTCAGATGGTGATTGAAATTGTGTTACGCAATTAGGGTGATGGTTTTTTCACAAGACTCAAAACGAGTAGTAACAGGTCACAGTCATTACATTAATCTCTTTAAAATTGTCTCTGAGAGAGTGTCTCGGACTTAATTTATAAATTGATCGAACAGCTCACTTTTGCAAAACAAAGATGGTCTGAATATCGCCGGCATTTCCCCACAATAGAATACCGTACGACATTACACTATGAAAATAGCTAAAGTATACTAAACGGACTGTCTCTAGATATAGAGAGAGCCCGTTTAGTATACTTTAGAAAAAAAAAAGAAAAATTCGTTCGAAAAAAAAATCGTTCGTTTCGTTCAGCGTGCAGCGTGCGTGGTCGTGCAGCGTATGCTGCAGAACGTAGCTTTTTTGAGAATTTATCTATATGTGGAGTATCTGGACCCCACTGAAGCTTAGCATCCAAAGTTAGTTATGCCCAAGAATACTGTGCTGTCTTCAGGATTCAATTCTTCGCCCTTTGCCAACACATCAGTTTTCACCTGCCTAATGTGAGGTAGCGTAAATTTATTTATTTTCTCGTTTAAAAGTGAATCATTAACATTGAACCCGTGGACTACTTTAGAGATCGCGCTATTTACATCGTCAGTAACCTGAAGGCCAATTCTCGCAATTTAAAATGTTCAAAATCTAGTCGCAATCTCATCTCGGCGACAAACAAATGTCAAAAACTTGTCAAAATGTAGGGAAATTATACGTATTTTTGACCGATTGAGACCGAGATCAGACTGGAACGTTCTTAAAATTACGAGAATTGCTCCTCTGCTGCTGACGTTTAAGTTTAAACAAAAGTGAAGTGTCATCTGAAAACAACACTATATCATGATTATCCTTTATGAGGCACGGTAAGTCATTTATACCAATAAAAAACAAAAAAGGACCAAGAATTGTGCCCTGTGGGACTCCCATTGTTACTATAGATTCGGGAGATCTTTTTCTATTAACGTCAACGCTCTGAATCCTCTTACTCAAGTATGAAGTAAGAAGATCTGAAGAAAGAAGACTCAAAGAAGAGAAGACTGCTCTGCAGTGTTCCGGATTCCGTAGTGGCGGAGTTTCCTGATTAATGTTTCGTGAAGAACCCAATCGAATGCCTTGGAAAAATCACAAAAGATGCCCATCAAGACATCGCATTTATTTTACCATGCATTATAAATATGTCCTAAAAGTTCAACACCGTTCGCATCAGTAGTTGAACGATCCCTTGTAAAACCGAACTGTTTGCTATTTGTGTTTATTAAAAAATCTTTGCATTTGGTCTAAAATTAATTTCTCAAAAATTTTACTAAAGGTAGGTAGTACAGAAATAGGTCTATGATTTGTAAGGTCTGATGTACTACCTGATTTAAACAAATGTATTATTTACTATTTTTCATGAGGTCAGGAAACTCCCCACTGTCAAAACAACTATTAAAGATAAGAGCTAGAGTAGGTGCTACCATGTCAATAATAAACTTAGCAACTTCTACAGAATTACCCCACAGATCTGCAGTCTTTTTAACATTTATAGTGTGAAAGGTTTTAATTATATCTCTACAGGTAATATGTTTAAAATGAAATTCCGAATCGCAACCATTCATATTATTATGAGTTTAGGGATTTAGTAGTTGAAACGGGAATATCTGAAAATAAATTTTCAAATGCCTCGGCGACTTGAGTCTGATTTTATTATCTTATCATTAATAGACAGGCTGTAGTCAGTATTCGGTTACTAGATCTTCCCGCTTCACTATTAATAAGAGTCCAAGTCGTTTTAATTACACAACTGCTGTTTTTAATCTTTGAACCCAAATACCGTGACTTGGCCATATAACGATTTATTTAAAATAATTTTGACTAATTCCTAACATACAAATTAAATTCATTAGTGTTAACATAAGTCCTTTCATTGCACAGTTCATAAAGCATATTCTACTTTTATGAATACCAATGGTAGCCCAATCACTGAAAGATGCGTTACTATTAACTGAGATAGTCTTGGAAATAAAGGTGGAATCAAATTGTTTACAGTATACATTAAAAAAAATATCATATAGATGATTAGGATCAGCATGAATTGACAAAATTGGTAATTTATTAATGAGTTTAACTTTAAAAGCCTCCAAGCGACTTGCAGTTTCCCCAAAACTGCAAGTCGCTTGGAGGCTTTAACAGTGATATCCTTTTTAGCCACTTTTTTTTTTGTTTTGAATAGTAATCCTTTACCCGCAATGATCAGAATCTAGTAAATTTATAATTTCTTTGTGGCTTGGTATAATATCTGTATAAATATTATCTAGGCATGTGGCACTAGTAGGTGTTATTCTTGTGGGGTCCAAAAATAGGTTTACAAGATTGTAGCACTGAAACAGACTTATAATTTTACTACATGAACCTAAGTTTTCTAATAAATTGACATTAAAATCACCGCAAATGGTAACGGACTTGTTTGAGTTACAAAACCTGTGTAACACTTCATCCATTACCTACCTTTTCAAAGCAGCCGTACAATCCTGAAGAGGGTCTGTACACACTTAATACAATAAAGTGCTCCAATTCTATACAGGCAATTTCAACGCTCAACAGATACGCTTACAATATCGTTACGATCTTTAAATTTGAGCTGGTTACTTATTAAAATTAAAGAGCCACCATGTATGTAATTTGATGTATATCAGCAATTTAATATATGATACAGAACTTACGAATATTCTGTGTGACGCCAAACTATGTACAGACGCCAGCACATCAAGCTACTAGAATCTGTCAAATTTCTTTAATAGATTTTCAACTTTATCGCTAAAGCATTAGGATTCAAGGGTGATTGGGAAAATTTGACAGTTTCGGGTAGCTTGATGTGCTGGCGTCTGTACAGTGGCTTTCAAGAGTTAGTTGTCATTTTTCCACGGTTGACCTATTTTTAAGGTCCGTCTTTGAAAACTACTAAGAATATATTTGAAGCAAAAAATCGTCTGTATTAAATTGCCATCGCCACGCCAGGATTAATTAGCCTAATTGGGAAAGACGGTAAATCTGTCACAACAATGAAGTTTGTACACGAAAATTACATATTTTGTGTTTTGAAGAGTAACATGAGTACATTATTTCAACGTCAAAATTCATTTCAAAGTTTCGTTTCCAATCACCCTTCAGCCCTATTCACCTCGTTGGTAGGTACCTAATACCTAAATATTCAGACTTAATAATAAACAGCAAAAACCACCATTGTTCAATCGCTTTTGTGGACTTTACGTAACTGATATGAGATATTGATGTTTTAATTTTAAACAGAGTAACTTAGCCTAGATGTTACTGAAACTATTTTTTTCCAAAAAAGCCAGGAAAAGGTGGCCTTTTAAAAGGCCAGTCGTAATATATAAGTCATATGCATGTCGTACGTATGCGTTTTTGTGTCTTAAAAGGCCCGTCGCAGTATCTGGGTTAAGAGATAACTATGAAAGATATTCTGAACTAGCTTTCTAATCCGATGGGCATTGCTTTATCACAGACTTCTAGGTGGTCAAGACAATAGAGGAGAGAGGTTTGCGTCAATAAACCAATCGCGCTTCAGATCTATCTGCGAATCGAACCAGTTACAGTGATAACAATATGAATCGTTCCTAGAAATTCAATCACAATTGAAATCAGACTCGATGGTGAATATTAATCGAGGGAGCACGGACGATTGTTCAAAATAAAGATGAAGTGATGAAGGAAGCTACACCAATATTCTATGGTAGACATCGTGAGTTTGAACTCCACACGTTTTACTTACGTAACTTTATTTTGTTTTAAGTGGTTAACAAGAAAATAATTCTAGTGATGTGCATGCAAACCACAATCTTAATAATCATTAGACCCTCTCTCCCACATATTTTTTTTTTTTAAATGCGGCTCTGTTCAATATTCTAAATAAGAGACAATGAAGTACTTAAGTATAATGAGTAATGCCCGCTAGCACCACAAAGCAATAAGGCCCTTTGTACACACACGTTTTTCTTGCCGTGAAAAACTACGGTTAATTCGCCGTGTGTAGGCACGGTCATCAGTGTTGTATGGATCACTACGGAAGCTTATTGACAGATACGTTTTTTCAACGGCGCGGTTTATACACCTCGTGTAGGGCACGTCGTCGTCGATTATATTCCGTGATTTGTGGTGCAAGTGAGCCTAAGTTAGTATGTTACATCAATACTTGCCTCCCTTCTTGTTGGAGTAGCCACCCATCTTGCCGGCGACCCTGGCCGTGGCGCTGCCCGCCACCACCAGCACCAAGGCGCCGGTGCGGACCGCGTGACCTACGCAGAAATCATTTTAATATAGAACATCATCATCATGCCTCGTTGGTCTAGTGTTCGCAAGCGCTACTGCTGAGCATGAGGACCAGGATGCGATTCCCAGGTCGGGCAAGGTGTTATTCGATTTATCAAGGTGTGCTCGAACTATGGCAAACGTTCGCCCTCTATTACACCTACCTAAACATAACAGGCGAAATGTGGGTGTACTATATATATGTAAATACACCTTTACCTACCTTTCGGGGATTAGAGGCGAGGCGTTATGTTTATGTATGTATTTTCATCATTCAGTGGTAAGACTGCCACTGTAATGTTATCTATTCCTATTTAATTAGTGTCAAAGACGGGACTGAAAGTGTTGGGGCAGTCTCGACTGCCCCAACACTTTCAGTCCCGTCTTTCTTCCGTCGTCTTTGACGTGATATAGTTTGCGTATTCACATTATTCCAGTTAAGTAAAATGAAACTAGGCTTACGGATCATGATCGCCATTTTGTCTGCTCGCCAAGAAGTCGAAAAATAAAACGAGCTCCTTATTTACATTGATGTAGGTATTGTCCCTCCTCTAGACCTCCTCGCAGCACCTGTAAAATTCAAGTTACTTAGTAAAGGGAACATTTTAAAAGAATAATTGTGAAAATCACAAGAAAGTATCGTGGAACTTAATAATGCACTACGTAATAGCACTTCGTCATCACTTTCGCGGATAGGGTTGCCAGACACTGGTGTTGTGACTGGTTTTGACAGCTTGTTTTTACTTTTACTATTTCTATCTGAGTATTCTGTTGCTCAGAATTTTCGGGGGCCAAACATGAAAACTTTTTGTAAACTACGTCTAACACTATTTAAAAGTTTATTTTACAACTCAGAAGGTGCTGTTTTATATTTTCGGGAGTGCTAAATTTTAATAGAAAGTGGATACTTATAGCTACCGCCTTTATTACGAGTAAATTCAAATTCATATTCTATTAACAAAATATCTCTAGTTTTTAAAGGGGTTAAATATAATGACCACCATAAAATGCTTTGATACCCTTAGTTCTTGCACTTCAAATTGCATTCGAACACCAAATGTAGTAAATGATCACTAAATCTTAGCGAGCAAATTAATGCGCTATTTCTGCCTAAATAAACCACTATGATTGCCATAAAATGTAGGTTTATTACCAAATAAAGTATTATGATGCCATATTAAGTCATGTCTCCGGCTTGCTGTAAACTAGATAGACGAGGTTAATTTAAAAAACAAGTGCGAGTCGGACTCGCCCATGAAGGGTTCCGTTACGTTACGATTTATGACGTATTAAAAAAAAACTGCTCACTAGATCTTGTTCAAACCAATTTTCGGTGGAAGTTTATATGGTAATGTACATCATATATTTTTTTTAGTTTTATCATTCTCTTATTTTAGAAGTTACAGGGGGGGGGGGGGGGGGGGGACACATTTTACCACTTTGGAAGTGTCTCTCGCGCAAACTATTCAGTTTAGAAAAAAATGATATTAGAAACCTCAATATCATTTTTGAAGACCTATCCATAGATACCCCACACGTATGGGTTTGATGAAAAAAAAAATTTTGAGTTTCAGTGCTAAGTATGGGGACCCCCAAAATTTATTGTTTTTTCTTCTATTTTTGTGTGAAAATCTTAATGCGGTTCACAGAATACATCTACTTACCAAGTTTCAACAGTATAGCTCTTATAGTTTCGGAAAAAAGCGGCTGTGACATACGGACGGACAGACAGACAGACAGACAGACATGACGAATCCATAAGGGTTCCGTTGCCATTTGGCTACGGAACCCTAAAAAATGGTTAGGTTAGGTTAGGTTAAAACCGTGACCTCCTACGCACGAGCCGAGCGAGCGAAGCGAGCGGTGCCGCGGCAGCGGACGGCGAGTGCCAGAAACGACTAGATTGTATAGAAAAAAAGAGATTATTTTTTGCAGGCTGTCGAGAACCAAACATGATTTATTTGGAGTCATTATGCTTAAATAGGATAGCGAGATGTTAAAACTTTGGTTATAAGATTACATTAAAATGCGTGTTTAATTTTGGGGATCATTTACTATTATTGTCTGTTATATGTTACTATATCTGGTGGTAAGTTAAACATAAGCCGTTTTTAAACTGATGGTCTGGCAACCCTACCTAACTCTTCGGAATAGTTTCAGCTTGTAAGTTCAGAATGCGGTTATGGCTATTGTAATATATTACGGCGGTTTGCGGATCTTAGGTACCTACTTTGTTATACCGCTGTGTTGTTACTGTTTAGTGATCGCAAGCATAGTTTCTGATACAAGCAGGGGAACGTGACAGGTTGATTATGTAAGTATAGTTACTGAGCTGTTTGCTCCACGATTTTTAATTCTATCTCATAATTCCGTAAGGTGCTACTTTCATTAGTATCGACATCGGATAGTAGTAAGTTTATTGAATGGTCAAATGAATTGATCTCAATGATTATGGAACACTTAGGTCAGGAGACTGATATCTAATAGAGTCTTGGACACGCCACGTATATTGTAGGGTTCCACACTCTAAAGTTCTAAAATACACATCAATATTTTATCTTAAGAAATAAATTCAATATTGCCTATCGCATCGTTTGTCGCAGTGCATTTTTATTCAGTTAGCGAGATAAAAGGGAACACAATTATAAGTAAATAAATACTCTAACAGTAAATCACAATCACCGCCAAAGTGCTTACGCGTGCCCGCCTAATGTTTATCATGGCATTACCCGCTGCCAAGATTAATCTCGTCAATCAAGGAAATTGAGGGCGTAAGCATTTCGCTTCACACGAACAGAGCTAAGTATACAAATGTTGCAAACAAGAAATTGTATTTTTTTTACCAAAATGCTACGATAACATGATATTATTTCCTTTGTTTCATAAAACTTTCGACTTGTTGTAAATTACGTTTTATGAAACCGCAGCTTTTTCAGCGAAATAAAATTGTTTTGCTGCAACACAAACTTTTATATACTAAGTTTGTGTTGCAGCGAAATTAGTTACATTGTCATTTATTTATTACTTCACCAGACTAAGTTAAGCATTTTCCAAAGGCTGTTTTCAGTTAAATGGAACTAGATGCTGCTAAATATCAGAAATTCACAAGAAGCGACAAGCACTGCAGACCTATTAACTGACAATTTTACATTGAACTTTTTCAGACTACCTCCATCTTTCCATGCTATTGCCATTTGTCATAAGACAGATAAATATACTGCTGAACCAATGTGCGCTGCTGACGTGAGTGTCCACGATAGATGTTATCGTGGACGTCCACGATCACCTTAGAAATTGTAAAAGCGCGCAATGTAGGTATTGTCCGTATAAGACGGAAGTCATTTATCTCAGGATGACGTCTTTGATCTATGCTATGGGCTATGAGTATGTTCGAGTATATAAATCTTCAACTCACAAGTTTGGTGTGTATGCCATTGTGTATTTGTTTGGAGCAGACGTAAAATTATCTTCAGGCGACTCTCGCGTTAGTACGAGTAAGTGTTGATTCGACTAGAAAGTAGATAACTTGTAGTAAACTCAATATCAAAAGTATTATATACTTATAGACAAAAAACAAAAAATACTCTACTGCTTACAAAAAAGGTCATTTTATTACGAAAACTACTTTGCGTGAAAATCGGATGATTGATGGATAGTCGATACTCAATTGGTTTTGCTGCTAAGTTGGAAAAACCGAGAATGAAAGTGGCAAATGGCGACGTATTATATCAATATAGGCTACTGTGAACTTATAATATGCAAAATCAAATGGGGTACGAACGATCTAAGAAATAATATAAACGGATAATTATTATCATACTGACTTTAGTATGATTTCTAAATTATTTTTTTTTTACTAAATTTTGGCTTTTGAAGAATAACACATACTTATGTGTTATTCTTCAAAAGCCAGAATTTATCAAAATACTTAATTAAGTATCCTAGACTTGACATATCTAGGAGTTGTTGGTATATAACCCTTTAAATAACCCAGCCAAACCTGGCCAAGCCTAGAATATTTCCCTTGCTGGCACTCAACTAAAAGTCGGTCACGATTTAATTTAAAGGCTTGACTCTTGGGTCGAGCAGGTATAATAAGTCCCTTTTGTAAGTATATAATATATTAGTTTCTAGACATCACATAACATCTATGAGTACCACTGCAATAAAACTTTTGCCATGAAATATTTCCTGCTTTAAATTGCTTGTATAAAACGTTTGATTCGTAACTTACAAGGAATAAAAACAGACAATTTTTAACGTTCAGTTCAAACATTGTTCAAACCTTTGTTGTCCACCGACTCATGCCTCATGCGCTGAAGTTATGAATTTTCCTAATACCGATTCCTTTAGCCGCAAACAATCTTGAAAAATATCAGTAGATGCTTTGTTTTTACTGCTGCATATACAATTGTATTGAATGCATTGTCAATATCTCTAACTGAGTAGGTGATATTCAGTTTTCGTTTTTGAACATACAGTAATTGTATATATTTCGTTCGTATTTGGTACAAGCATAGATATAGGAATGAAGGAGACATGCCTCGGTAGTTGAAAATGTATCAGAACTCCATGTCGCCAAGACGATCCTACAACTGCGCCACTACTACACATGTAGTTCAGTAAAAGCAATAGATACAAAATCGCGCTCATACTTGCAATTCATAAATCAGAACGTCAATCCACCATCAATTATAAACCTTAACTCATCCAACATAGCGTGCATTTACCATGCACCGTACAACTTACTTACACAAAAACATCTGTCGCTATCGTTGTGCTGTGCAAAAGCCATTTATTTTACATATACGCTAGTGATTGACTAAATCGGAAAGTTATCGATTCTCCCATTTATTATTGTACTAAAAAAAATTTGGGGTCTTGAAAAGAAAATAAATAAAAACCGATATGTCCAGAAAATATTATATTATAAACCAATAAAAAAAAGCAACACAAAAAAAAAAATGAAAGTTAATAAAAAAAAAATAAACATTAAGTATTTTACATCTTCGCAAGATCTCAAGGGTCTTCCAACCGGATTTAAACATCATCGTTTTAGATCTTCTAATCAGGTTAAAACGGTTGACAAATTGTAAAATTAACTATATATACGTTGGGTAATCGACATCGTTGTCGATAGCTTACGTAAGTGGATCTGCACAGCCACATCACTGGCTGGCCGCAAGAAGCAGCGGCCATACCATGCGATGCACCGCATAAATAAAGTATCGTTTTGTGATTTTTACATTGCTTGTCTAGTCACTTAGCGATATACTTAAGTAGTGGTTGAGCAATGTATTGACGCGAAAATAGTACAGTCGCTACGATATTTGAAAACAAAATTAACGTGGTAAAAGCAAGAAATAGTTTACAATTTGTTGTTTTTCATGAGACAAATATAGTAAAATACTTTTATTTAATATGGTAAGTGATTCCATGATTTATAAAGTTTTGGTTTTTGCTTCGGTTTTTACAAGAAACCACTGAACAAAACGGCATTCTTATATTTTTTCACGATCACGGTCGAAAGCGCACTAGTTCGCGGAGACGGCCATTTGAGTAGAACATGGTCATTTTGAACATACCGCGACGACACAGACACACCCCCTCTCCACTTCTCCTGTTTTTTACATTTCTATGGCTACAAGATACTGATTACCTTGTCCTCCAGTGTCATTTGTTATTCATGTGTTTCTTTATTTTCGATTATGTTCCGAGCTCTTGAGTCATGGGGCGTCATACGAAACGGAGTAAGTAATACATCATGTCACGTGCAAGATGTCACGTAAGCGTCTGTGTGGAGGCTACATGGAATACGGAAACATACTGATATGATTTGTACGTGTTCCATTGTAAAATAAAATTTAGACTGAATTTCTTCTTTAATTTGATTTGATGGTATAAGCACTTTGGGAATACTGTAAAATACATAGTGATGCATAAGTTTGATTTTGCTATCACACAGTTTTCATATGATAAAGTATCTACACGTAAAGCACGTAAGTTTTGTTGGAAATGTGAAACTTGTTGTCGCCTGTCCACCATCGAACCCTAATAAAACAAAAAGGGTCAGTTGAAACTTTTGTTTCTCACGTGAATGTCATGCACATCCCGCACGTCTGTCGCTAATAAAAACATAAAAGGCTTTTTACACTCTGTCGCACTCCTTTCAGTTTTACTGTCCGTGAAGTTTTTGTGTCAAAGCACACGTGCAGGTAGCTGTGTATATGTGCAAATGCAAATGTTTCGGTTTTCATTTGCAGTTGGCGTCATTAATTCAACGTTTATCTCCAATTATAATTGTTTTCCAATAGTTAAAAAGCTACACGTGCATAGTGTTGCCGCAATGAGAGCGTCGTTGTTCATAGTTGGGACAAGCGTTTAAATGAACATTGATTGTGGTTAGTTGTTCACTAATAAATGCATGTAGGTCTATACGAGTACGTGCGTTTATTAGTGGACTAGGCCGATCAGCACACAACCGACATAGCTTGCAGGGTAAGCAAGCTGAAGTGGCCATGTTTGTGGAAGGACCTAGGGTCAGTGCAACAGACGAGTCCTGGAGTGGAGACCGCGTATCGGCAAGCTTAGCGTAGGACGCCCCCCAACTAGATGGATCGACAGACTGGATACGGAAGTCGGAGGACAGGTTGTTGTGGTGCAATCTGGGATAGGCCTATGACCAGCAGTGAACTACGATAGGCTGAGTTGATTGAATAAAGATATAGGTATTATAATTATGATTCCATGTACAGTCACGAGCAAAAGTATGTATACACTAGGCTTTATTCAAAAGCGATATACTCCTTTATTTTTTAATGAAATTTTATGTTGTTACGAACATAGCATTTTCGAACCCATAGGTTTATGTAATGTATCGTATTTCAACGTTGCATTCGTTATTTCACGGAAAAAACGAAATTGAAAGTTGACATATTGGTGCTCGTGACTGTACACATTGAAGAGGAACAAAACGTATGAACCAATTATAATATCTAATATTTGATATGAAAATCAACTGGCTGGTGCTACCAAGTCTGATATAATAAACATTAGACTTTCACAAATTTCGTCTAAGAAAAAGAAATTGATCATTTCATTTAATCAGTTCAACTTTTTCAGCGGCATAAAAATTTTCCGGCAAAAAATATCCAATATAAATTTTATCCGAGGGTACAGCATCAATATGGGCCTGACCTAAAACCGCTGAGGTCCATAACATGAAAAATACATTATCGTGTCATCCATAATCGCTCAACAAATATGTACATTAATGGTGTTGGAAAAGATATTCTTTAAAAGGGTTAAATTAGGCATGTATATACACGCACAAGTTTAGTTTACCAGTTTTTTCCAGGCAGTCACTCCATGTAAAATACTAGTATGTATTCAGATGCATCGGGTTAGACTGGAAGCCAACCCCAACTTAGTTGGGAAAAGGCGCTAGATGATTATACACGCACAAGTTTGTATAGGTACTCGCCACCGAATGTGATTGAACCACGTAGCGTTCTGTGCGGTCGTTTTTATATCTGTCAATATACCTACATATGTGGAAAAGGGTTTTGTATCTGAAAATATTTAATTTAGCGAGTGAATCTCAGAGGGTTCACGCACGATAATTTCTTATTTACATAACAGGGTCCAATGTGTAGATGTTAATGGTGTGAAATCTTCCGGGTTACCAGTTCAGTTAGGTGTACCACCATTCCATTTAAAGGGCATGTGTGACATTGTACTGTTTGCAGATGATACTTCTCTTATTTTTAAAGTAGACAGGAACAGACTCTCAATAGTTACAGATTGGTTTACGTCAAATAACCTAGTTCTCAATGTCATGAAAACGAAATGTGTAAAGTTTGCCTTACCGAATGGCAGAAATCTAGGACCCAACATCGTCTTAGATAAAGAGGTGCTTGAAACTGTAGGCTCCACCATTTTTCTAGAACTAACAGTAGATGCCAAACTTCAGTGGGGAAGTCATATTTCAAGTCTAGCTGTAAGGCTCAGTTCGGCTGCCTACGCTGTCAGGAAAGTAAGACAATACACTGACGTTGATACAGCTCGTTCAGTCTATTTTAGTTATTTTCACAGCATTATGTCCTACGGTATTCTGTAATATATTAGTATTAGTATTAACTTATTTATTTATTTTACTTCAATGGTCCTAGTTCATCATTTGTGAGTTCAAGTGACCGCTATGTGTACAGAACCCAGCAATGCATCAATATGTAAGCTGTCACGTCCTTTATGCCTGGAGGCTTTTATTTATACATTTTAATTAATTTGTTTTTTAGCTTGAGCACGTATAGTTTTTATTATATTTGTGAGTATATTGGCGTGGCTAGCTGGCATGTGGCTAATAATTTAATTTAATGTTCTGTGTCTTGTAATGTTAATTACTTAACATACCTATTATTATATACAATCAAGTATTTTCTAACTGATCAGACAGCTGTGCTGCTGGGTAGTTTGTTGCTCCACTTCTTCATCCCAGCGATAGCACTAGGACGTGGTGAAGGGCGGGCGTTTTTGGGGGACTCTTGTAATTTTGACGTTCGAAAAGTGTTGATTCTCAGCCTAATTTGAATAAATGACTTTTGATTTCGATATTGTAAGGTGTTTAAATACCTAATATTTATATTGTTCCATTATTTACCTCAACCGGGACCATTTTTTGTGTGTTTTGAGATATCGAATAAGTATTAATGCCCAATGTGTGTGAAATAGTAGATTATTAACCAAGGGGATAAAGCAGTGTCTTCTGTCGCGGGTGACGATTTAAATCGCGAGCGTAACGAAGGACTTAAGGTTCACTCCCGAGCGTAGCGAGGGTGTTAAAAACTTAAATCACGAGCGAAGCGAGGGATTTAAGACGAGTCCTGAGTGTAGCGAGGGATTGAAGTTCACCCAAGACTAAGACAGCTTTATCACCGAGGAAAATACTCTACTTTTCGTATCATTTGCGAAAAAATTAACACAATAATAATATGAGATAAACATTTATTAAAAATATTGACAATTAAAAGTAAAAGTATTCGAAACAGTGGTCCAATTATTGATAGAGAGAGTTACATTTTTGTTTGGTACATTTATTGTTGATGAGTTGATTTGAGTATTTCTCTGTTCTTGCGTCTGAGGAACTTGGCAAATTCCTAGCCTAATATTTTTTTGTCGGAAAAGCAAAGGCATCAAGCTCATACGGCCTCGTCGGTTTTCGTAATTTTATTTAATAATCATGACTGCATAACAAATGCATATTCCTTTTTCAGAAAGATGTATAATACTTTATATACAAACTCAATGGTGTAAACACAGATGTAGTTCAGTATAAATTTCGGTAAGTATTCCAAATTTAAATCACATTCTCCCCCTAGAGGATGAATGAAATTCAGTACAATTTTCTTTCCCTGTTTTTAACAGATTAAAAATGACTATTGTTATGTTCGCTTTTTGTGGCATAGAATGTCACTTTTTTGAGCAAGTGGTATGAAAAAGTTTTTATCATATGGTAACGAATAACTACTAGTAGGTATCCAGCTGCATCTGGTTAGACTGGTAGCCGAGCCCAACATAGTTGGGAAAAGGCTCGTCAGATGATGATAATGGTTACGAATAAATTACCGATTGTGTGCAAGTGGACCCAGCTGTAACTCAGTTAATTTACATTATGTTTCACTATACTTAACCCTTTCTGAACCTGAATTGACGATACGGTTGGCGCAGTGGTTAAGCGATTGACTGCTGTGCTGCATGTCGCGGGTTCGATTCCCGCACGGAACAAATATTTGTATGACCTACAAGTAGTTGTTCCGGGTCTGGCTGTTTGTGTATGTGAGTTTAAATGTTTGTAAACGCACCTACGATACAGGAGAAATTCTTACTGTGGGGCAACGTTTGTTTTAAAAAAAAACCTTCCTCCCTTCCTTGTGCCCAACCATCCGGGGAATACATACATGATGTTATTTTATGTAACTATTTATATTAGATTTTGTGAAGGAAATGTACTTACTTACCAAAAAAGCATAATTAAAACATCCCTTGGTAATACAGATAACGTGTCAATCCCGCTGTCGCGAAGTAACAATTAGGTGATTGGTCAATCTAAATTAGAGTCATGTCCGCTGTCTTAATTAATTCCTCTTCAAGGAGTTTTTTGATCACTCAGTGCTGAGTAAAATATGAACTAAAATGTTGCCAATAGAAGTGCTTTCTGTTTAGCGTATCCAATTCTAATAAATTCAGTCAGAAGTTTTATTTAACCGTTCTGTTGTTAAAGTTTTACATGATTAATGTTTATTCAAATAAACCAAGAAGTTTCTCGTTTATTATAATTATGTACTTTATAACATGTCCTTTTAATTTGAAAAGGTACAGACGCCAGCAGGTGAAGCTACCCGAAACTGTCAAATTTTCCCAATCAACCTTGAACCTTAATGCTTTAGCGATAAAGTTGAAAATCTATTAAAGAAATTGACAGATTGTAGTAGCTTGATGTGCTGGCGTCTGTACTTATTTGCTAAGCTTCGTTACCTAGAGGTTTAATTTCCCTAACTTAGTTTGGGATTCCAAAATTGAGTAAGAATAGTTGAATAAAACAAAGAACCAAGTAAAAGTAATGAAAAGGAAATAATGGCAAAGCAAATTAAAATCACAGATACGGGTGTGAACGTCCACAGGGAAAAAGGCTCAAAAACTGTGATAGTTGCAAAAGAGACGAATATCAGGCTCTGTGGGCCTAAACATATGGCAGATATTGTCTTCATACATACCTATGTCTCATGAAAGAACCAAAAAGCAGTAAATGTTTTTTGTAGTAAAATTATAACCCTTCTTAGGCTTTGCCATAGTTGGGTAAAAATATAAACATGAATTCCATTAGAATTTCACCAATAATTTGTTCAGTAATTGAAGTTATATCAATATAGTACCTACCTGTAGGTCCCTATTTGAACCAGCCGTGATTTAACGTGTTACTGTTTCAATTATGTTTTAATATGTAAATGATCATTTCCATTAATTACAACAAGCGCTTTCGAGAACGTACTGTTCTACAAATTACCAGTGAATCGATTATCGGAATTGGCGACAAATTGATTGGCAAAGGTGCGACTAATCAATTTAGTTTAAAAGTCCGTAATCGAAACACTAATAGTCCATTAAGGATATTACATACTCAAAGCTGTACCTATTTTTGTGGTTGGTCGATTAAGCTATTTCAATAAAACCTAAATGTTAATCCATTTGTATCGTGTTTGAACGTTTTAAACCTTTCATAAACGGTGCTTAAAGTTAAGAGGCGTGTTAATGGCAAAATTTATGGTCACTAGCAACGTTTATAAATAAACCGCATTATGCTAGGGATCATCGTTCTTTGTCTGAACAATGAACTCGAATTAACTTGGACGTATCTTCTTTTACAAGTTATAGACTTGGCAGCTTTACAAGTCTTGAGAAGCTACATCAAATTGCATTTGCCAAAACTATCGAACTTGGAACGTTTATCTTCGATTAAAATTGCGGTCCAGTAAATCGGAAAAGATAGCATCGCGCATCGGTTCACTGTGCTGCGGCTATTTACTGAAATAGTTGTCTATTTCGAAAATAAAATGGGTAATAATAACTGTACTAATAATACCGTAAAAACGAGGTATACACACACATATTCGGTGGAACAGTTTATTAATATGCTTAGGTAGGCAGCGGTTTTTGTAGTTCAATTACTGCATTTTATAACTACCTTTACGAAATTTTGAGTGGTCTACGAAGTTGCAGCAGTATAGGAAAATTATGATATAATTATGATTATGATAAATTATGATATGATGACGTACAAACTAGCATAAGAATAACGATAACCTCGAATTGAGTCCAGAAAATGTAAAAGGATATTTGGGTGTCTAATGTTATGGATTGTAAGCGTTAGATTAGTAGGAACTTTGGGACGTACCATTATAAAGAGCTCTATTTTCAATGGTAAAATTGGTTACATAATTTTCGTAATAAGACGCAAGACGCTATACGTTTGTAGCGGTAACCCGAACTCTCGTGAAGGTCGTTTCAGTCAGTAGGTACGTAAGTACGTGACGGTGAATTAGTCGTGCCGAGATGTCTCACTACTACCCGCGCCCGGGTATTTCACTAGCTAGATAGTGTTAATAATGGCACCTATTCCCTACCACAAAAGGGTCTACCTATCTGATTTCCTTTATGCGATTAATTTAGAATTCTAAGTCATTAAGCAACCCTTGAACCGCAATAAATCGCATATTTCAGCGATGAGATTAAAATTTATCGAAACTTCTAAAACATTACTTATTTATTCAATACTTAATTGATATAAAGCAAACAAATGCTTTCAAGTATAAATTAAACAATCGGCGAACACTTAAAACTCCAACATAAAGTCAACAATATTTAGATACAGACGTAAAATTATTCGTAATGGACTCTTTCTGCGAAAATAGAATACACAAAGTTTCGGGTGTCATTATACAATCCATTAGCTCGCTACCTACCGTCTCTACGATTGACTTCTGTAATGGATTGTAAAAAACTAAGTTAAACACTTCGAGTCTCGTATTTTTAGTCTGAATATCAAAGCTGGACATGCTTTCTGCTATCACAGTGCATAATTCGTAGCGGGAAAGTCAAGAATAATTTCGTTGAATGAAAAATGAAATTGAATTTCATTACACACTTATATTCACTTACCTACTTAAACAACATTTTGTACTGATTTGTTATTTTTAAACCATTATATCGTTTAACAAATCACGCTCTTCTGAGAAGACAGCTACGAATCATAGCTGTCTTTTCAAGGGTCTGTGATGTTATCGTAGGCTACGATTAACATAACAGGAAAATCAAGGCAGGTGGAGTTTTGGTGTTGATCTTGCAATTTGGAGAGTCTTGGGTCTACAAATCATAGAGTCAATTGATTTGAATTGATTTACATATCAATACTTGTGATAACAAACATGAAAACCAACGTACATAATAGAAACCGTGTAGGTATTGATATATGTGGTGTGTAGAAAATGTAGAAGTTGAACTGACTAAGAATTTGTTGTTCAGTTGGGTCGCTTCGTAAGCACTTAGATGTGGTTTCTAATTCAATTAAGTACTCTTGATGTGATCTTGTGTACTATCTTAACTAAGAAACCACCGACTTACTGTGGAGAAAGATATCTTCTACCATGAACAAACCTGGACTTTAATGTAAACAACACGCCAAACATCAACACACAATGGGTAGTTGCCTTTTCCCCGAAGTGAGCCAGTTTGTTCAGTTTGGTAGATAATATGGAAGTGAAGTTTATGCTAAATTTCAACCTAGTCTATAGAAAATAAAATTACTTTATTATGTCCACACAGAAAGCCAAAGTTTTGTGGTGCAAAAGTGGTTCAATTTCCGGTTTAGACAGATGTCTATAACCTAAGTTTTCGTATCGGGAAGTTTTTCAACAACGAACCGTACCGATTTTTTTAATTGTGCTCGATAAAACTCTGTAGAGGTTCGACGTTTATTTCATGAGACGAAAATACAGTGCACAGTTGATGGAAATAAAGAGAGGAAGAAGGAAATAAATTACTGGTAAATTAGTAAACAAACGTTTTCCATTTGTGCAAAACCTAGATGTCAGTTGATTGGAATAGTTTAACATTTCAGTCCGTAATTGCCTTGTAATTACGTGGTAGAGTACTATAGAATCACTTATTTGGTGCAGTTTACAGCACGCAAGGGTGTGTTTGCTCAATCATCTCATTAACAAGTACAATGCGTTGATATATGGATTAATTAAAAACCAAGTCGGTGTACTAACGGCTTGGAAAAGCTAATATGTATAAAGATTTTCGTAAGTGCCAGAATGAATTATAACCTAGTCATCTTCTGGGCCCAATCAGCAGAATAAAGATGTACCGTCGATGCGGAAAGAAAATCTATCAAAGATCAAAGAGTTTTACAACACTGTGAAGGTTAGGTTGGACACGAATATAAAACAAAAAAAATTAACCTTAAGTTGTTTTTTTGTTTAGAAAATACACATATCTATGATGTTGAACACTCCCCAGGGTGCAGAGCGTGCGTGTGTACGTTCATCCTATTCCATTTATGGTCTTGTATTTCATTTGAAGAATCCAAGAAAATATAAAACTTGTTGTACAGAATATCATGTGCTCGATTCAATAAATGTTATTACTTTATTAAAATAATCTAAACGCGAAATAAAATCAGCTTGAGGTATCTACGTCGAACTAACGTTCTGAATTTTTAAGCTTTAAGTTTTACTGCTAAGGCAATTTGTAAATCTTACTAGGTAGAAAAACACTAGAATTTTGGCAAGCAGCGTCGGTCCATATAAATATCAATATTTTTCCAGCAATATTTTGTTTATTTATTTATTTATCACATGAAATGTTTCCTTTGCCATTACAGATAAATCTAATGCGACAAAGTAACTTAAAATATACTTAACTAAACCTTACATGCTACACAGTTCGTGGCCCTCGTGAACTCACCCAGTGTACAGGTGAATAAATCTATGGCATCCGCCACCGTGTTGAGAGGGCTCAGGACACGAGTCACCGGTGCGCGCTCCAGTAGGTTAGTGCGAGCACTTGGCACCACCAGCAGCTACGGCTTGCGTCGCCGCGCCACGCACCTATCCAGTAAATTAAACCCTATTTCTGACAGTATACCTGAGTTTTGTATACTACCTCGTTAAACTTTGAAAAGATACGTTGTCAGTGCCACTTCACGCCTAATTTCTAATTTGTAGTAGCCCACCATACCGAGACAGAATAAGGTAGGACACAGTAACGGGTATCCCGGGTATCTGCCATACATCTTTTAATAAATAAATCTGACGAATTTGTTCTGTATCCGTTCGAGCATATTTTTGTATTTTATTTCACTCGGGCTCCAGACGGCCGCATTATATTCCAGATGACTCCTCACAAGAGCCTCATACAAAGCCCTCAATGCACTGATGTTTGTGAAGTCATTTGCCTGACGCAGCTCAAATCCCAGATTCATGTACGCCTTTTTACAAAGGAGTACCACGTGTTTGCGAAACTGCAGATCACTGGCGAAATGAATGCCTAAATCCTTAATCTCTATTTTGTTCTGCTCCTTACCTCCAAAAGGGTCACTACTGGCCTATATTCTTATAGTATTGAGCACAAGGAAAACCCTGTTTTCCAACTCTCTCAGTCTTACTTTGCTTTTTGCTCTTTCGCTTTTGCCTGTAGCGATATTTGTGCCACAGATTCGTTCAAAGGTACAGACGCCAGCACATCAAGCTACTACAATCTGTCAAATTTATTTAATAGTTTTTCAACTTTATCGATGAAGCATTAAGGTTCAAAGTTGATTGGGAAAATTTGACAGTTTCGGGTAGCTTGACCTGCTGGCGTCTGTACAATAAAAATAATTATCAAAAAAAAAAAGAACTGAATTCATTATCATGTACTAAATCCATGGTAACAGCTAGCGCTTCGATGTCCCGGCCACCCTGTATAGATTACCAATTTCAAACTTCAAATTATAAAAGTACTAGTTTATAGGACATATTTCCAACACAACTTGAGAGAAACGAGATGATAGTTGCTTTTATAAAATATGCGCTATGTAACGTTTCATAAGTCCTGCTGGAAGAGCGACGGTTAACTAAGGGAAACCAAACCACAACAATACACTTCCTTGCATCACATCTGTTCTAGTTAGCAACACGGGATTGGTACCTATGCACATAAATCTTGATTCACTGGTATTTGTGTTATGCTAAGGCTAGGAGTATGCAAATAATTTAATAAAATTCTGAGTAAATTCGATGAACAAAGGATACTTAAGTGTATTTGGTGTCTTTGATATAATAGAACCTAATAATAACGTTAATATCCTGAAAACAGTCAGCAACAAATATCACTCAACACTTCAGTTCATTTTTTAATGTAAATTATTGTGCAGAATATATCATTAAAATAAAGAATGTTCACTCTTAGCTATTTTTAGGATAAGATATACTTACAGCGGTTCACCGAACCATTTTGTGTCAAGTGTTAAAGGACTTGTTGCTGACCGCACTTAGCCATCATAATAATGTAATAAAAGACCCCGTATCAACAACAGTTTGAAGAAAAAATGCACATTTATTATAGGGATCATGTCTCGTTGCGAAATCTAATCCATTACCTAATACATTAGGTACCTTAAAAACAAGATACTTGTTGAGAAAACATAATAAATGTAACAATTTTGTTAAGAGGGTTCCAAATCCTGGATAAGCGTTAACGATCAAGGAGGCAGTTGTTTTATTGAATTTCAGCTTCATTATCTCGTCATTCATCATTCATTTATCGTCATTCATCCAACAAGTTTTAGGGGAATAATAGTCTGTGCCTCCAGCGAAAAGGGCTATTATTGTATCATTTGCATCACTGAGGTGAGGCGTTATTTATTTATTTAAACTTTTCGCACAAAAAGGTACAAAGGCGGACTTAATGCCTTACGCACGCTGCTTGCGTTGCTTGTTCACGCTTCATATATTTTATTCGTAACTTAATGATGAGACAATGGCGCCGATTCCCTTGTTCACAAACTAAACTAAATTTAAGTTCAATGCATCTTTTTCTTTCTATTTAATTTAGAAAAGGACAGAAGATAAATATTAGTTTAGTCCTGTCAAACTAGTCGGCGCCTGACGTAAATTGACGTATTTTTAGTAGCCATGTTTTTAATCACGTCTAATCTGTCTATGGAGTATCTTAATTTGACAGGAGTAAACTAATATTTTATCTTCTGTCCTTTTCTTAATGAAATAGAAAGAAAAAGATGCACAGAACTTAAATTTAGTTTAGTTTGTGAACAAGGGAATCAGGGCCTTATCTAACTAATGATAATTATATTAATATTTCCACACATGTAGGTATACCTCTGCCTATTCCTTTGGGGAACACAGGCGCGACGTTATGTTTATGTTCTGTCATATTTACATTTTCTTTATCGACCGTAGCAAGCATTCTGTAGGTTCTGCTCACCCCCATGGTAACATGGCCTGAGTTTGTATGTAATATATATATTTTTCTGTTTCTTTCAACAAGCAGACAGTCAGGGAGGAAAACAAACGATAAACATATTTAATTAAATTAATAGGCACATTATTCCTCGCACACACACAGCATTCCTCGATTGATTTAAAAGTACCTAGCTCTAATCCTCGATTCTTTGGTCTTAAATCGGATCGCTTTAAAAACCGATCGTAACTCGAATTATAATTATCTTAGATATTGGCAGGTCGCATTTCAAGTTTAAAGTACGTTTTATGCTTAGTCATAAATTACGCAATAAAATATTAATGTAAGTACGAGTAAAGATGTGATTGACAGTCAAAGTAAGACATACCTATGTAAGTACTTATATAGACATAGAAAAAGGGCCAAAGCAATAAGAGGAAAAAACCCCCGACACAAAATAATAATAAAAATAGTACGAATGTAAAAACCCTAAAAAATTAAAAAAAAAGCTATTGAAAAAATTGCCACAAATAGAACGTACTTACGTAGGGTCATAATTTCAAGGCTATTTTTTTTTATATGGTTTCAAGTTTATACCTTTATTGTTCTACTTGTGGCAATTTTTTCAATAGTTTTTTAAAAAAATATTTTAGGTTTCTTACATTCGTACTATTTTTATTATTATTTTGTGTCGGGGGTTTTTTAAATTTTTAATTAAATTTTTTTTCCTGCTTTTTGTAGGGACTCGTTATTATTTCATTTCTTTTATGTTCTTGCGTTTTAAGATTCAGGCAATTTGGTGTTTAATCAGGTTTTTTGTAATTCGCCATTTTGTGGTAGTGGCCATATTGGATGTTCATCAAACATAGCTAAGAACACTCTCGACAAATTCACCTTTCAAACAAAAAAAAAAAACAAAATCAAAATCGGTTCATCCGTTCGGGAGCTACGATGCCACAGACAGACATACCTACACACACACACACACACATATACACAGACACGTCAAACTTATACCACCCCGTCGTTTTTGCGTCGGAGGTTAAAAATGCCTCTCATTTGAATAAGATGTGTCGTTAGAAATATTTCCATATCACTTACTTTCGTATTAGCCTGAGGGACTTGAAATATGAGATTGGCATACAGATGAGTATCAAGCGACTCATAACATCTCCGTTTTTTACCAGCATTTTTTTTACTTTCTTACACATTTTTACTTATATGGCTTAAGGTCAAGACTGACAGTTACAATCATGATGAAACCGAATCTACGTGTGAAATACTAACAAACAATGCAAGTGACGGTTCATTAAGAAAACTTTACAGTCTATCCTAATTGCAAAAAGCGTTGTGACGTTTGCCCGCCTAATGTTTATCATGGCATTACCCGCTGCCAAGATTAATGTCGTCAGTCAAGGAAATTGAGGGCGTAAGCATTCCGCTTCACGCTAACTGAGCTACACAAATGCTGCAAACAACAAATTATATGTTTTTGTACCAAAATGCTACGATAAGACGTTGTCATTTCCCTTGGTTCATACAACATTCGCCTTGTTGTAAATTACTTTTATAAAACAGGAGCTTTTTCTGCGAAACAAAATTGTTTTGCCAGTATCTAAAGTTTGTGTTGAGAACTTTGGAGTCTCAAAGGTATACATGTAGCGAAATAATTTACACGTACGCCGCACGGCGCGGTGCGGCGTCACATACTAGTTTTACTGCGATTTTTTATCACCAGACTAAGTAGCGTTTTCCAAAGGCTGCTTTCAGTTAAATTGAACTAGATGCTGCTAAATATCAGAAATTCACAAGAATGACAAAGCAACACAGACCTATGAACTGATATTTCTACATTGAACTTTTTTCAGACTATCTTTTCCATGCAATTGCCATTTGTCATATGACAGACAAGAAATACTGCTGACCCATGTGCGCCGCGGACGTGGACGGCCACGTCCGCGATTACGTAGAAATTATAAAAGCGCGCAATGTATTGTGTAGGTATTGTCTGTTTTGGACGGAGGTCATCTCAGGTTATCTCAGGGTGAACTCTTTGATCGGTCTATGATGAATATGTACGAGTATATAAATCTTCAACTCTGAAGTTGGTTGGTGTTTAAGTATATCATTGTATATTTGTCTGTTTCACACAATCCAGCTCATGTAGTTAAATAAATGACCTTTGGTGTGTTGGGAGCAGACATCAAATTATCTTCAGACGACTCTCGCGGAAGTGTCGATTCGACTCGACGAAAGTATATAACTTGTAGTAAACTCAATATCAAAAATATAACTAAACTAAATAAATATTGTACTATTTACAAAAAAAAAAAGTAATTTTATTACGATAACCACGTTGCGTGACGACGGGATGATTGATAGATAGTCGATACTCAATTGTTTTTGCTGCCAAATTAGAAAAGAAAAAGTCCGTGCCAAAACGGAGAATGAAAGTTGCAAATGGCGACGTTATATATCAATATAGGCTACTGTGAACTTACAATATGCGAAATCAAAAGGGGTACGAACGATCTAAGACATAATATAAACGGATTATTATAATCATCCTGAAGTACCTATGTGTTATTATTCAAAAGCAAGAATTTATTAATATAGAAAGATACTTAATCAAGTATTTTAGGCTTGATCAAGAGACATTAGGATGTTAAAAAAGTCATAGTAAGTGTACATTTTCTAGGAGTACATGTGTTTTCCATATATATGTTACTGGTAATCTGTATAATTCAGGTACTCTATACACTACCTAGGCAATGTATAGAATAACTGAGGCGTCCAGGCAATGTATGAAATATTATGAATATTATTGTCCGTTACATGCTTTGCCTAGGTAATATATACATTTTCTAGGGATTGTATAGAATACCTGCTGGTTCACCGGCAATGTGTAAAGTAAATAGATTTGGTATATTTATTAATGTTATGTAAAAACCATGGGAGAAACGAACATCTATACACCGTAAGGACTATCTTGCTTGCAACACACGACCGCTATTGTAGTACTTGCTAACAGATGTGTTCATCGTGTGCACATGATTTTTACCCGACGAAAATAAAGGGGGAGGTTCTCAATTCGACACGTATATTTTGTTTTCAAATTGGTCAGATGTAAGTTTCCTCTATAATACTTACCTATATAATGACGGACAAATAATTATAATATGTTTGCTCAAAATTAACCTTATTAAAATTAACAATCACTCATTAAAAATAATCAGGTACCTAGTTATTACTTATATAATACTTTTTTTGCAGCAGAATAAGAATTATTACACTCAAAAATATTTATTAATTGTCGCGTGGAATTTACTGCCTGCTCGCACGTCTTCCCCTTCCCCGCTTTCGTCTTTTGCACACATTGCCAGCTGCGCATTCGGTACTGTATAGAATACCTAGGCAAAGTATAAAATAAATAATATTTCATACATTACCTAAACGTTTTAGGTATTCTATACATTGCCTAGGTATTGTATAGAATACCGGATTATACAGATTGCCGGTAACATATACACCTCATCTCTTGACGCTTTCGTATAATTGCTACCCCTGCTTACACTAAAATTAAGTCGGTCACGACTTAAAGGCTCTTGAGTCGAGCAGGTATAATAAGTCCCTTTTCAATATAATATAAAGTTTCTAGATATCACATAACAACTATGAATCCTTAACACTGCAATAAAACTATTTACTACGCAATATTACCAGCTTTAAATAGCTCGTATAAAGCGTTTGATTCAAAACCTACGAGGAATAAAACAGACAAACGTTGTTCAGTTCAAACATTGTTCAAACCTTTATTGTCCAGAGACGTTGTCGAACTCATGCCTCGTGTATTGACGTTGTGGGTTTGCCTAATACGGATTCCTTTAGCCGCAAACAATCTCGAAAAGTATCGGCCGATTGATTCCTGTGTACTGCTGCATATACAATTTTATTGAATGCATTGTCAATATCTCTACCTCAGTGGGTGCTATTCAGTTTTCTTTTTTGAACATACGGAAATTAATGTATTTGGTAGAAGATACTGATTACCTTGTCGTCCAGCGTTATTTGTTATTCGTGTATCTCTCGGCTTTTTGATTATTTTCCGAGCTTTTGAGTCACGGGGCGCCATATGAAATGGAGTAAGTTATACGTCATGTCACGCGCAAGATGTCACGTAAGCGTCTGTGTGGAGGGTACATAAAATGCGGAAATATACTGTTATGTATGTCTATTGTAAAATAAAATATAGACTGAATTTCACGAAATACTTATAGCACCGGCTTTTATAATATGAACAATCGTAACATTTGGAAACACAGTAATTTCTGTATTTCCGAATGTTTATGCCTTTTTTCAAAGAATCAGGCTCTTAATATTACATTACAATCTACCTTATAAGACTAGATCATACCTAAGTAATTGTTGGGGTACTCCTCAAAGCGCAACTAAATTATTCCTCAAAGCGCAGCCATTAGTAGCACTCACAAATTCAAATTAAAAATATTGTATGTTTATACCTCAAAGCGCAACCATGATGAAAAATAGAGTCTGCGCGTCCCCCTTCCAGTTTTGACGGAACCTATCCAGCTCGTCCCGCCATCTCCTACGTGGTCTGCCGCGACCTCGCCTCGTTGTCTCAGGGCAATTCTGTGCTATTTGGGCCCACAGTTTGTCCGGCATGCGGCAGACATGTCCTGCCTAGTCCCATTTAAGTCGGGCAGCCTTTTGAGCCACGTCAGCTATCTTTGTTTTGGAGCGCAGTATTGTGTTTCGAACACGATCCGTTAACTTAACGCCTAGTAAACTGCGCTCCATTGCTCGTTCGCAGACCTTGAGTTTGAACTTCTGGATGTTAGTCAAAGACCAAGTTTGTGCACTATCTGTTAAGACGGGAAGAATAGACATGTCCATGAGCCTGCGTTTCAGTGTCATCGGCAACTCACCCTTAAATAGATCCTTCAAGGACCAGTAGCTCTTTCAGGCGTTTAAGTTGTAAAAGTTTACGGTTAGCTTATTGAATTATTGTGTGCTTTTTATTGATTAACTGAAGGAGCTTTAACACCAATAAAAATGCCATTAACACCAGCACAGGTTGCACAGGCTGTAGCATTAATCGACCAAGGGTTGACACAGCGTGAAGTTGCTGTTATGCTTAATGTACCGCGTTCGTCGTGGCATTGTTCGATTGGGCACGATCATTTCCTCCTAATGCACCCCCACAAGTTGCACATTGCGTTGAAGAATTCAAAAATTGCTGCGACCGTAGTCTGGACTTAAACCCGATTGAGCATATCTGGGACATGCTCAAAAGAAAGATAAAGTCCACCTCCGACCCGCCAGAAATTCTTAGACAACTTCGAAACGCAGCACTGACTGCTTGGTAAAGCATACCGCAAGTTGATGTCAGAAAGATCATTCAAAGCATGCCAGATCGAATGCAGGCAGTTATTAGGGCTAGAGGAGGGAACACCCGATACCAAAACGTAGAGAAAATAAACCAATTTAGTTTTTTTTTAATTCTATAGTGTTTTAAAATTGATAGTGTAAAATTCTTTTTTTCTGCAAAAGTGCCCAATTTAATAAATAAACTTATTGGTGCAGTAACGTTTTCAATTCCACGTTCTAAAAGCATAAGAAACACTTACTAAGTGCTTCTACTCTTATTTCAGTGTCAAAAATACATTTAAATGCGAAATATCGTAAAATTTACATGTGGCCAATTTACATGTGGAAATTTACAAGTGTGCGTGCCGGTGAGGTATAACTACAAACATTTTGGGATACTGCAAAATGAACTGATGATCCATAAGTTCGATTTTTCGATCCAAAGTTTGCACTAGAGAAAGAACCTACACGCAAAGTTTTGATGGGCGGTATATGAAACTTGTTGTCGCCTGTCCACCGTCGAACCCTAATAAAACAAAAAGGGTCGTTTCAAACTTTTGTGCCTCACGTGAATGTCGTGCGCACGTCTGTCGCTAATAAAAACTTGAAAGGCTTTTTACACTCTGTTGCACTCTTTTCAGCTTTACTATCCGTGAAGAATTTTGTGTCAAAGCACACGAATAGGTAGCTGTGTATTTGTTAGTATTCAAGTCACGTAATGCCGTGATTTTCCCTGGCAACAAAATGCAAATTTTCCAGTTTTCATTTGCAATTGGCGTCATTATTTCAGCGTTTATCTCCAATTATAATTGTTTTCCCGTAGATAGTGTTGCTGCAATGAGAGCGGCTTTGTTTATAGTTTGCATAAGCATTTAGATAAACATTGATTGTGGTTGTTGAGAGTGAACTAGGCCCGTCAACACACAACAGGTGACCTCTGACGCTAATAGTTATTCGAATTACATTGTGCATAGAAAAACCATTTGATGTTTAACAGAATGTTCATATTTCTACCTATAGTAACACATATGGACCAATGCCCACCCATTGAAACTGTTTCAATTTCAACAATAAAAGTGTGCAATGTGTGTGCATGGATATCGACGTCCGTTTAAACCAGCACAGCTAGGGTTACACGCATACTCAGTTATTATTTTACCAAATTCAGTAAGATTTATTGTGATTGAAACATTTGAATTAATGGGCACATTTTGGAAGAAGAAAACTAATCAACAAATTATTATAATGATTCAAATTGGAAATGAAAATCAACTGCAATGGCTGTTGCTAACACGTCGGACAAAACATACATTTGACTTTCCCAACATAGGAGCAAAAAAACAATTTAATTATTTCCTTCAATACTCCTTTAAGAAATTTAACTTTACTCAGCAGCACGCACGGAACTCACGGGGCATTTTGCAGGAGAAATTTAATATATGTGTCAATACTTTTATAAAAAAATTCCTGCAAAATATCCAATATAAAGTTTATTCGAGAGAACAGCATCAATATGAGCCTGACCTTAACTCGCTGAGATTTATAACATGAAAAATACACTATCGCGTCATCCATAATCACTCAACAAATATGAACCTACATTAATGGTGTTGGAAAGAATATTTTTCAAAACGGATATATTAGGTACGTATAGACACGCACAAGTTTGTATAGGTACTTGCCACTGAGTGTGATTGAACCACGTAGCGTTGTGTGAGGTCATTTTTATGTCTGTCAGTATTCCTACGTGGAAAAACCTATTGTATCTGAATATATTTAATTTAGCGAGTGAATCTCAGAGGATTCATGTCGATATTATAAGGTGTTACTAGTACTAATATTTTATTCTTCCATTATTTACCTCAACCGGGACCATTTTTTGTGTGTTTTGAGATATCGAATAAGTATTAATGTCCAATGTGTGAGAAAATGTTTTTATAATAATTATGTTTACGAATAGTTATACCGATTGTGTGCGAGTATTACGAGCTGTAATTCAGTTAATGTTTCATTATACCTAACCCCCCTTCCATGTGCCTAACCGTTCGGATTGGAGAAGATGATTTTCAAAATACTAAAAACTATGTAGAAATCACGATAGGATTAAGGAAAACACTGGAAAAAATACAGCATACAAACATTATTTTGTGCCTACCTACATTCAAACTAAGCGATTATTCAACAATGTTCAACTGGCGAATCGAAACGTTTAACAACTTACTTCATTTAGATTTATTGTCACATGATTATGTAACAGTACTAGACTCTAATTTGGACTTATTCTACGATTTTACTATGTTCTCAAAATATAACAGAAAATTAAATAACCGAGGAATGAGAAATATTTTCCAAAATCTGCGGTCACTTATAAATAATAATCTCTCAATGTCACCACTTGAACTTGAACCTGATCTGACGAGTAATGTAAACACGAATGCGGGTACACATACCGACTTTTTTCTTTGATCATGTATGTTATGCATCAGAATATTGCCGGACTTATAAATAAATCTGATCTATTAACTGTGTATATTCAGGAGCTGTTAAGCAATCAAATAATTGTAGATGTTATATGCATAACCGAGCATTTTATAATGTCGGGCCAGGAACGTCTTCTTCATATACCTAATTATAGGCTCGCTGCATGTTATGCAAGAGGCAACATAAAACGCGGTGGAGCCTGTATTTTAGTTAAAAAGGGTCATGAATATAAAGAATTACCCGACGTAGTGAAACACTCGGTTTCAGGAATAATAGAATGTTGCGCCATTAAATTGAAACAACATAACTTAATTATATTATGTATTTATAGACCGCCTAAGCTGTCTAACTTAAGTAAATTTTATGAAACTTTAGAAACTATTCTAAAAAATATATGCACTAATCGTCACACTAAAATAATTGTATGCAGCGATTTTAATGTAGACGTTTTAAAAAATAATAGAATTACTTTGGAATTTAAATGCTTTCTCCTGAGTTACAACCTTACTTTAGAAATAAATGAAGCGACACGTCCTATTAGTAATGCCTGTCTAGATAATTTTGCACACAATACCAGACAGAAATGTAATTGTCAAGTAATAGACTTCGGGCTATCAGATCATACAGCTCAAATAATTAAGATAAAAGTAAATAAATCATGCATGATTAAAACTTGGAGAACTAAGATTCGAGATACTTGTAAAGAAAATCTCATTAAATTTAATAATTATCTACAAAATCTATCGTTTTCTGACGTATATAACACTGAAAACTCAAACAAAGCGTATGATAATTTCTTTGCAATATTTAAGCTCATTCATGACTTATGTTTTCCCTATAAGCTAGTGACAATAAAATCAGAAAAACCAATTAAGTGGCTATCGCGTGGCATAAGATTATGCAGTAAAAGGCAACGAAAATTACTTTGGAAATATAGACTAAGACCGTCACCAGAAAATAAAATGGCTTTTGTTGATTACTCTAAGAGGTTTAAAAAAATTATTAAATTAACTCAGAAAGCCCAAAATAATTACTTGATCAAGAACTCGAAGAATAAATCAAAAACCTCATGGCAAATAATAAATAACGGGAAAATGAATAGGGAACCAATTTCACAAATAAGAAATAATAATCAGACAATAACGGATCCGAAAGAAATAGCAGAGTCTTTCAATAATTTTTTCATTGACCAAGTTACCAATATTTCAAATAACCCAATGCACAACGTTAAGAAAATAGACCATAACCCAAACTCAATATTTGTGCCACCAGTAGTATCTCAAGACGTGATAAGAATAATTAAATCCCTAAAAAACAAAAAGAGCTTCGGTTATGACGGGATTTCCACTCAAGTAATAAAATTTGTTACTAATAGTATAGCTGGACCTTTAGTCATGTTATTAACGTTAGCATATCATCAGGAACATTTCCTGACAAATTAAAAACTGTAATAGTAAAACCAATTTATAAAAAGAACAGAAAAGATGATATGTCGAACTATAGGCCGATAGCTTTAATTCCTGTTTTTTCTAAAATAATATAAAAAGTCATATATGAAGCAATATCATCTTTCCTGACTAAATTTAATATTCTTTGTCATGAGCAATACGGGTTCAGGAAAAATAGGAATATAAACATGGCAATTTTTGACCTGTTGAATTTCGTTATGTCAAATGTTGATACAAAAACGCCTATATGTGCTATATATACAGATATGTCGAAAGCTTTCGATTTTGTCAACCATAACATACTGCTTGGAAAACTAAGCGCCTATGGCATTCGAGGTAATATCCTGAATCTAATAAAAACATATTTATGCGGTCGCAAACAGATGACAGAAATTTACAAAATATGTGTCAAGTCTAAATTAGAACAAAAATACGTGTCTTCCAATAGAGAAATTAAATTCGGTGTACCACAGGGAAGCGTCCTGGGGCCTTTGTTATTTCTAATTTACATTAATGACCTCCCACGCCAAATCCAACATCCCATGGTACTGTTTGCCGACGATAGTACAGCACTCTTAAAATGTGACAATAATGAAAATTACGAAAATGATATAAACTACACTATTAAAATAATAATAAATTGGCTAAATAGCAACAACTTACAAATAAACATACAAAAAACAAAGATAATGCATTTTTACCAAAGACTCCGTATCAATGACCTAAATATTAATTATAATAGTCAAAATGTGGAAAGAGTAGATGTTACAAAATTTTTAGGAATCTTAATTGACAGTAAACTGACATGGAAGGCCCAGGCAGAAGCAATCTGTAAAAAACTTAGCGCAGCAGCATATGCACTTTATAATCTTAAAAAAAAAGTTAATATCAAAACAGTACTATTAGCTTATCATAGTCTTGTCGTTTCCATTTTAAGGTTTGGTATTATACATTGGGGCAATTGTACCGAAAGAGAGAGTATTTTTAAAGCCCAAAAACGATGCCTACGAGCAATATTTGGTTTAAAAGTTACTGACAGCTGTGTTCCAATTTTCAAAAGTCATCATTTGTTGACATTTCCGTGCCTATACATTTTAGAAATTGCTCTTTTTGTTAAATGTAATCGACGGCTATTTTTAACTTTATCGGAAAGCAGATACCGAGATGTAACTTTGCGATCTCAATACCAAAACTTGCTACGCACAGGTGGATATAGGACTGCTTTGTTGAGGAAAAGTGTTTTTGGTATGGCACCGGCTATTTTTAACCACATTCCTAATTCCATAAAAGAGGAACCAGTAACAACTTTCAAAAAGAAACAAACTGCACTTTTGGTCAATAAATGTTACTACTCCGTATCGGATTTTCTAGCTGAAAAATTTTAGTTGCATCAATGTCTGTATGTTTGTTGATGAATTGCATCAATGTTTGCATGCCAAAATGGTAGAATGTACAAGGATTCTTTCATATTATTGTAACCACCTTATTGTAAAAACCTACATTGTGAGCAAATAAATGAATATTCTATTCTATTATTCTATTCGGGGAATACAGGCATGATATTATATTATACAACTATATTAGATTTTGTGAAAAAAATTAGAAAATGACGCTAACTATAAAATTATTAGAAAATGACGAAACTACTTGTTCAATTTGAATCAGTGTCATGTCCCATGTCTTAATTAGTCTACTTCTAGGAGTTTTAGGGTCATAGTCAGTGATAAATAAAATTGGACCTAAACTGTTTTTTTTTTTGCCAGGTAGAAGTGCTTTAGATTTTGATAAATAAATAAGAAACTGGGGATTGCGGCAGAATCGTTGCCAACAGTATTTAGCAACAATATGAAAGTTTTGTTTAACCCGTCTGTTGCTAAAGCTTTACAAGATTAATGTTTATACTGTTACGAGCTTCGGGGTTCGTGACAATTAAAACTGCCGATATAAATTACCAAAAGTTACACTTTAATTGAACAACACTAATAACAACTCAAACACACTAATTACAAGACACAATCACACTTGAAGATCGCTTTCGGTGTATTCACTTGTATCGCTTATCCAACTCTGACCCGCTCGTGGCTCATCCCGGCCTTATATAGTGCCGCAGATAGTACTAGAACCTTCTATTGTAGAAACATCTAGAAGGTTCAAGTACATACCGGCCCCGACTGACCAGATGTCGATAGTTCTAGAAAGTTCTAGCATCGAAATTTCTAGATGGATTTTGACTCTATTAGCTCTGCTACTCGATACTAGATGGCGCTAGTGGCGCCACAATTAATGCCTGGTACATGGTGACTCACTATGTACCAGGCATTAATTGTGGCGCGCAACAATATGTATCAAACCAGAAGTTTCTCGTTTATTATAGGTACTTTTTAGAATGTTGTTTTAATTTAACAAGGTCTGTATTTGTTAAGCTTTGTTTGCTCGATACCTAGAGGTTTAGTTTCCTTAACTTAGTTTAGGATTCCAAAATCGAGTAAGAATTGTTGAATAAAACTAAAAACCAAGTAAAAGAAGGGAAGGGGCGAGAAGTAGTTGCAAAAGAAGGGAATCGTTATCGGGGCTCTTTGGATCTTAAGATGCGTCTGACATTGTCTTCGTATATACCTACATACGTTTCATGTAAGCGGTGAATGTTTATGAATGAATGTTTGTGAATACAAACATAACATTCAATAGAATTTCATCACTAATCACTTTAGTAATTGTAGTTATACCACTACCTACGTGTTAGAGCTAGGCGCGATTTAACGTGAAATTAAACCAGCCAGTGAATCGACTATCGGAATTGGCGACAAATTAATTGGCACAGGTGCGACTAATCCATTTAGTTGAAAAGTCCAACACTAAAAGTCCATTAAGTGTATTGCATACTTAAAGCTGTACTTTTGTGATTGGACAATTAAGCTTTTTTAATAAAACCCAAACGTAAATAAATTTATATTGGCGCCGATTCCCTTGTTCACAAACTAAAGTAAATTTAAGTTCAGTGCATCTTTTTCTTTCTATTTCATTTAAAAAAAAGGACAGATATAAATATTAGTTTAGTTCCGTCAAATTAAGATACTCCATAGACAGTTTTGACGTGATTAAAAACATGGCTACTAAAAAGGGTATGTGAACAAAGGAATCAGCGCCATTGTGTTTTAACCTTTTACCCCTTTATTCAGAAACGTTCTTTAAAGTTAAGAGACGTTTTAACGTCAACATGTATGATTAAACATTCGCTATCATTACTTCACTTGAATTAACATTATAAATAAACTCTATTATGTTAAGGATCGTCGTTCTCTTTGCCTGAACAATGAAATCGAATTAATTGTCTTCTTTTACAAGTTATGGACTTGGCATTCTTACGAGTCTTGAGAAATAACATCAAATTGCATTTGCCAAAACTATCGAACTTGGAACGTTTATCTTCGATTAAAATTGCGGTCCAGTAAATCGGAAAAGATAGCATCGCGCATCGGTTCACTGTGCTGCGGCTATACACTGAAATAGTTCTCTATTTTGAAAATAAAATGGGTCATTGTTTCCGCAATAATAACTCTTTTCTGTAAAAACTACTTAAATAGCTCTATTTTAAATGATATTTGTCAAATATTTCTCGTAACAAGATGCATTCTATATGTTTGTAGCGGTAACCCGAGCTCTTGTGAAGGTCGCTTCAGTCAGCAGGTACTAAGTACGTGACGGTGAATTAATGGTCGGGCCGAGATGTCTCACTACTACCCGCGCCCGGGTATTTCACTAGCTAGATAGTGTTAATAATGGCACCTATTCCTAACCTATCTGATTTCCTTTATGCGATTAATTTAGAATTCTAAGTCATTAACCAACCCTTGAACCGCAATAAATCGCATAATTTCAGCGATGAGATTAAAATTTATCGAAGCTTATAAAACATTACTTATTTATTCAATACTTAATTGACACAAAGCAAACAAATGCTTTCAAGTATAAATTAAACAATCGGCCAACACTTAAAACTCCAACATAAAGTCAACAATATTTAGATACAGACGTAAAATTATTTGTAATGGGCTCTTTCTGCGAAAATAGAATACACAAAGTTTCGGGTGATTATACAATCCATTAGCTCGCTACCTACCGTCTCTACGATTGACTTCTGTAATGGATTGTAAAAAACTAAGTTAAAAACTTCGAGTCCCATAATTTTAAGTTGAATATAAAAGCATGACATGCTTTCAGCTGTAATTAATATCACAGAGCTTTTTTCTTAGCGGGGAAGACGTTCAAGAATAATTTTGTTAAATGATAAATGAAATTGAATTTAGATTTCCGTGATGCACAACATTTTGTATAAGTTTTTAAATTTAAATCATCATCTTGTTTTGAATTAAATCGTCCTTGAGAACACAGCTATCATTGACAGCAAAGTCAAGACAGATGGAGGTAAGTATGGTGTTGATTTGCAATTTGAAGGTTTCTGGGTCTACATAGAGTCAATTGATTTGATTTGATTTACATGTACTTTGGCAATAGTAATATGCCACTTATACTGAATACCAATTCAAAGTACACAAATGAAGCCGTGTACTCGTATGTGATGTGTAAGAGCTTTGTAAGCACTTAGTAGCGGTTTCAAATTCAAACAAGTACTCTTGATGTGATATTATAACTCAAAAAAAAAAATGAATGAAAAAAGGGCGCTGTCAGTGAAGTGCAATATGTTGATCCGTAGGTTTGCGAAGTGCTCGAGGTGTGTAAAAACCACTCTGTTTAGGGCATACTGCCAATCTTTCTACACCTGCAGTCTGTGGGTCAACTACACGCAGAGGGCTTACAGCGCCTTACGGGTCCAGTACAACAACGCATACAGGGCGCTGGTGGGGTTGCCACGACACTTTAGCGCATCAGGGATGTTCGCAGAGGCACATATAGGCGACTTTTACGTAATCATGCGAAAGCGTGTCGCCTCCCTGATGCGGCGGGTGCGGGGCAGCGCCAACAGCCTCTTGGTCACTGTGGCTGATAGGGCGGAAGGGCTTTATACTCAGGCACTGGACCAGCCAATCGATTCTGTAAAAATCTCACCGCGAAAAGTTAAGTGAAGTGAGCTTAGAGTGAGCTGTCAATAGTGTCAATCCCTTAGCATTAGTTGGAATGACAGCTCACTCCACGCTCACATCACCTAAGTTTTCACGGTGAGATGGTTACAGAATCGCACTGCTGGACACAAGTATTGTCTTCAAATCGTGCTTTGAAATAGCATTGTTGTTCTTGTACCTATTGCGTTTTTTGATTATTGATGTTGTATTTATTGTTAATGATGTTGACATAATTGATGGTAGTTTTGACATCATTAATGGTGATTTTGACATATTTATTGGTGATTTTGACATTATTGTTAGTTGTTTTGACATAATTAGTAGTTATTTCCATAATTTGCCAAATGTACCCAAGTGCTAACACTAGTGTTTAAGATGTGTATGTTATTACTAACGAATTGGATTGTATGATCTGGATAAATAAATGAATATTATTATTACTAAAAGATATCGTGAGAAATCCTGGAGAGACGACCGGTGATAGAAGTTAATTCGACAATTTTAACAGATTTTCTGTAGTTTTAGTGCGGACGCCAGCACATCAAGCTACTACAATCTGTCAAATTTCTTTAATAGATTTTCAACTTTATTGTTACAGCACTAGGTTCAAGGTTGATTGGGAAAATTTGACAGTTTCGGGTGGCTTGATGTGTTGGCGTCTGTACTTTATTAAACAGCACCTGTCGATAGTGAGTAAATTTTGTATTTTTTTTTTTACAAATATTCGCATTGTCAGTAATATTAAATGAGCCTCTGGATCTCCGTACGAACACGCCAAACGCCAACACACAATGGCCAACCGTAGTGGCCTTTGCTCTGAAGTGAGATAGTTTGTCGAGTTTGCTAATATCGAAGTCTAGTTTAAGCTTATCGTTCAGTCTATGGAAAATAATATCATTATTTTATTTCCTTAAATAGTCAACCTATGTATAATGTTCCCACTGCTGGGACACAGGCCTCCTCTCGGTGGTAGGGACTAGGCCGTAATCCGCCACGCGCGCCCAGTGCGGGTTGGTAGATGTCCCATGTCTTCCAATTTTTGGCTCTAGGACATGTCGGTTTCCTCACGATGTTTTCCTTCACCGTTTTGGGAGGTCATGAAATAATTTACACAAAGTAAAGCACCTGTCTGTGTTCGAACCTATGACTAACAACTCGTATGTTGTGGCCATTACCATTGGGCCAACACTTCTCCACATACCTATTTCCCTACATTGAACCAAAACTTTGTGGTGCAAAGATGTTCAATTTCCGGTTCCGGCAGACATCTATTACCTAAGTTTTCGTATCGGGAAGTTTTTCAATAACGAACTAAATTTTTCAATTGTGCCCGATAAAACTCCGTAGAGGCTCGACGTCTATTTCATGAGACGAAAATACAGTGTACAGTTGATGTGTGATGTAGTATGTAGTTGATGTATGTATGCTTGTGTGCGTGCTTTTAATAATGTTTAATGGACCAAATATACTGAGTATTCAATCAGCATTACAGATGTTTCATTTTGTCTACGTCCCGTCCTTATATGGCGGCCGTGACATTTGATCGGGGATCGACTTAATCATGGCCGCGATTAGTCCGGATTGTGTCAATTTGTGTAAAAGTCGTCAAGTTACGTACTTAATAAAAGACAATCATCATTATGTGTCAATCTAAGGTGCAAAGTGAGGAAATCTTTTTAAATCAAAACAGTGCCAGTGGAGGCAAAAACTCAGCCACAGTGGAAGACGTTAAATTTCATCTGTCAGCAATAAGCATAGTGCTGATGGTCATATTTACAATATTGTTCACAAGGACAGGAAGAAGGAAATAAATTACTGGTTAATTAGTAAACAAACGTTTTCCATGTGTGCAAAACCTAGATGTCAGTTGATTGGAATAGTTTACCATTTCAGTACGTAACTTCCTTGTAATTACGTGGCACGATACTAGGATCTATAGGAGCAGTAATTAGGTGCAGTTTTTACCACGCAGTGGTGAATCGGATGTAGGCGTTAGAGGTAGATAGCGGTTCGCTTAATCGTTTCATTAACAAGTACTGAACAATGCGTTGATTGAATTACGTGTTATATGGATTAATTAAAAACCAAATCGGCTTACTAACGGCTTGGAAAAGCTAATATGTATAAATATTTTCGTAAGTGATAGAATTAATTAAAACTTTGTCACCTACTGTGCCCATCATCATCATCATCATCATATAGCAGTCCACTGCTGGACATAGGCCTCTCCTATTGCACGCCATTCAACTCAATTTTCGGCAACTCTCATCCAGCTGCCTAGTAGTACTGGGCCCAATTAGAATAATATAGATGTACCGTCGATACGAAAAGAAAAACTACTTATAGTCAAGTCAAAGATCAAAAAGTTTTACAATACTGTAGAGGTTAGGCTGGACACGAATATAAAACAAAAAATTAATCTTTAGTTGTTTCTTTGTTTAGAAACCGCACATTTCTATGATGTTGAACACTCCCCAGGGTGCAGAGCGTGCGTGAGTACGTTCATCCTATTCCATTTACGGTCTTGTATTTCATTTTAAGAAACCAAGAAAATATAAAACGTGTTGTACAGAATATCATGTGCTCGATTCAATAAATGTTATTCTTTTAACAAATAATCTAAACGAGAAATAAAATCGGCTTGAGGTATCTATGTCGAAATAACGTTCTGTATTTTTAAGCTTTAAGTTTTACTATGAAGACAATTTGTAAATCTTACTAGGTAGAAAAACACGAAAGGATTTGATTCTAGAATTTTTTCTCAAGCTCCATCTGTCCAACTAATTAATTATCAATATTTTTTCAGCAATATTTTATTCAGCTCCTTACCTCCAAAGTAGTGACCCTTTGGAGGTAAGGAGCTGGCCTATATATTCTTTTAGTATTGAGCACAAGGGAAACCCTGTTTTCAAACTTTGTCTTACAATTACCTGTAGCAATGTTAGTGCTATAGATTCGTTCATAGGTATAATATAATAGGTATCAATAAATATAATTATACCTCCGGTTACGGAACGTTTCGATTAAGAACTATATCAGTAACAAGGTTGCAAACTAAGTAGTTTGCAACCTTGTTACTGATATAGTTCTTTATATTATTTTTATCTTTGTTTTATTATCTAATGATATAGGTAAGTACCTATATCATTAGATACATTTAGAATGAATTGACGAATGAATTAACAGATGGTTTATAGATTTACTAGCTTATGCTCGCGACTTCGTCCGCGTGATATATCCTATGACACTCGGCAATTCCGAAGATTACAAACATTTAACAACAAGATTACTTTAATAACCGAGGAACAATTTCAACCCAGGAGTTCAGAATCATGTACTAAATTAATGGTAACAGGTTGCGCGTAGATGTCCCCTCTCACACTGTATAGATTACCAATTTGGTAAAATCGTACATCATCTCTTTTTGTGTGTCCAAACTTCAAAAAATTCAAGTAGCAGTTTATAGGATATATTTCCAAGAAAGCCTGAGAAAACTGAGACGATAGTTGCTTTTATGAATGTGAAATATGTGTCATAAGTCCTGCTGAAAAAGCATCGGCTAACTAAAGGAAAACACAACAATAAATATATTTCCTTGCGTCACATCTGCTCTAGTTAGCAACACGGGGATGCTATCTTCCTAAATCTTGATTCACTGGTATTTGTGTCATGCTAAAGGAGTATGCATATCAATTAATAACATTTTGAGTAATTTCGATTTGATGTCTTTGAGACATACAACCTAAGTAATTACGATAATATCCTGAATATAGTGAGCAACAAAAGTTGATTAACACTTCATTTTTCAGATTGTTATGGAACAAAACATTTAATTGAAATCTATACATTAGTACAATTTTAAGAATATTAACTCTTAGTTATTTTTGGGAAAAGATTGTGTCAACTTTGATGATAGATATAGCGATAGTTTAAATGGAGTTTAGTTATAGCATATAAAACTATAATTTCCTTTTGAATTGCTTGTAATAGTTTGAGAAACTTATCATTGAATTGAAACCTATTTACAATGTAGTAATGGCTAAAACAAGGAAAACACTGAAATTGACAAAAAAAAAATTGCCTCCTGCAAAAGGGGGGGCATTATTATTTCATTTGACATTAACAAACCCCCCTTCTAAGTTTAAAAATACGTTAGTCCCTCGCATCAAGCCTGATGTGTTCACGCTTCATATATTTTATTCGTAACATACCTAATGATGAAACAATATCTAACTAATGATATATTAATATTTCCACACATGTAGGTATACCTCTGCCTATTCCTTTGGGGAACACAGGCGTGACGTTATGTTTATGTTCTGTCATATTTACATTTCCTTTAATACTTTCAACAAGCAGCCCGGTTTTGTTTTTCAATTAAGAGATTGTGCGTGTGTACTGTTATTGTTCTCTCATTTTATTTTCTATTATTGTCTTGTATCCGTAAAATGTAATAACCTGCTCAGTAAACATACATGAAATAATAGGGGTTAAAGTATGAAATTGCCGTTTTATTGTAATAGGTACTTCGAATTGACATAGAACCTTCATGGTTTGAGATTTTTAAGTGAAACTTTTTTCACATGTTACCTATGAAGTTCTTCTTTTAAAAAATGTGCAACATTCGGTTATCGACTTTCAGTTGTTTGTTTTATTCAGCTTAGACAAGAAAGATGGATACTTCGAAAATTCGAGTTATTTTTGAATACGAGTTTCAACGCGGAACTAACGCGGCAGAAACAGCTCGCAATATGTATGAATGTTGCGTTTGGAGAGGGGACTACTAATGAACGCACCTTGCGATTTTGGTTTAAACGCTTTCGTGATGGAAACTTTGATTTGAAGAACGAACCACGTGGAAGACCGCCCACACAGGTGAATAACAATGAATTGAAAGAGGTTGAGGAAGCCGATCCGAGCCAAACTACCCAGGAATTAGTGGCATGGTTTAACATTACTTTACCAACAATATTGATTCATTTGCGTCTAATGAATAAAATAAAAAAATATGAGAAATAGGTGCCTCATGATTTGACTGATCTGCAGAAAGAAACGCGTGTTGAAACTTGTGTTGCCTTGTTAAATCGATACAGAAATGAAGGAATATAGGATCGAATTGTGACATGTGATGAAAAGTGAATTCTTTACGATAACCGTAAGCGAAAAATGTACTGGCTGACAGGTTGATATATTCTAGCTCACTAATTCTAGACAGCTGGATTAACAAATAAATACCTAATGAATAAAATGGCTTTTTTTTCTTTGAAGATACACTTATTCCTTATCTTTTTAATACTATAATCTCATGCAACAATGTTAACTAAGGTTATTTTTAATGTTTTCTAAATACCTGCGAACTAAACGTTCTTGTCTGATGCACATAAGTTTTACATATTCCTAGATCAGGCTGAATTAAAAGTAATCATGGACGATTTTGTGTGTCCAAAAATGTTTCGCGTTGGTATCAACTTTAGATTTTGGCATGTCGAATTTCTAGTTTTTTAAAGGTCATCATGTTTACAGGCATACACGACAAACGTGTTAGTTTAGCTGCGATTAGCAGTCAGTCAGACATAGGAATAAAGCGAAATCAATAAAAGAAAAAATACATTTCAATAAGATGTGTCGTTAGTAATATTTCCACGTCAATTCCTTTCAGCGAATACGAAATATTGGCCCGAGGGACTCGAAATAGGAAATTGGCATACGGACAAGTGCCGAATGAGTCACAATCTCCATTTTTTAAACAGCATTGTTTTTTACTTTCTTCCCTTACACATCCTCATTTAGATGGTTCAAGACTGGCAGTTGCAATCATGATGAAAAAGAATCTACGTGCGGTATACCTACTAACAAACAAGCAAGTGCAAAATTTAACCGTCTGTTCTAATTGCAAAAAGCTAATAACGGTTCGAAACGAAGGGGAAGCAACATAAGAAAGTAACATAACGTTTCATTTGTTTTCGTCTCAAGGCTCCTTTACTAGAAACATATGTTCTGTTCTCATGCTATTTGAGATAAGGGAGACGAACAATTCTAACTATTGGGAAATGAGACAGCTAGATGGCGTATTATTACAAATATTTTCTTAGGTAGGTTTGGGATAATCAGCACCTTTGACCTTTGGTTTGATTTGGGTAAGCAGTACCTTTGTTCTCAAATTATGATTATGTCGTATCCCTGTGTGTTTCGCTGTGTGTACATAAATAATAAAATAAATAAATAGGTAATCAGTCACCCGGTACGTATAACATCGCCTGCCTAGTATTTTCCCAACTATGTTGGGGTCGGCTTCCAGTCTAACCGGATGCAGCTGAATACCAGTATTTTACATGATACGACTGCCTATTTGACCTTCATAACCCAGTTACTGGGTAATACGATACTAGTACCCCTTGGTAAGACTGGTTGTCAGACTTTCGGACTTCTGACGACCCGTAACGACTGCCAAAGGTCCACGATGGATCCCGCTAGGTATACATAGGTATCTATGTTCTGCATGAGTAGGGTTGCCATTCGTCCCGATATATCGGGACTGTCACCGTCATTAGGCCTTCTGTCCCGACGTCCCGACAAAACACTATTACGTCCCGTTTTCTCGCGCGGTCAAAGCAATTCAAATACGCGCGCCAAATTACTCGGAGCGCGGTTGCGACGACGCGTCGTCGCGAGTACCGCGCTGGGTAAGGGAGAAGGGTGCTCAAATTATGCCAATATTTGTTTGCGATACCTGGCCACAACGCTACAATAGAAAGAGTATTCATTAATGTCGAGCCAGTGGACCGATGAAAGAAATCGCCTGCTGCCGGAGACTGTGGAGTCGATATTACAGTGTCAGGTTAACTTCAATATGACTTGCATGGAGTTTTATAAATATGTAAAAGGACAGAAAGAATTATTAAAAAAAGTAAAGTCTTCAGCAAAATATGACCAAGCTACGTCTAGAACTGCTTCCATACAGTAGAATTTGTATTTTTTTTTTTAATAAAAAATATTCATATTTATTTTATTTTTTTCTCTTTGCGTCCCGACATGAGCCTTGCCAAATATGGCAACCCTATGCATGAGTCTTTATGACTAACACATACTTGGTCTGAATTAGACTTTATAAGTAACACGTACTTGTTCTGAATAAGACTTCATAACTAACATGTGCACTAACTGTAGTCACATCGTGTAAGGGTCTCATTTTTCGTAGCTGGATGTAGGCGAAAACTGGAACAAGATCCAAAATAATAGAATATACATTAAGCAGGCAATAATGATATTGTATAACAACAGGGGGGTAATTCTCGTGATTTTAAGAACGTTCACAGTCTGATCTTAGTCTCAATCTGTCAAAAATCCCTCTAATTTCCCTACATTTTGACATTTGTGTGTCGCCGAGATGAGACTGCGACTAGATTTTGAACGTTTTAAATTACGAGAATTGGCCTTCAGTTATTCGTAAGTCTATCAAAGCTCTACGGCCGTAAGATATACCGAGAGTAGGTTTGTACCTGCACAGTAGTTAAGTACACAAGTTAAATCGCCAATTATATTTTATTTTAACTCTTGTAAAAGAATAAAAACGAAGATGAAAGTAAAACGAGAAATAAAAAAATCTTGAATAAGTAACGGTTAAGGCAACAAAGGACCAAGTTTTTTCTTTTCTTGAAAGTGTATAATTACGATAGAATTTTAAATGTGCTATTTCTTCTTACGAGCAAGTCCCGGGAATTCTGAATTCGTTCAGAATTCCCGGGACTTGCTCGTAAGAAGAAATAACTTAATTATAATAACCATTTCACGGTCGGAAGCTTTTCAGGCCTTTCGTCTTGGAGTTATGATGAGTTGCCCTAGCTAAACGCTATAAATGGCTTCTGAATAAGAAATGGTTGCTGATTTATGATTATATAGGTAGGCAGTATCACTACTAACCTGGTTAGCTGGGTTTGACACGTTTATGTCACGCTTGGACCACAATAAGCTCATTTTGTAACGATTTTCAGTTATTTACAATGCAGTTTTTTCAGCCTAGCAAGCATGGAATCCGGGTCAGTCGCAAAAACATTAATATCTCTGAAAGTACAAATAGTCAAACTAGTGTTTTAAGATTCCGTATCTGAAAATAGGTTTCTTGTTTTACTATTTTTATTTATTCAAGCTAGCATTCATAGTTTCGCAGGTAGATGCTAAGATTTTTGAAGAATGAACCGGGTTTATCGTCTGAGAGCGCCTGTACGTTAGATCACAAAAACTTTTATATTATAATTAAAAATACCAATTAAAGAACAACCCATACCATTAAAATCAATTACTAATCCAGCCATCTACATGATAAAAACACTTGCGAAAAGAATCGCGTACAAGCACACGGCACAGCTGCGACACAATCCGATCACTTCACATTGTCGAGCGAGCGCCATCAAACGCAACGATCCCGTTCGTTTCCATTGTACTACGATTGTTGACGACGAAGTTAGGTCGCGGTGTCGGCCGGAGATGGCGGAGTGGTGTGGCCGGGGCGCCGTCCGGGACACTACTGGAGTACTTGTCGACGCGACCCGGGCGCCCCGCCCGTGCAACGCACGATTCCAGATTTTCCCCTGTTTTCACCCTTGTACCTTCAACATTAAGCGGCTCGCTGACACGTTTTTAAAAGGAGCTATGTGCACTATTAAGTGGTTTTCGAACTTGCATTTACATTTTCCTTAAGGAATATTTTAAGGTTCTTTCAGGAAATCAATGAATGGTGGGGTGGAGTTTGACAATTTACCACTGTAGTAAGAGTATGTGGGTAACAACAGCTTACGTTTTCTTGTCTGTAAATCGTGACCACAGAAATCAACTTATTTGATTAGTTAGGCTCTAAGCATACCGACTCCTCACCTATCATTCCAATTTGTACATAGATCATTATTTGAATTCGATCAGGTCTGACTGGCCAACTGCTTTGAAATAATGTCAATAGTGTAGTAAAGATTCTAAATTCACGTGTTCAATGTTGAAAAACAAAACAAATGCCGTATGTATTGACAAATTAAACATTTGTAGGATGATACTAACATACTACATTTTTGTTTTGTTACCCTATACTGTGTCCCACTGTTGGGCAAAGGCCTCCCCTTTTTCCTTCCAAACCTCCCTGTCTAGGGCGATCTCTGGCCATATTGGACCTGCAAACCTCGCTAGATCGTCACACCACAACATGTTCACTATTCGACCTACCTATTCGAAATAAAATCCAGCCAGGTGTGAAAATAGGTATCAAAGGTTCCACTGAGTACGAACTGATATAAAGAGAACATGAATAGCTAAATAACATTGTACATAGGAAACTGTTTTTCTATACTTTTGGAAGCGTTCCATTTTAATCTATTTCTTGTTTACTCGTAACGTTTTGTCTAATAACAGAGGTTTCATGAAAGTGATAACGTTCAGTATTGGCATTTATTTTTAAGGGTGCTAACGAGACCCTGTTGCTAAGGCTACGCTATTTGTCTGTTCGTGTCGGTTTGACATAAGATATCACTTGTGGTTTCAAACATGTTCTGACGTGATTTAGGTACATACATTGTGTCAGAACACGTCACGTCACGTCTATTTTGATAACTAATTACCATATGTATTGATAATTTGATTAAATCGCACTCGTAGGTACCTGCAAAAAATACAATAAGATTTTGTTACATCGCTATATTAATTTCCATTAGGCTTAGAACATTGAAATTAGTCGCTATTCATAATACCTTTTGTGTTGTACGCTTTTGTGAATTCTAAATTAAACTTTTACGGATTATTTTAATTTATACAAATTAGGCTTTATGTACCTACTACAAAGAGTTCGTAAGCTGAAATGTAACTTTACTTAGAATAAAAATTAAATACGGCAATTCAATAACATCAGAGAGGCAATTCTCGTAATTTTAAGAACGTTCAGTCTTATCTCAGTTTCAATCTGTCAAAAATACCTCAAATTAGAGGTAAAAATGGGATTAGGGGTTAAAATGTAGGGAAAATTTCCTACATTTTTGACAAGTTGTTGACATTGATTGTCGCTGAGATGAGATTACGATTAGATTTTGAACGTTTTTAATTACCACCTACCTACCGATCCCACCATAGCGGATAAGACCCTTCCCTACCACACGTGACCTACCGTATCTACTTACAACGACGATTATAAGACCTTTTGTACACGGCTCGGTTTCTTTACGGCGTATAAACCGCGCCATAGAAAAAAACGACAATCTTTCATAGAGATCCATACAACACTGACGACCGTGCCTACACAAGGCGAATAAACCTCAGTTTTTCACGGCAAGAAAAACGTGTGTATACAAGGAGCCTAAGTGAGGTTCCCTACACCGCACCGTAACCACAGCGCTGATCACAGTGTGAATTAATTACAATGTGGATTGAATAGTGACGGTGCCGCTATAGGTAGTATGTCTACACCTGAGCATGGTGACCACTTACCATCGTATTATCATCCTCTTCCATATTCCTCTTCTTTTTGTTTCTAGTACCAACAGATGTGTTTCAGCCGTACTTGCAGGTAAGGTTAACCCCGATCTTCCCACACTTCTCTTGAGTTATAGATTCGTAATTAATACAAGGCAAATATTATGTTGAATGTCTAGCTTCAAATTATACGTAACATTTTCGAATGAAAGAGCCTTATTTATTTATTTTATTATTTATGTACACACAATAAGATACATCCTTACAGCCTTTTCTATTTTGCTAAACCTTTTGTCCAATCATTTACATAAAGCGAATAGCTTTAGCATCAAACTGTAGGCTCTTCAGAGTACTAGGCGGTTAGTCGTTATTGACTTTCCTTTGAGACCCTGATACTTCACTGCCAGGATCGCCCAGAGGACACGGTGGAGCATATGGTGGAGGTCTGCCCTGCTTGGACAGAGCACCGCCGTGTCCTCGTAGAGGCGATTGGCAGCGGCGGCGACTTCTCGCGTCCGGCCCTGGTTCAAGCCATGGTCCGGGGCGAGAGGGAGTGGGAGGCAGTCACCTCCTTCTGCGAAGCAGTCATGCTAGCGAAGGAGGTGGCGGGGTAAACGAGGGAATGGACCTTACGCCTGTAGGTAGCGTAGGTGTGTGTAGTTACGAATGTACGAGTGTCACTTTTTAGCTTTTCATATTTTCCGGTGGGTGAAGGGTGGTCGATAATATCTTCCACTTCGGAAGCATATTGCGTTTCCAAGTTGCCGGTAACAAAATGAAACTTGGTGTCATCCGACTTAATGTTTGCCAGGATGAACTGCGCCTCCATCTGGTTAAACCATAATCCCGGCTTCTCCGGGTAGAACGGCGGTACCCGCACACCCACACGAAAACTTTCCGCTGTCGAATCGCCGACATCTCGTTGACCGTGCGCTTTGTCCTCGTGCATCCTCGTGCTCCTGGTCGGGGTCACCAATGTAGGTAGCGTAGGTGTGTGTAGTTACGAATGTACGAGGGTGTACGAAGGTATGAAGAAAAGTCCGAAGTACACAAGAAGAAGTAAGAAAGTTTATTGCACAGACACAGGTTACAGTCACACACACAAGAGTTACACTAAGAAGAAGGAGTAGTAGAAATAGAATAGATAGCACGAAGTTAAGCGGAAATACAGTCAATATTAATCGCGGCGAAGCTATGATTTTTAAATTGACAACGGTCGCGATAAGATCTTGCGAACTTTCTGTAGCTGGACTGTATTTCCGCTTAACTTCGTGCTATCTATTCTATTTCTACTACTCCTTCTTCTTAGTGTAACTCTTGTGTGTGTGACTGTAACCTGTGTCTGTGCAATAAACTTTCTTACTTCTTCTTGTGTACTTCGGACTTTTCTTCATACCTTCGTACACCCTCGTACATTCGTAACTACACACACCTACGCTACCTACATTGGTGACCCCGAGCAGGAGCACGAGGATGCACGAGGACAAAGCGCACGGTCAACGAGATGTCGGCGATTCGACAGCGGAAAGTTTTCGTGTGGGTGTGCGGGTACCGCCGTTCTACCCGGAGAAGCCGGGATTATGGTTTAACCAGATGGAGGCGCAGTTCATCCTGGCAAACATTAAGTCGGATGACACCAAGTTTCATTTTGTTACCGGCAACTTGGAAACGCAATATGCTTCCGAAGTGGAAGATATTATCGACCACCCTTCACCCACCGGAAAATATGAAAAGCTAAAAAGTGAGCTCATTAAGCGGCTTTCGGCGACGCGTGAGAAGAAGATTAAGCAACTTTTCATGCATGAAGAGCTGGGCGACCGAAAGCTTTCACAGTTTTACCGGCACCTCCTCAACCTCGCTGGTCCAGGTGTGCCGGAGGAGTTCCTGAGGACCATTTGGACGAGCCGCCTACCCTCAAGTACACAGGCGATCATAGCTTCCCAGTCCAAGCCGGACCTGGGTGAGCTGGCTGAGCTGGCGGATAGGATCCACGACGTCGTCGGCAACCAGGTGGCATCAACATCTTCCATCACTACAGCTACATCGTCGAGCACCCTGGGTAACAGCGTGCACTCCGAGATCGCCGCCCTGACGAAGCAAATGGAAAGGCTGGCGGAGAAGGTCGAGCGACTGTCTCGTCCTAGAGGACGACCCATAGTCGTACGCGCCGTCGGTCTAGCTCCAACAGATCACAGTCCAGTTACAGAAAGTTCCCCCAATGCTGGTACCATCAGAATTTCGGGGACCGGGCTAGGAAGTGCGTGAAGCCGTGCGACTACCCTACATCGGGAAATGTGCGGGGCAATCAATAATGGCGACCGATGATTGTCCGAGTGCTGGTCGCTTATTTGTCATCGATCAAAGGTCGAAGGTGCAGTTTTTGGTCGACACCGGCACGTCGGGGTCACCAGTTTAGAGGCATGAGGAACAGGGTGTAAAGTTCACTCAACCTCCATAGAAAAGGGAGGATCCTCTGACCAGACGGGTGTTGTGTCTGGGCGGGCAACTGCCCAACGATTGATGTTGGGAAATTGTATCTATGCTGATTGTGCGGTAAACTCTGCTTGCGAGATGCAGGATTTGCGTGACGTCAGTATGACGCGTTGTTCGCATGTGGCGTTGTAGATACCGCTACACGCCTTAGCCGCCGCGGGAGACGCGCGGGCCTGCAGGCGGAGAGTAATGGGTAACTCACTGTCCGATTAGGACCAGGTTCGTGCCGGATGGCGCGTATGTGTTCCACGCACGCCTCAAAGAGATGTCAGCACGAGAGACGGGGCCCGATAGGGCCGAAGCCTGCTAGGGTAGCGGGATCGTCCGAAAGGGTCACCGCTGACCTGGAAAATAAAGGGCTAAGGAAGGAACACGGGTGGGTTTTAGTCAGTAAGAGTCTGACACTCCCTTCTGCTCCACCCAGAGCGGGAGGGGTCATATGATGATTTCCCATCCTCAAAAAAAAAAAAAAACCCTGATACTTATTACATGCAAACATAGTTACATTCGTGGATTTAGTAAATCACCGCTTTTGTCAGCATCATGAGTTTTTTATCTTAAAAACAATCTGTGTGCTTTTATCTTTTGGAGAACCTTTGAAGAGATTGGACTAGATTACTTTAAAAGTTAGAACAGAAGTAACAATTAGTTTTCTAACAAGATTCTACCTATAAATAACACTATAATTACAAACCAAGAACAAATTACTATGATAACAACAGAACAAGTAGGCCACGAAGCTTTGGAATGAAGGAGACACTTCAACATAATTACTTAGACGAAGTAAAAAGTTTATTTAGTGAAGCCTTAGGAGCAAAGATAACAACGGAGTAAAATGTATTGAGAACGATTTTAAGAACGACATTTGAAATTAAAAACATTAATCAGGTAGTTGGAAACGATCCAGCGTCCTACTTCATGTGATCCATATCTCCTGATTGCGAAACAGTGAGAGAGAGAAAACTGTACTCAGAAAGCAAAGTTGGGAAACGGAGATATTATTCAGCGTTCAAAAACAAAAGTTTGCATGCAGCACGTTTTTGTAAATGAGTTATTGTGCTACGTTTTTGCCTTAAATGCATGTGTTCCATGTAACATTCAGCCACTGTCGACAAAAGCCCCCATTAAACTATGCATTTTGTTTCATACTTCGGTTCAATACGACTTCCGAGACATGTTGCGCCGACACCGAATAAATTGAATGAACGATTCAGTAAATGCAAACAAATTAATTTTCAATTATCATTTCATTAATATTTTATTCCAAATAGTGCTCCACACAAAATTAAATAACCGCATAAAATCAATCAGCTCAATGTGTACCCACAAACCATTAAGCTTATTTATGTCCATTAGCCCAAACCACATTTTATTCCAGCCCTTACACGATGAAATAGCCCACCGCCCACTCAGTCTGTGAGATAAAAACACCTCGAGATACAAACCGAATGATACCCGTAGCTATTATTCTTTTACGGTAGTAGCGTCGCTTTATTCGGAACGTAGCGGCATAGCGGCGTAGCCGCGTAGCAGCGTAGCCGCGTAGCCTACTTTCACGGCCGTGCTCGTGCTCAAGGATGGGTGCACTGTGATGTGGAAGCAATCGTCACTTATAGCGCGATGACCTCTCGCACCCATAACGGGAACATTGCATGTGGAACATCTGAAGGCAATTCTCGTAATTTAAAACGTTCAAAATCTAGACGCAGTCCCATCTCGGCGACAAACAAATGTCAAAAACTTGCCAAAAATGTAGGAAAATTAGAGATTATTTTGACAGATTGAGACTGCAGACTGTGAACGATCTTAAAATTACCAGAATTGCCCCTCAGATTGCTGCCAAAACAATAAAACAATACTGCGGTTGTTGACAACAAGTCTTGCATTAAATGTGAGTAGTTACGAGACGCTCATTTCGACAACTGTTAATGTAATGACCTCCTTGGTTTAAGGTTAAAGAAATTTATTTCTCAATAAGATATTACAAAGATTTCACTTACTTGAGAACATTTTCAAACTTAAATATATTATAGGAACTTTGACACACAAACTAAGCAGCTATTATTTTTCCTTACAACAAAATCACCCACGCAACAACATTTCACCCTGCACACCTGGTTTTAGTATTAGATCCAAGCAAAGAGTAATTAGTCCAATACTTTTCAATATTCAGTAATGAATTATACGTGAAGTGTGGTGGGACGACGCTGATCGCTGTAGTTCCCTATTTTTACATTTACTATGGACGAGGTAACAGTTAAGTGGGGAGGTAGAACCGAGTGATCAGATAATCACACAACATGAATAATGAAGCAGTACCAATTACGTAAAATTCGTCAAGTGTGAGTGGTGCACTTTTATTAATGAATCCATACAAGTATTTATCATGCAAAAACAGTGTCTCGTGCTTTTACTAGGTATATTCTTATTGCTTTTGCAGTGTTACCAACTGGGTTGTGAAAGTCAGTCTCTCTATGTAAAATACTGGTATTCAGCTGCATCCGGTTAGACTAGAAGCCGACCCCAACATTGTTGGGAAAAGGCTCGGGAGATGAATGGTCCTTATTGCTTTAACAGGAAGCAGTGTTCAAAGCGGTGCAAATTCTCAGTTGAATTGCCCGAAGCTACAGTTATCGATAAAATATTGCGTTTTATATTTATTATAATACAAAAAAGGCACCGAGTGCTCATATGTCACTAACAGAGCATCCAATGTACATCAATTAATAGTTGTTACTCTATTAATTGATGTACATTGGATGCTCTGTTGCACGCATGAGTTTTGAACACACAATCGATACCGAGCATCTGTTTGTTTTTATTTTTAGACCAGGACGCAAATAAATGAACAAACAATCATTGGTACTTTTTTATCCGCAGCCAATTCTCTGAAGCGGCAATACGGGGTTTATACATAAATGCACAGATCAACTGAAGCAAACGAAATGCGTCCCCTCTGCTGCGGATCCCTAAAAGTCTAGTATCTGTTAGATAATAGCATAGCGAAGTAAATTGCTGAGGGGTTCTAGCCAAGCTGTTTGCCCTCTTCACTTTATGAAAATTTTATCAGACGATCCATTAAGACAATCGACGACTGACCGCGGCGACGACGATACTTGGATTACCAACTATTATTAATAATAATAATAAATATAATAAAAATGTTTATTGAAGAAAAGCCTAAGTACATTAAAAGCAATGTTATAATTATAATTGAGTGGCTATGCTAAGCACAATACATTGAAACCCTGATCTCCAAACTAGGGGTGACCCTGTATCTTAGAGATCAGTGTCCCTCCGCAGCAAAGTCACAAGCCAATATTTGTAACTCATTGGCACTAGACAAAATATTACCTGTGTCTGAGGGGAACTTTTAAACTACTGAAAACTACAATCACAAGACGATTATATTCCTTGCTAGTCGTTTCAACTACACCTGATTCTATAAACGGCTTTTAAAAGTCTTGTACTTTACAAAAACTATTAATCTTGGGATGAACAGCTATGTAGTTGTTTACCCTAGTTTAAGAGACAGAGTTTAATTCTATTGTGTACAGATTTCTGCAGCATCCAAATATTTTTTATGTAAATGTTCTCTACCTCATATTCAAGAATTGTACACTTAAGTACAATTATCTGTGTTTTTGAGAAATAAATATATTTATTTATTTATTATTTATGACGACACGGTTGGCGCGATGGCTGAGCGATCGACTGCTGCGCTGCGTGTCGCGGGTTCGATTCCCGCACGGAACAAATATTTGTATTGTCTACAGGTAGTTGTTCCGGGTCTGGCTGTTTGTGTATGTGTGTTTAAATGTTTGTAAACGCACCCACTATACAGGAGTAATTATTAGTGTGGGACAACGTTTTTTAAAAAAATAAAAAATATATATATTGCCTAATGCGCCACACAAGGCCTACAGCATGCTGTATGGGGCCAACTGTAACAAAACATTTACTTTTTACCTGATAAAAGTCTGATTTTATAAAGTTAACTTAGTTAAAGGGTACAATAGTGACCTACTGTTAGAAATTATTAAAAGTTATTCATATTCATATTTTAAGCTAACTGAAAAGGCAAAGTAAAAAAATCACGACGGAGACGGGAGCTTCTCTTTTTCAGTATAATGTTTAATTATAATTGTTTTTTTGTTAATAGCTGGTAACTTTCATCTGGTTGACTGTAAATAATAAGAAATATGTAAATAAGTTTATTAAATAAATACTTGGTCGATTTAAAAAAAAAATGGAATATTTTGACGACGTGAGCATTCAAATAGTCATAGTTATGCAAATAGAAAATATCAGCGGATGGTGCGCCATGCAGGCGATATCGATAGGTCTTCAGGACGACCGGGTCACGCTGAGTGACAATATTTGCAGTGTATATCGATTTTTATCAACCTATTTCCCTGTATAAATGAACCTGAATCTGTGCCTGATGTTACACAAACGTATTTGTCGCTGGCCAGTATTTATAAGACTCGAAACGATTCGTAAATAAAAGAAAGTTTCGTGCTACACAAACATTTTTTTTTGTCGACATTTATTTGCTTCTAAATCGCTCACATGGCCCAGTTACAATTTGGGAACATTTTATTTTGTCGATAGCATTAAGAGCGTCTATAATTTTAATTAAATGGTCAACTAGTGGTATATTGTTTATGCTAAGAATACTCAATTTTTTTGTAAAATATTGCTGGTAAGTTATCTCAAATCGTTCCGGCGCGGTGACCGAAACGGAATTCTGTTTGACCGTGGTTTGCAGACTCGATTCCAATTGGAATGGATCCAAATCCAAGTACACGTTACCTGCTTGGACTACCATTATCTTAATCATAAACTACTGGTTTGATCCTATTTTCAAGTTACAATTTAACAACAAATCATGCTTCAGTATAGAAAGTCCAATTTCATTATTAACATTGTAAAAGTCTGATCATTTAAGCCTAAAACTTCTACTAAAAGTTTTAATTTATTCAAATCTTTAGGCCTACAAAATCACATGATTGAAAAATATATTTTATAAGAAACTAGCTTCTGCCTGCGATTTCGTCCGCGTGAAACAGCCCCCGACCAATCGCGTCGCATCCTACAACCCGCCCCGATATTACTTTGTTTTCATTTAGTTTTATTTCTGGATTATTTTTGCTCGGCTTCTTAGGGTTGTAGCGTGATGTTAAATAGCCTAAAACTTTCCTTAAGAATTTGGCTATAAAAATGCAAGTAGAATTTTTCATATCTGAATGGTATATCCAGAGATTTTTTTTTTGTTTGAACAGGCTGTCAAAACAAAAGAAAAACAAAGTCTTCGGCTTTATTATTAGTATAGATATCGAAAAACCCAAATAATAATATTAATTAATTAAAGATTTATAGTGAAGCTGTGCTTCAAATCGATAAGCTTACAAGATGCAATCGATGAAAGATTTACAATATTATCAATAAGGCGAAAAACAGCTGAGTTTAGATTTTGGGCTTAAATCTGATTATGAATTTGACTTTCAATAATTGAATAAACCTACATATCGGAGCGAAGCCACTATTACTATTGTGTCCACAGCACAATGTATCACAATGTGCTGCGATCATTATGTGCTAACGTAAACAAACAGGCCAGCCAGTTTGGAACACAAGGAGAGATGAAATTTATGAAAGGGATTTTTTTTTCATATTTGTCATGTCAAGTAACGAAATTACAAACAACGTGCGGTTAAAGTCGCAAGGAAACACTCAGAAGTGAGTCGCTAACGAAAATCTTAGTAGTTCATAGGAGATAATGTGTATGATTAACTCAAAGTAAGTGGTGGTAGGGATCTAGGTAAGTATAGGTAAAAATACCCTTTACCTAACGTACTTAAATATTATGATATGATTTGTAATCCCGCGATAAATAAACAGAGTAATAAAGCCTGACATAATTGTTTTATCTTTGTGGTTTGGCACGGCTCCTGTTGTGGGGTAACGTCTTTTAACGTTTTAACAGGTGGTTTAGTTCTTATATCTAGATAAGTACTTAGGTACTGTGGCATATATAAAAATGAAACTTTGTAAGTTGTATTGTAGTTAGTAAATAAAAATGTTGATATTGCTTTCATTATTTACGTTTTCTTCTGCTATAACTATTGTAGTACTTAAAGGTTTAAAGTCGTAAACAATTCTTTACCCAACAACAATTTCTGTCTGTTTCATAAAGACTAAAGTCTGTGAACCAGCCGAAACTTGCCTTATTTCGGGTACTAGTCGTCTCAGCCAAGCAATGTGGCTATTGTCAACATCTTCAAATTACCTTTCGGAAGTCTTAACTGTCTGTACATTGAAAGTGTTCAAAGTGACTCAAGGCATCGATACCACAACGAGAGGCGACGGGAGACGGCAAGTTGAACCACTTTACAAGACGCTTGTGTTTTGTTGGAGAATATCAAGGAGACAAAGACAGTTGTCATTGTTTACTTGCACTTGTAGATTCTTTGTTTGCGGACATAATAACGTTATGTATTTCTAAATAATATCAACATTACATCAACAATACACTCTATTCTTCCCGTTTCAATCATTATTTGCCGAAATAAAACAGTAAATAAATACTTATTTCTACATTCAGCATAATATTTATTTACTTTCTATTGTAATAATGGTATATAAAATTACATTATCTGGCTGACTTATTCATGGGCGCAAACAAATATTGCCCCTGGGAACTCCTTATATTGTAATAACTCACCGACTCTAGTCTAGCGTTACTTATTACATAACAATACATACCGTATAGGTCGGAAATTAATTAGAAATTAGAACAAGTTATTATTAAAACGTAGTTTTTTTTTATCTATTTACAGTAGTGACGATATTTATGTATTACGTATCAATTTCACCAAATATCCTAATAATTTGTATCGTTGCGTGTCTTTGCTTTTATTCGTTTCATTTTAGTTCATCGAGGCCATGAAGCTGATCCATTTCCTCATTTCAATTCTATTTCTTTGTGTAATGTTCCGAGGCGCACAGAACAATTTATTCGTTTTCACATTTTTGTTTTCTCATCTTCGACTCATTCATAGCGACCTCTACCGGCGGTAGTATGCATTTAACATAAGCTGGAGCTTCCGACCGAAGCTACTCGTTACCATTATCATAATGTGGTGACTATATACTGTTGTTAAGGTCTTCACTCGCGCTCGTAACGCCGGTGTGCACACACGGCAGGATGGGCTGTGATTACACTTCCCTCTTACTTTATTTACATCTTCCGCATCGCATGAATTCTAGTACGTATTATAAATAACCTCCCGTCGCCGTCGTCACGAGCGGTAACAATGGATCAGAAAAGGGTTCGCCCTTTCGATTACGGAATCTGTATGTATTTGTGTATATCCTTGCTACCTATTTATAATATGATTATCCGGAGGATTTGTGGGTTTTTTAGGTTAATGGTAAAATACAAAAAGAACATTACGACCTCAGTTTGAATGTGGTCGGTATATTTTATATGATTAGTTATGTCAGTGTGTAGTCTGTTTAATGTTAGTTTATAATGCAGATTATCTATGAAAAATATTTTAAATTCTTGTTAAACCATTTTATTTGTCCTGAGTGACTATAAAATAACGTTACTGCTCATCTGTATCTATTTCCTCTGTCTGCTTCGTGGCATTAGCTTTTATGAATGTAAATTTAATTTAAGACCATGCTTGTGCAGACTTTGATTTTCCCTATAATCGACTATGGTGACGTGTGCTACTTTGACTTGAATGCGGTTTTGCTGGATAAGCTCGACAGATTGCTCAACAATGGTATTCGTTTCATATTCAACCTCAGGAAATATGACCATGTGTCGAGTTATAGGTCTGAGCTCAAATGGATGTCCATTCGCCAAAGAAGAAGTTTGCGCGCTTTGACCACGCTTTTCTCCCTTCTCAACTCTTCCAATCCTCCTTCTTATCTCGTATCTCACTTCCAATATCTATGTTCTTCACACGCTATGAATCTGCGTTCTTCTAACAATCTTCTCTTACTTTGTCCGTCTCATACGTCTGACTTTGTTCATTCTTCTTTTCATATTCAGTCCATTCTTCTTTGGAATGCGCTTCCTCTTGATATCAGGACGGCCAGCAGAGTTATTTTCAAAACAAATCTTCAAAAAAATAGCGTAGAGTCATCTCAACACTTCTCTCCCTTGATTTTGTATATATATATATATTATAAATAGGTATATATTATAGTAATAGTATGTATGTGTATATAACCTATTTATGTATTAGTGTACCTAGTTTTAAGAGTTTTTTTTATCATTGTCCCTCTCAATCAAAACACCTGACATCTAATCTCTTCACCACCCTTGGTTGACTGGTAGAGAATGCCTAAGGCATTAAGTCCGCCTTTGTACCTTTTTGTGCGAAAAGTTTAAATAAATAAATAATTTAATTTTTTAAGCTCTAACGCTACATTTTTTTTTTAATGTAGCCCCACACTAGGAATTTCTCCTGTATCGTGGGTGCGTTTACAAACATTTAAACTCACATACACACAGCCAGACCCGGAACAACTACTTGTAGGTCATACAAATATTTGTTCCGTGCGGGAATCGAACCCGCGACACGCAGCCCAGCAGTCAATCGCTTAACCACTGCGCCAACCGTGCCGTCAATAATTTTTAGTTAATTTATAATGAACGTTAACGTTTAGTGTTATGGACTACCATTGTTTGGCAGAGTAAACATATTAAACAACTCGTGAATATGGTCTCAGCTCGCTAATGCTCTGGAATCATACTCCGTCGCTGTACTGAGCTCTAAGCAAAGCTGATATAACTCAACAAATAGCTGAAAACCTTCAGAGCTATGAATCAAACAAAGTATTGTAATAATTTCGCTAACTAAAACATGGTTTAGATCGTTTGACTTTCAGTCTATTTATGGGTCAATGGAAGTTGGTTAAAGTTTTTCTTCTGTGATGGTCCTTTACAATTGTAATTTTATCAAAGCAGCTGACACGAAACTCTGCTCGCGTAAACTCACGGTTCTCATAAACTTTTGGTTCCATTTAAACCTTATTTTTATTTATTTTTTCTAAATTTCTCAGGTTTCACTTGATGGCTTTAATGTACAGCGAAGACAAAGATATCAGTTTCAATTGTTACAGAAGATTAAACTTATTTTTGAAGTTATAAGCTTCTTAGAAAGATTTCCGTTCTGTACTCGGTCTTTTATTTCTCATGGTAATTATAATTATTCATTGAATATATAGAGGTATGAGGAACAGGGTGTAAAGTTCACTCAACCTCCATAGAAAAGGGAGGATCCTCTGACCAAACGGGTGTTGTGTCTGAGCGGGCAACTGCCCAACGATTGATGTTCGGAAGTTGTATATATGCTAAACTCTGCTTGCGAGATGCAGGATTTTGCGTGACGTCAGTATGACGCGTTGTTCGCATGTGTCGTTGTAGATACCGCTACAAATGGCTGCAGACGACAGCCATAAATATAACACATATATATGACAGAGATGAGAGAACATCACATGTTTGGGAAATCAACTGTAAATTGAGAGCGATGGAAATCTGAAGTAAATGGAGCAAACAGTTCCGGTGAGTGCGAAATTCACACTCAGCCTTTAATTTAGGTATATGACAATGACGGCTTAATGAGAAGAGATCTCTTCAGCAGGTACGGTAGATGTTTTCTAAGAATTCAGCAATTGGATTTTCTCCTCTAAGTTCTTTCTCGTAATTGCAGGACACACTATATTTTTAGACGAGTCCTATCCGTAGTTGTGCTTGTTGTACTAACTGAGTAAATAAGTAGGTAATCTGTTTTTAATTATTCATGCACGAGCGATGAAATCTGACAATATTTGTTTTCATTTAAACCCGACTAATGCTATTTAAAACCTGTCACGAAAAACAAAAGACAGATAGCGAGTTCGTTAAGAGCGTTCATCCCGCGCGGGCTCGCAACGTTGCATTTATAGTGGTTTGTCGTGATTATTTTATAACATTTTTTTCCATTCACGTACCAAACGAGGCAAGCGTAGCTTAATCTGTGATATTATATCATTATATCTGTTATTATATAGCTACAATCCCCTCATAATAAAGCTCATAATAAAGTTTACTCACAACTCAGTTGATTGCACACGGTTTATCCGGTATGTAAATGAGCTCGAATACGTGTTAATTTTTATAAATCATGTTTAATTTTAACATAATTTTCGTACGCTCATGCTAATAGTCAATTAGGGTTTAATACGTAAGTTTAAAATTAATAGTTTCCTGCAAAATCATTTCCAGGTCAGGTTACTAGGTAATTGATTGTTGCGGGAGGCAGCCGCGCCCCGCGGGGGGCTCGCCTGCTGGCAACCTGCCAGTAATGTGACATGACTCTACAGGTGATCACAGTATTGCATTACAAGGGTTTATTTCTAAACATAATACTGATTTCGGTTATATAGTATACCAAAATCACTTTTATATGGAAATGACATATTCTTGAAAGCCAGTCGATACATAACATGTACGTTACCTGAAATTGAGGTGCACAAAATATAATTTTGAGAAGCACTATCTGATCAACGAGAGTCAAGTTTTATTTGGGGTAGTTTGAGCAACTGTTTGTTTGCGGAGTTGGCTTCTCGCCAACAAAATTGCACTGGATTCAACAAATTGCATGCTCCGTGCCGCCGACGCTGGCGCCGGTACAAAGTTGATTTAATATCACATCACTGTCGCGCTAACGAGTTGCTACTTCAGACAACTTTTACATTTTGTAGCAAGTGAGTCAAGTGACGCTTCTTATTTGCCGTCTGTGTAGTTTGTAACATACAATACACAAGTAGAGGTACTTAAGTAGCTTTCAGTTGAAGTTGTTTGTCAAACTCACTAGTTATACACTTCATGTCGTTTCTATTGCAATCTGTTCGATCATAGTGAATGGCAGTATAAGCGCATAAGGACTAATAATCTGGCCTCTGTTTTAAAGAAATATAGGTACTTATTGACTGTCGGTATTATACATACATAAAAGAGCTGGGTGAGTTTGTCTAGAAAAGTCGTGAGATTAGGTTTTAGTGACTAAACAAAATTTTCGTTTTTTAATTAACATATTAGAAAGCATGTTCTATGGACATCACTTTATATTTAAAAAATATACTTTTGACAAAGTGTAGTCTTAGTCTTTTGAAAATGTTAAAGTTTAGCAGTTACAGAGTAGACTCTGTAACTGCTAAACTTTAACATTTTTAACTGAAAATCGGGGTATTCGACACAGAGTCACTCTGTACAAAGCACACAAAGCTGACTACTAACATTTAAAAACGTAGAATAAAATTAACATAGATTAGCTAACTACCTACGCAGTGAAAAGGAGTGTGCTATCTGCCAGCATAATGCTTTCTACTCTGAATTTAAAATAACTTCCAGGAAAGCATTATATGCGATATAGCTGTTATATTATAAAGGGATAGAAAAAACACCGTCTGTTAAAATGCTACTAATGATCAAAATATCGATACTTTTAATTTGATACCATGTTTCTTTTATACTTAGGAACCGAATATATTCACTGATTGGATGCTGTCATGGGAAAATATCACCGCGAAAAATAATTAATATTAAACAGCCCCAGTTTGTATCAAAAATATTAATTTGCTCAATTTTTTACTTTAAATCCAGCAACGTTAAGTTTAATACCATGTAAAGTCAGTCAATTTAAAATTTTGATTACTTTTTAATCAATTACCTACCGGATTGGTTTTGTATCTCAAAGTTTATTTTCATTTATAAAATAAAATAAAAATATTTAAATAACGAATTCCGCTTATCTACATAAACATTTTCCCGACCCAAAAAAATTTGCAATATTTTATCTAACTAAGTAATTACCGTCTTACAAACGAAGGTGAATTTATTGAATCTGTGTATAATGCGTTCTTAACTTAGAATAGTAACGTCAATGACCTCGATCTGTCAACTGAAACTTAAACTTGCTAAGATTTCTTGTTATTCATTTTTGTTTAATTTATTTTTGTTATATCTTACTCACTTTGCTCCAAAATGAGTAATCGAAGCGCTTTTATGAAAATATGGCGCACGATCATTCTCATTCATCGGTAAAACGCATTGCATAGACCATTGGATTTTATCTGTAAACCGATAACGATTTGTGGAAGCGGGAAAACTGAGCGCTCTCAGATACAATAAAATTTGACCTAACACAATTATTTATGAATCAAACAAGTACGCGCCGCGACTCGGGAATCTCCTTTTTCGTTGATTTGGATTGTTGTGATAACAATGAGCACTTACCTATTTACAAAACAACATCTTCGAAAGTGGGATATAAATGTCTCTTGCAAAAAATGCTAGCAAATATTTTACTTAGAGTGTTCCTTACTTATTCAATTCAAATTAAAATGTCATAAAAACCAATGTATCCTTGTTATTTCCAAGTAATTATATTCTATAAATCGATTATTATGTTGTAAGTTTTAATGAATTCGAACAAAGAGAGTCTCGTTTATTGTTATTAAGATTGAAGAGTAAAACCAATTTACAAAGAATTTTCTCTCAATGTCCTGTTTTCATGGAAACCTACACAACAACTTGACACACTTTGCCTCGGAAGCATAATCCGCCCGACGACGGAAGGTACGGTCAGTAAATGAATAGCGCAGAAAAAATTCAATCCATTGGAACTGTTAACTTCCTCTTAACTAATAACTTTTCTGTCGACGGATATTCTCTTAGCAACAGGAAAAAAGTGGCCAGTAAAGTTTGATAAAAAATGGAAAACATTTATTTCACGTTTACGAGGAAAGTACACTTGCTATAGGGGAAAATCGATTCTGCTTGAAACTTAACAATGCCCTATTAAATTCGCACCATTTATGAATTATTACGGAGATCAACCATTTAGATACACAACTAAAAGAAACAAACAAAGATAAGTTGTAATAAATACTGGAAGCGCGCTGCCAAATACTGTGAGCTAAGCAAACATTCAGAATATTTGGTGAGTCCAAGCTGTAACTCATGATATTTACTTAGAAGCACTGTTTGCTGACTTTAATTTTAAATGAGAAATACAGATCATATATCAGATAATACTTTTACATAACCAGCTAAGTTGATCGAGACCCGTTATAAGAAATCGATTCTTTTCGAACTAAGTTAACAAGTGGAACCGGTGGGTGGCCACAATATGAGACCTACATGTTTTTGGTTTATAATGAAGATACCTCTAACATGAGCGAAAAGCTTTTTATCTAGAGACGACGCGGTTCTATGTAAGTAGGTACTTATGTAATATTCAAACCAAAACCTCTCGATCGTCTGTCCTTCAAGCTCCATTTATTTCCATGAGACCTGAAAACATGTATTAAATCCAGTTCCCTTTGACATTAAATAGACGTGCCCGTTGTTTGTTTGCTCATCTTCATACATAACTCACGTGCCGCCGTACTCAAAGTTAAGACGTGATGACGACTTACACAGTACATGAAGAACATAGCTACATTATGTATTAGAACATTAATTAAACTTCGTAATGTGATGCATGGCAGCAGTAATGGAAGGTTATCACTTTGGAATAGTAGGTAATTGATTAATTAAAGCAAGTACCAAACTAAAATTCACTGTAACTACGTACCTTCTAACAGCAAAGTTGGTATATTCTATTCTAAAGTAATATTATAAATGTGACTGTGTGTGTTCTGTCTTTTACCTTTTCACGCCTTAACGGCTGAAATGTGGCACATAGATGCTGCTGGGCATGACCTGGGTTAGGATACGTCTTATCTCTGTAGTACGTTCCCGTGGGATAATTTCTGATGTCCAAGCGGGCGACGCCCCGGGCAAGACCTAATATTAAATATTGATTCAGCCTCATCTGATTACAATGAAACCCGTCTATATTGTACGCATTAATATCCAATATTCAACTAGGGTAAGAGTTAGACGTGATATTACATACTTCTTACGTAACTACATATTAATAACGCGAGCAATGTGCATTCGTCATTATGTTGTTTGCTGACTCGCTATGAATACGAATTATATGCATTACCGTCTACAGTTGTTGAAGGTGCATTTGTGAAGCTAGGCACGTCGGCAGTATTGAATTACGCATATACTGAAAACTCATTTCATGAAAAGGTTACCGGAACAACTTAACCTCGGCACCTATGTAATTATCATCATCAGCATTTCAACCCCAAGACGTCGGCTGCTGGAAACAGGCTAGGCCTACCCCAAGCGTCGCCGCAAGGTGGACCGACAACCTTGTGAAGGCTGCGTGAATCCACTGGATGCGAGAAGTACAAGACCGGTGGATGCGAATATGCATAACATCACACGTTTGAGAAATCAACCGTTAATCGAGAGCGATGGAAATCTAAAGTAATTGGAGCAAAGGTTCCGGAGAGCTCGTAAAATCACCTGAGCCTTAATTAAGAATATGACTACAACGCACGGAGAAGGAATCTCTTCAGTAGGTACGTACAAGATGTTTTTTAAGAGTTCAGATTCACGTGTCAATATGTATGTTGTGCTTTTAAGAGTTATAGTTGAAATATCAAACTGGTTGATTTGTTAACATATTAGTTCTCGCAAAAGTTACAAACTTAATTATAATATTAGAAATAATCCCCGAACTGAAATGACACAGTCTTATGGCTCTATACCGAAACTTTCCATGATTTATTACACGAAAACGTGTTCACTATTCAACCTATTCCAAATTAAATCCAGGCAGGTGTGAAAACATACATCAAAGGTTCGACTGAGTGCGAACTGATATAAAGAGAAAAATAACATAGGAAACTGTTTTTCTATACTTTTGTGAGCGTTGGGTAATTCTAAAATTTTACGAAAGAGTGCTCATTCCACTTTCATCTGTTTCTTGTTTATTTTAACGTTTTGTCTAAAATTTTTAAACAAAGGTTTCATGAAAGTGATACCGTTCAGTATTGGCATTTATTTTTAAGCGTGCTAACGAGACCCTGTTACTAAGGCTACGATATTTGTCTGAACGTTTATTACAACTCGCATAGCTCAGTTTGACAAAAAGATATAACCAGTTGTTTAAAACGTGTTCTGTTGTCATTCATGTACATACATCATGCTAATATAGTTTGTTGCCAGAAGAGACTAATGTGTACTGTTTGTTTAAAGTACTGTTTTTTAATTAAAAATTAAGTGTTCTTGTTAGCAACAAACTATATTATTTTAAAGTTCAAATCCATTTTAAAGTTTCGTCCCGATTCAACCCGTTTTACCTGTATTGATAATTTGATAGTTAGATCAAATAGCACTCGTAGCTCTAGATAAGTACAACGAATAGAATAAGCTTTTGTTACATCGCTATATTATATTGTTCGTATCATGTTAGAATACTGTAGAGCGATTCTCACATATCTCGCGTTCGTTATTGACGTTCGATTCGAACTTTTCCCGCGACAAAATCAAGCCGAGCTATTCTCACCATGACGATTCGAGCATTTCACGCAGGAAAGACACGCGACATGCCTTAGTTTACATGCGGCATGCAAAGAGTAGTCATGACCAGTCGACACGTGACGTATGATCTGTGTCGACCACCGTACGAACGTCAAACAGTGGTTATGTCAATCATGTTTGTGTCAATTGCGAAAGAAAATAATAAATACCTATATTTTAACAAAATGTGTTCATAAACATCTTCATCTCTACGACCATCACCACAAGGAAAAACACACGAAGAAAACTTCAGGCTTCCGCCAAAGTTATCAACTGTGGATAGTTGTTGCTTGTGTAGCGTCGATGAATGAGACATATGAGATACAGAAGCGGAAGGCGCCGGATTTAAAACCAGTCAATGGACAAGGACGGCTTTGCCAGGCTTTACTCTGGTTGAGGGCAAGAAAGGTCGATCGCGCCGCAACCACAATAAACGCGGTACTACTCCTGCAAGCGAGGATTTTTGAGCTGTAGTGCCCACTTTGCTCCCGTACATTTCTCGGTTGGATCGACAGATATCGAGAGAGAAAGAGCCAAGGTCTTAAGTGCCGAAAGAAGGACGTTGCAGTCGAACTAGACTTTGAATTTTGACCGGCTGGAGTTGTTTATAGATGTTACAGAGAAGCATGACCAAAAGTAAACTCCCATGTGTGGTGGTGTGATAATAATTATGTTTTTGTGGTTTATAATTGGATGTATACTGAATTTATTTATTAGTCTGTAAGGTATTCTTAAAAAGGTACTTTTGTAACTAGAAATAAAGTGGTTCAAATGCATTTCCAACAATAAATATTTCAAATGTCTTTATTTTATTTTTTTCAATGTAAAACTTAGATAAGTAACAAAAATAATATAGGTATGCAAATAATTGAAGGGCTTTGTAGTAAGGTTGCGCAGGCCGTTAACAAGTTGGGTTAGGAAATAGAAACACACAAGCAAAGTTCATACGTATAATCCTCACTGGGTTACAAATTTACAATAGGTAGGGTACAATAGATACGTAGGAGTAGACTGGTCGCGGGACGCCGGTAGCGCGTGCGTGGATAGGTGTGCGTGCAGCGCAGTGTCAGTCAAAAACTGCGCTTTTATTTATACCCGGCCTACGTTACTTTGAAGCGAGCCGTGTATTTTGAGCCCTTTTGGTTGTTAATTTTCTGTCAAGCCCCTTTTTATTAATTTTTTTCATGTTATATCTTTACAATTTTGTTATATAATCTTCGTTACATAATCCTTAAGCTAATTAAACCTTAGTATATAACTTAACTATGCACAATAAAAAGTTTCTAGAAAGAAAACTGTTACAAAAGTGAGTTGGCACATTTTGATTATACAAAATCCCATATAATTTCTAAACTTATGGTCCGATTTTTACAATTTAAACGGAAATATTCGTTTTATATCTAGACCTATCCTTTACAATAAAAATTATTAAAATCTATCCATAAACAAAAAAGTGACTTTTCAAGTTACGTAAATATGCTTGAACAAAACTACACTTATAGGAATCCTTTTAAAAACAGTCTTATTGATCCGTGCAGCACAAGGACAGTATAATAATCACTGGTTTACACGAAAGGTCGGCGTGATGAGTCAAGCGTTGTCTGTGAGCTTAGGAATCGGCGGACCACTTCACGTTTCGCCCAGTCTTCATGTTTGTGAGGCACTTTGACCACAAAAAAAATTGAATTCGTGTTGTGACGAGACTCCTAACGCGAGCCTCAGGGTGAAATCTGTTTTCGCAAGGATTTCCCGACAATCTTTTGGGCCTTTGTAAAGTAATGAAGCCAGGACACGTAGGTACAGCACCCTAGCGTTCGTTGGAAAAGCATGTAGCAGGACGGTCCGGTGCAGTACAGCACTCTTTAAAACAACAACACTTCTCCTCTTCTTCTCCATCTTGATAAACTTTTATGTTATTGTGCTGGTCATCAGCTTACTTACAATATCATTAGCTCGTTCTGTTTTATTTAATTACCTATTAATATGTAGACCAATGTAAACAAACAACATAAATTGTATTTTGACTTTACTTTGACGTGAAAAATATCTATGACATGACTTGACAAATCAACATGAGCTATGCATTCCGTAGTACGGAGGTCTTATATTAATGTTAATAATAAAATAAAAATGGAGTTACGAAAACAATAATGATTATTAAATTGATAAATGTTAATGAAATACCTTTATAATGCTGCTCAAAATATGTTTTTGCCTTAAAAATCATTTTTAAAGATGGTCAAAAGTACATTAACGATTACGTAAAAAAATCGCATCGTTATGTGGAAGGGATTACTTCGTGGGACGCATAATGGCAACATTATTGTCCCTAGATTCGTGATTTAAGGTCGACTTGTAGTGAGAATAGCTTTTTCAGTAGAGCGATTCTCACATATCTCGCGTTCGTTATTGACGTTCGATTCGAACTTTTCCCGCGACAAAATCAAGCCGAGCTATTCTCACCATGACGATTCGAGCATTTCACGCAGGAAAGACACGCGACATGCCTTAGTTTACATGCGGCATGCAAAGAGTAGTCATGACCAGTCGACACGTGACGTATGATCTGTGTCGACCACCGTACGAACGTCAAACAGTGGTTATGTCAATCATGTTTGTGTCAATTGCGAAAGAAAATAATAAATACCTATATTTTAACAAAATGTGTTCATAAACATCTTAGAAGACTCTACGACCATCACCACAAGGAAAAACACACGAAGAAAACTTCAGGCTTCCGCCAAAGTTATCAACTGTGGATAGTTGTTGCTTGTGTAGCGTCGATGAATGAGACATATGAGATACAGAAGCGGAAGGCGCCGGATTTAAAACCAGTCAATGGACAAGGACGGCTTTACCAGGCTTTACTCTGGTTGAGGGCAAGAAAGGTCGATCGCGCCGCAACCACAATAAACGCGGTACTACTCCTGCAAGCGAGGATTTTTGAGCTGTAGTGCCCACTTTGCTCCCGTACATTTCTCGGTTGGATCGACAGATATCGAGAGAGAAAGAGCCAAGGTCTTAAGTGCCGAAAGAAGGACGTTGCAGTCGAACTAGACTTTGAATTTTGACCAGCTGGAGTTGTGTATAGATGTTACAGAGAAGCATGACCAAAAGTAGACTCCCATGTGTGGTGGTGTGATAATAATTATGTTTTTGTGGTTTATACTTGGATGTATACTGAATTTATTTATTAGTCTGTAAGGTATTCTTAAAAAGGTACTTTTGTAACTAGAAATAAAGTGGTTCAAATGCATTTCAAACAATAAATATTTCAAATGTCTTTATTTTATTTTTTTCAATGTAAAACTTAGATAAGTAACAAAAATAATATAGGTATGCAAATAATTGAAGGGCTTTGTAGTTAGGTTGCGCAGGCCGTTAACAAGTTGGGTTAGGAAATAGAAACACACAAGCAAAGTTCATACGTATAATCCTCACTGGGTTACAAATTTACAATAGGTAGGGTACAATAGATACGTAGGAGTAGACTGGTCGCGGGACGCCGGTAGCGCGTGGATAGGTGTGCGTGCAGCGCAGTGTCAGTCAAAAACTGCGCTTTTATTTATACCTGGCCTACGTTACTTTGAAGCGAGCCGTGTATTTTGAGCCCTTTTGGTTGTTAATTTTCTGTCAAGCCCCTTTTTATTAATTTTTTTCATGTTATATCTTTACAATTTTGTTATATAATCTTCGTTACATAATCCTTAAGCTATTAAACCTTAGTATATAACTTAACTATGCACAATAAAAAGTAATAAAAAGTTTCTAGAAAGAAAACTGTTACAAAAGTGAGTTGGCACATTTTGATTATACAAAATCCCATATAATTTCTAAAACTTATGGTCCGATTTTTACAATTTAAACGGAAATATTCGTTTTATATCTAGACCTATCCTTTACAATAAAAATTATTAAAATCTATCCATAAACAAAAAAGTGACTTTTCAAGTTACGTAAATATGCTTGAACAAAACTACACTTATAAGAATCCTTTTAAAAACAGTCTTATTGATCCGTGCAGCACAAGGACAGTATAATAACCACTGGTTTACACGAAAAGTCGGCGTGATGAGTCAAGCGTTGTCCGTGAGCTTAGGAATCGGCGGACCACTTCACGTTTCGCCCAGTCTTCATGTTTGTGAGGCACTTTGACCACAAAAAAAATTGAATTCGTGTTGTGACGAGACTCCTAACGCGAGCCTCAGGGTGAAATCTGTTTTCGCAAGGATTTCCCGACAATCTTTTAAGCCTTTGTAAAGTAATGAAGCCAGGACACGTAGGTACAGCACCCTAGCGTTCGTTGGAAAAGCATGTAGCAGGACGGTCCGGTGCAGTACAGCACTCTTTAAAACAACAACACTTCTCCTCTTCTTCTCCATCTTGATAAACTTTTATGTTATTGTGCTGGTAATCAGCTTACTTACAATATCATTAGCTCGTTCTGTTTTATTTAATTACCTATTAATATGTAGACCAATGTAAACAAACAACATAAATTGTATTTTGACTTTACTTTGACGTGACAAATATCTATGACATGACTTGACAAATCAACATGAGCTATGCATTCCGTAGTACGGAGGTCTTATATTAATGTTAATAATAAAATAAAAATGGAGTTACGAAAACAATAATGATTATTAAATTGATAAATGTTAATGAAATACCTTTATAATGCTGCTCAAAATATGTTTTTGCCTTAAAAATCATTTTTAAAGATGGTCAAAAGTACATTAACGATTACGTAAAAAAATCGCATCGTTATGTGGAAGGGATTACTTCGTGGGACGCATAATGGCAACATTATTGTCCCTAGATTCGTGATTTAAGGTCGGCTTGTAGTGAGAATAGCTTTTTCAGGATATCTCACCGTTTTATAAGCGACATACGGAGACGAGCCGCAATGACGTCATGCGACACGAACGCGAGTTTCCGGAGAATTGGGCTACAGGATATCTCACCGTTTTATAAGCGACATACGGAGACGAGCCGCAATGACGTCATGCGACACGAACGCGAGTTTCCGGAGAATTGGGCTACTGAAGTTAGTCGCTATTCATAATACCTTTTGTGTTGTACGTTTTTGTGAATTCTATATTAAACTTTTACTGATTATTTAATTCATAAAAATTCGGCTTTATGTACTACAAAACGTTCATAATTCACTGAACTCCAACTTGAAAGCGTAAGTCTAAGCATAATTTTACTTGGAATTCAAATAAATACGGCAATTTTATGGACAGCACTGACATTCTACCACATCAGATTATTTTCAAACCCACCGTAAGTAATAAGACCCTCTCCTATAGTAAAGTCGACCGCACGTGGCCAAACGCACCTAGTTACATACCCAGGACGATTACAAGGGGTGTTCCCTACGCCGCCGCACCGTAACAGAGCGCAGTGTGAGTTAATTACAATGTTAGAAGATTGAATAGTGATTATGCCGCTATAGGTTGTAACTGAGTATGTTGACCATCTTATTAGATTCCTGTATCATTTTCGTCCTTATATCTAGTAACTACAGATATGTCTTTGGTAAAGGTAGGTAAGGTCAGCCCTGACCCAGCCACATTTCACTTGCCTTATAGGCTCGTAATATGTAAGCCAAACATAATATTGGATGTCTAGCTCCAAAATTATACGTTAGATTTTCTAATGAAAGAGCCTTTGCTATTCTGCCAAACCTTTTGTCCCCTCGTTTACATAAAGCGGACAATTTTAGCACCAGACTGTAGGCTCTTCGAAGTACTAGATGGATAATCGTTATGGGTTATCCTTTGAGAGCTATATCCATATTACATGCAAACATAGGTATAATCAAGGATTCCGTAAGGCATCGCTTTTGTTAGCATCAGCTTTTATATTTTAAGAACAATCTGTGTGCTTTTATCTTTTAGAGAACCTTAGAAGGGAATAGACTACATTTCTTTAAAAATTAGAACCGAAGTCTCAAATATTTTTTTAAGAAGATTCCACCTATAAATAAGTCTGCAAAAACGCTATAATTACTAACAAAGAACGATTACTTTAAATACAAAAAACCTTATACGGGGGCCGCAAGCCTTGGAATGAAGGAGGACACTGCAACATAATTGCTTAGACAAAAAAGTGCATTTATCAAAGCCTTAGGAGCAAAGATAACAACGGCGTAAAATTAATTGAGAATGATTTTAAGAACGACATTTGAAATTAAAAAACATTAATCAATTAGTTGAAAGCGACCCAGCGTCCAACTTTGTGTGTTCCACATCTCCTGATTGCGAAAAAATGAGAAACAAAAAAATATGCTCAGAAAGCAAAGTTGGAAGACGAAGATATTATTCAGCGTTACAAAAACAAAAGTTTTTGAATTGCGACAGAAATAGGAGTGAACGTTTCAGTAAAGCTTTTCGTTAATGCACGGCCATTTTTCTGAAGGCCAATTCTCGTAATTTAAAACGTTCAAAATCTAGTCGCAGTCTCATCTCAGCGACAAACAAATGTCAAAAACTTGTCAAAATGTAGGGAAATTAGAAGTATTTCTTGACAGATTGAGACTGAGATCAGACTGCAAACGGTCTTAAAATTACGAGAATTGCCCCTTTGTTAAGCTAAATTCATTTTTTTCATGTTACATTCAGTCACTGTCGACAAAAGCCCCATTGAACTGTGCATTTTGTTTCGTACTTCGATTCAGTGCGACTTTCAAGACATGTTTGCGCTGACCAAAAATAAACTGGGATATAGGCAGGAGAATGATGAATGATTCAGTGAATGCAAAAATAAAATAGTTTTCAAATATCATTTAATTAATATTGTATTGTGAACAGAGTGCTCAATACAAGATTAAATACCCGCATACAATAAAGATAATCAATAAACTCAACGTGTACCCACAAACCATTTAGCTAATTTATGTCCAATAGCCCAAACCATATTTTATTTAATTCACACGATGGAATAGCCCACCATACGCTCATTATGTGCGACAAAACCACCTCGAGGTGGATACAAGCCGAATGATATACACCCGTACCTATTATTATTTTACGGTAGTAGTGGCGCTTTATTCGGAACGCAGCGGCGTAGCCGCGTAGCAGCGTAGCCGCGAAGCAGCGTAGCCGCGTAGCAGCGTAGCCGCGTAGCAGCGTAGCCGCGTAGCAGCGTGGCCGCTAGGTTCCGAATAACCGCGTAGCCTACATTCACGGCCGTACTCGTAGCTCCCGGACGGGTGCATTGGGATATGGAAGCAATTGTCACTTCTAGTACGACGACCTCTCGTACCCATAACGTGAACATTGCAACATGTAAAACAGCTGATCGCTGCCAAAACAATCAAACAATAGTGCTGCTGTTGACAACTGACACGCCTTGCATTAAATATGAGTAGTTAGGAGACACTCATTTCGAAAACTGTTGATGTAATTGCCTGCATACTTCATTTATTACTCCACTGGTTTAATATTAGATGAAACCAAAGAATAATTAGTCCTTTTTACTTTTCAATATACAGTAATGAATTACAAATGAGTGGAGCGGGACGAGGCTGATCGCTGTCGTTCCCTATATTTACAGAGGGGAGGTAGAAAAGAGCGATCGGATAATCACTCAACATGAATAATGAAGCAGTATCAATTACGTAAAATCGGTCAAGTGTGAGTGTTGCACTTTTATTACGCACAAGGATTTACCGTGCAAAAAAGTATCACATGCTTTTATAAGTTAAATCTTTATTGCATCAACAGGAAGCAGTGGTCAAAGCGATGCAAATACTCAGTTGAATTATCTTCAGTTAAGTAATCTTCAATTAAGAAGCTTCAGTTATCGATAAAATATTTCGTTTTATATTCGTTATAGTACACTAAAGGCGCAGACTGTTCGTACTTCACTAACAGAGCAACGAATATACATCAATTAAAAATAACAATACGCATGAGTTTTGAGCACACATTCGGGAATCGATGTAAAACCGACCAACTGTTTGTTTTCATTTTTAGAACCGGACGCAAATAAATGAACGTACAGACGCCAGCACATCAAGTTACTACAATCTGTCAAATTTCTTTAATAGATTTTCAACTTTATTGCTAAATCATTAGGTTCAAGATTGATTGGGAAAATTTGACAGTTTCAGGTAGCTTGACCTGCTGGCGTCTACAATCATTGGTATTTTTTCATCCACAGCTAATTCTCTGAAGCGGTAATATGGAGTTTACACATGAATGCACAGATCAAATGAGGCAAACATACCGCGGATAGTTAAAAATGAGATTGGCAAAAACCCATGTATTTTCAGTATCACATACAGGCTTACCGTTTCATAGAATGAATATATGGATTTGAGTGCTACAATAGAGTATAACAAAATATGTAATGGTAAGACATACATTAGACTTGGGGATATTAAATCGATTTATACATAACCTCAAAATGGATCACCAAAAATAATACTTAAAGGTACCTACTTAATTATGTAACTCAAGGTGTGTTAGGCGTCGTCCTATTTGGCTAACCATCGTACGATAGAACGAAGCGATTTCGTCGCACGACGAGATCAAACCCTGTGTTCGCGCGATGATTTGCAACCTTCAATTAGGATATTCTAAAGAAATGTGTGTTTAATCTCGTCGTGCGACGAAATCAATCGTTCAATCATACGATGGTTAGCCAAATAGGACGACGCCTTATAAGTCATACATTTCAATCAGATAAAGTAGATAGATTGTATGTATGTATACTTTCATAACTATAGAAGGATTTTTGTGTTACTAGTAAGATTTTAAAGTAGGGGTGTTCTAAGTTAAGATAAGAAAACGGCAATTACAGATAAGAAGATTTTGAATTATTTTATGCCATCCAATTGCTAAACAAAAATATCATGATGATTTATATATTTTTTTTTGTATTTGACATAAGTGACAACTGTGTTGCCAAATATTGATTAACTAATTGAATTGATTAAAATCATCGAATCAATACGAAATTAATTTTGTAAAAGCAATGCTATTTAATATGAAATGATGTTTAAAGTGAGCATCTATTCTCGAAACAAATCGATCTACTTTCTTTTTATTTAATGAACAATATTTGCACGAAAGATACTTTCTAACTTTACTTACTCTAACTTTTTTAACTCACACCACCAGTCACTACGTCAAATCTGATTTACGTAGTTTATTTTTTTTTATCTAGTACATTTAAGTTTGCACATATTTCTCTTGTATTGCACTTATTATATTGAATAAACGATTTTTATTCTTCTTCACTAAAGATTTAAAATCATCATCATCGATTTGGGTTTATTGTATGGCAACACTGACGTAATACGTCTATATTATGCGTTTTGTTTTGCATTAATGCGTTTTGTTTCCGTAACGAGGCTGCACCCTAAAATCATGGTTTTTTAATTACTCCCAACTACTAATAAAACATTTTAGCTTGGAAAATAACTACGGATATAAGACCTATAATTTGCATATAACTAGATTTTGAAACGTTTAAATTTGATGAGGTACCCAACTTGCCAATCTCCTTTTGTATCTGTTCGATAATAGCATAGCGAAGCAAACTGCGGTGCAGTTCCAACCAAGCTGTTTGCCCTGTTCATTTCTTGAAAATTTTATCAGACGATCTGTTGAGACACTCTAATACTGACCCCCGCAACGAAGGTACTTGGATTACCAACTATTTATTACCTGTTTAACTACTAACCGTCTGAGGTGAACTTTAAAACTCCTGAAAACTACAATCAAAAGACGATTACTTTCCTTGCTAGTCGTTTCACCTGCACCTGGTTCCGTAAACGGTTTTTTACCGTCTTGAACCTTACAATAACTATTCATTTAAGCATGAAGATCTTAGCTATAAATTAAACGTAACATAAAAACTGAAAGAAAAACGAAAGGATCTCTTATAAATTAATTATGTTAATACTTCTTCGACGCAATAAAAAATACTGTAATAAAAGCATGTCAGACCTTGTTTACGTAACAAGGACGTATTTGTGCAACTATTTGTCGGAATAGGGTTCAATAAAAAGAGGAGTTAGGACCGAAGCGAAGATATATTGCAGTATTTTGTCGACGTGACCATTCAATTGGTCATAGTTATGGAAATAGAAAATATCAGCAGATGGAACGCCATGCAAGCGATATTGATAGATCAATATATATAGATTTTTATCAACCTGTTTCCCTTTATAAACATATCTACCTAACATTACAAACGTATTTGTCGCTGGCCAGTATTTATAAGACTCGAAACGATACGTAAATAAAATAAAGTTTCGTGCTACACAAACACTTTTCTTTTGTCGACATTTATTTGCTTCCAAATCGCTCACATGGCCCTGTTACAATTTGGGAACATTTTATTTTGTCGATAGCTATACAGTAACAGCGTCTATACTTTTATTTATAGTCCATTCACAGTTATTTTATCATATTACTGTCAAAAGCACTCGTAAACATAAGGTTGCTGTTGGGTTTCTGCTGTCAAAGGTAAAATAGTCAACTAGTGGTCTGTTGTTTATTCTAAGAATAATCCTTTTTTGCTAAGCTATTGCTGCTAAGTTTACCTCATTGGGCTACCGCCATCTTAATCATAATCCTGTTATAAACTTAATTTAACAAAGAAATATAGGTACCTATGTAACGGAAAACCCAATTAAATAATTAATATTGTAAAAGTCTGATTATTTATGCCTGAAACTTCTATTAAAGTTTTAATTTATTCAAATCTTTGAGGCCTACAATATCTCAAGATTGAAAAATATAGTTTGCACCGAAGAATCCAAATAATAATGTCCCAAATCGTAAAGCTTATAAGATTCAATCGATGAAAGATTTACGGGTAATTATCAGTAAGGCGAAGTAACAGCTGAGTTATAAATCAAACTGGTAATTTGAATCACATTAATTGAATAAACTTTACATATCGAAGCGAAGCAAAATTTCGAATATTACTCTCACGTTATATTGTATCCACAACAAGCCCCCGCCTCAGCACATTGTATCACAATGGGCTGCGACCGCTATGTTAAACAAACAGACCAGCCAGTTTGGAACACAAGGAAAGTATGAAACTTATGAAATTGACTTATGTATCGTTCGAGAATTTAGTTCGTTTTAGTCTCGTCAAGTAAAGAAATAACAATGTGCGTCTTGAAAGTAGCAAGGAAACACTCGGAGGTGAGTTTTTTAATGGAAATCTTAGTAGTTCATAGGTAAAAAGGGGTATGGTTAGCTCAAAGTATATGGTAGGTATCTAGGTATTCTCTGCTATTCACTACGTGCAGTCACCAAAGCAGATCAGTAACCAACGTCGTCGGATGTAGTTGAAGTTTAAATACGTTAACTATGCGCACTTAAATATTCTGATATGATTTGTGAATCTCGCAATAAATAAAAAGAGTTACAAACCCTGACATAATGTTTTATTTTTGTGGTTTGGCACGCCGCGAATTGCAGAATATTAATTTTAATCCTTTAACGTTTGTACCTACAGGTGGTTTAGTTATTATATCTAGGCAGGTACTTTACTGTGGCAGATATTAAATTGAAAATTTGCAAGTCGTATAATAAGTTAATAAACACATTATTATTTATTATTATTATTACAATAAAATGAAAATTAAGACATTTAATTAATTCCTATTTACTTTAATGACTTTAAGTTATGCTACTATATTGCTGTGCTCGACATTATTAGGTCTTGTTGACACATGTGATACGCAATAAAGAATTGAAATGAATATCGACGGTTCCAGCTGATTCATGAAGGCGCAAGCTTTGGTATACTTGAACAATTTATTCACTCTAAACCTGTCACACGCGCCTACTCCGTGTTTCTTGACGAGGGTGAGTCCGACACAATATTCTGTACACAGCATTCCGTTACCTTGGGACTGTAGGTCATAATATTGCTGGTCAGATCGCACATGTATGCGAGAACTCACTCTTTTAAATAATATTCGTTTAACCAATTATGTTTTCCTACAATCTCCTGCGGCCTTGGTACCGCCACCTGCTGCGTAAATGTTTCAAATTATCGTGAACTGTATTTTAATCAAAATTAAGAGTTTACAATTATTTCCGTGCCGCACATTATTTAATTTCCACACGGTGAAAGAAAGTTGAATTAAATTCGAATGCTTTATGTACGTTGCTATCATTGCTATGTTTTGAAACCGATTATAAGGAAAACAGGAAAATACAGAGTTTGATGTTATTAAACCACAAAGTTTTGTTTAGTTAGACAAAAACATATTATTCAGGTAAATACTCGTAGGCTTGTTTTCCAGGACTATTATTCTACCGAGCTGAAGTTAGGTTTGGCTAGATTAATTCAGATTTAGATGCGAAGCAATTAACCCACTATGTTCTCGGTTGCAAACTTGAGAGTGATTTGCATATCAGTCTTAATAAACTTAATATAAAGGTTTAAAGGCGAGTGTTAGTTCAATCAATGTTGGCTTTGTTTTTTAGCGTGAAACACGTAAATTAATGTTTCAACGTAAGTCTCGGAGTTCCATTTTGTCGATTTCGTGGGTCATTTCACGAAGTGTGGAAGCTGGTTATTGCTATTATTTTAGGTATATGTTGGTGGCAGCATGTTCAGTGAAGCTTGATCATAAAGGTTAGGACTATAACCTGCAGGTGACTTTGGTAATAAAATGGTTACCTACATATCAGTGGGTTCTTGGTCTTGGGGTCGCCAAACCGGATTTGTACTGGTACATTCTTAGCTGAGTCTCTGAACCAACGGTGGACACAAAGTTTTAGTGTGTGCTATAGGGTGACATCTCAGCTCTTATAACATCGTAAGTAATATACTAACGTTCCACGGCTACTTTATCTCATAACGGAGCACATAACTGACATATATCAACGTCCAGCTTAAACCTCAGAAGTTGGTTAAGCCACGAAATGAAATACCTTGACCATTATTAGACTACAACCGCACAGAGGAATGAATATTTATTAAAAATGTATCCTTTTCTCGAGAATATTTTGTTTTATATTACTACTCTCTTCTTATTTACTCATTGGGTTGATGTCAATAGTATGACACTGAACCGACCGCTTTAATTCGAGAGTTTGCAGCAAACAAAAGAGACCTCGCGCTTATGCTAACAAGTACGTACACTCCATGTTGACCTCCTACTACTTATGACGAATGCAATAAAGACTTGTGATCGTAGACAATTCTTGAACTTACAGGGCTAAGGAAGGAACACGGGTGGGTTTTAGTCAGTAAGAGTCTGACACTCCCTCCGCTCAGCCCAGAGCGGGAGGGGTCATTTGATGATTTTTTTCAAAATTTAAAATTTCCCATCCAAAAAAAAAGACAATTCTTGAATCAACAACAGAGCTAAGTATATCGTTCTTTGGAAAAAGCGATATCTCTTAGAGTCTGTCAAGATCAAAACAGAGAGAGAAAAAATCTTTGAAACAGCCCAAGCTTACCATATCTCGGATACTTGACGCCTCAGCCAATGTGGCTATTGTCAACATCTTCAAATTACCTTAGGCAAGTCTCAACTGTCTGTACATTGAAAGTGTTCAAAGTGACTCAAGGCATCGATACCACAACGAAAGGCGACGAAGGACGGCAAGTTGAATCACTTTACAAGACGGTTCTGTTTTGTTGGAGAATATCAAGGAGACAAAGACAGATATCATTGTTTACTTGTACTTCTAGACTTTTTGTTAGCGGACATAATATCGTCATATATTTCAAAATAATGTCACCATTACTTCAGTCAAAAATACACTCTATTTTTCTCGTTTCAATCATTCTTTGCCAAAATAAAACAGTAAATAAATACTTGTTTCTACATTCAGCATCATATTTATTTTCTTTCTATTGTGATAATGTTATATAAAGTTACACATTAACTGGCTGACTTATTCATGGGCGCAAACCTCTAATGCCCGTGAGAACTTCTTATATTGTAATAACTCACCGACTCTAGTCTAGCGTTACTTATTACATAACAATACATGTAGGTAGGTAATTAATTAATTATGTATCGTACATTTTGTATGGGTTACATATTTATTTAATGAACAAGCTTTTAAAGTCATGTTAAGCTAACAATTTCATCATTTTAATAAGTTAAGTCAACTAGTTGTTGATCACAGCTAGTTACCTTTGTTCAATGTAATCTCTTTCGTAGTCTATGTCAGCTGCTACTTGCTTACAAGTTTTAATTATTATACTATAACATATAATTTGCTTCAATTAGTATATCTAATGAACCTTTAAACAATCTTAATCTTGTAAATGTTGGAAAACTTTGTGAGTCGTCAACAAAATGAGAACCATATTTAGGTTCTGCGAAGAATTTTCATTTTTATTTTGCAGTTCTTGGATTTTAAGGAGATTATCTTCGCTTATTATTATATAATTTTTGTATAATTAAAAATCATAAGCTTCTGTTCAAGCTTATGATTTTTAATTATACAAATATTATTATAGTTATTATTAAAACTAAGTTTTTCATCTACCTATCGTTTATTCGTTTCATTTCAATTCATCGAGACCATGTAGCTGATCCATGTCCTCATTTCAATTCTATTTCTTTGTGTAATGTTCCGAGGCGCACAGAACAATTTATTCGTTTTCACATTTTTTGTTTTCTCATCCTCTACTCATTCATAGCGATCTCTACCGGCGGTAGTATGCATTTAACATAAGCTGGAGCTCCCGACCGAAGCTACTCATTACCATTATCATAATGTGGTGACTATATACTGTTGTTAAGCTCTTCACTCGCGCTCGTAACGCTGGTGTGCACACACGGCAGGATGGGCTGTGATTACACTTCCCTCTTACTTTATTTACATTTTCCGCATCGCATGAATTCCTAGTACGAATTATAAATAACCTCCCGTCGTCACGAGCGGTAACAATGGATCAGAAAATGGTTCGCCTTTTCGATTACGGAATCTGTATGTATTTGTGATTTTGTGTATATCCTTGCTACCTATAATGTGATTATCCGGTGGATGGTAAGATACAAAAGGAACATCGCGGCCTCAGTTTGAATATGGCCGTTATATTTGATATGATTAATTATGTCAGTGTGTAGAGTCTGTTTAATCTTAGTTTATAATGCAGATTATCCCTGAAAAATATTTAAAATTCTTGTTAAACCATTTTATTTCTCCTGAGTGACTATAAAATAACGTTACTGCTCATCTGTATCTATTTCCTCTGTCTCGTGGCATTAGCTTTTATGAATGTGGCACAGCTTTAAGGCTGCATAATTTAAATTTATAATGAACGTTAATATAACCTTTAGTGTTATGGATTACTATTGTTTAGCAGAGTAAACACATTAAACAACTCGTGAATATGGTCTCAGCTAATGCTCTGCATTCATACTCCGTCGCTATACTGAGTTCTAAACAAAGTTGATATAACTCAACAAATAGCTGAAAACCTTCAGAGCTATGAATCAAACAAAGTATTGTAATAATTTCGCTAACTAAAACATGGTTTAGATCCTTTGACTTTCAGTCTATTTATGGGTCAATGGAAGTTAGTGAAAGTTTCACTTATATTAATAAAGACTCTTTTGTGATGGTCCCACACAATTGTAATTTTATCAAAGAAGCTAACAAGGAACTCTGCTCGCGTAAACTCAGTTATCATAAACTTTTGGTTCCATAAACCTCATACTTTTGTCTTTCTTTGCTTTCGAAATTCCTCGGATTTTACTTGACTGATATAAACTTCAAAGAAGATAAAGATATCAGTTTCAATTGTTACAGAAGACGACACCCTTACATAAAAAACTTACTTGATAGAATTCTTTTCCATTTCTAATTCACATTACACACACGAGTCTATACATAATGCATGTTTTATTACGAGGCATGTCAACGCACCACACAGTCACTTCCGTGTCTGGCGGCGGAAGCTACGCCGCTGGGAGTAGCCGCTACGCTGTAGCAACTAGCTACGTATATTTGAGTAGGCGGAAAGGTTATCTCCCCGTTTGTGAGCCCGATTTGGGGTTTCAATTATCACGCGATAGAAAGTAGGTTATTCAGCTGAAACAAACTTAGAACATAAGAAGGTTAACTTCACTGCTAGGTTTATGTAAGCTCTGTAATAATGTTAGCGTAACTTTCAAAATGTTCTCAGCACTCGTTATCACCCGGTCACTACATAACTTTCTAGGCTGAGAGTGTAAACTTTCGTGGTGGGTTTTAATGTTTAGCGACGCAAAGTTTTATTAAATCAACATGTTCTTAAACAGTATTGAAAACTTATTAAAAGTTTATTAAATCTTTTTACATTTAGGTAATTTTTTGAAGAACAAAATTGACTTAAAACTTTCCTACTTTATTCCATATGATACCAGAGAGATTAAATGTAGACATTTGAGCACTCTCTGCTGCGCAATCTTAAATTTTCATACGTCACATAACCGAATGTTATCGACGATTTCGCTAACTCTTCACCATAAGGAAAAGACTTATCGCTACAAATCATAAACGTTGAGCCGTCAATACTCCTTTAAAAACACGATAAATACTTTAAAATGTGTCCTCAAAAAGGTACGTGAACGGAACGAAATGGTTCATAAAGAAGATTATGACAGAGATGAGAGCACATAACATGTTTAGGAAATTAACTATAAATCGAGAGCGATGGAAGTCTGAAATAAATGGAGCAAACAGTTCCGGTGAGTGCGCAAATCACCTCAGCCTTTAATTTAGGAATATGACAACGACACGACGGCTCAATGAAAGGAGATCTCTTCAGCCGGTACAAGAGGTTTCCTAAGAATTCGGTAATTGGATTTTCTCGTATTTCTACGTTTCTTTCTCGTAATTGTAGAACACACATTTTTTTGTTGAGGAGACCCTTATGTTACACTTCTTGTATTTCAAGTAAATAAGTTGGTAATATGTTTTTAATTATTCATGAATACGACGAAATCCTTGTAATATTTTTTATTATTCAAAGCTGAGTATGAGTGCGTAATTTTACGAAGATTAAAATCACTAAAAACGATGGTAAAAGGTGGATTGCTAGAGTTTTAGATATGAAAGTGAGCAGTTAAACGTTTTTATGGCCTCCACAAAAAACGCGTATACATATAACATTGTTTAACTATTCATGAAATGTAACTTTGATGAAGCATTTGTGTATAAGGAAGTGAAGTGTAGTGTAGATGTGCAGAACATGAGATATTGTGTGAAATACCCATTAAACTCGGCCATAAATTATGTTTTGTCATTTTTATTCCGAATCATAAAGGGCCTTTCAGAAGACGCTGTAGAATGAACATTAAGCTTCTTTTCACGAAACGTTCGTTCCACGTAAAACTGTTCCGGAGTTCACGAGAGAGAGCGTATCTGAAGCAAAGGCCTTTGTGAACATGACGCTCGTCATAGCTAACTGATTGTCACTCGGGGCTTAGTGCTTTAATATCTCAATGAATTTAGGCTCAGTACGATCTAACTTTAATAAAAAATAATAATTAAGGCTGGGGTCTAGTTTCCCTTTAATTTGAATAGGAACCGACTGTCAGCAGGTAGAGTTCGCGTATTTATATGTAATTTTTCATAACATAATATCGCACCTGTATTACCCGAAGCCTCCCCGGGGGTGAGCTTAAGACAAAGTGTTATTGGATTTTTCCATCTGGAATTTCTCAGTAGATTTTAGTAATGATTTGTGCCCACTTGATAATTTTTCATCCATTGCTGAATACCGCGAATATGTCTCGCAGTCATAATTTTTTAATAAATACGTTCCTAAAGTTCTGCGCTCGTATGTTACGCATTCTGGTACCTTAATAAACATATGCAATTAAAAATTACATACCTACGTACTCTGCAAAAATACCTTATACACATTCGTGATGAATTAGTCGGTTGTTGTGAGATTATGTTGTAGTTACATAAATATTTCAGCCGTTTAAAATTTGTTAAATGAATAAAACCTGCAAATGCTTTTTGTTGTTCTTGATATATATAATTATAACACTTAGCTAATGGAACTTTTTGCCAGTCTCATTAACACCCGTCGTTCGATCATTTATATAGACTGTCTGACTTATCAACACGCAGATAAAAGTTCTGGAATAAGAACTATATTTTCTGATACTCGACTAACTTTTCGTGTCGGAGTAAAATGATATCTTGAGAGCCTTGTTATTTTCTTTCCATTTGTCTTTTATTGCAAAAAGAGGCTTCAAATGACACTAACTCCAGTGACTAGACTAGAATCTTAATCGTTATGAAATGTAGGTATATTAAAATAAATGATACAAAATAAAATCTGTTTTATAACCCAACTGACAGAAGCCAGTTAGCTCTCAACTCAGTTGATTGCAAACGGTTTATCCGGTATGCAAAATAAGCCCAAATATTTGTTAATTTCCATAAACCAAATTAAATGCTGATGTAATTTTAGTACTTACGCCCATGCTTATAGTCAAATAAGCAAGGTTACGGTTTACCATAAAAATAAATTAAGATAACTTCTAACACGATAAGACAGTGAATGAAGGCACTAGCATTAATTAGTGTAAACTTATAAAGGCTTGAAGTTGTATCCAATCCTTAAGTAAGTACGGAGATACTATTGTAGTCTTTGGTGCGGAGCTACGAGCAAGTTTACTCCGACGTGACATACACATAAGAAACCATAAATACTCGTGTACCATAAATCTTCTGATCTCGAAAGCTTATCCTAATAACTCTAAGAAGAATAGCGGCTTTTTCACTAAAAAACTCCGTCAATGCGTAGGTGAATTCTTTTCTTTGTGGTCACGCCGCCAGTCTTTTGGTTACCTACATTACCAGTCGACAGCGATGCGGATGAATTTTTCGACGCTATATTTTAGTTTTTGAATAGTTTTAGTGAAGTTAGGATATCATTTTGTTATTTACATAAATGTTATTTTAATTCTGACATATTTTTTTCCCAAAATAAGTTAGTTTGCTATTTATATAGTTTAACCACAAATGAGTTCTACAGGGTAGCAAGAAGCGGCCTTCAAATTATTTTGTGACAATTCCCATGGAATAGGGATAATTGGTCGTTGTGGGACAGCAGATAAAGCAATTTGCATTGCATATGAACTGAAGTACTGAAAATGGTAAACGTGTGGTGTATCAGCTTACGAAACATGGAAATAGTTAGTATATCTTTTCCGTTCCTTGGTGGAAAAACATCGCTTTAAAAGAATGTTTCAAGGTCGTATAAGTATCGAGGTTTTAGCGTGAAAATATATAAGGGATCATTAACTTTGTTAGACCAGTGTGAACCCGTTCTCGGAATAATAAAGGCCGAGTTCGATTCAGAAACTTTGCCACTAGTATTAATATATTTTATAACAGTTTGGAACAATTTGTTTTGGTCCAATTGTCATTGTTGGAGATTTGCAAACGTAACATGGCGACGAAATAACTAAGTGTCTCAGCCTCATTAGTCGAAAGTTCTAGCCTAGTTTCAGAATGCTCAACATCTGTGAAGCAGTTCTCGAGAGGTGAAACGAGCAGAAAAGGCGGTCGCGATCGGAACGCTCAAGTGGTCACTCGGGTTTTCAACGATTCTGCAGGTTACAGTTTAAAATTATTACTATGCAAAAGGAACACATTTTGGAAAATCACGGGACTGACTTTTACGAACCTTTCCTGTTTAATGTTGCTGATTGTTTTCAATATAGCAATTTTATGATGTCAAAGAAAAACATTGTAATAAATCACTGAGTAAAAAAAAAAGTTAATAATATACCTATTTTTCCGGATATATGCTACCTTTGCTGAACCTGAGAGATGAAATCGCCATTGAGGTAGACCAAGGCGAACGTGATGGTGTGACGATCTAATAACGCTTGCAGGGCCAACATGGCTAGAGATCGCACCAGCCAGGGAGGTGTGGAAGAAGAAAGGGGAAGCCTTTGCCCAGCAGTGGGACACAATATAGGCTAACAAAAAAAAAAAAAAAATGTTACCCGGCAAATAAATCAAAATATATTTTTACGATCTGTGCCTGAGGCATAAGCATCCGCACCCTAATTGCGTAACACACGATCAATCGGAATCTGAATCATTTTGAAGCAAATTGCTAATCCATTGCTTCATAAGTTCGAAAAATTTGTCTGCTCAACACGTAAATAACGCAATGAATATTGTTGAACTGTCAAAATGAAACCGATTCCGATTGATTGTGTGTTACGCAATTAGGCTGCCGATCCCATCGAATAGCTTTTTTATATGTATGCTGGAGGCATATCCGGGAAAACTACCTAGTGTACCAGAATTAAGTCAACGGTTCTGTACAACCTACCTATTTTCAGCCGGCTACTTACCAAGTAGCTTACATACAGTACAAATACTTTCTTATTGTATAGAATGATTGCAAATAAATTGTAAGTAGAAACAATTTCTTGTCACAGCTTCTTCGAATAGAAGCGAAAACTTCCCAACCGTTCTAAAAAATTAAAAAAAAAAAAACAAGTAAGTAACAATTTGGATTTTCTAACCTGATTTGTTTTGCATTTTATTGTTTGTTCGACCAAGGCTTCAAACTTTTTGCCGTATCAAGTCAATATAGATACGATCGGCATAACTTGCTCTTTGTACAAAAACGAGACAAAATTTGTTCACTTTTTATTCAAATCAGTGTTAATCTATGTACCGACATAGATAAACTCTGCGAGTCAATCATATCTATGTTGACTTAATAAAATGCCCACCTACCTAGATACCTATCCAGGTTTTTTGGGTATTTAATCTCTCTCACAGGGGCCTTTTTTTTTTTTTTTTTTTTTTTTTTTTTTTTTTTTTTTTTTTTTTTGAGGATGGGAAATCATCAAATGACTCCTCCCGCTCTGGGTGGAGCAGGAGGGAGTGTCAGACTCTTACTGACTAAAACCCACCCGTGTTCCTTCCTTAGCCCTTTATGTTCCAGGGCAGCGGTAACCCTTTCGGACAATCCCGCTACCCTGGCAGGCTACGGCCCTATGGGGCCCCGTCACTCATGCTGACATCTCTTTGAGGCGCGCGTGGAACACAACACGCCGTCCGGCACGGGCCTGGTCCTGATCGGACGGTGAGTTACCCATTACTCACCGCCCGCAGGCCCGCGCCTACGGTGGCCGGGAATCGTCACGCGGCTCCCGACGCCCGGAGCGTCTCCCGCGGCGGCTGAGGCGTGAGGTGCGCAAGGCGCGTTCTCTCGCCCACCCCGCCACCTCCTTCGCTAGCATGACTGCTTCGCAGAAGGAGGTGACTGCCTCCCACTCCCTTTCGCCCCGGACCATGGCTTGAACCAGGGCCGGACGCGAGAGGTCGCCGCCGCTGCCGATCGCCTCTACGAGGACACGGCGGTGCTCTGCCCAAGCAGGGCAGACCTCCACCGTGTGCTCCACCGTGTCCTCTGGGCGATCCTGACAGTGGTGACACCCGGGCGTCTCCTCCCGCCTGATTATGTGCAGGAACCTCCCGAAACATCCGTGTCCGGAGAGGACCTGCGTCAGGCGGTAGGTGAGAACGCCGTGACGTCTCTCTAGCCACTCCTCAAAGAGGGGTCTTACCGCCGCTATCGTGGCGTGCCCTGCGCTGGGTTGCGATAGTCGCTCCTTCCATGCCGCCATGAGATCGCGCCGGAGGTTCGTCCGCTCCGCCGCGGTTTGCCGCGGATGCGGAGTTTCCCCCCGGCGTAGTGCTTCCGCGCGCCAATCATACAGGCGCGCGAGCACTATCGCCTCCAGATCCCATGGCGGCAGTCCGGCAAGGAGGCTTGCTGCCTCGCCCGAGATCGTGCGGTAGCCCCGGATTAGCCTTATGGCTACCACCTTTTGGGGCGCGTTCAGGTAGTGTGCGGCTCGCAGCCGCAGTGAACGCGCCCATACCGGGGCCCCATATAGGGCCATGGACCGCACGACCCCCGCGTAAAGCCTCCGGCAGGAGGCGTTTGGCCCCCTCAGGTTGGGCAAGAGCCGCTTTAGGGCGGCCCCGGCCCGTTCCAGTTTGGGGGCCAAACGTCGGAAGTGCTCGACGAAGTTCCATCGGCTGTCGAGGACGAGACCCAGGTACCTCATCGTGGTCTCGACGCCGATGTGAACCCCTCCTACCACTAGTTGGGATCCTGGAGGTGGCCCGTACCGAGGCCCATGAAAGGACATGGCCTCGGACTTGTGCAATGCCACCTCGAGACCCAACCGCCGGATCCTTTCCACGACTATCGCAACCCCGCGTGTCATCGCGTCGGCCGCCGCCTGATGCGACCTCCCCTGCGCCAGGACCAGCGTGTCGTCAGCGTAGCAAACTACGCTGACGCCTTCAGGGAGGTCGGCCCGCAGCACCCAGTCGTAACCGATGTCCCACAGGAGCGGCCCCAGAACCGATCCCTGTGGGACACCGCACGACATCTCTCGCCGGTTCCAGTTCCCGTCGCGACCGGGGTAGATGACGGCTCTGTCCGTCAGATACGCCCCGACTACTCGACGGAGGTAGGTCGGCACCCGGTGATACCGGAGTGCCTCCCCAATGCAGCTCCAGGGCAGGGTGTTGAACGCGTTGGCGATGTCGAGTGACATCGCCACGACCACCCCACCCCGGGACACCGCGTCCCCCGTCGTGAGGGCTCTCACGCGCATGATGGCGTCCACCGTCGAGCGCCCCTTGCGGAAGCCAAACTGGCAATCCGCAAGATCCGGCCCAGTCCCCACCAGGTGCCCGACGAGGCGGCCCGCAATTACTCTCTCGAAGAGCTTGCCGACCTCGTCGAGCAGCACTATGGGCCGGTATGCGGACGGAGAGTCCGCAGGGCGCCCTGGCTTCTGAATGAGGACCAGCTTCCCCGTCTTCCAACGGAGCGGAAACTGGCCTCTCTCCATGCATGCGCTTAAGAGCGCCTCCAGTCGAGGCCCGAGAGCCGTCGAGGCCAGGACCCAGGCTTTACCCGGCAAGCCGTCGGGTCCTGGGGCGGTGTTCTTGGCCTTCAGCCTGCCTACCGCCGCTCTCAGATCTACCCCGGTCACTTCAGGGGTGTCGTCGTCGTCGTCCGCGTGGTCCGCTTCGGGCACCGCCAGTGGCGGAGCCATAGGCGGGGGAGTATGCTCCCCCCGCGAAGGGAACAGAGCGCTCACCACCTCCTCCACCAGCTGTGGGCGGAGACTCTGAGTCAGCGGGGGGGCCCAGGTGCGGAGTTTATTCCGCACCATTTTGTAAGGGCGCCCCCATGGATCTCTGTTCAGAGTCTCCAGCATCTCCTCGCGGGCCGCATCCTTGGCCCGCTGGACAGCCTCTCGGAGGGCGGTCTTCGCCGCTCTGTACCCCTCGTACAGCTCCGCCTCTGTGGCTTCCGCATCCGGAGGGCGGATGCGGAGCCTGCGGTGCCTGGTGTACCGGTGTCGCGCGTCAACGCACGCCTTGCGCAACGCCTCCACCTCCTGCGACCACCAGTACACCCGGCGTCGGGCGCATCCTGGCCGGACTCGGGGCATTGCCACGTCACATATCTCGGACATGGCCTCCCGGAACCACTCCGCCTCATCGTCGATATCAGCAGGCCTGTCCGGTGAAGACACCCAGGCCTGCACGATCGAGGCTTCCAGGAGGAGCTCCCGGTCCAGCTGCTTCAGCGCCCAACGCGGACCACTCGGGGCCTGTCGGACCAGCGCGCTAGAGGTCTGGGTGGAGACATCAAATCGGATATACCGATGGTCGGAGTAGGTCTCCACCTCCTCCATGACGCGCCAGTCAATGACACGCTGTGACAGAGCGGGGCTGGCGAACGTGATGTCCACTACCGACTCGCCCCGCATCCGCACACACGTAGGGACAGAACCCCGATTCACGGCGACCAGGCCTGTTTCCAGAGCCCAGTCCTCCACCATCCTGCCCCGCACATCCGTGCAACGGGAACCCCAGGCCACATTCTTGGCGTTGAAGTCCCCGAGCACTAGCACGGAGGAAGGATGACTTCTGGCGACGACGACACTCAACTCTGTTAAAGAGTTCTGGAACTCGGCGAGAGTTCGGCTCGGAGAGAAGTAGACTCCCGCTACCACAATCTCTCCGAACCGTGCTGCTACGCACCCCTGTCCCTTCGTGACACCTTCGAGGGACGGGGTACCGGCGGCAGCCGACGAAATTATGGCCACTGAGCCGTTAAGGTCCTCCACCCAGTTATCCCTGGGCGGGACAAAGTACGGCTCAGCGACCACGGCGATATTAATCGACCACTGCGCCATGCTCTGGAGCAACAGGTCCTGAGCGCAGGCGCAGTGGTTGATGTTCGCCTGGAGGAGGCGTAAAGGCGGAGCCATTACTCCTCCATTTCAGCCCCCTCCCGGGCCCCTTGTGAGGGACCCTCGGCAGCGGCGGCGGCGGCGGCGGCGGCAGTGGTGGCGGCGGCGGCGGCGGCGGTGGCAGTGGCGGCGACGGTGGTGGTGGTGGCGACGGCGGCGGAGGGCCTGCCTCTCCTCCTGGCTTCGGTGGGTGGGGCGCAGGACTTGCTGCCCGCCCGGTGATCGGCCGGCTTGCCAGCAGCCGCACATGCAGCGCAGTGCGGCGCGGCGTTGCACGAGCCGGCCTTATGTCCGGGCTTGCCGCAGCGGAAGCAAAGAGTGCTGCGGTCCTCCGAGGTGCACTGGACGCTCACGTGGTGACCCACGTGGCATCGATAGCACCTCAGAGGTCTGGGCTCCAGCAGTTTGACCTGCGCGGACACCCAGCCCACCAAGAGCCTTCCGCCCTCCACTATCTTTCTAGCCGCCGTCACTGGGCAGCTTACCGTTATGGTTCGCATGCCCGTGAAGTCAGGACGTATGGTGCCCGCCTTCACCTGGTCGGCCAGACACTCGCCCGTCCTGACGACGGCGGCTACCACCTCCTTCTCCGTTATGGAGTCATCCAGGCCCACAATGCGCATGTCTGCGCACTTGACGGGCCTGGAGACTCGAGCCTCGTCCGCGTTGAGGGACGCCCTTAGCTTCTCAGCTAGGGCGTCAGCGGTGGGGCCACTCGTAGCACCGGGGATCTCCAGCATGCGGGCACCAGTGGCGGTCACCCTATGCCGGAGGCCCCCGGTGATCCCCAGCTCTTGAAGATCCACCGTCGCTCTCGCCTTGGTGAGCACGTCACGGTAGGTCACCCCCCTTTTAACCGCGTCTGGCTGTAGTGTAATGACTACAGCCGCGGTCTTAGGAGAGCGAAGCCTAGCCGCAACGGCTCGCTCCTTGCGGCGCCTCCTCTGCGCCTTTTTCCTGGCCGCCTTGGCCGCCTTCTTCTTCTCCCCGACCACCTGCCACTCGGCATTGGTCGTGGGAGATTTCTCTGGGGGAGGCGTAGGTTCTGGGGCCTTCGCCTCCCCAGCCGCTCTGCCCTTCCTCTTTTTCGCCGGTTTGCCGGCAGGCACCGGTTTTGCCGGCGCGGCGGCTCCGCCAGCCGACGCCGGTTTTGCCGGCGCCGCGGCTCCTCCAGCCGACGCCTGTTTGGCCGCGGCCTGGGCCCGGCCGGACGGCCCGGGTTTAGGGGCGGCAGCGGCCGCGTACGAGGCCGCCTTCGGCCCTGGGGCCGTCCTACCAGCTAAGGGCGGGCGCAGGACCATACTCTCCAGGGCGGTGAACCGCGCCTGGAAGGCCGCCAGTTCCTGCCGAACCAGGTTCAGAACCTGGCTCTCCACTGGCACGGGCTCGCTTGCTGGCTGGCTGGCTGGCTGGCTGGCCTCTGGTGTCGCCCGCCCTTTGTCGGGGACCTTCAAGATGGCCAGGTCTGCTCGGAGCCTCCGGTTCTCCTCTTGGAGACGCTCCGTGGCCGCCGTCAGGCGGGCGACCTGCGCCCGCAATTCGGCCACTTCGCCAGCCGAAGGACCGGTGCAGTTGGCCTCCTCCGCTGCCGCCATGATGGAGGCCTTTGCCGAGACTATGGCCCTGTTTTTCGAAGTTTGTAACTTCTTCAGGGACACGTCCCGGATCGCGGCCTCCACGACCGCCGCAAACCTTTTCTTGCGGTCCGCCTCAGGACCGCCAGCCTCACTCGCCTCGTCGCTGGAGGGCTCCGAAGCGACCGCGTGATCGGTCCCCCCCTCCTTTGCGATCGTTCGCTCCGCCGCCTCACGGTCTGTGAGCCCCCTCCCTTTGCCTCGCTCTCGGGCTCCTCCCCGCCTACTGGTGGGGATTTTTCGAGCTGAGGCCAGCTCCCCGTCAGAGGACGACCCCTGGCCGTCCAATGACCTTGGCCGCTTGCTTCGTGCCTTTCTTTTTGTTGTTGCAGCGGCCATCTCCTCGTCTCGGCAAGGGCTCCCTGAGCCTCCCGAGCTCGCTCCTCCGGATGCGACGTCGGACTCCGACCCCGCATCACTCTTCCGTGAGCCTCCTCGGCTCTTGTTGCCGTCCATGACGGCATGCGGTTCATCTGCGTCGCACAGGCGCTCCGGGCTAACCCGGAGCTCCTTTTCTTGCGACGCAGGAGGTTGCTGTTGACGAAGGTCGGCGGTGGTCTGCCGGCCTACGGAGCTACTGTTGCCCCCCCCATATACAGTGGAGCTGCCTTCCGAAGAAGGACGGGATTGTGCCTCCTTGAGTAGGAGGTTGCCCGCCTGGGGATTCTTTTCCAATAGCTGACTTTTCATTTTGTTTTTCCTTTTAAGGGTGAGGTCCCTTGGACGCGCTAGTGACCGGATCCCCTCCGGCCATTCGTCCCATCGGCACGCTAGACCTTGGGATTGGGGTGATTTTTTAGAGAGGTTGTCTACCTCGCGGCCCGGGCCTCAGTGGCTCGGACCCCCGGTCCTGAACCCAGGATTACGGGGTGGCCGGCGGCTGGCAGAACCAACCACCGCCCCGACGTCCCCACGCTGCCGCCGGATGCCGGACAGACGCAGCGCGGACATGGACTCCTCCACCACCCACACTCTAGTGGGTGCAGCGGCGCGAACCGCCCCCCCCCCAGTCTACGCCCACTCACCTTCCTCTGTAAGCAGAGGGGGAGTAGACGTATGTAGCCCGGTTCCCTTCAACGACCATCAAGGATGATCGGTGATTGGAACCATGACCCTTCCCCGTTTGTTGAAGATTAGCCGCCAGCCCCAAGTGTCCACCAAAACTTGGTGGGCACTTGGAGCCGACGTTGCCCAGGGTGCGCCACGAGGAGGCTCTTCAACATGCACCCCTCTCACAGGGGCCTTACCACGAGCTCTTAACGCGATTCAATTTACGCTCAGGGATCGAGATGGCGCTAGACGACTTGTATAGCTCTGTCTCTTTCCAACAGCCTAAACTGGATCGCGTTAAGAGCTCGTGGTAAGGCCCCTGGATAAGTATTTGTAGCTTGAGCAATCAAACTTAACGTGAAGAAACTTCAGTTTATCTTATTTAGAAGCTAATTAATGTTCTAATACTACCTATATACACATAAATATGTCGGCTGTATACCTGCATAGTCATATATTGTTATAGCAGATCAGTTACAGAGAATAGTCAGCATGTGACGTCACGGTGTCCATGAGATACCTTTGTGTATGGCACGTGAGTTATGCTGTACCGCGAACAAACAAGTCTTATGTTGGTATAGTTTCAATATAAAGCAGGTACCCACTTTATATTATGTAGTTTAAGATTGCACAGAAGGTTTCGGACCTAATTTTCATTTTTCGTTGCAGTTCTAAGAGGCCATTATAGAATTACGGCGCGATATTATCTAGGTAATATCATCTTGTGCAAAAAAAAAGCACTTACCTAATAGTTTCAACTACTTAACTTAACAGTCAATGAGACAGGCCATGTTTTTCGGGACATTCCTATTCCTTAGTACCTATGGGGTGTTTTGTTATTTATTTGAGTGATAAACGTGATTACTGATCTCGATAACAGTCGGATCCAATCCAACGGATAAAACACCAACATTTATACCCTCTGTTGTGAAAAATACTTTATGTATTATATTAATAATATTATGTAAATGGTACACCACAGACTACCTACTATATTTGTCTCTCCTTCATTTTTAATCCATCCAAAGGTTGTCTTTAAAAGATCGCTCTTAGCGATAAGACCGCCCATTGTGTCACCCTTTATAAAATTTTATATATTTTTGTTCTGTACAATAAAGTGTAAGTGTAGTGTGTGTGAAAGTGGGTGTGTGTGTGTGTAAGTGTGTTTATGGTGTACAATAAAGAGTATTTTATTCTATTCTAAAACTCATTTCCTTAGTACAATAAAAAACTATTAAAACTTCTCTCTTTATCAGCTCTCGATCAACCAGTTCAAGATCTTTTGTGAATGGATCCAAATCCTAATTTAAACGATGTTCAACACACAATGTTATTACGAATCTTAGTTTTCGGAAATACGTAACATTTGGCCGAGTATTTAGTTAGTTTAGACTATTAGGAAGCGCGCGCTTGTGGTATTTATTACCATCTTTGTTTGTTGCTCTCGGTTGTTTATCTAAATGGTGTATCTCTGGAATTAATTCCTCAATCTTGGGAAATTCAAGCAGAAAACGCTTTACAAATGGAACATATTTACGTTCCTAGTCAAGTTACGCAAAACATAAATATGTTTTCTTCTTCCTGTTTTCTTCTAAAGATTTTATCTTACGCATTTTCTCTTGGCAGCTTTGCATCGGAGGGCATTATGCCCAAGAACAAAGTACGTTTCAAAATACTATTTTATAATTATGTGAACTTACGAATATAATTCAAATGTTACCTGCATTTCTACATTTTTTAATCCAGATTTGCTGTCGTGTCTTCAGCTCCCCACGGAGAACGAAGACATAATTAAAATAACGCAATCCTCTTTGACTCGCGTCTCTCAGCTTGCCTTTTCATTACGTTTCGTGCAAAAAATGTCTAATTAATGAAGCTTGTGAAAATGAAAGGGTTGTCTTCACATTTATGGCACTTCACAGGGATACATTAAATAGGAGGCAAGTTGCATGTTCACTAGCCTTAGGGGGGTTATTACCACCATGTGTGAACTATTTTCCGTTTGTATTGAATACTAGCTTTTACTAGCAACTTTCTTAAATTTTTTTTTCCGCAAGCACATTCTACAAAGTATTAGAAAACTTAAAAAAAAAGATGGATGAAGTCGGTAAAATCGTTCGCAAGTTATGACGTGACCAAGGGAAATAGGGATTCATTTATATATATATATATATATAGATTATTTGTATGGAAGGAACGCTTGATGATTCATTTTCCGATGAGCTAAATGTTTTGTACGAGACCTCGCCTTCGCTTAGCCCTTTTCCACCAGAGCTGCACTGTGCGAGGCCAGGAATGAAGTAATCTATTGGTGAGTATCGCACATATCCCTCGCTACGCATCCCCTTTGAAAATGCGCCCTTTGTGTATTTTTCTTTACAGCTATGGATTAGGTAGGTATACAATTATCCTAAAAGACAACACAAGGGACAACAAGTCTCGAATGACTAACGAATGAATAATACGATTAATAAAACACGTGAATATTGGCAGCGAAAGCTGAATTTTACTCCAGCATAGCAACCACATTTTTCACACTTTTTATCCATACCCGTTTGAAAATAAAAACGATTGAAGTGTTGGTATGTATGACTGTACATTGTATAACCTCCCTAACGAACCTATTAATGCGTACCGGTTTCACAAAGTGTTGTGAGATCAGAGGGGCAATTCTCGTAATTTTAAGAACGTTCACAGTCTGATCTCAGTCTCAATCTGTCAAAAATACCTCTAATTTCCCTACATTTTGACTAGTTTTTGAGTTTTGTTTGTCGCCGAGAAGAGACTGCGACTAGATTTTTAAAGTTTTAAATTACGAGAATTGGCCTTCAGTATGCGGTAGCAAGTTCGTTAACACATTGCAAATTGCTGTAGGCGAGCCCCTAAAATTTTAGATAAGTACCTAACATAATTTATTTTTTCTCGGATCGCTAAACGACTTTTTTTCAATCACCCCTGGCACACAGGGGTAATTGGAAAACGGAAATCTTGTACAGTTCAACAGCGGTGATTGAGCGGTTTCCAATTCTTATTTTGATGGTGGTTTTTTTTTAATGTTGCTATTCACATACTTAGTCGACATGAAGTTGTGGTAACATGTTTGACAAATTTTTGACATTGATTGTCGCTGAGATGATATTGCAATACGATTTTGAACGTTTTTTATTACGAGAATTGGCTTTCAGATGACGACATCTGAAGGCCAATTCTCGTGATTAAAAACATTGTTGTAAATGTGTTAATTCCTTAGTTAATCACGAGATTAACTAAGGAATAGACGTGGTTTCGAAGTAAAGAATCATTAATGGTCATAGTGAATTAGGGCCCTGGTGGTTAGTCTGCCTTATGAGTTTATGACAGCAAACAGTCTAAAACTTAAAACAACTTTTTTAACTAAAATGTTGCTCCTAGATAGTAAATATTACCAAAAAGAGTTGTAAATACATTATCAAAGCAAAGCTCATTACTCGAACGAATGTTTTCCTTGAAAATGCCATCTTATACCCAAAGAAAATATAAATAAATAATAAATAAATAAAAATAAAATAAAAATAAAAACTTTTTAATTCAGACTTTTTGAAATCCATAGAATGTTAGTATAATAAACTTGTGAAAAAACTTATGAAAAAACTAGTGTTAGTAGGAGAAAAAAACGGAGAAAACAAAATAAAATATAAAATAAACAGACATTTACTTATTTCCTAATGTGGGTATTAACCCAGTGCTGGACGTAACGCGTGTCCAGCCTATCCGCAATAACGGCCAGGATGCTGTTGGTGCTGGCGCGCAACCTGCCAAGCGCCGCGGCACATCGCTTGCGGAGCACGGCATGGAAGCCGTCAACGTGTGCGTCCGCAAACATGCCCGACGCACTGCACCAGCGCGGCATCCCCAACAACGCCCTGAACGCATTATTATATTGGACGCGCAAGGCGCTGAATGATCTTTGCGTATAATGAGCCCACAAGCAGCACGTGTATAATGATGAACAATGTGCTCTGAACAGTGTTATTTTCACTTGAGAATTACAACGCTTAAACCTGTGGGCTATCATGTTCGCTCTGACCGACAGCGCCCTACGCTCCCTGTCCATGTCCTCATCGTCACGTAGGAGATCAGTGACTATGTGCCCAAGATATTTAAAACAGGTGACCACATTCATGGGTGTTCCGTTCAAAGTCACGGGAGGAAACTGATCTGGTGACTTGGTACCTGCTTTAAATACCATGAGCTCACTTTTTGTGACATTATATTTGAGGCCATGACTAGCCGCGTACGTCTCACACACATTAACTAGTTTCCTAAGCCCACCGATCGTTGGGCTCAGCAGCACCATGTCGTCTGCATAACTCAAATTATTTACACAAATATTGTCTATGTGGCAGCCGACATGAATGCTGCTAAGCTCAACGATTAGCGCATTCACATATAAATTGAATAAAACTGGGGATGACAATCCACCCTGTCTTACTCCACATTGTAGTGTATACGGATCCGATAAGATGCCAGCCCACTTTACATAATTGACCTGACTCTGATACCAAAACTTTAGGATTCCAATTGTCTCACCAGGTAAATTGGTTTCCTTAAGCTTATCCCAGAGTTTATCATAAGTCACAAGGTCAAAAGCTTTAGAAAGGTCTAAATAACAAGCGAAAATGGGCGTTTTCCTACTCGTGTAATATTCAACAGTGTGCTTTAGGCTCAGTATAGCACTCTCTGTAGAAAGTCCAGCGCGAAAACCAAATTGAGCATCATGTAGGTGTATAAACTCTGTCAACTGAGCCTCAAGCACACTGTCTAAAACCTTTGCAATAACGGTGGCCAGCGAGATCGGCCTATAATTAGATTTGACCGAGCTATCTCCCGTCTTGTTTTTTATTATGGGAATAACTATTGTTTTCGTTAGCTCACTAGGTAGGTAGGAGTGTCCAATGCACATATTAAAAAACATCGACAGAAGTCTAAAGATGTGGGACCCTGCATTTTGCAGATGTTCGACGCTGAGCCCGTCGTGTCCCGGTGATTTCCCACCTTTCATATTTAATAAAATCTTTCGTATATCCTTAGCACTAACTTTTAGTCTGAGTTTTTCACACACGGGGTCAGCGTCCAGCATCCACTCGGAAGCGCCTAAAGGGGATTCCATGGTGAAGTGATCTTTGAACAAGTTAGCGATCATCTTTGCGTCGGTGACACCCTCCACACTCAAAGGAACGCCAGGCCTGATGTTCAGCTTATTGGTATGTTTCCAAAATTCCCGAAACTTATTATTCGAATGCAGTGTCGCCAGCCGATCCATCTTTATCTGCTCCTGGTGTTGTTGGCACCATTTAAGCTTAGCTTTGAAAATCTTTCTGCTCTGACACATTGCTTCATGAATGAAACCTGTTTTAGGTTTACCAAACAGTAACCAGTTCTGAAAATCAAGCCTGGCTACCCTATGAGCTTCGACAACATACTTATTCCACCCCATAACCTGTTTATTCCTGCCGCTCGTACCCACCCTATAGCTAGATTCTGAAGCCTCACCAAGCGCTGAGACAATATCAGTATACAAATTATCTAAGATTTGTCTATGTTCCACATTATAGCATCGTTTATCACAGCATTCTCCTAACTCCAATGGAAAGTCAATTTGTCTTAAAAATTTATTGCAAAGGTTTGTATACATACCGATTTGTTCTGGTTTTCTTTCACCCCAGGTCACTTTACTTTTAGGTACTACTGGAATCACATTTTTCGTTTGAAGTACACTCAAATTACACTTAACGGACACAGGATAGTGGTCAGACCAGTATACATTATAATCAACCCAAATGTCTGTAACAGAGGGCCACGCTGCACTAGTAACAACTATGTGGTCCAACCAACGCTTACAACCATGTGCTTCACTTACAAAAGTGTGCGTATTAGAGTCCACCCCACATTTAACAATATCGGCACATACCCAGCCCAGCTCATCACAAAAAGTGAGTAGCTCATTATAGAAGTTCTCATTTGGATGAGCATTGAAGTCCCCAAGAATGTAAACATAGTCTATACCACATTCTTCAATTATAGCATGTATAGCGCCCATGCACTGGGTTAACTCAGTCATATTTTCCGCACAGTCTGTAGGCATGTACACCGATACACACAGTATGGGACGATCACTAGTCACTATTCTGATTGCACATATCCTAGGGTTGTTACATTCAATTACCGTAACCGACGGGAACGAACTTTTACGCCACAAAATTGCCGTTCCTCCATGCGGTCTGCCACGCAGTATTCCAGCAGATGTGTCCACTGCTGAAGTTCCAGTGTAGCCAAAGTCAGGATTGATACTGCTGAGCCATGGTAAGTCATAAGGCAGTAGCCAAGTTTCCTGAAGAGCAATTATATCCGATTCCAACGTTAGACGCCTAACATCTTCAGTCGATCGCTTAACATTTTTACAGTTAAATGTAGTGAAAGTACACCTGGTGTTGTTATCATCCATTTAATTATTATGTGTTTGGTTGCAAAACATTTTCAACGCATGTAGTACCTTTCCCAGCGTTGCCACGACTAAATTCGACAAAACGACGATACAGGATACCATTGGGCCAAAAATTTTCATCCATAAACATGCTCAATCGGTGCCTCGGTACAGAAATCTTAAAGGCATTATAGTCTCTTTGAGACTTCATATTAATTTTCTGTAGGTGTATACGCAACTTTGTCTTACTAAATATATGATCAGAGATGTCACTTTCGGTAGTACTCTTATCCACGTTATAAATAAATAAAGGTACCTTAATATCAGCCGCCTTGAATTTTCCTTCAGGTTCAATGACTGCCGAACCTTGCCGTCCCACAAACTTATTTTTCGACCGATTTTTCTGAACAAGTGTCCATTCTTGTGTAGGTACCACCTTCTTCCATTGATTGGGTTTGTTGACTATATCAGAAAATGTCGTCGGTTTCGGTAAAGAATCCATATCTTGTGTCCTCACAGTACTTTCTTGTAACACAGATGCTTTGGTTACGTTGTTTACATGCGGGTACACCGTCATTTTTAAATGCGCATCGACATCAGTGGTATTGAGCGCACATAATGACGCGCACATAGTACTATCCACTTGCGCGCAGGCATCGACATTGGCTGTTTTAGACGCGCAGTCGTTATCTACAACATCTACTGAGCGCGGGCTGGACGCGGCAGAACCGGTTTCCTCATACCCACGCATATTAACACTTTTGTTCATTGATTTATTTACATTTGCTATATTAGATCTCTGTTCTAGTGACGATTGATCTATTCCTGATTTCTTAGATACATATTCAAGTCCCATTGGCCCACTGTCATAAGAATGACTATTAATAAGATGCGCACCTCTTTTCCTGTTCACATTGCTTTCAAAATAATTAACAATCGATGCCTGTTTCAAGTTTTCTACTTCACTTTTTAACGAGTTGAAAGTTTCCATTGATACGTACCCCTCTTGCATGTTCTCTATATCACTACGCAATAGCAGTAGGTCTTTTAAAAGCCGCGTTACATCTACATGATCAAACGTAATGGGGGGTAGTTTATGCAGATTGCGGGCCACGAAGATAGGGATAATTTCAGGATCGGTGTTCTTCAGCAATGTTAACACGTCTTCTACATCCCTTTGAGACTTCCCCTCACGTTTGCGAACTTTCATACGAAGTGTTGTAGGCAATGGATTGAAAAGAAGTTTCTTCGCCTCCTGTATTTCTTTTGCAGAGAAAGCACTTCCACATATTCTCACTAAACTTTCTTCGTCCATAACATCAATTTTATTGCTCACAAATGCTAAAACTTCGTTTATAACGATGTTACACTTGGCTCATTTTACAATATCTGATTCCATAGTTCAAGTACACAGAGGCACAATAACACTTCCGTACGCTACGGCGGCGCTGCGCGACTGAATAAATAAATAAATAAATTACAAGCCAAAATTTAATATAAAGCAAATTCCCTTGAATCAGTATAGATTAAAGGTAAACAAAAGGCACTTGGGGAACGCCGAAGCGGCAGTGGAAAACTTTTTCTTCGTTAAATATTTTTTTTAATTATTCTTTGACACTATTAGGAGCTCTTCGCTGCTATAATATTCCACAATCTGGGGGGCTATTCTCGTAATTTTAAGAACATTCACAGTCTGATCTCAGTCTCAATCTGTCAAAAATACGTCTAATTTCCCTACATTTTGACAGGTTTATGACATTTGTTTGTCGCCGAAATGAGACTGCGACTAGATTTTGATCGTTTTAAATTACGAGATTTAGCCAATTCTCGTAATTTTAAGACCGTTCACAGTCTGATCTCAGTCTCAATCTGTCAGAAAATACTTCTAATTTCCCTACATTTAACAAGTTTTTGATATTTGTTTGTCGCTGAGATGAGACTGCGACTAGATTTTGAACGTTTTAAATTACGAGAATTGGCCTTCTGTTCTTAACTTTGGTGTCAAATACAGCTGCCGAAATGTGCTCGATACGACCTTGGTGTAACTAACTGTGTGACGTGTGACCCCTTTTTCTAAGATATCAAACGGTATAGAGACACGACATTTCATCTCCGGAATTTACTATCTGAGTTATTGGAAAAACAAATTGAACGCATCGTAATCCCCTGAGACTATAACTTTTACTGAGAAACAGTAAACCATAGACGTACGAAATGCTATACGATATCATACCTCACAATATCAATATCCCATTGGGAAATAGGCTGTCAATATATATCAACAGAGTAACAGGCTGTAAGTCATGAACCGTGAACAAAATACCAACCATTACATAACTAAACCATAACTCTAGACTCCTACATCATAGTAATCCTCGTTAAGCTTTACTGACTCCATAAGTAAGAAATATCCGCAGACGCATCCATTTATATAAAAGGACTACTTTTTATATAATATCATAGAAATGTTTCTGTATAAAGGAGTAATTTCATTCCGAGTGCAGTTTTACTTTAATAAAGCTCCTCATATAAAATGTATGAGATGAGAACATATAGCCACATACAATTCGCAATTTATCTGTAAGTTGGAATTGTATGGCGAATAAATTACCTACAAAAAAGAGTACTCCCATTTGAAACGCACAGGGGCCATCCAAGACAGCACTCAAGAGGTAAATAATGGCGGAGATAGCGCTGAAATCTGGACGAATTCGTATCCCTACGGATTTACCAACCAACTACCTATTTATCGAAGGAAAAAAGCCAAACACCCTCTGCACATAAAGGGCACTTAAGTACAAGATGGTGATAGCAAAGCCTTAAAGTAAGTCTCACTAATAGTAACGCAAACTAATACAATCAAGAAACCAAACCGTTTCACTAAATTGTCTTCCTTGGGGAATGAAAAGGCAAAATAAATCAACAAGTTGACAAAAGCTGGGGGAGACGGACAGATAGCTGTTTCTTTTTATTTTGGGGTTATTTTGTAACCGAAATAAATTAAATGAGCGAACCACTGCAAGTTACTGAACAACACCAAAGAGAACACAGAAAGTACCTTTGAAGGACTTTTTTCCTTTATTACCACGCTGACGATCGTATGCTAACCAACATATAAAACAACACTCAATTATTTTATGAAAAGAATAGACACCTACCTGGTTTGCTGGTATATGCTGTATGCACAAAACTAGCTCACAGTAGCATAACTTTGAAACCCAATCCAAATCACGCCACGAGTCTTGGTAGCGGCTTGAGGCTTTAATACCAAAGTTACGGTCAGACTAATCCGAAGCTAACAAACATTCTTGTCGACCAAGACTGAAATTATTATGTATATCCAAGTAAGTATCCACTAATAACTTCTTAGATGACCAATACCTGTCATCGGTGACATCGATACTTCAACGTGTAGTAGCCATCAAGTCGTAAATATAACGTTATCGGCATACATTGCCGAGGCTTCAGCAGTTACATGTTTTATGGCCAACTGAAGGTAATACATGTCATGACGTATAAAATACTTATCTGTCCCGAAAGAAATTCCGAATATTCATGGCACTATTATGTTTTGTTTATGACTGGTCCCGAGATACACAGTTTTTTTACGTAATGGCAAGTTTTCTAAACATTTATGAAAAGTAGTGACACGTTGGTAAGAGTAATGCATGCAGCACAGACGTCGTTAATGCAGATATTTTGCTTTAGTAAATAAAAACAAAAGAGACTTCAACGTTAAAAGTTTAATTAAATATGTTATTTTTCATTCCAACTTAAATTTAACTTAGTAGTAAAGCGGAGAGTTTAGGTAAATTATTCTAAAAACGTTTCGAAACTTCTTCCTATAAACACAAAATTAACTATCCCTAATCCTAATCTCCGAGTGCAACAAACTTTTACCAAATTGAATTTGTTTATATTTCACGTATAAAAAGTCTTTTTTTACACCCATAGCCGGCAAAACATAAATTAAAATAACACGTCCATAAAAAGGAAAGTCCATAAAGGGCAGACAATGAAATACGCTTGCTAAATACATCACCGACAATCATAATAAATCTTATCTAAATGCTCATAAGAAACTCAAGAATAAATTTATTGCGACGTTAAACATACATATGTGCGTTTTATATGAGTGTACAGTGTCGCTGAACTCTGAATTAATCCCTTAATGGTGTCACATGATGTTATTATCGTGTTTCCCCAAATATGTGAGAATAAATGCCTGAAATACGAAGACGCATTACAACTTACATGTTGCACGCCAGCTAGCTAGTTGCGAGAAATGGAATACTAAAATACTCGTATATGGGTACAGCGTGTGAAAAAAAATAAGTCGCCTGTGTGTTCGAGTCTGATATCCATTTTTTCTGTTGATTTTCCTCTCAAAGGTAATTTTGACCTGCAAAAAATGTCACGTTCTTATATACCATTGTTGGTTTACTGCAGTTACAAAAGAAATGGTCCATACAGTAAGTAATGTGAGGAATTTCGCTTTGATAAACTTGCTTTTGTGTTTATTTAAGAAACTATAATGATGTTGTACAACACATGAACCAATGTACATACATTACACCTCATCTTTTTTAGGGTTCCGTAGCCAAATGGCAACGGAACCCTTATGGATTCGTCATGTCTGTCTGTCTGTCTGTCTGTCTGTCTGTCCGTCCGTATGTCACAGCCGCTTTTTTCCGAAACTATAAGAGCTATACTGTTGAAACTTGGTAAGTAGATGTATTCTGTGAACCGCATTAAGATTTTCACACAAAAATAGAAAAAAAACAATAAATTTTGGGGGTCCCCATACTTAGAACTGAAACTCAAATTTTTTTTTTTCATCAAACCCATACGTGTGGGGTATCTATGGATAGGTCTTCAAAAATGATATTGAGGTTTCTAATATCATTTTTTTCTAAACTGAATAGTTTGCGCGAGAGACACTTCCAAAGTGGTAAAATGTGTGTCCCCCCCCCCCTGTAACTTCTAAAATAAGAGAATGATAAAACTAAAAAAAATATATGATGTACATTACCATATAAACTTCCACCGAAAATTGGTTTGAACGAGATCTAGTGAGTAGTTTTTTTTTAATACGTCATAAATCGTAACGTAACGGAACCCTTCATGGGCGAGTCCGACTCGCACTTGGCCGGTTTTTTTTAAAGTAGTACGCACCTTGTTCCCTTTTGCAGACCACCTTTATTCTTTCTCACTTTACTTATCTACTTATGAATAGGATAGGTTCATGTTGAAGATAAATTAACCTGAAACATTAAAAAAGAACAAAGCAAAATAATAAACTGATAGGAATTTCTTCAGATAGGTAGGTACTACAAACAGTTTTAAAAAAGCTTGATCGGGTCCATATAGCCTATCTGCCGATCTCACCATCATCTGCCTAGCCTTTTCCCAACTATGTTGGGGTCGGCTTCCAGTCTAACCGGATGCAGCTGAATACCAGTATATTATGACGTCATTTGTCATAATTAAAACTATTATTATTCCTCCTTTCTGGCTGTGCTGTTATCAATTACGCATAAATAATGATTTAAAGTGCTTTGCCGCGCGTGTTGATTGTTTTGTGGAACTACGCTTTTAATAAACAACGTTAAAGATACTGCAAAATGAGTTAATAATACATGGAGCGACTGCCTATCTGACCTCCACAACCCAGTTACTGCGTAATACGATACCCCTTGGTGAGACTGGTTGTCAGACTTTCGGGTTTCTGACGACCTATCTGCCGATCTATTCTCTATAAATCTCACCATGAATTTTTACAGAATAGATCGGCTGTAACAATACACGTAGCGGAATAACTCGCTTTTCTTATTCAGGGTAAATGAGTGCAGTATTAAATAAACAAATGAAAACAGCTACCTAGGTTTGTTGAATGATGCAAGCATAAGCAACATTTCACTCTGAAACTCTGAACTGAACGCAGGCCACGCATTCACTCGACAAAAAAAAAATCATGCCGCGCCGTAACGAACCAAGGCCGACGTATTTAATAAACACATTCCCCGCGTACTTGTGTACAGCTTTGGTACAATAAAAACACTCTAAATTAGATTTTGATGGTTTTTCGCGCACCTGCTTAGCTACTTAGCGCACAGCTGCTTGTGTACTTAGCTCACACGTGTTATGGAAGGTTAATAAGAACGCTTAACAGGTGTTTTATTTCGGTAAACAATTATACAGGAAGGTATTTGTTTTCCATTATATCAGGTAAACAAATGATGCTACGCAGGATCTCTTTGTCCGTAACAATGAATAAGGAGTAGAATATTATCAAGAAACATAGCAGAAGCTTTAATGGTGATAAATAAAAACAAAAGGATTGGGTATTATCGGAAGCTGCGAGCCAGTCACAAAGCCTTAAAATCCAATAAATCAGTTCTGGGAAGCTTTGTTTCCAGGTTCGGGGAATATAAAAAGTTCCGACACCGGAAATGGTTATTATAGTTACGGATACGGATGTGGGTATGGGTGATCTTATTGGCTGAGTGACAAAGCCGATACCATACATTTTATAACAGCAAAAATAGCCTACCATGTTTTCTTCTGTTTTAAATAAGTTATGATACAGCGAAGAACCTTTTCATTTTGTTTGGAATAATTTAGAAGAACGCCTTCCATTGCCTAAAGCTTATTGGATGTAAATTTATTCAAAATCCCTGGAGCGTTAAGTATCTACCCGGCAGCAATAATTGTTAGAACGGAAGATGTCTTGTCGTAAATATGATTCGACAGCATTTCCTGCCTCGTTTACCTACTAAGAAGTAATTCCTATCTAAGAACAGCTAACGAGAGTAAATTACAAATATAATTAATCAGGGTTCTAGACTGCAGTAACAGTCTCTTGTTCTTTGACGCTCGCTCTATTCCTTCCACTAAGTACGTAAAACAAAAGGCCTCGCATACAAATTCGACGTGTTTCAGTTCATTTGTAGTTAAGACCCTAAGTCTTAGGGTCTTAACTACAAATGAACTGAAACACGTCGAATTAATTAGTAAGTGACAAGTGCAGTTTGCAGGTTAGTAGTTCTTAGGCCCTAAGAACTACTAACCTGCAAACTGCACTTGCAGACGCACTTGCGACGTGTTTCAGTTCATTTGTAGTTAAGACCCTAAGTCTTAGGGTCTTAACTACAAATGAACTGAAACACGTCGAATTTGTATGCGAGGCCTTTTGTTTTACGTACTTTACGTGTTTTACGTATTTGTAGTTAAGACCCTAAGACTTAGGGTCTTAACTACAAATGAACTGAAACACGTCGCAAGTGCGTCTGCAAGTGCAGTTTGCAGGTTAGTAGTTCTTAGGGCCTAAGAACTACTAACCTGCAAACTGCACTTGTCACTTACTATGCATTTGCCCAGGCATGGCTCAGCTATGGGGTCATGCTGTGGGGTAACAGTACAGATTCACAAACCATATTTATTTTACAAAAGAAGTTAATTCGAATAATAACCAACATAGAACAAACAGATAGCTGCAAACCACACTTCCAAAAACACAAAATACTCACACTTCCCTGTTTATATATCTTAGAGTTATGTAAATTTGTCAGAAAACACCCAGTTTTGTATACCACTTGCGAAGAAACACAAACAAGATACACCTTTCGAAACAACAAAAACAAAATAAACATACCTCAATCCAGACTTAAAATGCACTCAGCCAGCTCTTTAGTTATGTCCATAAAAATATATAATAAATTGCCAAATGTCATTAGAGAAGTAAACAAAACAAATACATTTGTTAACAAATTGAAACAATTTCTGGAATCCAAGTCATACTACTCAGTTAAGGAGTTTTTAGATGACAAATCGATTGCAAAATAAAATTATCTATATATCTCGTATACACCAAACATTATGAAATATGTATATAATACTCGTATAATATGGAATATAGAAAATCTAATATAGATATGAATATATGAATACATAAATAATAACATAACTTTATAATAATGAAAACAGTTTTAAGAATTACAAAATAATTACCTGCATATTCTTACGCAATACATAAAATAACTTATATACTATACCTATATACACAAAACATACATACATACATACATAATTATAACCCAATTAAGCACACGTAATAATATTTAATTGTCTGAATTGCCACTTAGCTCCCTTCCTCTCTCCTAAATTTTTGCTGTACCCGACAGGGTCCATATTGATCTTTTACCTTGTATATACCATCTATGAAACACATATGGAATGCAATAAAGATTTGAGTATTAAGTATTGAACTACAACAACATCGCTTGGTATTGTCATCACGACTAGGGGTACAAAGGCTTCCCGAGTCCGTATCACCTCAAGTGGCCGATAAAAAGCTTCAGGCGATAAGGCCTGCATTTGCGACGCAGCTGAAAGACTGCACTGCTTTTATCCTTGAGCATACTTTGACGGTAAAATTATTACGGGTTATAAGGATGGAAAACGAACGAATAAGTCCCTAAGGAAGTAGGCAGACTATCTTGGTTTACCACCACGGTTTATCTGTTTGTTTGTTCTTTTAGCTTTGCGATCTGTCTGTTTTAAGCTAATTTTATGTAAGTATGTTGTCAATCCGAGCAAATTATTATTTTTAACCGACTTCTAAAAAAGGAGGAGGTTCTCAATTCGGATGTTTGTATTTTTTTTTAATGTTTGTTCGCGCATAACTCTGTCGCTTGCCAAGCCATTTGAAAAATTCTGGTCTCATAGAAATTTCATCAAAAAGGGTTCAGTAGTTTGGTTTTTAAACCAAAATTACTGGTAAAAATTACAACTTAAAAGTTAAAAATAAAAACGTTTGCAAAAAAAAACAACCGACTTCCAAAAACGACACTACAAAGTGAAAAATAACTTTAATTTCGAAGTCTGTGGCAAACAACGAAAATGCAAACCCAACGACAACGTCCTATTTAGTTACGCTTGCGGGTGCAGTTTATAACAGACCCACTTTATCACTTGAGTTCAGAGCTCCGGGAAAGGTCGTTTTGCCGACATATGTAGACCTCCATGTATCTTCCGCTTTAACGCCTCTGTACGCACACTGTATAAAAAGGAACATATTTTTTTGATGAACAAATCTCCGGCGGTACAAAATGGCGAATTAGAATATTACCGGTGTCGGAACTATTGAATTACGTAAGTTAACTGATTACGTAAAGCTTCCTCGTATAGATTTATTGAGTTAACTAGTAGTAGTTAGTTGACTTAGTAAATGTGGCTTTTGACTCAAGGAAAACGGTTCGACTTCAGAAGAAAGGTACAAATATCTTCGTTCTTTAATGAAAATGGTCTTAGAAAAATAGAGACGTAGGTGTTTCAGAGCGCAGACATACCTAATGAAAGGCACCGTTCTAATTCGCCCAACATAAACCATTTAGTTATAGCTAATACTTTTTTCTCATTTCAGTGGCTACTAGTACAACATAATTTAAGATTAGTAGTCGGTAAAAAAATACCGTAATTAGGTTCGTCCTCCGTTGACTGAAGAACCAATGTGTGACGTAATTGGACACCTAATTGTTTTGCACGATATATCCGTCGGTCATTTCCTTTTTGTGTGTAGCTTTATCCTTTAAACCCGGATTACATGAGCTGCGGATGTATGTAATCTACATTCGCAATTTATTTCCTAAAAGTGTAAACAAATATGAGTTTATGGAAAAATAACTTAAATTCCTACACGATAAAGTTCAGTTTACGTTACAACTTCAAACATTTTTATAACTTTTTCAATAGTGCTAGTCACTCTGAAATCAACTTAATTACTATTACAATAAAGTTGATATTTCTTTAACTTGAAAAAACACCAATTTGAAACATTAGTTCGAATAGACTTTAGGTTATTATTGACATGAACGCTCTACTGTTCATTTTTATTGTGAATAGAAATGAATTGAATTTTCTCATTGCATCCCTTGAATATTATGTTATTATTTACCTAAAGCAGTAATTTATTAGAAGCTACATAGCTTATTGCGACTTTTCCTATCCATCTATATCTGAGAAAAAATTTCGAACCAAAGTCTCGAGGTGTCTGCTTCGAGTAGATATCTCACTGATTAGTATTATTCTGCAGAGCACTAGAAGCAAGCTATCGGTGCCGTCTTATATCCCCGGGGCACCACACCGGGGTAATCCCATTATTATGTACCTATCTTCTCTGCTGCTCCGTCTGCATATTGCCGATATGATACCCCCAAAGAAAATAACTCTATCTGCCCTAGATATGTAATCCAGTGTTCACACCCTATTTTTTATTCGCTCCACGTGTAATTAACTACAGGGTTTTATTTTCATTGAGCGGCGAAGGTTTTTCCTAACCAGTGAATATATGGCAGTTTGTTGACACACTTTGTAGCGTTATCAGGGGTGTTAACGGTAAATGATGCTATATATTTCACAATTAGTAAGTTGTACATTACTGAAATTATGGAACAACACTAATTTTCTAAGAACTCTCGGCCATTTGAACATCCGCTTGCTTAGCTAGCAGGGGCTATTCCCTGAATCTTAAGACACTGTGGACCCCAATCTAGGGTAAGTTCCTCATTCATTTGGTAATTATAAGAGACCCTCTGCGCTGGACAACCTATGTCAATTATCATCACCCATGTAGTATCTGATTTCGCGGGTATGTCGGACCACGCCACTATAGGTTGCCGAGTGTCCAGGATACTGAAATATGTATGTATTGCTGCTGCTGCATCCGGGCTGTACAAGACCTTACTGTGTATTATAGGCCATATAGTTCGCTATATTGCCTATAATATAGTATATAATATAATACGCAGTGAGGCCTAAAACACTAGGTAAAAAAATGCGAGCCATCTGCTAAGATAATTATTTTGCCTTGTTTTCTCATGTGTCTGTTTTATGCTCACGTGTCACATACATAACCTCATACTGCATCAGTCTCTTTGCCTGTAAGCATCTGCGATGTGTTGAACTGCCGCCTATCCTGCTCCTTACACCGTTCCTTGGTTGCTAAAAGGGCAATAAAGCTGGACACATCGCACACTGCCTGCTGCTTTCGCACCGCAAGTAACGTGCCTTTCAGGGTTCTACGTCTGGGCTAAGGGCAGGGCCTCTATAATCTACACGCTTCTCCGGAAGGCGCGCTGCACGCGTAGATCTGTGCGCTACCAGCGTCCTGCACGCATAGTTGGATCTGTGCACTACCGGCGTCCTACGGCCTGCTATTTGCGCCCGTTGTCTGTGCTCCTGCCAAAGGTCTGACCGGCCTACGGTGCTGGTAAGCCCTCCAGCCTCCCGTGGAACCAAGGTCGGTAACTTTCTCATTTTACACATGTGATAGTGCTCAGAACAGTGTATCAGTGTGACCTTACCCGCGACCTAGTCTAATTCTGAGGAAATTGTGTATGAACCCTACTAACAATACGTGTTTCTCTCCCAAGTCGTTACAACTTTGCTCAGCTAATTAATGAAATGTAGTGATCGGAGAATATATATCCGGCGGTTTGTTATGCTGTCAAACTCAGCGGAGCACGAAAATAATAAATAATAAGCCTATGTTCTAAAAATTGTGTGTTTGTACCTCCTACATACCTACGATTGTACATTGAATACCTAAAGGATTTCATCTTGTGAAAAGCTCTAGAATGAACACATTTATCACGTACAAAAGTCTTTTAAGTACCTTGTTATTTGTTTGGTTCTAAGAACAAAAAACCTTTCAAATAATGCCAAACACGTTTTCATTAGGTATATTGTATCTACCTACCTACAATACAATTATATTGAATGAAGCTTATTAGAATTTAAACATAACGAGTTAATTTACTCGTAACTCTCCATAAAAATACAATCCCTGTCGAAAAAGTAAAAAGTAAATTAGTCATAAAAGAGAATACTCAACCAGACTAGCACTAAAACCCGAAACGATTTATAATAATGATATCTTTCCTCGAGTCGGCGATGTTTTATTGTGCTTGACTGCGAGCTTCTTAGCTACAAAGACATTTGTGAATTGTATTTGACACGTTACTTGATATATATATATATATATATTCATTGTGAAACAAAGTTGTGTATCATCAAATTAATGTTCTTGGAATCTTTGTTTCCTTATTATTATGATTCCTGTAACACAAAAACATGTTCCTGAAACAATGTTGTGCTAAGTGCAATTTTGTTTCCCAAAGAAGACGAGGATTAACTTTACTAAGTTAAAATCACGATGAAAATACTGAACATACGGTTTACTCTACATTGCATTGGATCCAATCTCGTACTAACCAGCTAAGATATTATTTCAGTAGTTTACTGAAAATCGACATCGGTGGTGCAACGAACACACAAATATTATAATGTGCTTAACCTAACTAGGTAGGTACCACAAACACATTCATTCATTTGAAAATTCAATTGGTAACGCCGGAGCATTACCTAAGGGTAAGCAGGAAGTTGGCGACGAAGTACTTGGGTAGCCGCACCTTTGTCTGTCATTTACGAGTAGTTAAATTGACCACACATCCAATAGGGAGCAGTAATCCTATACCTGAAGGCCAATTCTCGTAAATAAAACGTTCAAAATCTAGTCGCAGCCACATCTCGGCGACAAACAAATTTCAAAAACTTGTCAAAATGTAGGGAAATTAGAGGTGTTTTTGACAGATTGTGACTGAGATCAGACTGTGAACGTTCTTAAAATTACGAGAATTGCCCCTCTGATCATGCCCAGACGGTCCTACTATCCTACCTATGTGGCTTTTAAGAATAAGAATAAATTTATTTAGCTAAGTTTACATTCGATTGGATTTAATTCCTAGACCTCACGCTAGGATTTCCTGTGTTGTGAGATCCAAGATCCTTCGTTCCTTTAACAGTTTTATTTAATACTCGCAAGGTACATTTTTAAAACTTAAAAAAGGTATAAAAAGAGCGTATGTATACATGGTGGTGTGATTTGTGTCAGTTGTGTTGGTGTTGTAATAGAGTGTCTACTGTCTGTATGAAGGGTGGGAATTTTTGGGGGACTGTCTTTTGTAATTTAGACGTTTGAAAAGTGCTAGTTCTCAGCATGATTTGAATAAATGACTTTTTATTTTGATTTTATGCTAGTACGTATGTAAGCGAGTGTTATGTATTTTTGAATTGTCAATCTGTGTGAGTTTTTACTTATACTATGAAACTTTCTGTCATATCGTAGTCCAGCGTAAGAAGCTAATTTGTTAACGTCACTCTACATTTTTTAAGAAATTAATTTTACATATACACTAGTGATTGACTAAATCGGATAGTTATCGATGCTCCCATTTATTATTGTACTTTAAAAAAATTTGGGGTTCTGAAAATAAAATAAATAAAAACCGATATGTCCAGAAAATATTATAAATAAAAAATAGCAAAAAAAAATTGTAAATATGTTTTTTTAACATTATTTTAGATCTTCTCAAGGGTCTTCCAACCGGATTTAAACGTCATCTTTTTAGGTTTTCCAGCTGGGTTAAAACGGTTGACAAATTGTAAAATTAACTATACATATATTCGTTGGATAATCGACATTGTTGTCGATAGCCTACGTTAGTGGATCTACACAGTCACATCACTAGCTGGCCGCAAGAAGCAGCGGCCGTACCATGCAGTATCGTTAGTAGTATCGTTTTGTGACTTTTACATTGCTTGTCTAGTCACTTAGTGACATTCTTAGGCAGTGGTTAAGGAGCAATGTATTAACTACGAAAATAGTACTGTCAGTCGTTGTTATATTTGAAAACAAAATCACCGTAGTAAAAGCAAGAAATATTTTACAATTTGTTGTTTTTCATGATTTTAGAGACAAATATAGTAAAATACTTATATTTATATATGGTAAGTGATTCCATGACTTACAAAGTTTTGGTTTTGGCTTCGGTTTTTACAAGAAACCACTGAACAACACGACATTCGTATATTTTTTGACGGTCACGGTCGAAAGCGCACTCGTTCGCGGAGACGGCCATTTGCCCAGTGCATTACTCAATAAAAGTATTATTTGTATGGCATCACTGATTTATAATAAATTGCCCGATGACATTAAGAAGTTACCTACTCATCTATTTAGGAAGAAATTATACAAATTCCTAATTATTTTTTTTCATTAACAAGACTACTTCAAAAAAAAATAATACATGTGTTATTTTTTTGTTTGTTCAGTTTTTTAAGTGAGTTGTTTTTGATTTCATGAAATCAAAAAAAAATCAAATCAAAATTACGAGAATATACTAACATACATACATACTTCTAAAATAAATATCACTAGAATGATAATAATTATATGATACTCAAAATAATAAATACATACACAACTATGACGAAGTGGACAGATAGTGATCTTTTACTCTTCTTTTAGAAACTGCAACAGTTTGGCAGTCCCTAATGTCAGGCGGCAGTGAATTTCACAACCGCACCGCGTGCACTGTGAAGAAGGACTTGAGAAGGTTTTTAAAATGCGACTTGCAAGGTGTATCTGAAGGATGGGCGTAGGAAAAACGCAATATCCATACATTTTTTCTAATTAAGCGACTTATTTTACGCATAATTCATTAATATTCCTCGTTGGGCAGCTATTGACTGCAAAAATACGGGAACCCGTGTGCCAAAGATATTAAAAGATGAAAATTATGGGGGAAAGCTCTCCGAAAATGAATTGGAAACCCGATATTTCGTCGGGACTGTGTGCTATCCTTTTTATACCTAAAGACTTTATGGCAGAAATTTTAATACAGGTAATGGTCCCAAGACAGGACTTGTGGTGTGATATTACGTAAATTATAGTAAAGGTGAGTGTTATCATATTAGATCAGAGCTACAATTAACAAGTTTTTCAGTCAGAAATATCATCTTCGAGCCGTTTTCAACTCAGATCAGGTTATTCTTGTCGTACGCCTCCAGTCTTCACCAAAAAATGAATTTCAGGTTAACAAACACAAAATAACCTATAGATTATAAACATTCATAGTTTATTGTTTTTTCCACAAAAGCTGCTTTTTTACCAGTGGTAGATGCTTCCCTTTTTATTGCTCGTCTTTTAATAGTGCTACATTCGAAGTCTCATAAATATTTATTTAGTTTTCGTTTAATTTGTGATAGATACAAGAGTAAAAATAAACAAAACAATAGCGGTTTGTAGACGTTGAATAGTGCTGCCACCTATGACGAGCTTTCAGTATTTTAACTCTATTGTGGTCTGAAAATGACAGCACTTGATACGAAACACAGTTTGACTAAGTGGAAAATTTTCCATTTCATCACTTTGCTCAGTCCAAATCCAATTTAAATAACATCTAAAATAAAATAGAGCGTAAATAGAATGCATCACAACTCACAGATGACAACAGAATTTCTTGTTGACCGTTTTTCTAAATGGTGTCAGCCTCATTAGTCGAGCACCTAATTGATAGTCTATAGCCCAGTTCCAGACATCTGTAAAGCAGTTCTCGAGAGGTGAAGCGAGAAAAAGGCGGTCACTTCACTCCAACGATTTTCTAATGATATGTCTGAATTATTTAAAAATATTCATAAAACATAAAGAGCTGTTCCTGGATACATTTCTTACGAAAAATTGTAGAGTATAAATCAAAGAAAATTGTCTTTGTTCTTGTAAAGTTTAGCTCACTGCTTCTGTGGCGTGAAATAAGTTTTTTTATTGGTTTCGAAACTACTCGAGACTGAGATTACATAATGGCATCTTAATACCTTATTAAAGTACCAATACCCTACTGATATAATACATGCGAAAGTGTGCTTATCGGTGCGTATTTTGTCATTCTTCCACGCAGCAACACACCGACGTCAATTTTTTACGAGAAGGTTTTGATGCACCAATCCTGTCGAATACACCGCGGGAGCAAGGCCGCGATCAAGAGTTAAACTGTATTATTTTTGCTTGATACAAAAACCATATCAGACGAAAAAAAAACACTGGTCCAGTGCGTCTCGCATCCAGCGGGTTCCCGCAGCCTTCACAAGACCATCGGTCCACCTTGTGGCTACGTTTTGGGGGAGGCCTTTGTCCAGCAGGGGGTCTTGTGGCTGAAATGATGATGATGATATTCACACAGGTAATACATCAGTTTAGGGAGACCAGGGTTAAAAGTGCCGGGGGAAAGTTGAATCGCTTGGTTTTACATTGAATAAAAACAGAAATGAATTTAACTAACCCATAAAATGAGTTTTAAGTCTTTGTGTGATTCAATACTGTGCCATTGCTGACGTGCCTGGCTTCACAAATGCACCCCACCTTCAACTTTAGACGGTAATAATGTAATTCGAATTCATAGCGCGTCAGCAAACAGCATAATCACGTATGCACACTCGTTATTAAATTGTAGTTGCGTAAGATGTATGTAATATCACGTCTAACTCGTGCCCTAGGATATTGGAAATTAATACTTATATATGCGTATAATATGGTCGGCTTTCTGTGTGCTCAGATGAGACTGAATCAATATTTAGAATATACCTAACTACTAACTTTGTCGTAAGAAGGTACGTAGTTACAGTTAATTGTACGTATGTAAGTTGGCTTTAATAAGTTATTGCTTAAAGCAATGCAAATTCACGAATGCTTGCACATGTACCTGTAATTACCTACTATTCCCAAGTGATAACCTGCCATTACCGCCGCCATACATCACATTACGAAGCTTAATTAATGTTCTAATACATAATGTAGCTATGTTCATGTCACTTCAGGTATTGGTCCGTTACAAGGAATAGTTGGTCTGTTAGTTGTGACGTCATCACATCTATGAGATAACTTTGTGTGCAGCACTTGAGTTATGCTGTAGTACGAAGATGAGTGAACAAACAACGAGCTCGTTCGTTTAATGTCAAAGGGAAGCTAGATTTAAAACTTGTTTTTAGGTCTCATGGAGATAGGAGGATTTTAAAGGATAGACGATCGAGAGGTATTGAGTGCTTAACTTCGGAAATTACATCATACCACATATTATCACGTGGTTCCTGGAAAAAAGCTTTTCGTTCATATTAAAGGCATCTTCATTATGAAGTCAAAGCATGTCGTCTCATATTGTGGCCGCCAACCGGTTCCACTTTGTTAACTTAGTTAGAAGAGAATCGATTTCTTATAACAGGTCTCGACCAACTTAGCTGGTGAGGTAAAAGTATTATCCGATATATGATATGTATTTCTCATTTAAAAGTAAAGTCAGCAAACAGTGATTCTACGTAAATATATGTACTACGTAATACTACGAGCTACAGCTCGGACTAACCAAACATTCTGAATGTTTGCTTAGCTCAGAGTATTTGGCAGAGCGCTTCTAGTATTTATTACAGCTTTTCTTTGTTTTTTTTCTCTCAGTTCTGTATCTAAATGGTGGATCCATTTAGATACAGAACTGAGAGAAACAAACAAATATAAGCAACAAAATGACAAAAACAACAACAAAACAAAAACAAAACAAAACAAAACGATGTAACAAAATGATTCGTAAATGTTGCGAATTTATATGAATATTATTGAGTTCCAAGCAGAATCGATTCTATTTGCTCTGTGAGCAGGTTAGCTTTACTCGTAAACATTATCTGCTTAGCCTTTTCCCAACTATGTTGGGGTCGGCTTCCAGTCTAACCGGATGCAACTGAATACCAGTATTTTACATGGAGCGACTGCCTATCTGATGCTGGGCTTGTACAGACGCCTGCACATCAAGCTACAACAATCTTTCCTTTAATAGATTTTCAACTTTATCGGTAAAGCATTAGGTTTAAGGTTGACCGGGAAAATTTGACAGTTTCGGGTAGGTTGATGTGCTGGCACCTGTACAGTCAACTGCACGTCGGTGACTTGATCTGCTTAGGGTAGTACAGTTTCAATGTCGAGGCCAGCGGGGTGATTGCGTAACACACTATCAGTAGCAATGGCTTTCATTTTGACAGTTCAACAACATTCATTGCGTTATTTACGTTGTTGAACAGACAAATTTTTCGAACATATGAAGCTTTACTCGTAAACACGAAATAAATAATTTTCAACTTTTATAACTAAACTCTTTTCTGGCAACTTTTTTCCTGTTGCTAAGTAGAGAATCTTTGTCGACAGACAAGTTATAAGTTCGTTACAGTCCCAATGCAGCAATGGATTGAATTTTTGGCGCTATTCATTTCAGTCCGTACCTTCCGTCGTCGGGCGGATTGTGCTTCCGAGGCAAAGTGTCTTAAGTTGTTGTGTAGGTTTCCATGAAAACAGGACATTGAAAGAAAATTCTTTGTAAATTAGATTTACCCTTGAATCTAAAAAACAAGAAACGAGTCTATCTTTGTTTGAGATGACTAAAACTAACAACATAATAATCGATTGATAGCATATAAATTCATCGAAATAATAAGCAAGCGTTGGTCTTCATGACTTTTTTATTTGAATTGAATGAGTAAGGACCACTCTGAGTAAAATATTTACTTCCATTTTGTGCAAGACCTACTTTCGAAGATGTTAATTTGGTATTATGTAAGTGGGAGAGTCTCGGGTCGCGGCTCGTACCGGTTTGATTCATGGAAAATAATAAAATATACAGATAAAATCCAATGGACTATACAATGCGGTTCAATTAAAAATAGGAATGATCGTGCGCCAAATTGTCAAAACAGCGCTTCGTTTACACGTTTTGGAGCAAAGTGAGTGTATATAACAAAAACAAATTACAAAAACAGATACATATTTACAAATTAAACAAAAACAGATAACAACAAATTTTCTTTGCAAGCCGTATATTTCAAGTTTCCATTGACAGATCGAGGTCATTGACGTTGCTTTTCTAAGTTGGAATACATAGATGGAATAAATACACCTTCGTTTGACGGTAGTTACTGCGGGAATCAATGATTTATGTAGATAAGCGGAAATCGCTGTTTAAATATTTTTCCGTAGTCGACTTTTCTCTATCAAGATTTTTCTATAAACGAAAACAAACTTTGAGATGCGAAACCAATCCGGTAATTGATTAAAAAGTAATCTAAATTTTAAACTGACCGACATTACATGATATTAATCTTTACGCTGCTGGATTTAAAGTAAAAAGTTAAGCAAATAAATATTTTTGATGCAAACTGGGGCTGTTTAATGGTAAAAATTTTTCGCGGAGTTATTTTCCCATGAGAGCATCCAATCAGTGAATATATTGGGTTCGTTCATCAAAATTGTGTTAGTTACTAGCATTTTAGCAGAAGTGTAACTGCTCACTTTCATAAAAGTTTTATGTTCGAAAAAAACAAACTCTGGCAATCCACCTTTTAAGATCGTTTTTGTCGTTTTAATCTTTTTGTGAATAAAATTACTTACTCATACTCGGCTATGAATGATAAAAAAATATTGCAAGGATTTCGTCGTTTGGTCATGAATAATTAAAAAGAGAAGGGTTGGTATGTAAAGATAGTCACACATCCATGGACCAATCGCGGCAAGCGTAGCTTAACCTGATCGATCGACCTGTGCGCCTGTTATTACTAAGCCACGGGCCCCTTAAGGGTTAGGGTACGGGTTAAGTCTTTGACTGCTACCGCGGTCACCCGGTGTCCGCCAACAATAGATTTTCTATTGTGTCTGTGGTTTGACAGTGTTAAGGGTCTCGGTCTCAATAAAACATTGTGTATTCTCCAATTACAAGAAAGAAAGTAGAAATAGAAGAAAATCCAATTACTAAATTCTTAGAAAACATCTTATACCTGCTGAAGAGATCTCTTCTCAGTGATCCATCGTTGACATATTCTTAAAGGCCGAGGTGATTTGCTCACTCACCGGAACTGTTTGCTCCATTTATTTCAGACTTCCATTGCTCTCGATTTACAGTTAATTTCCCAAACATGTGATGTGCTCTCATCTCTGTCATAACTTTCTTTACGACCCATTTCGTTCCGTCCACATACCTTTTTGAGAACACATTTTAAAATATTTATCGTATTTTTGAAGGAGTATTGACGGCTCAATGTTTATGATTTGTAGCGATAAGTCTTTTCCTTATGGTGAAAAGCTTCATTGATTTATTCGTAAATTTAACTACATACAGTCAGCTATTATTATGTCGATTGACTTCGGAACTTATTTATAATATTGAAATCGTCGATAAGTTTCGGTTATGGGACGTATGAAAATTTAAGATTGCGCAGTAGAGTGCTAAAATGTCTCCATTAAATTTCTCTTACCAAAATATGCATTAATGTAAGAAAGTTTTAAGTCATATTTGTTCTTCGTAAAGTAACCTAAATGTGAAAAGATTCAATAAACTTAATCTGACAGTTACTTTACGTCCCTAAACATTAAAACCCACCACGAAAGTGTACACTCTCAGCCTAGAAAGTTATATAGAGACAAGTGCTGAGAAAATTTTGAAAGTTACGCTTTCATTATTACAGAGCTTACATAAACCTAGTTAGTAAAGTTAGCCTTCAGCCAAATAACCTACTTTCTAGCGCGTGATGAGTTCATCCAAATCGGGTTCACAAGTGGGGAAATAACCTTTCCACTTACTCAAATATACGTAGCTACGAGTAGTTGCTACGGCGTACCGGTTACGTGTAGCGGCGTAGCAGTTACTCGTAGCGGCGTAGCTTCCGTCGCGGAAGTGACTGTGTGGTGCGTTGACATGCATCGTGATAAAACATGCATTATGTACAGACTCGTGTGTGCCATATGAATTAGAAATGGAAGAGAATCTACCATGCAAGTTTTTATGTATGGGTGTCGTCTGCGTGCATTCAGTGAACAACCGAGTTTAGAACGAAAAACTTTCTGAGAAATTAAAATATTTCTATAATTATATTAAAACCTTCTGCTACAGTTGAAACTAATATCTTTATCATCTTTGTAGTTTATATCAGTCACGTGAAACCTGAATTTTGAAAAGAAAGCCAAAAATTATGAGCTATAAAAAAGCAGAGTTTCATGTTACCTGCTTTGATAAACTTACAGAAAGGTTTAATTGAGTTGTGTAGGACCATCATGGAAGAGTCTTTATTTATTTTTTATTAGCCGTTAATGTCCCGCTGCTGCTGTGAAAAGCCTCCCTACTCTCTTTTCACTTCTCCCTGTCCAGAGCTGCTAAGGACCAATCTTCAAGAGTCAATCAAGAGTATAAATAAAACTTTTATTCACTTCTATTGATCCATGAATAAACTGAAAGTCAAAAGAAAGCCATTAATTCGCAAAATTATTACAATACTGTACTTGTTCATAACTTTGTTTTGAAGGTTTTCAGCTGTGTCTGCTTGGTATTCAGAGCTCAGTACTGCGACGGAGTATTATTACAGAGCATTAGCGAGCAGAGACCATATTCACGAGTTGTTTAACAGATTACACAATAGTAGTCCATAACACTAAACGTTAACGTTCATTATAAATTTAAATTATGTGTCCTTAACGCTGTGCCTCATTCATAAAAGCTAATGCCACGAAGCAGACAGAGGAAATAGATACAGATGAGCAGTGACGTTATTTTATAGTCACTCAGGAGAAATAAAATGGTATAGCAAAAATTTTAAATATTTTTTATAGATAATCTGCATTATAAACTAACATTAAACGAACTCTACACACTGACATAATTAATCATATCAAATATAACGGCCGCATTCAACCTGAGGCCGCAATGTTCCTTTTGTATCTAACCATTAACCTAGGAAACCCACAAATCCTCCGGATAATCACATATACACAAATACATACAGATTCCGTAATCGAAAGGGCGAACCCTTTTCTGATCCATTGTTACCGCTCGTGACGACGGCGACGGGAGGTTATTTATAATACGTACTAGAATTCATGCGATGCGGAAGATGTAAATAAAGTAAGAGGAAAGTGTAATCACAGCCCATCCTGCCGTGTGTGCACACCGGCGTTACGAGCGCGAGTGAAGACCTTAACAACAGTATATAGTCACCACATTATGATAATGGTAACGAGTAGCTTCGGTCGGAAGCTCCAGCTTATGTTAAATGCATACAACGTTTATTTGCGTTTACGTTAATAAATTTAAATAGCAACTGATCAAAATGAAAATTCTTCACAGAATCTGAATATGTTTCATATTTGGTTGACGACTCACAACGTTTTCTAACATCTACAAGATTAAATTTTGTTCATGATAATAATTAAATCAAATTTTGTTGTTATAGTATAATCCAAGCTTGTATGGCAAGTAGCAGCTTACATAGACGATGAAAGAGATTACATTGAACTAAGAATAACTCGCTGTGATCAACAACTCGTTGGCTTAACTTATTAAGATGATAATATTGTCAGCTTAACATGACTTTAGAAGCCTGTTCATTGAATGAATATGTACTCTATACAAAATGTACGATACATAATTAATTAATTACCTACCTACATGTATTGTTATGTAAACTAATAAGTAACACTAGACTACAGTCAGTGAGTTATTACAATATAAGGAGTTCCCAGGGGCAATATATCGTTGCGCCCATGAATAAGTCAGCCAGATAATGTGTAATTTTATATAACATTAATAGAAAGAAAATAAATCATATGCTGAATGTAGGAACAAGTATTTATTTACGGTTTTATTTTGGCAAAGAATGATTGAGAGTGTATTGTTGACTCCGTTAACAATCTATTTTTCTCTATGGCAATGGTGCCGATGTCGACAATTCTGCCAATGTCAGATGTGATATGAGAAAACGTGTGGAGAAAACAAAAAACAAAATGAGAAAAAAAAAAACCCTAAAGTTCTAAATCCATTAATACAAAAATAATATCACCATTAGTACGGTAATGGTGACATTATTTATTATTATGTCCGCTAACCAAGAATCTATAAGTACAAGTAAACAATGACAACTGTCTTTGTCTCCTTGATATTCCCCAACAAAACAGAACCGTTTTGTAAAGTGATTCAACTTGCCGTCCTTCGTCGCCTTTCGTTGTGGTATCGATGCCTTGAGTCATTTTGACTACAATGTACAGACAGTTGAGACTTCCGAAAGGTAATTTGAAGATGACAATAGCCACATTGCATTGGCTGAGACGTCTAATACCCGAAATGTGGCAAGCTTTAGCTTGTTCACAGACTTTCGTCTTTATGAAACAGACAATTTTTTTTGGAAAGAATGAAGTAGCCGTCTTAAATGAAGAGTTGTTTACGACTTTAAACCTTTATTACAATAGTTATAGCAGCAGAAAACGTTTCAAATAATGAAAGCAATATCAACATGTCAATCACTTAGGTACTGCAATTAAAATAAATGGACGTAGACGCAAACAAGAGTATAAGCCAAAAGCTGTCGGATTTAAGTTGGAATTAAAGAGGTCAATCACTCGGTGCAAATAAATAAAAAAATACTTAAATGAATTTTCTTGTGTAATTGTGGAAAATTTGTACAAAAATTCCCGGGATCTTCGGGTACCTATATACCTACAACACGTAAACATTTTTGCGATTAATTACTCTGTATTGATATATATTATTGGCTATGGTTTAATAACGGTCGAAGTATTTGATTTCGGGCTTCATCCAACAATATGATGTATTATTGATATACGTCAGTTATGTACTCCGTTATTAGATGTAGTGGTCGCGAAACGTAGCATATTACTTGCGATGTTAGATAGGTCATCCTAGCTGCGCTGCTACAGGAAGTCGAAGCTTATCATTAACTATTTAGTACAAAATCATTACCTTTACCGATGGTCTATAGATTAGCTATATACACAGTCCGGGTAGTACAAATCAGGATCGGTAACCCCACAAGGCCACGACACAAAGCCTTAAGATTCTTCTCACGTGTAGGTAAGTGTCTATTACTTACCAAACCACCTGCACGTTACAGTACCTAACAACTTTGATCAAGCTTCACTGAACATATCCCTAAAATGATAGGCTTCCATTCTTCGGGAAACGGCGCACGAAATCGAGAAAATAGAACTTCGAGGGTTATGCTGAAACATCAATTTATGTATTTTGTGTTTCACGCTAAAAGTCAAACCCAACATTGATTGAATTGACTGAATTAACACCCGCCTTTAATCCTTTATGTAAAATAATTAAGACGAATATTCAAATCACTCTCAAGTTTAACCGAGAACATAGTGGGGTAATTGCTTCGCATCCAAATCTGAATTAATCTAGCAAGACCCGATTTTGGTAAGGTAGATTAATGGTCTTAGGAAACTAGCTTATTTACCTGAACAATATGTTTTGTCTAACTAAACAAAACTTTAAGGCATAGTAATATTGAGCTCTGTGTTTTCCTATTTTCATAATACTCTATTTCAAAATATAGCAACAATACCAAGGTATTTAAAGCATTAAAATTTAATTTAACTTTCTTCCAGCGTGTGGAGATTAAATAATGTGCGGTACGGAAACAATGATGAGCTTTAAACACTTTTGACTTGACTTTAATACAGTTCACAATAACTTTAAACATTTACGCAGCAGGCGGAGGTGCCCAGGCCACAGGAGATTGTAGGACAACGTAATTGGTTAAACGAATATTATTTAAAAGAGTGAGTTCTCGCATACACGTGCAATCTGACCAGCAATATTATGACCTACAGTCCCAAGGTAACGGAATACTGTGTCCAGAATATTATATCAGACTCACCCTCGTCAAGAACTATAACTAGGTATAAAGGCGCGTGGGATTGTGGCTTAGAACTAATACATTGTTGAAGTATACCGCCGGAAATGTTGATTCATTGTATTTCATTCAATTCTTTATTGCCCTTTACATGTGTTTAACAAGACCTTAATAATATTATTACAAGCTCACATGGTCGGGCACAACAATATGTCATAATTTTAATATTGTTGTTCGTTTCATACAGGACTTGTCCTTCTGCCAGATCAAGTTTACTTTCATATTCCAGAAAGTTTAAGCCAAATTTTGTATGTACTAACTATATATGACTTGCAAATTTTAGGTAACAGTAAAAAAAAAGTTTTATTACCTTTAATTGTGCAAAAAACATTTATCTCAACATTAAGCATTACAACTACAGAAACAGAGTGTTTTCGATGAGCTCTGGCACCCAATGTAAGATTTAACTTGTTTTTAGGTTGACAGTAGGAAGGTACAGTTCAGTACTTAGGTACCTAGATATAAGAACGAACCACCCGTAAAACGTTAAAGAATTAAGATTCAAATTCCACAACTGGCGGCGTGCCAAACCACAAAAATAAAACAAATCGGGATCTCGGGAATCGCGGGATTCACAAATCATATCAAGATATTTGGTACGTATACATTACCTCAGGTATGTAATGAATAGCAGAGAATACCTACCATGTACTTTGAGTTAATCATACACATTATCACCTATGAACTACTAAGGTTTTCGTTAGCAAACTCACTTCTGAGCGTTTCCTTGCTACTTTAAAACCACACAGTGTTATGTCTTTACTTGAGAAGACGAATATAAACGAAATCCTCGAACGATTCCCTTTCATAAGTAACATACTCTCCTTGTGTTCTAAACTGCACCCTAATTGCGTAACACACAATCAATAGTAATCTGAATCAATTTGAAGCAAATTGCTAATCCATTGCTTCATAAGTTCGAAAAATTTGTCTGCTCAACACGTAAATAACGCAATGAATGTTGTTGAACTGTCAAAATGAAACCGATTCCGATTAATTGTGTGTTACGCAATTAGGATGCCGGTTGATCTGTTTGTTGAAGTTAGCACGTAACGGTCGAAGCCCATTGTGATTGTGATACATTGTGCTTCGCTAGTGGCTTCACTCCGATATGTAAAATTTATTCAGTTATCAAAATTGACATTAATATTCTGAGATTATTAGCTGTCTAAACTCAGTTGTTTTTCGCCTTATTGATAATACCTGTAAATCTTTCATTGATTGAATCTTGTAAGCTTAACGATTTGAAGCACAGCCAGGCTATAAATCTTTAGTTAAATTACATTATTATTTGGGTTCGTCGATATCTATACTAATAATAAAGCTGAAGATTTTGTATTTTTTTTTAACGCGCTAGTCTCTGAAAGCCCAATTCTTGGTGAAGGTTTAAGGCTATTTAACATCACGCTACAACCCCTAGAAGCTGAGCAAAAAATAAAAAAAAACGCTAAGCGAAAACAAAGTAATAGCGCGGACGGACGGAGGGATCGGACGCAGTATGTTAAGGGCCGAAATGTTAAGCAGACGAAGCCCCGGGCAGAAGCTAGTTTCTTACAAAATATACTGTTACTGTTAGCCTGTTTTATCCAACTGCTGGGCAAAGGCCTCTCCTCATGACTTCCAGCTCTTTCGATCCAGGGCTAAAGTAGACCACTGGTCGTTTGTTTTGTCCAGTTCGTCCTGCCATCTTCTACGGGGTCTGCCGTAACTCCTTCTAGCTGTGTCAGGGCTCCACTAGGCCAACGGCTCTTACAAAATGTGTTGTTCAATTTTGAGATTTGGCCTTGAAGATTTTAATAAATTAAAACTTTAAGTAGAAGTTGTAGGTTTAAATGATCAGACTTGAGACAATAATTAATAATTAAATTGGGTTTTCTATTAATACTTAAGCATATTTCGATGTTAAATTGTAACTTCAAAATAGGATCAAACCAGCAGTTTGGTAGCCCAATGAGGTTACTTGGATTTGGATACATTCCAACTGGAATCGAGTCTGCAAACCGCGGTCAAACAGAATTCCGTTTTGGTCACCGCGCCGGAACGATTTGTGGTAAACTTACCAGCAATACCGTAGTAAAAAAGGAGTATTCTTAGCATAAACAAAATACTACTAGTTGACCATTTAAAAGTATAGACGCTGGTATTGTATACATAGCCATCGACGTAATAAAATGTTCCCAAATTTTAACAGGGCCATGTGAGCGATTTTGACTTAAACAAATAAACACATAAGTATCGACAAAAGAAAAGTGTTTGTGAAACACGAAACTTTATTCTATTTACGTGTGGTTTCGAGTTAATAAATACTGGCCGGCAACAAATACGTTTTTTCTAAAGTTTGGTAGATACATTTATGTGGGAAAACAGGTTGATAAAAATCGATATATATATTGCACCTGTCGATATCGCCTGCATGGCGCACCATCCGCTGATATTTTCAATTTCCATAACTATGACCAATTGAATGGTCACGTCGACAAAATATTCCAATATATCTTCGCTTCGGTCCTAACTCCTCTTTTTATTGAACCCTATGGCGACAAATAGTTGTATAAACATCACAACATCCTTGTAGTCGCATCGTAAATAACGTCGGGTATTCCTTTATTACAGTAGTTTTTTATTGCGACGAAGAAATATTAACATAATTACTTTATAAGAGATACTTTTCTTTTTTCACTTTTTATGTTAAATTTAATTTATAGCTAAGATGTTCATCTCATGATTAATAGTTTTTGTAAAGTACAAGACTGTACAAAGCCGTTTATAGAACCAGGTGCAGGTGAAACGATTTGCAAGGAATATAATCGTGTTTTGACTGTAGTTTTCAGGGGTTTACAAGAGCATCTCAGACAGTTATCAGTTAAAGTGGAAATAAAGAGTTGGTTATCCCAGTACCTTCGTTGACGGGGTCAGTTGTAGAGTGTCTCAATGGATCGTCTGATAAAATATAAATAAAGTAGAGAGGGCAAACAGCTTGGCTAGAACTCCACCGCAATTTGCTTCGCTATGCTATTATCTAACAGATACGAGATTTTTAGGGATCCGCAGTGCATCCGCGCTTGATTCAGAGAATTGGTTACGGATAAAAAAGTACCAATGATTGTATGTTCATTTATTTGCGTCCGGTAAACAAACAGTTGGTCGGTTTTACATCGATTCCCGAATGTGTGTTCAAAACCCGTGCGTGTTGTTACTTTTAATTGATAGATATTGGTTGCTCTGTTAGTGAAGTACAAGCAGTCTGCACATTTGGTATGTTAAAAAACAATATTTTATCGATAACTGTAGCTTCGGGCAATTCAATTGAGTATATGCACCGCTTTGAACACTGCTTCCTGTTAAAGCAATAAGACTCATCTATCTGTCTATAGCCTTTTCTCAACAATGTTGAAGCCAGCTTCCAGTCTAACCGGATGCAGCTAAATATCAGTATTTTACGTAGAGAGACTAACTCTCGCAACCCAGTTACTGGATAATACGACACCCCTTGGTAAGACTGGTTGTCCCTCGGTAAAGCTTATTGCTTTACCGAGGGACAACCAGTCTCAGAGAATGTTACCTAATAAAAGCGTGAGACACCTTTTTTGAATGATGCGTGTGTGGAGTCCTTAATAAAAGTGCAACACTCACACGGGTCAAGTGTGAGTGTTGCACTTTTATTAAGGCCTTTTAAGCAATTTTACGTAATTAGTACTGCTTGATTATTCATGTTGTGTGATTATACTAGACCTCCCCACTTAACTGTTACCTCGTCCGTAGTAAATGTAATTATAGGGAACGACAGCGATCGGCGTCCTCCCGCTCGACTCATTTATAATTCATTAGTGAATATTGAAAAGTAATGGACTCTTTGCTTTCATCTAATATTAAAATCAATGGAATAACAAATTGAGTATGTAGGCAACTACATCAACAGTTTTCGATCTCGTAATTAGACGTTGTCAGAAACCGCAATATTGTTTTATTGTTTCGGCAGCGATCAGTTGTTCCACATGTTGTAATGAACACGTTATGGTTGCGAGAGGTCATCGCACTACAAGTGACGATTGCTTCCACAGCACGGTTCACCCGTCCTTGAGCTACGAGCACGGCCGTGAATCTAGGCTACGCGGCTACGCTGCTACGCCGCTACGTTCTGAATAAAGCGCCACTACTGTAGTAAAATAATAATGGCTACGAGTACACATCATTCGGTTTGTATCTCGAAGCGTTTTTGTCTCACAAAATGAGCTTTTTCATCATGTAAGTGATTGAATAAAGTACAGTTTGGGCTAATGAACATAAATAAGCTAAATGGTTTGTGGGTACACATTGAGCTGATTGATTGTATGCGGGTAGTAACAGATAAATGGCATGCATATAATTACTAAGATATAAAAAAACATGCTGCAGGTTGTACAAATTCCACAGAAGCTCCTGCACTCTCATTTCTGTCGCAATTTGAAAACTTTTGTTTTTGAACGCTGAATAATATCTACGTTTCCCAACTTTGCTTTTTGAGCACAGTTTTCTGTCCCTGATTGTTTCGCAATCAGGAGATGTGGAACACTCGAAGTTGGATGCTGGATCGCTTCCAACTACCTGATTAATGTTTTTAATTTCAAATGTCGTTCCTTAAATCATTCTCAATTCATTTCACTCCGTTGTTATCTTTGGTCCTAAGGCTTTGATAAATGAACTTTTTACTTCGTCTAAGTAATTATGTTGAAATATCTCCTTCATTCCAAGGCTTGTGGCCCACTTATAAGGTTTGTTCTAATTAAAGTAATTTTACTTGGTTTGTAATTATAGCGTTTAACTTTACATCGGTCGTTGCAGTCTTATTTATAGGTAGAATCTTGTTAGGAAAATATTTGTTACTTTTGTTATAATTTTTTAAGTAATCTAGTCTAATCTCTCCAAAAGTTCTCCAAAAGATAAAAGCACACAGATTGTTTTTACGATACAAACGCTCATGATGCTGACAAAAGCGATGGTTTACTAAATCCATGAATGTAACTATGTTTACATCTAATATGTATCAGGGTCTCAAAGGAAAGTCAATAACGACTAACCGCTACTAGTATTTCGAAGAACCTTCAGAAGGACAAAAAGTTTGGCAATATAGAAAAAGTTCTTTCATTCGAAAATCTAACGTTTAATTTTGGAATTCAAAAATAATATTTGGCTTATATTGCGAGTCGATTCAAGAGCACTTCCCTTGGGAGGATCGGGGTTGACCTTACCTACAAGTAAGGCTGACAGACATCTGTTGGCACTAGAAACAAAGTCAAGGGGAATATGGAAGAGGAAGATAATACGATGGTAAAAGGTGTAAACATATAGCGACACAATCACTATTCAATCTACATTGTAATCAATTCACAATGCGACCAGCGCTGTGGTTACGGCGCGGTGTAGTGAACACCCCTTAGGCTCATTGTACACACACGTTTTTCTTGCCGTGAAAAACTGCAGTTTATTCGCCGTAATGGCACGGTCGTCAGTGTTGTATGAAACGTCAATACTATAGCAGAAAATGCCGTATTTACTTGTTCGTTGTTTTTTATAGGTAGACTGCTTTTGTAATTGTTTTTTTTTTCTCAGTAGAAACCCGCAGTCTAGATTTGTGCCCGGTTAATTGCTCGCTATGATATGGAACTTAAACTTAAATGGCGAAATGTGGGTATCTATAGGTACCTATCTGAGTAACACTTGGGTTATGAAAGGCGTGATAATGTAATTGTATTTCAAGTAAAGTTACGATTACACTTGATGACGATGGAATTCAATGAACTATTAACTTTTTAGTACAGACGGCAGCAGGTCAAGCTACCCGAAACGGTCAAATTTTCCCAATCAATCTTGAACCTTAATGCTTTAGCGATAAAGTTAAAAATCTATTAAAGAAATTTGACAGATTGTAGTAGCTTGATGTGCTGGCGTCTGTACATAACTTTATAACATAATTAATTTAGAATTCACAAAAGAGTACTTAGAACGTATAGTGAACATGGCTTCATTAAAACACGAACATTCCATACGTAGGCCGAATAGTGAATATGGTTTCATTAAAACACGAACATTCTGGGTATGTATCCGGGCTATATTTACTTCTTGGTATAGATAGACCCATAATAAGACTGTCAATTTTAGTACGGAGATTATTTATTTATGACTCTAGTATTATAATTGAGTTTGTAACTTTTGCGAGAACTAATACATTAATCCATTTAAGTTTAGGGGTTTAATGTATGCCCAACTTAAATGGGACTGGGCAGGACATGTCTTCCGTATGCCGGACAAACTGTGGGCCCAAATAGCACAGAATTGGTGCCCTGAGACAACGCGGCGAGGTCGCGGCAGACTACGTAGGAGATGGCGGGTCGAGCTGGATAGGTTCCGTCAAAACTGGAATGAGGACGCGCGGGCTCGCGGAAGATGGGAGGAGTGAAAAGAGGCCTTGTCCAGGAGTGGGACAGCGTAGACTAGTAAAAAAAAAAACTCTAATCAAACAGTTAAATATTTTAGCTGTACTTAACTCTTAAAAGCAGCTTAGAAAATAATTTCACAACTGCATGAATCGTCCATATTAATACGTGAATCTGAATTCTTAGAAAACATCCTGTACCTACCTACTGAGGAGATTCCTTCTCACTGAACGGTCACTGTCATATTCCTGAATTAAAGGCTCAGGTGATATTTTACGTGCTCTCTGAAACCTTTGCTCTAATTACCTTAGATTTCCATCGCTCTCGATTAATGGTTAATTTCCCAAACATGTGATGTAAATTCACATCAACCGGTCCTGTGCCTTTCGCATCCAGTGGTTTCCCGCGACCTTCACAAGGTCATTACTCCATCTTATCTTATGGCAACGCTTGGGGTAGCAGCTAGGATCCAGCCGCGGAAGTCTTGGAGCTGATGTAGATGATATTCACATAGGTAGATATGGGACGACCGGGGTTCAAAGTGCTGGGGGTAAGTTTTTCCGTCACGAAAAGCTTGGTTATACATTTAATAAAAACAAAAATTAATTAAACCTTTTCATGAAATGAGTTTTCAGTCTATGCGTAATTCAATACTGTACCACTGCCGGCATGCCTAGCTTCACAAATGCACCTCATCTTCAACTGTAGACGGTAATGCATATAATTCGTATTCATAGCGAGGCGCGCAAACAACATAATGACGAATGCACATTGCCCTCGTTATTAATATGTAGTTGCGTAGGAAGTATCTAATATCACGTCTAACTCTTACCCTAGTTGAATATTGGATATTAATATATGCGTATAATAAGGTCGGCTTTCAGTTTAAATAGTTGAAGCTGACTAACTCTTGCATGGGGCGTTGCCCGCTTGGTGGTCGGAAATTATCGCACGGGAACGTACAGACGCCAGCACATCAAGCTACTACAATCTGTCAGATTTCTTTGATAGGTTTTCAACTTTATCGCTAAAGCATTAAGGTTCAGGTTTGATTGGGAAAATTTGACAGTTTCCGGTAGCTTGACCTGCTGGCGTCTGTACTACTGAGATAAGACGTATCCTATATTCTAACCCAAGTCATGACCAATAGCACCTATATGTGCTAAATTTCAGCCGTTAAGGCATGAAAAGGTAACAGACAGAATTACTTGTCACATGTATAATTTTACTTTAGAATAGAATATACCCAATTACCTACTTTGCTGTAGGAAGGTACGTAGACACAGTGAATTTTAGGTTAGTACTTGCTTTAATTCGTTATTGCTTATAGCAAATTAACGACTTACCCCAACGCTTGTATAATTTACCTACTATTCCGAAGTTATAACTTGTCATTACGACCACCATACATCACATTACGAAGCTTAAGTAATGTGTGATGTACATAATGTAGCTAAGTTCATGTATTGTGTAAGTGGGTCCGTTACACAAGGAATGGGCGAACAAACAACGGGCTTGTTAAAGGGGAACTGGATTTAATACAAGTTTTTAGGTGTCATAGAAATAAACTGAGCTTGAAGGACAGACGATCGAGAGGTTTTGGTTTGAATATTACATAAGTACCTACTTACATAGAACCGCGTCGTCTCTAGATAAAAAGCTTTTCGCTCATGTTAGAGGTATCTTCATTATAAACTCAAAACATGTAGGTCTCATATTGTGGCCACCCACCGGTTCCACTTTGTTAACTTAGTTCGAAAAGAATGGATTTTTTATAACGGGTGTCGACCAACTGAGCTGGTTAGGTATTATCTGATATATGATCTGTATTTCTCATTTAAAACTAAAGTCAGCAAACAGTTTAAGTATATATCATGAGCTAAGGACTAACCAAATATTCTGAATGTTTGCTTAGCTCACAGTATTTGGCAGCGCGCCTCAAGTATTTATTACAACTTATCTTTGTGTGTTTCTCTTAGTTGTGTATCTAAATGGTTGATCTCCGTAATAATTTGTAAATGGTGCTAATTTATTAGAACATTGTTGAGTTTCAAGCAGAATCGATTTTCCCTGTTAGCAAGTTTGCTTTCCATGTAAACGTGATATTTTTATTCAAACTAGCCACTTTAGTCCTGTTGCTAAGTAAAGAATATCCGTCGACAAAAAAGTTATAAGTTAAGTGGAAGTTTACAGTTGCAATGGATTGAATTTTTTCTGCGCTATTCATTTCAGTCCGTACGTTCCGTCGTCGGGCGGATTATGCTTCCGAGGCAAAGTGTCTCTAGTTGTTGTGTAGGTTTCCATGAAAACAGGACATTGAAAGAAAATTCTTTGTTAATTGGTCTTAAATCTAAATGACAATAAAAGAGACTCTCTTTAAATACAAGAATAGAATATAATTTCTTGGAAATAATTGGCACACATTGGTCGTAATGAAATTTTTATTTGAATTCAATGAGTAAGATCACTCTGAGTAAATTATTCACTAGCATTTTGTGCAAGAGACATTTATAACCCACCTTTGAAGATCTTGATTTGGCAATAGGTAATAAGTGCTTATTATTACCACAAACATCCTAAACCTATGTTTAGGATGTTTGTGGTAATAATAAGCCTATATCTATATATAGGCACAATCCCGAGTTGTCATAAAAAAATAAGTTAGGTACAATTTTATTGTATCTGATGGCGCTCAGGTTTTCCGCCTACAGAAATCGTTATCGGTTTACATATAAAATCCGATGGACTATACAACGCGTTTCAACAAAAAATGAGATAGAATAAAACAGAAATTTACAAATTTCACAAAAACGGGTCGGAACCAATTTTCTTTGCAAGTCGTATTTTTCAAGTTTCAGTTGAAAGACCGAGGTGTACTTATTAAATCTAAATACACCCTCGTTTGTAAGATGTTAGTTACGTAGTTCGATAAAATATTGCAAATTGCTTTGGGTCAGGAAAATTTTTATGTAGATAAAATCGGTATTCGCTATTGAAATATTTTTCCGTAGTCGAGTTTTTCCCTATCAAGGGTTTCCTATAAACGAAAACAAACATTGAGATACGAAACAAATCCGGCAATTAATTAAAGACATAATCCAAATTTTAAACCGACTGACGTTATATATTAAACTTTACACTGACGGATTTAAAGTAAAAAATTGAGGAACTCAATGTATTTTAATGCACACTGGGTCTGGTTTAATGTTATTTATTTATCGCGGAGATATTTTACCATGAGAGCATCGAATCAGTGAATATATTCGGTTCCTCAGTATAAAAGGATTATCAAATTAAAGGATTGATATTTTCTTCATTAGTAGCATTTAAACAGACTGTTTTTTGAGTCCTTTTATAATACAGCTATATCGCATGTATACATAATCCAAGAGTATAAAAAAGTTAAAAGTTTTTCATTTTTCCTGGAACTTATTTTATATTTAGAGTAGAAAGACGAAAGTTTTAAAATGTTAATAGTCAACTTTGTGTGCTTCGTACAGAATGGCTCTGTTGTGAAATAGCACGATTTTTTGAGACAAAAATGTTAAAGTTCAGCAATTACAGTAACTTAATGTCTCAGTATTATATTTTCTTAGGTATTAAGTAATGTCTATAGAAAACGCATTCTTATTTATTACAAAAAACCCATTTGTTTAGTGACTAAAGCCTAATTCTAACGTCATTTTCTAGACTACCTCATGCCCAGTCCTTTAGGTATGTGTAATGCCGACAGCTAATATGTATTTTTCATTTAATCAAAGATTAGATTAACCATCCTTATACGGTCTTATACTGTCGTTCGCTATAACCGCGAACCGTTAACTCTGAAGCGGTTATTAAAATAGAAGCTGTCATGATGAAACTGAAAGCTACTTTAGTAACTTTACCTATTATTGAGCTGCACGATTTCTGACAAATGCGTGCACTGACTGGACAGGTCCTCTCAATCTGTGTGGTTCTTTCCTCAAAAGACCATCTCAGAAATCAATTTACATGGTCTTCATATGATCTGACCAAGATTATGTCTGGACTTTAAAATAGACTGTGACCTCTGAGTTTGCTACGGCCTTTTTTCTCAGACTAGTCAGATATCAAACGCCGACCTCGTCTAGTTTTAAAATATGATTGACGTGTAAAAGTGTTTGTACGAACCTACTTACAAAATAGAATGATTTATTTATTAATGTTACAAACGCCATAGACGTCGAGTAAGGTGTCACGTAGAAAGTGGTCTGAAGTAGCAAGTCGTTAGTGCATCAGTGACGTGATATTAAATCAACTTTGTACCGGCGCCGGCGACGGCATCGGCGGCGCAGAGCATGCGATTTGTTGAATCCAGTGCATGTTTGTTGGCGAGAAGGCAAACAAACAGTTGCTCACGAACTACCCTACATTAAACATGACACTCGTTGATCGGATGATGCTTCTTAAGATTATATTACCTCAATTTGAAGTAAACGTAGATGTTACGTATCGACAGGCTTTCAAGTATTTTCGTGTATACAATTTACATATAAAAGTGATTTTGGTGCACTGTGTAACCAAAATCTGTATTCTATTTAGAAATAAACCCTTGTATTGCAATACTGAAATCACCTGTGGAGTCACGTCACATTACTGGCTAGTTGCCAGCAGGCGAACCCCCGCGGGACAACAATCAATTACCTAGTAACCTGGAAATAATTTTGCAGGAAATGATTAATTTTACACTTACATACTTTATTAATATAGCTAGCAATAACTGAATGTGGGTGTTACTACGAATTTAGGTAGTATCTAATAAGTAATTTGAAGGAAGTGTGATTTTTCTTTCTTTATTATTTTATGATGAATAATAATTTGTAATATTTTATTGAAGAAGGATGTGTCCCAAAAAGTTTTTTGAAAAAAAAAAACAACCGACTTCCAAAAATGACACTACAAAGTGAAAAATAACTTTAATTTCGGAAGTCGGTGTCGTTGGGTTCGCATTTTCGTTTTTTGCCACCGACTTCCGAAATTAGTTATTTTTCACTTCGTAGTGTCGTTTTTGGAAGCCGGTTGTTTTTTTTTATTCAAAAAAGTTTTTATTTTTCACTTTTAAGTTGTAATTTTTACCAGTAATTTTGGTTTAAAAACCAAACTACTGAACCGTTTTTGATGAAATTTCTACGAGACTATTTGGAAAGTACACCCTTTCCAACAAAAAAAGAATTTTTCAAATCGGTTGGCAAGCGACGGAGTTATGTGCGAACAATCATAAAAAAAAAATACAGACATCCGAATTGAGAACCTCCTCCTTTTTTAGAAGTCGGTTAAAAATAGGTTGAAACGTCCGAAGCTAAATAGATAACATTTCCACGACCGCCTCAGGAAATTAAGAAAACATAATAAAATCTAGTGTTTATTTTCTCGCAGCTTGGTGAAGTGTAGAAATGGGAAAAATATTCCACTTATTTGCACTCATACGCGCTTTGCACACAAACTGCTGACATCAGCATACAGAATGTTTGTTTTAGCGGGAACAAAATATTTGACTTCTGTACAAGTTGGAAAAATCGCTCCATTATTAAACCTTGCATAGTATAAATACATTCTGTATACGCATACAATGCACGTTGTGACTGTCTGTCACTTACTCCTAATTTATTAACAAAATACGTTATTCTAAATTCTTATCTTAACACGGTCCCACGATATCGGCCGTCTTAGAAACGCATTAAATCTCAATTTTATGGTCTGACAGCTCAACATACTACCCTAATAAATAACAAAACATTCTTTTTCTTTAAAATAGTAAAACAATATTGCTTAGAAACCCATTCCGGCAATTATGGCCAGTCATCAATAGAAAGCGATATTTTACGTCGCTTAAGATGCAATATTTAGTACGAATTCTCAGAACGCTGACGCCCTTACATGTAATAGATAATACAAGCTACACATCTGTTGAGCATAACTCGGGCCCATAGGCCGTGGGACGGAGGTACCTGAAGAGCCCTTGAGAAAGGATGGGCGAAGGCTGAACTAAGCATGGTATTTTGTGGGAATTGTGGAGAAACTGATGTAATAACTTAGGGCAGGGAGTTTTGAGACGCGGCAGAAGGCAGTCGGTGTTGTTGTCTTCCTCGTTCACGTTAGTTAAGTTAGGAGATTTAGGGAATGCCAAGAGGCTATGTCCGAGTGAGCTGTCGCGATATAGCGAGCAATAGTTATTAAATTATATAGTTGGGTTTAAACCCAGACTATACTAATCTAGTGTTTAAAGTAGTGTGTGAGACGATTGGTTTAAGACCACGAGGGTAAGCGGATGGCGTAGACTAGGCTGGCAGAGTTAGAACTTAGGGCAGTAGCATTGAACCGGTGTGTCTGTTGAGAGATCGCGAGTGCGAGAGTGTTATTTAATACGTTAAATAATAAGTGTTGTTTTAGACTAGGTTATGTTAGCATACTATTAATGTAAGTAACGTGTAAGGCGCGTGAATCTCAGTGAGTGTGTTTGTGAATGATCAGGTGAGTGTTGACTATCATATCCCTCCTTGTTCCTTTCTCTGACATTATCGAGGTAGCCTACACATGCGTTTGGTCGTAGGGACTCGGGGAAAGCCCGCTATAAGGTGTGACACTTACTAACATACTGTAGACAAATGCTCTACCAATAGACTATAGACAACCACAACCAAGACATGACGCTTAGGGCAGTCACACCGCTTATGGAAGGCTGAACCGAACTCGCAACTCGTTAGGGCCAATTTTAATTATAGTGCTTCCTTGTAGCCTGTTGTTTACGAACACAAACCAACCAAACGTTAGTGATGGCAACCTTTTCCCTATGGACAGACTAACTGCAGGATATTTTGCATTGCACTTGATATGCGCACACTTCTAGGGAGCGGGGTAGGCTTCAAATATTACCGTTAACTGGATTGTTAGCCGTTCTAAGGAACGCTAGGGATTGTGTCTCGTTAAATCACACCCGGCCCCCGTAGGCCTTTTACTGATAAAAAAATATAATATTTAGCGAGACACATAATTTGGATACCCAGATAGAAAGGCTCCGTTGCTACATAAATAGGTAGACAAAGAATGTACGCACGGCTGCTGATTACACTGGAAACATCCTCTAAATTGGGTAGATTAAGGAAGTGCGAGGTGACGATTTAAAATAACCACTTCGGCGTATAGCAAGCAAGGCAATCGTAAAGAATTCTGCAACCGACTGACGATGTGGTACGCTTGCGCTAGTTTTGTATTGTCTTAGTAAAGGGTGAGTAGGCCGTTATAAGGGGTTATTACTACTGTACGCGTCCAGCACTTCTGGAAACTTGTCTCGCTCAATGGTAGAGGCACTTCGCAGTCCTTTACCTTAGGATTGAGTAAGACATGCTTGAGTGTAGGGAGCGTGTCCCGCTGGAACCGCAGCAGGTCCTCTCTAGGCCTATGCACGTTAGGACTGGTGGTACGCGCATGACGTAACAGCTGTTGTAAAGTGGCCCTACGTCTCTGGGGTGGGTTACTCGATTATTGCAAGAACATTCGGTAACGTAACTCAAAACAATGTATCCTCAAACGCAAGCGTTACGCGTCAATTGCCCCTTTTGTATTCCTCTCATCTCTTGTAACTTTCATAATCAAAAGAAAAGTAGATCTCCTTTCCTTAATCATCTTATCTATGTATTCCCAACCCTATTTTATATTGCAATTGTTTTCTTATATCCCTCCTTGCTCCCCACTTTCCCAAGTCGGGGCAAGGCAAACGCTTCTTGGGAATACATTACAATAGGTGGAAGGGTGACCAGTCTGGAGCCGAACCCTACAGAACAGCACGGCGGAGGGGTGTTGTTCTTCCCCGCAAGGGGGACCTGACCCATTTCCCTGACATTTCCACATAATTAGGAAAAACGAAAATTTTATCAGCCTAGGGTAATTTAGGAACAGTCACAACGTCGACAAAAGAAAAAAAAATAAATCAATAACAGAAAAGGTCACGAGGCATTAAAGCTTCAGAGAACTTTCCTTCTATCCAATCAGTGTCTGTCTGTAAAATTAACAAATCAGATGTTGAACGTTGAGCTAATTAAGATGATTCGAGGTAGTCAATTAATTTACTTTGCGGTCAAACTGGATGCAGAAACTCAACAACAAACAGATTGCAGTATACTCTCTGCCGCGTAGGGCAGCCAAAATTGCCAAAGTGAGACGCCAGCCTTATTTCCATTCAATTGTTTGTGTCGGGTTACGGCAAGGATTTTTCAGCTTCTGCCAAACTCAATTTCACTTCACGAGTTTGTTGCTGTTGCCGTCTGTTTATCGTCATAGGATTTTTCAGCGTTTATTGCGAGGATAGAGAAGTTGCTCGTAATTGAATTACTTCATTCGACGCGCGAATCAGTAACGGAAGTTAGTTCGTAGTTAAATCGTAGTAATAATTGATCTTATCTTAGTTCGTAGTAATAATTAATTGCAGAACGTCTAAGTAGGTTCACAAATAATATGTACGTAGTTACATAACTTACATATGCGTTTGGAATTCGGATCAATAAATTAACACTAAGCTGTGTTGACTTTGCTGCCGATGTGATGGTTGTGCAATTACCTACCTATAATTATAAGGCGTAACATGCTGCGCACAAACAATTTTGTTATGTAGCACACGGCGTTTTGTAGTTTTTGGCGTAGTCAATGTATTGATGACATAAGGTTGCATTTATTGAACCAAAACAAACACCCCTTGCGGACATTATGTTATACCGATACAACACAGTTATCGAGGGATATTATTTTGTACATTCGGTAGTAAGATACATACTATATGTGTGACTCAATAGTGATTATGCAGACAGTTTGTCAACATTTCTAGAATTTTCAAATCTGCTATCGTGATAAGAATCAGAAACCCAAATTCTTTAAAAAAAATTTACTGCAATTGCATGTGTAGAGCGAAATAAAATGTGTGTAGAGTTAAATCACAAGCTTTTGCAGCAACGGTAAAAGAATTAAAAACTCTTTTCTACCTTCGTTTTGTTACCTTTACACAGCTACAAGTTGGTCCCGAGAGGCGTCACTACATAGTGGGCTAGTAATTAGACCACGTCAAAGGGGCACAAATCCGCAGTGAGCTAGGATATTGGCTGACGTGAAGCGTTACAGGTCATCATAATTCCTTACCAGGTAGATATGCTCTTTGTGCGAAATGCGAAACAGCGTAAATTTTGGATAGTGTGCAGTGTTTGTGCCTGACAGAACTACTTCAAATTCCGTTATTGGAAATCCGAAATTCCGTTGCGCCATTGATTACAAATGCTGTATTTATTTACATAAATATGTCTGGTTAAACATAACATTTATTATAACGTTTTTCATTATTTTCAGCGAAATATGAAAGACATTTTCAGAGAATTATGAAACAGTGACAATTTTCCTTCCAGTGACTAGCTTCCTTTACGTTACTTTTAAACCTGAGCACGTTGCATGTCAGCCGATGTGAAATAGGCTGCTCAAAAGCCCGTGAACGTACTGTCACTACGTGAGTACTTTACTCTTCGTATTACTGCTACTTCGTCTTAGTAACCTAACGATGCGGTTGCTCTTACTTTGTTAAGTTTGACATCGAGTTTACTTGAAAATTATATTCAGCATTTGCTTGCTAGTTTATTATGCTTCAAAAGGTGCATTATCTTTAAATAGTGAGCTTCAAGGTTACCGAGTAAACTTAACACTTCTTTTAATTTATTTCAGGATTTAGAAGCAGTGCGTGGATACATTTTTGTGTATCTATAGCCTGTCCATTAGGTAAAAAACGGACATCTAATGGACAGAGTATAGATACAGACCAATATTTACGAACCTACGGCTAACCTTTCTGGTATAAATATCCACTGACTCCTGAAGTCCCGATTGTATGTACGGTCGGTAGGAAACTATGATTTTATTATAAAACAAAGTTACCGTCCACTTCTGTCTGTCTATTCGCATGTACGGAGCTTTTGCGAAAATCCGAATAGGATTTTCACCTGAGTTTAGACCGCAGTAAATGAATTGGTGAAAGTTTTATGTTTAAAAAGTTTAAGCGACGCTTCGTAAAATATGTTGAGATGAGAGCATGGGAAGTATTTGACAAATTAGATACCAAAGCTTGTCATAAGTTAGTCTGTCAAGACTGGTTGATTAACTGTAGTACATAGCTACTAGTTACTGCTATATCAAAATATTCACCTCTTTCTTAAGTTTACTACATTGGGCTAGGCACGAATAAAATTAGACTGGCCCATCTTTGACTCAACCCTGACATTTGTAAGGAGATATAAAAGCTAAGTAAATACATTTTCAGTGGCTCTTAGCGTGGCAAATGATTGATGAATGATTCGTTTTATTTGAAGTCGGAAGTGACGCCTTGTAAGGAGAAAATAAACATTTCGTCACACTTGCTTGACTTACATGAGTGTGTGTACTTTATACGAGGATAGCTCTTAGCTAAAAGATGGAAGACCTTGTGTCGTTTTGTCACAAAGTAGGTCACATTCGAAAAAACTGAAAAATTAGGAAAGCTGATGTCATTTTACCATGTTCAGCTCGAAGACTGAAATCGTTCATCGAGTCGTAAACATATCTACGAATCTTTTTAGTCGGTCGTTAAAAATAGAACAATATTTAAGTATCATGTAATTAATATTGCCAACCAAACTTTGTGCTAAGCGAGAGAGAGCTTTTGTAACGACATCGTATCCTAAATTTCCTTTAAGGGCACAATAGTGTTGCCAGGCCACCTATTCCTAATGCTTTGAAACTTAGTCACCAACTTATTCGCGCACCTTTCATATAAAGTTACCATGTCATTCAGTCATAGCACAGTTTACAATCGCTTTTAACACGAACTTCAGCTTTAGTTTTGTATGAACTTAATTAAATATAAGTTATTTACGTTTTAGTTGAGGGCGCTCCGCGGATTGATGTGAGCACGACAGGAGCTGGCAGCACATTAAACTCCATTACTCATACGAGTCCTGGAAACCTTTACTTAACGTAGCATATACTTGAGTAATCAATAATTTTGACAGTTGCTACGAGTATTTACTGCTTTTACTAAAAAATCTAAAGATTTATATGACTAATACAATGATTTACAAATTATAGGTTGGTCCCAAAATAATGGGAAACTTACTATACAATTTTCTATTCTGAATCTTCTTTCTAAAGCTAAAACTTTATTGGCGTTTCGCCAGAGTCCACTTCGCCGATATTTATATTTGGCTTGGCTCCTGTTTCAATGATTTAGAGTTATCAGTTTTACGAACCGATGATTAAAAAAATACTACTATAGCACTTTATGATGCTTTCTTACAAGTTGGCTTGAGAATGAACATGTCAAAGATAAAGGTGATGTTAGGCGTCCCAGATGACTTAGTTTCAGCTTTTAGGCTGCCTGTCCTTGCCAGGCTGAGAAATATTAACAAATAGGATTGCATGCAATCTATAAAATCTCCCCTCTGCTCAATCCGTGCATGTTTACAAAACCCTCGTTATCATTATCAAATTGCGTAATTTTAATCCTGAACTTCGTAACTTCGAAAAGCGTCGTTTTACTCACAGTTGAGGATATAATGTAAATCTACATTCTTCATGAGAAACTTCCCGCGTTGTCTTTTCCAATTCGTGGAGTAGTTTTACTTGTACAAAAGCTATTCATGAAAATTTATCTCTTGCTGGAATACGCCTTTACTTTTAAGTCTGCACTCAGCCTGGTTTCAACTATGCATTCTTAAGTAAATATTTCAACAGAAACCTTACGGAATCAAGATACATTACGAAATTAAAAAAAAAAACTTCAGTTTTCTTGATGAGCTTGACTCCTAACCAATATCTTTGCTCCTACCGAAAGGACTGGCTGGCACTAGCAAAAGACAGTATTGTGTGGAAAAGGGAGAGGAAGATCTTTGGCCTGCAGTAGGGCAATGCAGGCTAGTTAGATTAGTTTTTTACACATGCGACCAAAATAACTGATCGCACAGCAATGATTTTCGTAACATATACGAGTGCGACGAGGGGTGCGTGCTTCAAACTGGGGAAGGACTGCATATTAGGAGCTTATCTTCACGCCCAATATAAAATGATTTATGATAAATGGTAAGTACATAAGAAGGACATTTTATTTTTACATGCAGTAAGTAAATCTTATGTATGATGTCTGGGATACAGCTACTTGAAAATCCATCTACTGATGGAGAAAGGAATATTAATTATGTAACCAACCTAATAACACTTTAACAACATCCCATTTTTATGTCCGTATTTTTTCCGTATTGGCCTATTTTTCCAGGCCGAAATCTATAAACGTTCTTTGACCTTAGTTGTGCGAATGTAGCAGGAATAACGCTTGCGTTATTCCTGGTACATGCATACAACTGTCAAATAATAGGTAAGTGCAATATAGAGACGGGAACATGTCTAAGCAAGCAACGTTTATATTTAGTTCTCGGCTGTGGTTATTGGCCTCAGTGCCGTGAGTGAAAATACCAAACTGCAACAGCTTGTTCTACCTTGCGACAGACGGCTGCATGAAATATTGCTCAGTGGCCAGTTCTCCAGTAACTCCTACAAGTTGGTGTCAGAAAGAAGCGTCGTAAACTATTCGGTTTGTGCTATAAATAGTTCTGAACCGGCGCGGGGCTCGACCCGACTCACTTGATACGTTTTACTTTAAAATTTAAATCAGTATTTCGAGTCGTATCTTCTAAAGAACGTCGTGATTTATAATTTTACGACTCGACAGTTGAATAAACGTTAGTGATGTGTTAAGATTTTTGTCTATTACTCTGTGTCTGATAAGAGACTAACTAATACACTAGTTAGTCCCTTATCAGATAGTTCAAATATCACAGCAAACCTATATAGTCACCAAATTTAGTCGGGGATAATCGTTAACGGGTGGTCAACGGTAGATACCTATCTCACAGCTACACCAACCAATCTGGTAAAGCCAACCTTAAATTTTATCTAATTCATTTCCTACGGATAATTAAGCTGTCGACACTCGTCAATATTATGAGATTCATTCATGAAATTCACGCAACAGAGCAGGTAATACAGTCGTATTGATAAATGGACGGTTCAACAACCAAAATGGACAAGAAATTAGTAATCCGAACCGCCGACGTCGACACACGATTTTATAATAGAAAATAATATGTTAGGTGTTATGTTATTAAAATTATTTAGTTTAAAAATAGACAGTGATGAATCGTATTGCAATTATTTGATTTTAGACATCTATCTTATATATATAAAAATGAATGCCTATTTCCCTTAGTCACGCCATAACTTGAGAACGACTTTACCGATTTCATCCATATTTTTTTTTAAGTTTTCTAATATTTTGTAGAAGGTTCTTACGGAAAAAAATATTAATATAGTTGTATCACGCGGACGAAGTCGCGGGCAAAAGCTAGTAATAAATAAAACCTAGATACATTTGAAGCAAACTGGACTAATTCTTAAAAGACTGGCCAAAGTTTAGCACCCTTTTTGTAAGAATAACGTGTGCGGTCGGGGGACCCCTGTCAGGAACGAAGAATTTAATACGTGATTTTAATACAGAGCCATCTAGTATAAGTTTCGGATGCTCTCATAAAAGTTGAGGCCATCTTGAATTTTTATTTTGACCTCACTAACGACTTCAGCGCCCTCGAAAACCATGAAAACGAAAACGACACCCACAACGAATAATTTGAACATTTTGGCAGCCGCTATCTTGGATTTTCATTTTGACCTAACTATTGGCTTCAGCACTCAAAGTCCATGAAAATGACACCCATGATGAATAATTTAAAATTTTCGCAGCTGCCATCTGGGATTTTCATTTTGACCTCACTATTGGCTTCAGCACCCTCGAAAACCATCTCCCATTCCTCCATTCATCTCTCCATCTCTCTCTGTGTCTGACAGAGAGGGACAGAAAGTCGCATGGGGCATAATGCTTTTTCGTTATGTGACTATTTTTACCAGTTAACTCCTACCGTAAGTCGCGTTAAAAAACTTCGTTCCTAAAACAGATTTTAAGTGCACTTAAATTTTTTGCAGCCAAACGAAACTGCGGCTGCTGAATTTCGGCAATCACTTGACTTGTATCTCCCGGCGTCGTGTTACAAAAGCTTTGCCCAACCCTTGTCACTGCAACTGTGACTTTACAACGTAACACCTACGGAGCGGAACGGGGAGACAATTTTGTTTGTTTCGCCATCGCAAGAAATAGATCGAACCCGAGATATAATACGTACCCATTGTTAAACTGGAAAGTACTTTAAATACTTACAGTAGGATCTCTGAAATAAGCCCTCGAAATAAATTAAGGTAAAAGTACGTATACTCTTTAGTGTCCCGGTACCCGGTAACTATGTAGTCATATTTTATACTTTTGCACGTTTCTACAAATAATAAATTAAAGTTTCTGAATGACAATAGGTACCTTTTTGGTAATATTTTTTACAATTTCAATGGCAACACTGACCAAAACCTTTAATGGTGTGAATTTGTATGACAAAAGTGCGCTGTTCGCAAGTGTGCGTTTTCAAGAGAGTTGAAAGTTCTGTCGATGAACAGCGATGTCAAATTGATATAAAGCTCGCCTTGCTGCTGTGAATTAATTTCTAATAGAAAAATAATTTCTTTTGTCAAATACTCACTGTCTGAACTGGAAGATAAACTCAGGGAAATGAATTGATAAGCAAATTGACTACCAACATAAATTGTTCGTATCGCATTTGTCATTCTTTGTACAGTTGTATGAAATGGCACAGAAAATTGACGCAGGGTATCACTTTAACAATTAATTTCCTTGACTGTATCTATTAATACCTACCGTGGGATCTAATAAATAAGACCTTGAAATAAATTACGTGATTCATGCTCCGCGAACTTTCAGCAAACTTTCTTACTGAAGAAAGTTTTTGATTGCTTTCTTACTTAATGTACTCACTGCTCTTGACGTTATTCTCTCTCGCCAATCATGCAACCATTGTTGAAAGGGTTGCAAATCGTTTTTAATGTCCGTTCCCCATAAGTATTGGAATGGTTTGCTAAAGTGGAATAAATATTTAACAACGACTTTTAAGATTTAAACACTCCCTTCCACCCAGTACCTACATAGAACGTTCATTATTATACAATATCCTGTCGTTCCAACTAAAAGCTTTGCCAATCACAGAGTATTATTTAAACAGGCAGTATTGTATAAGCAACCGAAACAGCTATCAGTAATAATGTTCCGCCATTTCTACTTTGAATTGCGAACGCAATAAGTAACCGAACTGCGTTTTGATTCATTCCGTTGATCGATGTTCCTAAACATCGGGAATTGTGTTCTGACGAGAAAATAAATTGAACAATACGTTGAGCTGTCTCTAGTTATAAAAGCGTCGTTTATTTTCTTGTCTATTTCAACATTTATGTTTTGAGACCAGATTCGTGTTTTATGTTTTCGTGCTTAGCTATTTGTGTTTTATCGAACAGACCATAGCTGATATTCAAGACCTATGTCAATCTGCTCATATCGTGAATATTAAATATGGAGTCTGCAAAGTAGCATTTTTATAACAGGGTGCAATAAAATGCCTATTCTTCGAATCGAGCGCGGTTTCGTTGCATGTTCACATAAATTCTTTTACTTTACTAACGTTCGCAGTTCACAAAAGTTTTCCCCAGCTATAACTTTGAAGATTTCTTTGAAGTTTTACATCGTATGTTTGATGAATTGGAAAGGCGCGCTTTGTCCGAGTGAACAATAAATGTATTCACATCCAAAAAGGAATATAGAAAAATATAAAATATTTTTATATTTTTAATGCATTGTGCACCTAACGTAGAAACTGAACAAAGGATACTTTAGGCATGTTCATAAAAAAAATCCACATTTTATTCTCGAGTCATTTGTACGGGCACCTGCACCCTAATTGCGCAACACACAATCAATCGGAATCGGAATCATTTTGAAGCAAATTGCTAATCCAGTGCTTCATAAGTTGGAAAACTTTGTCTGCTCAACACGTAAATTACGCAATGAATGTTGTTGAACTGTCAAAATGAAACCGATTCCGATTGATCGTGTGTTACGCAATTAGGGTGTAGATCCAGACATTCTGATGAGATTCGTCTCACACTAGTCGACGATAAATCAAATATACAGAGCCCTACCCACTAATCGCGCCATACAACTAACGAACAAAGCATAACTTGCGAGGAAATTGAAAAAGTTGAGAAAAGAGCAAGAGGATTTTACAGTATATTAATACCATCAGAAATGTTTGTTAACTCGAGCGAGCTACGACTGAATAATTACGGGTACTCGGGTAACTTTAAGGAAAATCATTTAAAAAATAAATGCTCATTGAAATTCAACTCGTACTTTTGCTTGTAGTCTTTCATCGACTCACAACACAGCTTTCCACCATTGTCTTCTTTGTCGTGAATCTGTGTAGAAACCGTAGGTATGATTAACAAGAACGATATGAAAATAAAATAATATATTGTAAAACATTAATTATTACTTGACAATCACCGGCATTCCTTTACAAGATCGGCATGAAAAACATTAAAAATAATAAAAGAAATCGCCTAAGCGAAACTTATGATATTCAACTTATTTCATTGAGTCTGTTCCGATTCACTAAATCAAAAACAAGCACCTAGTCTGTTTGCCTATCTCCCGCCATTTTTTAAGCAATCACGTCGTTGTCCCAGTTAGATGACCTAAACGTTTTTTTTTTTTGCTTTATTTGCGTTTGTATAGAAGACTTATATGTACATAATGTTCTATGTACCTAGATAGCTCCAAATTATTCGTCGGGTTTTCTAACCTTTTATATTCTTCCAGCCTCCATTCCTTCAAAATATCTTGTCCCCTAGTTTACATAAAAACGGATAATTTAAGCATCGAATTGTAAGCTTTTATGTAAATCTGCCAGATATCAGACCGTTACTTGTTATTGATTAACCCTGGGGCCCTCTTGACACAAACGTACTTGAGTATGAATGCCAAGACGATGTTAAAACATCGAATTGAAATAACCTTCGCATTCCTTTCCCAAAACATAACAATACACTATACAAAAGGCGCTATCACTAAAGTCTATTGAAAAACATAAAACAGGTGCTTTATTTCAAATCCAGTATCTCTAACAAAATCGACCCCTGAAAGCAGGCCGCGATGTTGAAAAACTTAAGTACACCTAATTACTTTAACAAAGTTCTAGGTCCATTTTCTTTCTATAACCTTACAAAAATAACTAGGAATGACATTTGAAATTAAATACATAATTCAAGGAACTACACAGTTGGGAGCGAGCCAGCGTTCAAACTAATTAGTTTGTCCAACAATCATTATAAAACGCCACTATTGCGAAACAATGAGGAACGGACAAATGTGCTCGGAAACTGGAGTTGGACAACATACTCGTAGATATGAAGCTACGTTCACGAACAAACGTTTGGAATTGCAACAAGAATGAGAGTTTAAAAAAAACTTCCATGGAATTTGTACGAGCCGCAACCTGGTTTAGTAAACATTTCATTTTATGTTTATATAGGTAATAGCTCAGGCAATGCAGATGTCAGAAATGTTTGTTTATTGCCACGTTCCTGTACTTTGTGTTCTCGCATTACTCATTAGGTACATGATATCTTCTTGCAACAGTAGTACATGAATTTTAGTGGCATTAAGGTTTTTTTAAACATCAATATCGTTTAAAAGCCCGCATAACCATAATTTTTTGTTTTGAGTTTAGTAAAGTAAAAAATACTTTAACAATGGCAGTGCGTTAGAAGCAACGTTAAGTCATTAAGAGAATGTTTTTTTTTGTTTTATTAATTATTCGATTCAATCCTTTCAGGACAAAACAGCTTACAGCCCACTCGCCGCTCATTCTTTGAAACAAAAACGCCTCAAGACAGAAATAAACCGAATGATGTATACCCATATTATGTAGCTATTATTCTTTTACGCTACGAACGTAGCGGCGTAGCAGCGTAGTACATGATATACGTAGCTCGTAGCTGAAGGGCGGGTTTATAATGGTGAAGGCGACTGCTTGTCATTCATGGCTCGACCTCTCAGATTAACCACATCTAGAACTGCTGATCGCTGCCAAAACAATACTGTGGTTGTTGAAATACGTCTTGCATTAAATATGAGTACCTAGTTACCAGACGCTCGTTCTGGAAATGGTATCTGTAACTACATAGCAACATTATAATATGTAGGTAGAACTTATATTGGCTTGTGCAGTAAAATAGTTATTTCATTGGTTTTAATAACAGACGAGAATAACCACTACTTTTTAATATACAGTAATGAATTATTAATTAGTGGAGCGGGATGACGCTGATCGATGGGGAGGTAGAAAAGAGTGATCGAATAATCACACGACATGAATAAAATGTGCCAAGTGTGAGTGCTGGTATTGAAACGTTTTTATATTATTGGAAGACAAGTTTTTTGGTTACAAAAAGTAAGAACATGACCCCGTCCCTGTGTCCTAACCGAAGGCGTCTATCGCGCGAATACGCGATTGTTCACATGAATTATGACGATCACAGGCGACTTGATTTATCGCGTGAGTCTGTCATATTCATATGAAATTATGTTTTGGTTATTATATAACCTCAATAAAAAAAACAAATAGTGTACCTAATCAAAAATTTCAAAAACGTACGAAATGTTACCTGAATACACACCTATTCAGGTAAAACTCAAAAGTCTTTGAAACTTTTGATTTGCTTTTTGTTCGACTAAACGTAAAACCGTGCTCAGGTTTAATTGTTTGATTTCGTTACTAGTAAAAAATATGATAAAACGCCCGCAGTAAAATTCTCCGAATATGGAAACGTAAGCTTGCAGTTCGAAATCAAAGAAAATAGAAAAGGGTTCCATTTTCTACTGGCACCTAAAAATTTCGGTATTTGTTACATACCGGAGCAAAATCTTAACCTGAATAAAAACGAAATATCTCACCTTCTCCATTACAAAATCAGGAGCGCCAGAAGCAGATGAAATAAAAATAAGAGCCCACACCTGCCATAGTAACAACGGCATTCTCTGCCACTGTACTCAGCTCGATCGAGTTGACAGATTTAAATATCTAGGTTGATGTAAACCTTAACTGGCATCACCATATTGAACTTTTGACAAATAGGATTCGGAAACTAATGCCCATTTTTAAAAAGGTACGCCATTTAAACGATTTAAACATCCTAAAAATAATTTATTACTCACTTTGTCATTCAGTGGTGGGACACTGCATTTCTGTCTGGGGAGGATCTCACAAGATATTTCTCATTAAACTAGAAAGAGCTCAAAGAACGGCAATCAAGGTCCTTATGTCCAAACCAAGGCTTATACCCTACTGCAAGACTTTACAAGGAATTGTATGTCCTCACTGTACGCCAACTGTTTATTTTACGCAATCTTATTTATGCACACACCCATTTACCGACTAACAGCTCTCAAATAGATAATAGAAGAAGAAATGAATGTATTCAAAACCATTCCACATAAGACAGTCTTTGCAAAAAGATACCCTTATATGTATAGTAGCTCCCTATATTTACAATAAAATGAGTAAAAACGTGTCCCTAAAGAAAATACGGCATTTCAAATTTAAAAAAGTAGCTACAAACTTGTTAGTTGTATTAAATTACAAAAAAACTGAAAACCTCTTAAGTGTTCCTGGCTAACCTACAACTACCATGCAACTTCTATATCTACGAGTACATATCACATACCTATCTGTCTGCCTACATACACGTACAATGTACATAACACAACATGATACACAAGCACACACACGCTCATACTAACATTCTACTTTTTAATTTCTTTATTGTTTTTACTATTTCATTGTAAAGTTAATTAAGTAGAAATACTTAGTTAACTTATTTATTATACTCGTAATAATAAAGGATTTTTGCACAAAACTATATTTAAGTAAATAGATCAGCCACGAGTTGTTACTGTTGCTTATAGCACGGGTACCTACCTAGTTTAAGTGACAGTGTTCATTTTGTTAACAAATTTATTTGAACCAATAAACGTTATTTATTTATTTATTGCGGTGAAGTTCTAGCCAAGTTCGCCGTTGAAAATTTTATCAGACGATCCGTTGAGACACTCTACGACTGACCTCGGTAGAGATTCGATTACTAACTCTTTATTACCTGCTTAACTGTTCTTCCTTAAAATTTCTGAATCAGAGGTCGATTATACTTACTATTTTACTCGCGTTCTGAGCAGATTTGAACAGATTTTTATGGTATAATACCAAAATCTGTTAATCCTGAGATTACAATTTTATAGTGAAACATAAAGTGAAACGTAAAAAGAAATTGTTCCAGAAAATCTATAAAACATAAAATATCAACGTTTAACGTCTTCATAAAATGAAAATACTGAATTGGAAAAAAGGCTAACATTGTTTCCGTTGAGACAGCATGGAATTTGCTGACGTCATAGTTCAGTAGTAGAAAGACCACAGCGAAGATATATTGGAATATTTTGCCAACGTGAACCGAAATCGATCATAGTCAAATCGAAAATATCGCTGAGTGGTGCATGTTACCGGCGTCGATAGCTCTTCAGGTAGACCGGGTCACGCTAAGTGTATCAATATTTGCAACATACCGATGTTGTGTACGATTAAACAGAATAGAATATTGAAATGTTCACAAAAATATTTTCACATACATTTTATGATTCAGACAGATTGAAAGCATTGTCAGGTTTTTTTATTCTTGTTTTAGTAGGCTCTCTTTCCACTATGCATCCGTGCAAATTAAATAATCTACATTCAACAAAACTTATCACCCGCTTATGCTTACAGAAATAAATCCTACTGGCTCCTAGAACTTCTTATTCTAATATGTACTGAACTAGTTTTCACTCGGAATGAATTAAAATGAAATTATTTAGTTTATTGGGTTTTTCAAAATGTAATTTTTTTAGGGTCATTTCTTGATGATTTACTTTTAGGCAAGTATCTAAATAGATTATATTTAGTACATAGATTTTCAGAAAAAAATAAACATACACTAGAGAAAAGATTTTTTTGTAGACATATCACATCTTCTCTTTAAAATCATTCAGGATAGTTCGTCGCCCTGTGTAAGATTACGGCACTGGTATATAAGCTTTAGGTAGGTACATGGTATGTGTACCTGAACAAGCATTGTCCGTCGCCGGCGGAATTCTATTTGCTGGCGGTCTGCCGCGCCGGCTGCATCGGGACTGGAACGACAACTATGTATTAAGTTAGCTCAACTATTGTCTGTGGATTGCCGCATACCTTCTCTAACACAGTTTGAAAGTTATTTTACTTCAGAGACATACCAAGGAGCTTGCACAAATATTTTTAAACGGGTAATCCGATAATTTTAAAACCTCCGCCCCGATGCTACGCATGCCATGCATGCATGCTGTGCATCCTTTGCTATATATGTGGTCAGTGTTTACGTGTCGTCAGTGTTTACAGTAACTACCACCAGGATTTGTCGGTAATGAATGTAATGAACATCAAATACCCACAAATCCTGATGATTTAGGAGGTCGGGGACAGATATAGTGTTTGAAATAAAGCTTGTCCTATTTCGTTTCCAACTTTCTAATAGATAGCGACAATATTCGTGTCCAACTGAGAAAGCAAATTTAAAAACCCATAACAAGCATTCTGTATATATGACTACTTATATTGAACTAAGTCGGCATTCATTACCAAGTTACGAAAAAAGTCATATTTTGAAATAACTGAACATAACTGACACGAAATGACAGTATATTTCACGTTTATGCATTAAAACTGCGCTCAGAATAGTATTAATCCCACTTAGTCTAATGCATTTAATTTACCAACCTTAAAGTCACGTTGTTCCATCAGACTGCTCGGTGGTCTTGTCTAAATTGAAGACGAGTATTAGGAGTATCATCATACGTCGCTTTGTGCTTGTGCTTTAGTACTTAAGAGTCAACCAAGTACCAAGTCTTTATAGCTTTGGTTCAATAATTTTACCTATACCTAAGAGATTATTATGAAAAGTAAAATAGAAACAACATTCGTAAAGTAATCAAATATCTCTCTCTAGAAGTCCCTAGCTAATAATGGCGTAAGTGCTTACATGTGTTATACATATTTCGAACCACCGAACAGAAAATGTAATAAAAGACGGCTATGAAGTGTATTGTATGACGTGTATGATACGTTCTAATAAAGTTGATCTCGCCAGGCAGTCACAGAATATTTTTTTTAGTGCGGGGGTTTCTTATGCTCCTGGTAATATAACGCCTGCGATCTTTACTCACTTCACTCGTGTCAGCATGAAGCTATACGAGAAAATATACCGACATAAAAACATTAGTAACTTAGTAACTCAGCAGGATCAGCAGCTCGGACCGCATAGGAAGGTGTTGTTGTGTGGTGACTGATAATCGGCATTTAAAAGCTTTAATCCAGTGGACATTTCTTCTATATTCAGCTGCATCCGGTTAGACTGGAAGCCGACCCCAACATAGTTGGGAACAGGCTAGGCAGGTGATGATGATTTCTTCTATATTTGAAGAATAAATCCTGTCAAACCCCATGGACAAGAACTATTCTTACCTCACTTATTATCGAACATTTAATAACCAAACCCCATCTCCAGGTCAGACCTGCGAAAACACGAAATACGGAACCACAACCGTATGAAACGCGACTACATCGGTGGCGAGCCTACGTATAAGCAAGTAGAGAGGCTTCAGAAACTGCAGGAGAATGAGGAGATGGACAAGTGGCGCGCGCAGGAGATGACCATCACGCAGGTGCCCGTGGCGCAGAAGGGTCGGGGTGCTTTCGGGACCGGGACCGAGGTCCCGGTTTCCCCCGAAAAATATAATAATTATTTTGAGTGGTATTTTGGGACCACAAATAAAATAAACAAAGTAATGTCTTGGGAAAGTACGGTCAACCAAACACGTACATCGAACAGCCGAAGGAGTTTATAACTAACCATGCACTATCATTACCTCGATGTCAGCATGATACAGCAGCATCAGATTGGTGAGTGGATGATTCTTTGATTCTTCTTCTTAGCATGTCGATTGTAAAATTAGTATAAAAAAAAACAAAGTTTCTCAACATGACATGTATGTTGAGAAACTTTGAATTTTTTTTTCGTTTATAGTTTTTGATATTGATTTTATTAGGGCTATAGGCGAAAACATATCCAAAGTAAATATCAAAAAGATCACACGTATCCTAATAGACATTGCTTGTAATTATATTTAATACTAGCTTCTGCCCGCGGCTTCGCCCGCGTGGATGTCGGAAATTTGGTATCCCACGGGAACATGCTAACAGGGTAAAATGTACCTATGTGCTTCCCCAGAATGCCATCTATCTCGCGAGCCCTTTGTGGCTAATTACAATAGAAAACCAATTGTGTCTCATTAGTGGTGATTAAGAGGGTACCTATATGATATCTTTACCTAAGTACCTACCTAATTTAAAAAAAAAAACTCAATAACAGAAAATTAAATACCTACCTACCTAAATAAACCTATTTCTGATGATAACTAATCTAAACTCAATAAATAAGCAAAATCCCTAAAAACTAATATCTATACGAATGACTAATCCTACCTAACAGTATTATAAAATAACCTACGGTCACTACGTACACTATCAAATATACTACCTATACTTTAAAATTAAAATCTATACCTACAACTTATATAAAAATAAACCTAAATAAGTCTAAAAACTAAAAGGAATAAAAATGAACTCCATTGCGGGTGACTTAACCTTCGACAAACTTATTATTTGCAGTTGGTGCAGTAATCGGGTCTAGGGATCGAACCGCAAAATTAAGTTTGTTTTTTATTGTATATACTTTTCCGGGATAAAAAGTACCCAGTGTGGTGTCCAGGATATTAAAGAATAATTAAACCAAGTTTCAACGTAATCGAACCGGTAGTTTTTGCGTGATGCTTGAACAAACAGACAGACAGACAGACAGACAGACAAAAATTTTTTTAATCACATTTTTGGGTTCGGTGTCGGTCTAGTAACACCCCCTGCCATTTATTTTTTTGATATTTTCAATGTACAGAATTTTCACTTCTACAGATTTATTATAAGTATAGAAGATAAACCGCTATACATTTTAGGCCTCACGGAAAAGCTCGGTGGATCGCACCGAAAAGCTCATCGACCCGCAGGTTGGGTGTCGCTTGTGGAATATCATTTATGCATTAATAGGGTTCTGAGCGACTGACAAATATCGATTAACTATGATTTGTCGCGATACATTTATATTTAATGTGTTGCTGAAACGACGTGTTACAAGCGCCGTAGAAAAATCATGTGACCTTGTATATGACCTATGGTATACGGTGACGGCGCCGTCCCATAGTGCCGCCATGTCGTCAACAAACTTCCATAGTGATCCATACAACATTGACGACCGTGCCTACACACGGCAAATAAACCGTAGTTTTTCACGGCAAGAAAAACGTGAGTGCTGTCGATTTATATTATATGTACAAAGGACACATGCGTGGCAGCCACTTTGAAAAAAAATCAAAATGGCGCATATAGGTAGGTATGCCAGCCAGCCTCGCTCCATATAAAATCTTCAATCTCCTTTCGTTGTCTAATAAAGTCACTTAAATGGGTGTGAAACTAAGCTTAGCCGATTAATATTCCTCAACGCCTGTACTGAACGGCCATTGTCGATTAAACCTCTACTAATCGCTGTCAGTAACTTTAGCGGCGACTATTTATCTCGACCTAAATATTCCGTAGTCGTAGCTCTTTTGCTACTCCTACACTTTGAATATGGCGTAGCAGCGTAGAACGTTTGCTATGCCATATTCAACCAGTCAACATTATTAGCCTGCATATACTAATATAATAAAGAGAGAGAGCCAATTTTATGTATATGTGGAGGGTAATCTCCGGAACCACAGCTCCAAATTGAAGAAATTCTTGGAAATCTTTCAAGGCAAATATATACAAAAAGAATTACTAATTAAATACTATCTTGAATCCATGTAAGCCTAGTACTTTTTGTTAGGTTACTGCTGAGAACTTGTGCACGACGTATCAAAATCAAAATCAACGGAGGACGAACCTACTTACGGTATTTTTTACCGACTACTAATCTTAAATTATGCTGTACTAGTAGCCACTAAAATGAGAAAAAAATTATTAGCCATAACTAAATGGTTTATGTTGGGCGAATTAGTACGGTGCCTTTCATTAGGTATGTCTGCGCTCGGAAACACCTACATCTCTATTTTTCTAAGCCCATTTTCATTAAAAAACTTTTTATTTGTACCTTCCTTCTAAAGACAATCCATTTTCCTTGAGTCAGAAGCCGCATTTATTAAGTAAAATAATTCAGTGTAAACTTTGGAAAAATGAGGGTGTAAGATAGACCCTGAAATTGGTTATAGACGCGCGATTGAACCATTCAAAGCCATGTTTATGGGCAACTTGGTTTAATAAAGCCACCGGCCCTGTTTCACGGCCAGACTTAACTAACCACTTTCAATATTGAAAGTGGTTTAACATCCATTTACGTAATATCCACCGTCCATGTAATGACGAATCCTCGAATATGACGTCATTACTAGCCAGTGTTAATTGCAGGGTCCAGTTACAATTGAATGAATTCGTGACCGCAGTGCTAATTAGTTTCATCCTGGCTGTTATACCTAATATGAAGGAACCCAGAATATAATCCGAAAGTCATTGTAATCCCTTTAACATACAATATGAGAATTAGGGTATGACATCATGAATTATTCAAATTCGTGGATATTATTCATGTAGCGATACGTTTTACTCAGTTTTGGAATTATTGAGATTGTAGAAGCTCTGCCTTCAGCCTAGACCCTGCAATGCACCTTCACCCTGGAAGGTGCGTTAGGCAGCGCAAGTTACTTGCGGAACAAAAGCAGCAAAGCGCGTGCGACGTGTCCAGCTTCATTCTCCTTTTAGCGACCAAGGAACGGTGTATTGACATTGGAACCCGCGAAATTAGATACTACATAGGCCATGATATTAGTATAGGTTGTTCAGCGCAGCCCGTCTGGTATAATTACCAAATTAATGAGGAACTCACCCTAGATTGGCGTACAGTGTCTTGAGAGTCAGGAAATAACTCCTGCTATTCTTAGAAAATTTGTGTAGTTCCATGATTTTTAAGTGTTATTGTGAAATATTCAGCATATATTCGACTATTTACCGCTAAGACCCCTCACAACGGTACAAAGTGTGTCAATAAAATGCCATATTATATTCACTAGTTAGGAAAAACCTTCGCCGCTCAATGAAAATAAAACCCTGTGTTTATTACATGTGGAGCGAATAAAAAATAGGGTGTGAACACTGGATTACGTATCTAGGGCGGATAGAGTTATTTTTATTAGGGGTAACATATCGGCTATTTGCAGGCGGAGTAGCAGAGAGGGTAGGTACCTAATAATGGGATTACCCCGGTGTGGTGCCCCGGGGATATAAGACGGCACCGATAGCTTGCTGTAGTGCTCTGCAGAATAATATTCATCAGTGAGATATCTACTCGAAGCAGGCACCTCCAGACTATAGTTCGCCATTTTTTATCAGATAAAGGAAAAGGAAGAGTAGGAAAAGTCGCAATCAGCTATGTAGCGTCTTATAAATTACTGCTTTAGGTAAATAATATTCAAGGTACAGATGAAATGAGAAAAGTAATTCATTTCATTCAGTTCTATTCATAATAAAAATGAACAGTAGAGAGTGATTGTCAATAACATTGGCAGCTCATGTAATCCGGGTTTAAGGGACAAAGCTACAAAAAGGAAATGACCGACGGATATATCGTGCAAAACAATTAGGTGACCAATTACGTCACACATTGGCTCTTCAGTCAACGGAGGACGAACCTAATTACGGTATTTTTTGACCGATTACTAATCTTAAATCATGTTGTACTAGTAGCCAGTGAAATGAGAAAAAAGTATTAGCTATAACTAAATGGTTTATGTTGGGCGAATTAGAACGGTGCCTTTCATTAGGTATGTCTGCGCTCGGAAACACCTACTTCTCTATTTTTCTAAGCCCATTTTCATTAAAGAACTTTTTATTTGTACCTTCCTTCTAAAGACGAACCATTTTCCTTGAGTCAGAAGCCGCATTTATTAAGTCTTAAAACTCAATAAATCTATTTGGGGAAACTTACTTACTTTAGAGCTATAAAAGTTCCGACACCGGTAATATTCTAATTCACTAATTTTATTTCGCCGGAGATTTGTTCATCCTAAGGAAGAGAAGGTACCAAAGGTACCAAAAGAATATGTTCCTTTTTATACAGTGTTCGTATAGTGGCGTTAAAGCGGAAGATACATGGAGATCTACATATGTCGGCAAAACGACCTTTCCCGGAGCTCTGAATTCAAGTGATAAAGTGGGTCTGTTATTGAGCCCGCAAGCATAACTAAATAGGCACTCGTATGTAAAACAGGATTTGTTAGGACCCACAGTGTGGATTCAGAACATAAAGAACTTCGCCGTGTTTTAGTTTTCCAATTTGTCGGTACTTAGCCTTACTTAGGTAACAAGCGCAGGTGTTGGCTGTTCCAGCTAAGTACTAATGTTTATTCATTAAATTTTATACATTGCGTCGACATAGTGGATTATTTTTATTTGCCGTGTTAGCTTGTGTGTTTCTGCATAATTGAAGTATGTACGACAGGCATTCATTTATCAGACTTCCATTAGTAAGTATAGGTGGTTTGTGTTGAAAACTTGAAATCAATAAAATAATTTGCTCGGATTGACAACATTATGTACTTACATACACTTAGCTTAAAGAACAAACAAATAGATAAAGCGTGGTGGTAAACCGAGATAGTCTGCAGTTTTTAATAGGATAAGTGCCAACTTACTTAGATACTTAGTCGTTCGTTTTCTATCCTTTCAACCCGTAATAATTATACCGTCAAAGTATGCTCAAGGATAAAAGCAGTTCAGTCCTTCAACTGTGTCGCAAATACAGGCCGTATAGTCTGAAGGTTTTTAACAGCCACTTGAGGTGGTACGGACTCGGGGAGCCTTTGCATCCCACTCGTGATGACAATACTAAGCGGCGTTGTTGCAGTTCTTAGCGTCTTACTACAATTGAACTGAATCACGTTGAATTTGTTTGCGGGGTCTTTTGTTTTACGTACCTACGTGCAAGGAATAGAGCGAGCGTTACAGGAACTTAATCAGGTTTCTAAACTGCAGCAAATATTTGTAGTTTAATTTCGTTAGCTGGGTTAGATAGGAATAACTTCTCAGTAGGTAAACGAGGCGGGAAATGCTGCTGAATCACATTTACGACAAGATATCTTCCGTTTTAACAATGATTGCTACCGGGTAGATACATAACGCTCTGGGGACTTTGAATAAATTTACATTCAATAAGCTTCAGGAAAAAGCAAAAATTCAGGCATTCTACCAAATTATTCCAAAAAAAAAATGAAAAGGTTCTTCGCTGTATCATAACTTGTTTAAGAAACAGAAGAAAAACATGTCAGGTTAAGTTTGCTGTCATAAAATTTATGGTATATCACAATATCAATAGGATCGCCAATACCCATATCCGTATCCATAGCTATAATAACCATTTCCGGTGTCGGAACTTTTTATATTACCTCGCAAGAAAACTCCCCAGAATTGATTTATTGGTTGGCTTGCGGCTTCCGATAATACCCAATCCTTCAGTTTTTATTTATCTCCATTAAAGCTTCAAGCTTCTGTTATGTTTCTTGATAATATTCTACTTTTTACTCATATACCTAACATTCTTTTGCACTTTTCAATTTATTCCTTTGTAAAATTTTCACGAAACGTAAATCCGAAATAGCAACCCCGTACGTTTGCCGATCCGTGGTCTCCACTCAAGAACACGTCTATCCCAACGATCATCGGCAATACTTACTACGGGTCAAAATATTGAATATTATATTGCCGATCTATTCTATAAAAATTCACGGTAAGAATACAGAATAGATCGGCAGATAGGTGATACCAATCCTATCACGGTTTTTTTAAACGGTTTGTTGTATTACCTATCTGAGAAAAATCCTATCAGTTTATTATTTTGCTTTGTTCTTTTTTAATGTTTCAGTTTAATTTGTCTTCAATATGAACCTATCCTATTCATAAGTAGATAAGTAAAGTGAGTAAAAGTAATGGTGGTCTCCAAAAGGGAACTAGGTACCTACTACTTTTAAAAAAGATGAGGTGCAATGTATACACTGGTTCATCTTTTGTACAACATAAAATAGTTTCCTAAATAAACACAAAAGCGAATTACTGTATGGACCATTTCTTTTGTAACTGCGCTAAACCAACAATGGTATATAAAAACGTGGCATTTTTTTTACAGGTTAAAATTACTTTTGACAGGAAAAACAACAAAAAAAATGGATGTCAGACTCGAACTCACAGGCGACCTATTTTTTTTTTACACACTGTAGGTACCCATACTGTTTAGTATTCCATTTCTTGCTACTAGCTAGCTGACATGAAACATGTAACTTGTAATGCGTCATCGTATTTCAGGCATTTGTTCTCACATATTTGGGGAAACACGATAACAACATCATGTAACACCATTACGCGATTAGCTCAGAGTTCAGCGACACTGTACATAGTACACTCATATAAAACACACATATGTATGTTTAACGTCGCAATAAATTCATTGTTGAGTTTCTTATGAACATTTAGCTGAGATTTATTATGATTGTCGACGATGTATTTAGCAGACGAATTTCATTGTTTGCCCTTTATGGACTTTCCCGGACGTGTTAATTTAATTTATGTTTTGCGGCTCTGGGTATAAAAAAAGGTTTTATACGTGAAATGTTTTAAAATGTGAACAAATTCGTTTTGGTAAAAGTTTGTTGCACTCGAAGATTAGGATTAGGGATACTTAATTGTGTTTATAGCCAGACGTTTTGAAACGTTTTTAGAATATTTTACTTTACCTAAACTCTTCGCTTTACTACTAAGTTAAAAAGCTGGAATGAAAAATCATAACATATTTAATTAAACTTTTACCGTTGGAGTTTCTCTTTTATTTTTATTTACTAAAGCAAAATATCTGCATTAGCGACATCTGCCATGCATTATTCATATTAACGTGTCACTACTCTTCATAAATGTTCAGAAAACTTGCCATTACGTAAGGAAATTGTATATCTCGGGACACAGTCATAAACTAAACATAACAGTGCCATGAATTTCTTTCGGGATAGATAAGTATTCTATACGTCATGACATGTATCCTACACCTGTATCCTACACCTTCACTGGCTACCTTCATTGGCCATAAAACATGTAACTGCTGAAGTCTCGGAAATACGTATATGCCAATAACGTTATATTTATGACTTGATGTCTACTACACGTTGAAGTATCGATGTCACCGATAGGTAATTATCATCTAAGAATTTATTAGCGAATACTATACCGGGATATGCATAATAATCTCGGTCTTGGTCGACAAGAATGTTGGTTTGCTTCGTATTAGTCTGACCGTAACTTCGGTATTAAAGCTTCAAGCCACTACCAACCCACATGGCGTAATTTGGATTGAGTTTCAAAGTTATGCTGCTATGAGCTTAGCTTTGTGCAAGCGGCGTTCATAGTCGTGTCGTCGGTTTTAATGTTTGAAAAAACTAATTTGTGCATTGATGATTTTTGTGTGCAATTTGTGGCAAAAGTATGCTGCTATGAGCTAAATTTGTGCATGCAGCATATATTTTATCAATCAGGCGTCTATTCTTTTCGTAAAATAATTAATGTGGTGTTTTATGTGATGTTTATAAGATACTGCAATCTCACCAACCCAATCATCAGGGTGGTGATAGGGAAACTCCCATAAAGGCGCTTTCTGTGTCCTCTGTGACGTTTTTCAGTAACTTTCATTGGTTCGCTTCATTTATTTCAGCTACAAATTTTACTCAAGATAACACTCAACAGCTGTTGTCTCCTCCACTTTTTATCAACCCAAGGAAGACAATTTAGTGTAACGTTCTGTTTTCTTGATTGTATTAGTTTGCGTCACTATTAGTGAGGCTTACTTTAAGGCTTTGCCATCACCATCTTGTACTTAAGGGCTGTTAATGCGCAATGGGTGCATAGCTTTTTCCTTCTATAAATAGGCAGTTTCTTGGTAAATCCGTAGGGATACGAATTCGTCCAGATTTCAGCGCTATCTCCGCCGTTATTTACCCCTTGAATGCTGTCTCGGATGGCCCCTTTGCGTTCCAAATGGGGGTACTTTTCTTTGTAGATAATTTAGTCGCCATAAAATTCCAACTTACAGATAAAGTGCGAATTGTTTGTGTGTAAATGTTCACATCTCTTACATTTTATATGAGGAGCTTTATTACAGTAAATCTACACTCGCAAGGAAATTACTCCTCTATACATGAACATTTCTATGTAAATGTCGTCTTATGTAAATGGTAATGCGCTTGCGGATATTTCTTACTTCTGGAGTTAGTAATGTTTAACGAGGATTAGTACGATGTAGGAACCTAAAGAGTTACTGTTTATAAATGTAATGGTTGGCATTAATACTTCAATATTTCACATGTACTCGTAGATGTAGATATATCCAATAGCTACTATTGTTCACAGTTCATGAATAACAGCCTGTTACTCAGTCGATACATGAACAATATTGACAGCTTCCCAATAGGATATAGACACTGTGAGACTGTGTTGTGTGTGTGATATATGTACATATATCGTATGTCTATGGTTTACTGTTTCTCGGTGAAAGCTCAGGAGATAACAATGTGATCGATTTGTTTTCCACTAAATCGAAAAGCGGATAATAAATGCCTGAGATAAAATATCTATTGATACCGTAATGTTTGATATCTTATATATTAAAAACAAAGGAGTCCCACAGTTTGATACATCAAAGTTCAGTCGTATCGAGCACAATTCGGCAGCTGTATTTCACACCAAAGTTTAAAATATATGGATATTGGAATATATAGCAACAAATAGTTACTAATAGTTTCAAAGAGTAAATAAAACTAAGTAACTAACGAAGAATAAGGTTTTCATATCCTCAAAATAGGTAGTAGAAAAATAAAATCACCTTCGGTATAGGACCTACACCATAGCGAAGGTGATTTTGTTACTCAGAAGGTAGTTTATTGACGTACTTTATAAAGAACAAAATTGATCTATATTGGTTCAAAGGAATTTGTTTTATATTACTTTGGTAATGTTTTTAAAACTCTTCTGTGACTTGATATAGTTAGGTAACTATATTTAGTATAGGGAGCAACATTTTTAATTAAAAATATGGTTTAAAGCCTGTTTTAGACAGTTTGCTCTCATAAACTCATGATGTATGTAATAAGGCAGACTAATCACAAGTCAACTCTCTTTTACGACTACTAAAACATAAATAAATAGATAACTCCCTACAGGTTTACATACATACAGGTTTAAAATGAGAATATTGACTTACCTATTAGGTAAAATGAAATTACTCTAATTTACTGAAAATGTATGTAATGTATGTACATATGTGTGTGTGTATGTAATGTGTAAATGTGTGTAATGTATATATTCCTTTAGGAAACCACCATAAAATTACGAATTGGAAACCGCTCAATCACCCCTGCTGAACTGTACAAGATTTCCGTTTTTCAATCACCCCCGTGTGGCAGGGGATTGAGAAAAACTCGTTACGCGATCCGACAAAAAATAAATTATGCTATCTACATTTCAGGGTCTCGCCCACAGTAATTTGCAATATGTTAACGAACTGACGACTGCGTACCGGTCTCACAAAGGATGGTTATTTGGTGTTCCTACAATTCAATCGATTTTATTTTCAAACAGGTAAGAATAAAATGTGTCAGCTCGCCGCTCGGTAAGGACCAGACCCGGGTCGACGGCGCGTTGTGTTCCACGCGCGCCTCAAAGAGATGTCAGCACGAACTGACGAGGTCCGCTAGGGCCGATGCCTCTCAGGGCCGCGGGTTGTTCGAAAGAGATACCGTGGTCCCTGGCATAGGCAGCTGAAGGAACACGGGTGGGTTTTAGTCAATAAAAGTCTGACACGCCCTCCCGCTCCGCCCAGAGCGGGAGAAGTCATATGATGATTTCCCACGCAAAAACAAGGGATAAAATGTGTAAAAAAGGAGTTTGCTGAAGGAAAATTCAGCTCTCGCTGCCAATATTCACAAGTTTTTTTTTAATCGCATCATTCAGTCGTCACGTCATTCGAGACTTGTTGTCCCTTGTGTTGTCTTTTTGGATAATAGTGTACCTACCTAATCCATAGCAGTAAAGAAAAAAAAAACTAAGGGCCCATTTCCACCGGGGATGCGTACGGAGGAATATGTGCGTACCCACCAATAGCATTACTTCATTTTCCTAGTCTCTCATAGCGCAGCTCTGGCAAAAAGGCCTAAGCGAAGTCGAGATCTTGTACATACAAAACATCTTGCACATCAGAAACTAGTAATTAGTCATCCCATCCATGCGTGTAATTGCTTAGCGAATTAATATTCAATTCAATCGTTCACACATGAGTGATAATTATCCTCTTAAGCCTAGCAAAAATGAAATTTGACTCCTATATAATGTACCCATGTAAAGTGACGTAACTGTGAAGATAACCCTTTCATTTTCACAAGCTTCATTAATTAGACATTCTTTGCACGAAACGTAATGAAAAGGCAAGTCGAGAGTCAAAGAGGTTTGTGTTATTTTAATTATGTCTACGTTTTCCATGGGGAGCTGACGACACAAAAGCAAATCTGGATTAAAAATGTAGAATGGCAGGGAACGTTTCATTCATATTCGTGTGTTCACTTAATAAACATAATATCTTGAGACGTGCTTTGTTTCGGGCATTATTTCTTCCAATAGAAAGCTACCAGGAGAAAAAGCGTAAAACTAGATCTTTAAAAGAAAACAAAGATCATATCACCAGCTTATATAGCAGGGCTGAAGTTGACATGCACTGCTTTTTGTACTTGGTCATAAAAAATCAGTGCAGTTCAACTTCTGCCCTGCTATAAGAGCTGGTGGTAAGCCTCGGGTTCTTAAATTTGAATTTTCAATCGACAAGCTTCGTATTTTCTTAGCACAATATTATGTTTTGCGTAACTTGACTAGGAACGTAAATATTTTCCATTTGTACGTGCTACAACGTTTTCTGTTACAATTCCTCAAGATTCAGGAATTAATTCCAGAGATACACCATTTAGATACAAAACCGAGAGCAACAAACAAAGATGGTAATAAATATCAAAAGCGCGCGCTTCCTAATAGTCTAAACTAACTAAATACTCGGCCAAATGTTACGTATTTCCGAGAACCAAGATCCGTGGTAACATTAAGTTTGTCGACTGGAGTTTTAATGAGGATATGGATCCATTCACAAAAGATCTTGAACTGGTTGATCGAGAGCTGATAAAGAGAAAAGTTTTAATTGTACTAAGGAAATGAGTTTTCTCACAACAGAGGGTACTCGTATAATGATAGTGTGTCATCCATTGGATTACCGACTGTGATGGAGAACATTAATCTCGTTTACCACTCAAATAAATAACGAAACACCCCATACTAAGGAATAGAAACGTTCCGAAAAACTTGACCTGTCTTATTGACTGTTACTAATAACAAACTAACGCCATTTACCCAGAAACTATTAGGTAAGTGCTTTTCTTTGCACAAGATGATATTACCTAGATGATATCGCGCCGTAATTCTACATATAATGGCCTCTTAGAACCTCAACGGGAAAATGAAAATTAGGTACGGAAACTTCTGTGAAATCTTAAACTACATAATGTAAAGTGGGTAAGTAGGTATATACCTGCCTTATATTGAAACTAGACCAACATAAGACTTGTTTGTTCGCGGTATAGCATAACTCACATGCCGCTAGCCGCATTCAAAGGTATCTCTTAGACATGGTGACGTCACATGCTGCCTATTCTCTGTAACGAATCTACTTTAACAATATGTGTCTGCTGACACCTATAATAATATGTAGGTAGTATTAGAATATAGAGCTATGAGGAACAGGGTGTAAAGTTCAGTCATACTCCGTAGAAAAGGGAGAATCTTCCGACCAGATGGGTATTGTGTCTGGCGGGCAACTACCCAACGGTTGATGTCGGGAAGTTGTATGTATGCGCTAATTGCGCGGTAAACTCTACTTGCGAGATGCAGGATTTTGCGCGACGTCAGTATGACGCGTTGTTCGCATGTGGCGTTCTAGATACCGCTACGAAAACATTAATTTGGTTCTTAATAATAAAAAAATAAAGTTTCTCCGCGTTATGTCTGGTTTCATGCTCAAGTTGTTACTACAAAAATCTTGTGAGAGGGATTAAAGACTATATAGATAAACCCATATAAATTTGAATAAAAAATTAACAAAGTATGTTCAATTTTTATACAAAGAACATGTTGAGTCAATCGTATCTGATCTACATTGATACTTGGACGAACAAACAATAAATGCAAAACAAATCGTAATAGAAACTCCAAATTCCAAGGATTATTTATTTTATGCATTATTTTTACTTACCTAATTGAATTTCTTTTGTTGAAACTTTGTAGAACGGATCATGAAGTATACGATTCTATTCAAAGAAGCTGTAACAAGAAATTGCTTCCATTTTTGTTTTTCGGTTAATCTATTAAATAAAACAGTAAACTTTCAACTTTGTAGGATTGTAGGGTGTTTGTACTGTTTGTGAGCTAATAAGTTTTGTCTGACAAAACTTGACTTAATCCTGGTACACTAGGTAGTTTTCCCGGGTTATACCTATACCTCCTACATACATATAAAAAAGTTATTCGAGGGGATCGGAGGCTCATGCCTCAGGCACAAATCGTAAAAATATAAGCTAAAAATATAGTTTGTTTTATTTTCCGTGTACGCTATACCCGGAAAATATGTACGCCTTTTTAATTTTTATTTTTACTCAGTATTTTATTACATACAATGTTTCCTTTGACATGACAAAATTGCTATTAATTAAATAATCAACAAAAAGTTTCGTAAAGGTAAAATACAAAAATATACTTTGATTAATTTCCTGATCAGTTAATCAGCCCCCTGATTTTCCAAAATTGTTCCTTTGGCATAATAATAATTTTAAACTATAGACTACATCAAAACTGAAGAATTATTGAAACCCCGAGTGACCACTTGGGCGTTCCGATCGCGACCACCTTTTCGGCTCGTTTCACCTCTCGAGAACTGCTTCACAGATGTTGAGCATTCTGAAACTAGGCTAGAAGTTTATTAATTGCGTGTTCGACTAATGCGGCTAACACACTTAGCGATTTCGTCGCCATGTTTTATTTGCAAATCTCCAACAATGACTGTTGGGGTGTAATTCCCAACAGTGAAAATGTTATTTACGTGTTATGTAAGCGTGTTAGGTATGTTATGTTATGTAAATAAGTAGACGAACGATTCCCTTGATGGATTTATTGCTACTGAATATAATAACACAATTTGGATGTGCATATTAATGAGTGTGACGTACAAACTTCCACAAAGGTCAATGTACACCGTAGCTCGTACAATTGGACCAAATGAAATTGTTTCTAACTTTCGTAAAATATATTATACTAGTGGCAAAGTATCTGAATTGAACTTAGCCTTTATTATTCCGAGAACGGGTTCACACTGCACTTATATATTTTCACGCTAAAACTTTCCTTTTAAAACGATGTTCTTCCACCAACGGAACGAAAAAGATACTAACTATTGCCATGACTCGGAAGCTGATACACCACACGTTTACCATTTTAAGTAGTTCAGTTCATATGCAATGCAAATTGCTTTATCTGCAGTTCCACAACGACGAAATAGTCCTTGGGAAATGTCACAGAATAACTTGAAGGCCACTTCTTGCTACTCTGTAGAACTAACTTGAGACTAAACTTCTATCTAACTTATTTCGTAATTTAGTTTTTTTTTTTAATAAAAAAACCTTTATTTTTCTTAGCGTTAGTAAGATTAAGCTTCTAAGATCCGAAGATTTATGATACACGAGTATTTGTGGCTCCTTTACTCTGTATTTATGTCACGTCGGAGTGAACTTGCTCGCAGCTCCGTACTTACTTCGTAACCTTAAGTAAGGATTGGATACAACATCAAGTCTTTGGAAGTTTACACTAATTAATGTTAGTGCCTTCATTCACTCTGTCTTATCGTGTTAGAAGCTATTTAAACTATATTTTATAGTCAACTGCCAACTTATGACACACATAATCAGCCTATAGTGTTCTCACTGGGACACAGGCCTCCTCTCTGTAAGAGGGGGAACTTATGATACGGTTGCTTATAATGTACAGACGCCAGCACATCAAGCTACTACAATCTGTCAAATTTCTTTAATAGGTTTTTAACTTTATCACTAAAGTATTAAGGTTCAAGATTGATTGGGAAAATTTGACAGTTTCGGGTAGCTTGATTTGCTGGCGTCTGTACTGCCGTCATAACTAAGAATGCAGTAATCGCAAAATGGCGGTTACGAGTAAACGCATAAAACATATTTCATATCATCTGAGCAAGATGCATTATGCAAGTACGGCGAAAATCATTATATAAAAAACATACTTCGAGTGAATTTTTTTATGAAAATATATTTTTTTCATGTACATGAACCTCTTGGGATGCCATTTCTGGAAAAATTGAAAATCTCAAAAATGTCGATTACTGCATTCTTTGTTATCAGGGCAGTGTACCTACCTAATGAAACTCGAGTATCTTTATCTTTCTTAGGGCTGATTTTACCACAGAACAGATAAAAGAGGTTAGAACGGCCTTGTGGGCGGGGCAGGCGCGCCGCAACGTTGATCAGACGCTCACAGTCAACAGAAATTTGAATCACTGCTCAACAATCGCGCTCTTGTTGTGACAGCGTTCGAAACTCCGCGGAAAAAAATTATTATGCCGTCTTGCGCTATCATAACGTGTCGGAAAAGAAGTCAGGAGTGTAATGTGGCCCGAGGAGGGATTTCTTATCACCGGTAAGTCCAAAAACCTTAAAATACGAGTGATATTTGTAATTATTGCAAAAGTATTATGTAGTTTGTAGACAAAAACGATAAAATCGCATTCAGATGCAAAATTATACATTGCTTGCAATACATGGGTACGATCTTGTACGACGTGAGCGGTCGCGCAATGTATTGCGTTCACTGCGAACGCCGCGTGTTGCGAGCCAAAGCATCTATTCAGGGAAATCTATGCGCATCGATAGTGTTGTACCAAATTGTAAACAATGTCGATATTTTAGTATTATACGAATGATTATTTTCAGTAATGTTACAATTAATACAACTTCGTTTTTATTAACACTAATTTTATTTTTGTATAATGTGGATTACTATTATTTAGCCCATATCTTTGTACGCTTGAATGACGTTAATCCCGGACACAGAGCCTATAAGGCCAATTCTTGTAAATAAAAACGTTCAAAATCTAGTCGCAGTTTCATTTCAGCGACAAAAAAATTACAAAAACTGGTCATAAATGTAGGGAAATTAAAGGTGATTAATCGACCTTTTAGTCGCCGTAACTATTTGCTTTTACACGTGTGTGAGTGTACGTCCAGAGCAGTATTTGCGTTAGTGTGAGAACCAATAGCAAACACGCGATCTAAGTGCATGTGGTTTATTTGTGTGCGTAATTTGCGTACGTATTGATGTCTTGCTTGTAGTGGAGAGACAGGAGTAGGAGACAGGCGGCGACACGCGTTTTAATACAAATCAGGAACTATTTCCTTTCTAACCTCTTTTATCTGTTCTGTGGATTTTACCAAAGTCAGATATGTTTTATCCGTGGAATAAAATTGACTTCTGACAGTTCTGGTATTTATGTATTAAAAACTGACAAAAATAAAATTCAAAATTACCTCTCAAGATAAGATTTATTGTAGGTATAATAGTTTGGTGAAGTTCGCCCTTAACCTTAAAGTAAGTGTGGTGGGAGTTACTACGAACTTAGGAAATAATTTATGGGTGGTTTGAATAAATTTCTCTTTATTATTTTAGGATATAGAATAATTTGTAATATTTTATTAAGTAAGGATAAGTGCCAGTCCTAAATAGGCTGAAAACTCTCAACCTATATCCTATGCATAAACACCCACTAGAGGTACCTAATAAAGAACATTTCCATGTTCTGCCTAAGGAATTAAATAAAATAGAAAAACGTGTGGGGTCAGGGGAACCCGGCAAAATGTGAAAATGACGAAAACTTTGAAAATGTTCGCAGCCGCCATCTTGGATTTTCTTTTTGAGATTCGTTCCTGCCGGGTTTACCTTTCATTTAGACCTCACAATTGGCTTCAGCACCCTCGAAAACCATGAAAACTATTTTTTTAGAACCATTTTGCTCTCTCCCTGTCTCTTTCTATTATATGTAATAAAATGTTGCATGGAGCTATAACGCTTCTTTGTTATGTAACGATTTCTACCAGTTTACTCCTACCACAAGCTGCGTTAAAGAACTCCGTTCCAATAAATACAACTGTTTGTGTTTCTATTTTCCCGCAGCGTGGTGAAGTGATGAAATAGGAAAAATATTCCACTTATTTGCACTCATACGCGCTTTGCAAACTCGCTTCATACTGTGAATTCATTCTGTGTGTGGACATAATGCGCGTCAACAAAAGGCAAAGATAATAAATCTATAACAGAAAAGGTCAAAAGGCATTAATGCCTTAAGAGAACTTTCCCTCTATCCAATCAGTGTCTGTCTGTAAATTAATCAAATTAGATGTTGAACGTTGAGCTAAGTAAAACGACTCGAGGTAGTTAATTAATTTACTTTGCGGTCGAACTGGATGCAGAAACAAACAGATTGCTGTATACTCACTGCCGCGTAGGGCAGCCAAGATTGCCAAGTGAGATGCCAGCCTTATTTCCATTCAATTGTTTGTGTCGGGTTTCTAGCTTCTGCCAAACTCAATTCGACTTCACGAGTTTGTTGCCGTCACCGTCTGTTTATCGTTGCTGGGTTTTTCGCCGTTTCTTGCGAGGATAGAGACGTTCTCGTAATTGAATTACTTCATTCGACGCGCTTAACGGAAGTTAGTTCGTAGTAATAATTAATGGGAGGACGTCTAAATGGGTTCATACATAGATAATATGTATGTAGTTACATAACTTATGTATGCGTTTGGAATTCGGATCGTTAAATTAAAACTAAGCTGTGTTGACTTGGCTGCTGATGTGATAGGTGTACATTTTTTTGGTAGGTGCTATTCTGTCCCACTGTTGGGCAAAGGCCTCCCCAAATCCTTCCAGGAACTCTTTTCCCGCGCCACCTCGAACCAGCCCTGGCGGTACGCGTCCAGGTCATCGCGCCATGTCTTTCTGGGCCAGTCTCGGCGGCGCCGTCCATCTTCAGGCACCCATTGCGTGGAAACTTATTATTACCAACCTGTATAATTAATTAAAAAAATATATGACTTAACATGCTGCACACAAACAACGTAAAACAGCGTTTTGTAGCTTTTGGCGTAGTCAATGTATTGATAAAAACATGTAAGGTTGCATTTATTGAACCAAAACATACACCCCTCGTGGATATTATATTATATCACACACATACACACACATACATATCTATGTATGTGTGTAACTCAATAGTGACACAAGAATATTAAATGTCAGCGCGTTACATTTCACAACTACTGTGTAGAAATCCCTTGAGAGTCAGAACGATTGCGAGTGGAAACTATGCAAACAGTTTATCAACATTTCTAGAAATTTCAAATCTACTGTTGTGAAAGAACATGCAAATCTGAATTCTTAAACAAAAATAACTGCAATTGCATGTGTAGAGCGGAATAAAAATGTATGTGAAGTAAAATCACGAGCTTTTTCAGCGAATGTAAAAGAATCAAAACCTCTTTTTTACCTTAGCTTAGTTACCTTTACACACTATTAGCTGCAAATCGATCGCGAAAGGCGTCACTACATAGCGGATTAGTAGACCACGTCAAAGGGGCACAAATTCGATTTCCCATCCTGAAAAAAAAAAAAAAAAAAAAAAGATGGCACAAATTCGACGTGAGCTGGGAAATTGGCTGACGTGAAACGGTCATCATAATTCCTTGTCGGGTACATATACTCTTTGTGCGAAATGCTCAAAAGCAGGGAATAGCTTAAATTCTGGATAGTGTGCACTATTTGTGCCTGTCAGAACTCCGAAACTCCTTTGCGCCATTGATATTTCTTAAATATGTCTATGCTTAAACAAAACATTTATTGTAAACTTCTTCATTATTTTCAGCGAAATATGACAGACATTTTCAGAAAATTACGGAAGACAGTGACAATTTTTATGGCTTCCTTTACGTTACTTTTAAACCTGAGCACGTTGTACGCCAGCTGATGTGAAATGGGCTGCTCTAGAGCTCGTGAGCATACTGTCACTACGTGAGTACTTTACTTTTCCTTTTTGTGCTACTTAGTTTTTGTAACCTAACGATTCGATTGCAGGCATTTTGTTGAGTTTCTTATCTTTTAAATATTGTGTTTTTAGGTTTAGATGGAGGAAACTTAACTTAACACTTTTTATTCATTTCAGGATTTAGTAACAGTGGGTGGACACATTTGTAAATTCGACACGCTCGACTTTACTAGTAAGAACTGAAGCCAAAGATGAATCTGTCACGTATTTGCAAAAATGGCGAACCTGCCTGTTATTCATTAAACTGACTCCTAAAGTCCCGATTGTCTCTCCGACATGGACAGGTACTGAAAGCGCTGCGCGCGCTTACAGTGCATTTTGCTGTCAATCAATACTACCTATACAGATTTTTTTATAAACAACCTATACGTTACCTATAATAAAATCATAGTTTCCTGCCGACCGGGCAGGAACCTATTATTTTATTTTAAAACCAAATTTCAGGCTATTTGAGAATACAAAGTTATTTCAAAAAGGGTTTTCACCACAGTTTAAGCCGCATCAAATAAATTTACATGGGAATTTTGTATGTTTAAATAGTTTAAACGACGCGTCATTCATGTGAAGTTATTTGACAAACCAGAAACCAAAGCTTGTCATAAGTTAGTCTGCCTAGACAAGTTGTTAATAAAATTGTTGTTATACCCTGTAAAATGAACGTTAAATAGTAGTACATACCCACTGCTATATTAACATATTCTTTCTCTTTCCTAAGTTTACTGCATTGGGCTGGGAACGAATGAAATTAGACTGGCCCATCTTTGACTCAACCCTGACATTTGTAAGGAGATATAAAGCTAAGTAAATACATTTTCAGTGTCTCTTAGCGTGGCAAATTATTGATGAATGATTCGTATCATTTGAAGTCGGGAGTGGTGCACGAGGCGCCACTCCCGACTTCAAGAAAAGAGAAAATAATAATTTCGTCACACTTTCTTGACTTACATGAGTGTGTGTACTTTATACGAAGATAGCTCTTAGCTAAAAGATGGAAGACCTTGTGTCGTTTTGTCGCAAAGTAGGTCATATTTGAAAAAACTAAAAAATCCGGTAGAGGGAGTCATTTTACCATGTTCAGCTCGAAGACTGAAATTGTTCATCGAGAATAAACATATCTACGAATCATTTCAGTCGGTCGTTACAAATACAACAATATTTAAGTATCGTGTAATTAATTGCCAACCAAACTTTGTGCTAAGTGAGAGAGAGCTTTTGCGACGACATCGTATCCTAAATTTCTTTTAAGGGCACAATAGTATTGCCAGGCCACCTTTTCCTAATGCTTTGAAACTTAGTCATCAACTTATTCGCGCACCTTTCATATAAAGTTACCATGTCATTCAGTCATAGCACAGTTTACATTCGCTTTGAACACGAACTTCAGCTTTAGTTTTGTATGAACTTAATTAAATATAAGTTGTTCACGTTTTAGTTGAGGGAGCTTTGCGGATTGATGTGAACACGACTGGAGCTGGCAGCACATTAGACTCCATTGCTCATACGAGTCCTGGAAATCTTTACTTAACGTAGCATATACTTTAGTAATTAATAATTTTTACAGTTACTATTTACTGCTTTTTACTAAAAAATCTAAAGATTTATATGACTAACTACAATGATTTACAAATTATGTGTGGGTTAATCCCAACTTATTTGGAAACACATTAGACAGTATCAATACAATATTCTATCCTGAGTCTTCTTTCTAGAGCTAACACTTTATTGGCGTTTCGCCAGAGTCCACTTCGCCAATATTTATATTTGGTTTGGCTCCTACTTCAATAATTTGGAGTTATTAGTTTTACGAAGCGATTTACATGAGTAAACAAATACTCGTTACCGACGCCCACCATCTCTGAAGAATATGAACGAAATTTAAACTATGTATTCTTAAGTAAATATTTAAACGGAAACCACACGAAATCAACATTCATTGTGGACAAAGAAAGGACTGGTCGGCACTAGCAAAAGATAGAATTGTATGGAAAAGGTAGAGGAAGGCTTTTGCCCTGCATTAAGACAACACTGGGTAGTTAGATTAGAGTTTTTTTACACATGCGATCTGAATAACTGCCTGCACAGCAATAATTTTCTTTGTAGATACGACGACGGGTGCGTGCTCCCAACTTGAGGAAGGGCTTCATATTGAGAGCTTACCTTCACGCCGAATAGAAAATAGTTAAGCGCAATATTTGAGCCGGGAAAATCTACCGATGGAAAGGGAGGCATTGATCTCGTTACCGATGCATAATGCTTTCACAACGTCCCTTTATTTTCTCTGGCCGAGATCTATAAACGTTACTTAGCACGCGTTTTGGCTGTGTTATTCTTGTCACTGTCACAAAACTGTCAAACTATAAGTGCAAGATAGAGACGGGACCATGTCTAAGCCAAATCCCGTACTAAGTAACGTTTATAGATTTCGGCCTCAGTACCGTGTGTGAAAATACCAAACTGTAACAGCTTGTTCTACCTTGCGACAGACAGGTGCATGAAATATTGCTCAGTGGCCAGTTCTCCAGTAGCTCCTACAAGTTGGTGTCAGGAAGAAGCGTCGTAAACTGTTTGTGCTATAAATAGCTCAGAATCGCCGCGGGGCTCGACCCGACGCACTTGATACCTTTAGGTACTTTATAAATCAGTCTTTCATATCGAATCTTCTAAAGAACATTGTGAGCTATTATTTTACGATTCGACAGTTGAAGGATAATAATATAAATGATGGAAATGTTATAAGAAACTTTTTGCAACTTTATTCACCAAAGTAAAACAAAAGGCACACACCATTGAGTTCACACACAACACAATCGTTGTTAATATAGGCATCTAAATGGTAGAAATGTAACTGCTTTCCCTACATATAAGGTAAGCCGATCGTTCAATTATAATTCCTTTGCTTTATAAATAATTACGCTGTCGACCCTCGTCAATATTGTGAGATTCGTTCACGAAATTCACGCAGCAGAGCACGCAATTCAGTCGTGTTGATAAATCGTCGGTTTGACATCTAAAGTGAACAACAAATTGTTACTCCGAGTCTCCGAGCGACGTCGAAACACGAGACTCCTTCGTACTCATGTATCTAATTGACTTACAATTTTCTTTGGGTACCTATTTCTCGTATTAGATTTCTTTAGGTGTAATGAGATCTTAAAATAGAAAATATATTGGCTGTCGCGTTATGAAACTTATTTAGTTTAAAACTAGACAGTGATAAATTGTATCAATAACCTATTTGATTTTAGAAATAATAAATAATGCCTAGATATATTTGAAGCAAACTGGACTATCACGTAAAAGTAAAACGCGAAGACCGAAGAAAGTCTAATACCCTGTAAGAAAAAAATAAATTTAATTCCACCCAAAAATTGTGCAACCTATGTAGAAACAAAACAGAAGCTGCTGAATTTTGGCAATGACTTGACTTTTGTATCCGGGCGTCGTGTCACAAAAGCTTTGCCCAACCCTTGTCACTTGTGACAGTGACTTGACAACGTAACACCTACGGAGCAGAACGAGGAGACAGTGTTGTTTGTTTTGCCATCGAAAGAAATAGATTGGACCGAGATATAATATGTACCCATTTTTAAACGGGAATAAATACTTAGTGTGGGACCTCTGAAGTAAGCAGCACTTATTCCCGGTAGTGGCCCGGTATTCGGTAACATGTTTTATACTTTTGAAAGAAAGAAAGAAAATACATTTATTTAGCACAGACTAAAAGACACACAATACACCAAATACATACATCAGATAGCAATAAATAAAAATTAAATAGAAAGTATAAAGACCGAAGTATAAGAAAATAGCAGGAAAGTGTGCCTCACGGTTGTACCAAAAAGGCCCAGTTCAGTAAAAATGCCAGGCAACTAGTGCTTGACGCTTTTCGGTTTTCAACTGAACGTGATGTGTGAGGTGACGGATGTAAATCAGTTTTACTCTGCAACGTGATGTGTGTATCTATGCATACCTAAATAAGATGAATATGTGTCGGACAAAAATAGTAACGAATATGTACAGACGCCAGCACATCAAGCTACTACAATCTGTCAAATTTCTTTAATAGATTTTCAACTTTATCTCTAAAGCATTAAGGTTCAAGGTTGATTGGGAAAATTTGACAGTTTCGGGTAGCTTGACCTGCTGGCGTCTGTACATAAATAGTGTGGGTTGAGTAGTATTGCAGAAAATAAACCAAAAGATACTGACAAATATAATGAGACCGCGTGATAGACCTTTGTTATTATGTAAATAAATAAATTCTTCGGAATCATGCACGTTTCTACCAATTATAAATTAAAGTTTGTGAATAGCAATACCTTCTTGGTAAAATTTTGTTCAATTTTAATAGCAACACTAACTAAACAGTTGTTTGGTGCCAAAAATGCGTAGTATCTCTATGTAGTTTGTGCTAATTTATGGAACGACAAAAGTGCGCTGTTTGCAATTTTCAAGAAAGTTCAAAATTCTGTCGATGAACAGCGAGCCCACTGTGTTGTTTTGCTCTGTGGATTAATTTCTAATGGAAAAATAATTTCTTTTGTCAAATACCCACTGTCTGAACTGGAAGATAAAGTCAGGGAAATGAATTGCTAAGCAAATCGAGTACCAACATAAATTGTCCGTATCCATCTGTCATTCTTTGTATAGTTGTAAGAAATGGCTACAACCCGGCAAATTGACGTAGCGTATCACTTTGTTTAACTATTAATCTCCTTGACTGGACCTATTAATATCTACCGTGGGAGCTCGTAAATAAGACCTTGAAATAACTTGATTCATGCTCCGCGAACTTTCAGTAAACTTTCTTACGTAAGAAAGTTTTTGATTGCTTTCTTACCTAATGAAGTCACTGCTCTTGACGTTATTCTCTCTAACCAAAATGTGGGGTAATTGTTGTGAAAAGGGTTGTACATCGTTTTCAATGTCCGTTCCCTATAAGTATTGGAATGATTTGCTATAGTGGTGTGGTGGTGGTGGTGGTGGTGGTGGTAAGTAGTGATAGAGAATGCCTAAGGCATTAAGCCCGCCTTTGTTCCTTTTTGTGCGAAAAGTTTAAATAAATAAATAAGTACCTACCTAACAACTTCATAGCAGCAGTGCGATTCTGTAACCATCTCACCGTGAAAACTTAGGTGAAGTAAGCGTGGAGTGAGCTAGTTTTTCTAACTAATGCTAGGGATAACAATATTGACAGCTCACTCTAAGCTCACTTCACCTGATTTTTTACGGTGAGATTTTCACAGAATCGATCGGCTGGAACTGTTTTAGGGTTTTGTATCTCAAAAGAAAAAAGCGGAACAAGAGTTCTTCTTTTTTTCTTTTAGATAAGGATCCGTCCCCTTGACCGTCTGTCAGTCTGTCAAGACCTATTTGCTTAGGAACGCAATGAAATGGATATTAAATAAATAAGTCTACAGTCCCTTGGAACTTTAAGAAAAATCAGTAGTTTGATTTTTCAAGTCAACGCATTAAAAAAATACGGCTATTTATGTGAGACATATTTTGCTACTCGCAATTAAATTACAACCAACTAAACCTACGGGTACTTTCCTGTTGACCTAGAATCATGAAATTTGGCAAGAAGCAAGGTCTCACAGCTTGAAAATCGTTAATTTGGATATTTTTTTGTGATTACAAACTTTTATTTGCAGTTAGAGAATTGACCATGACGTATATCGATGCATAAGAGATTATGTATTTCAACTACAATGTACCTAAAGTTTGTTTTTTGGGATAAATTTATCTCAACTACCCCGGTACCCTTCATTGTGCGTGGTCCGACACGCACTAGGCTGGCTTTTTATTTAAAATCTTTTGGATGTGCCTACATAGATCGTTCATTACTAGGTACCTCTAGTCCTGTCGTTCCAACTAAAAGCTTCGCGACTCACAGAGTACTATTTACGCACGCAGTATTGTATTATCAACCTAAACAGCTATCAGTAATAACATTCCGCCATTCGACGAGCCATACTTTGCATTGTGAACGCAATAACCGAACTGTGCTTCGATCCAGTCCGTTGTTCGATGTTCCCAAACATCAGGAAATGTGTTCTGGCGAGACAATAAACTGAACAATACGTTGAGCTAATAAAACTAGTAATGAAAATGTTCGTGTTCGGACGTGACTTCCAATCTCTAGTCATAAAAGCGTCGTTTATTTGTCTATTTCAACGTTTATGTTTTGAGACCAGCACCCTAATTGCGTAAAACACAATCAATCGGAATCATTTTGAAGCAAATTGCTAATCCATTGCTTAATAAGTTCGAAAAATTTGTCTGCTCAACACGTAAATAACGCAATTAAAAAAATTAAACGATTCTGATTGATCGTGTGTTACGCAATTACGGTGCAGATTCGAGTTTTGTGTTTTCATACTTAGCTATTTGTGTTTTGTCTAATAGAGTCTCGATCTTGAACCAATATGGACCAATCCCTCACATAGCGACTAACAGCTCTGTTCAGCTTTTATCCATAGGAAACAACGATTTTGTATGGATCAGGGAACTTGATGGCTGAGCAGATTGACATATGTCGTGAATTTTAAATATGGAGTCTGCAAAGAAGTATTATTCTAACAGGGTGCAATAAAACACTTATTCCTTGAATCGAGCACGGCTTCGTTCAATGCTCATAATTATATATTCTTTTACTTTTCTAACGTTCCAAGTTCACAGCTTTGAATTAAAATGTTTACTATAACTTTGAAGATTTCTTTGAAGTTTTTCATCGTACGTTTGACGAATTGGAAAGACGCGGTCTGTCCAAGTGAACAATAAATGTATTCATAACCCAAAAAAAATATGTAATAGGTTTATGAAATACAATTATTTAGTGCTTTGTGCATATAACGTAGAAAGTGAACAAGGGTGGGCTTATTACTTTAGGCATGTTCATAAAAACTCTCCCCATTTTATTCTCGAATCATTTGTATGGGCACCAGCAGTGCGATTCTGAAACCATCTCACCGTGAAAACTTAGGTGAAGTGAGCGTGGAGTGAGCTGTCATTCCAAATAATGCTAGGGATTGACACTACTGACAACTCACATCAAACTCACTTCACTTGAGATCTAGTCTTTCAGCAGTGCGATTCTCTAACCATCCCACCGTGAAAACTTAGGTGAAGTGAGCGTGGAGTGAGCTGTCATTTCAACTAATGCTAGGGATTGACACTATTGACAGCTCACTCTAAGCTCACTTCACCCAACTTTTCACGGTGAGTTTTTTACAGAATTGATCGGCTGATGACATTCACCCACTAATCGCGACATACAAGTAACAAAAAAATCGTAACTTGCACGGAAGTTGAAAAAGTTGAGAAAAGAGCATTTTACAGTATATTAATGCCATCAGAAATGCCTGGTAACTTGAGCCAGCTACGACAGAATAATTACGGGTACTCTGATAGCTTTAAAGAAAATCATTAGAAAAATAAATGTTCGTTGAAATTCATCTCGTACTTTTGTTCGTAGTCTTTCTTTGTCGTGAATCTGTATACGGAAGTCCCCTATAGATATGATGAACGAATAATGTAAAATAAAAATTCTTACATAATTTACAATGACGAAAATACTTTCATTGAAACGATACGGAACATTGATAGTTGCTTGACAACACAGCTTGACGACCATCTCACAGAATAACCACTAGGCATTCCTATACAAGCACAACATGATAAAAACAATAGACATACTCGTATAAATAAAACTTATTATATTCAACTTTATTTCACTAAGGGCTGATTTTTCCAACGCCAGATAATTTTATCTGAGGAATAATTTTGAATTTTTGACAGTTCTTCCATACAAAAACTGTCAGACGTCAATTTTATTCCACGAATAAAAATTATCTGTCGATTGAAAAATCAGCCCTGAGTCTGTTTCGAGCCACTAAATCAAAAATATACATCTATTTGAGGTTGCTTTTCCTCCGCCATTTTTTAAGCCATCACGTCGTCGCTCAGCTGGGTTCCGATCCAACCGAACTTTTCTTGCCTTATTTGCTTTTGAATACTACATACTATATTTTTATTTATGTCCATCATTTTGTAACTGTAGCAAACTATTCGTCTGGTTTCCTAAAGTCAGAACCTTTCATATTCTTCCAAAAATCTTGTCTCCTCGTTTACATGAGAACGGATAATTTAAGCATCAAATTGTAGGCTTTCATGTAAATCTACCAGTTATCAGACCGTTACTTCTTATTGGTCATCGTTCGGGCTCCCTAGATAGAAATATACTTGAGTGTGAATACCAAGACGATGTAAGATCGAAGCATTCCTTTCCCAAAATATAACAATACATACACTACACAAAAGGCGCGTTAGCTGTAATTTTAAGATCCTAAACTAATAAAGCCGCTCACTTAAGTCTGTTACAAAACATAATCTGTGTCTTTATTTCAATAAAAACGACCCCTCTGAAAGCAGGCTGCAGTGCCAGATGTTTAAAAAATTAAGTACACCTATTTACATTACCAAAGTTCTACGTCCACTTTCTTTCTATACATAACCTTACAAAAATAACTAAGAAAGACATTTAATATAAAATACTAGTTGGGAGCGAGCCAGCGTTCAAACTAATTAGTTTGTCCAACAATTATTACAAAACGCAACTATTGCGAAACAATGAGGCACGGAAAAATGTGCTCGGAAAGTGAAGTTGGGCAACATCTGATATGAGGCTGCGTTCAGGAACAAAAGTTTTAAACTGTAACAACAATGAGAGTTTAAAGAAACTTACGTAGAATTTGTACGAGCCGCAGCCCGGTTCTATGTTCTATGTTCTATGTTATGGGTTTGGTTTCCGCACTTAGTCCTTCAGGTGGACCATTGTGCGTGAGCCATGGTGGCCGTCGGTGGTTATTCCAACCAGCCCACCTCCCTCCAGAAGCTTATTAGGTCCCCTGGTCTGTCGAGAACGTCCGTGTAGGATCCGGGTGTCCCGAGGGTCCTTAATCTAATCTGGGTGACGCCTGTGCACTCAAAGAGCACATGCGCAACGGTTTCATCAGCCTCCATGCAGGCTCTGCACAGGGGGCTGTCCGTTATGCCTATCGTATGGAAGTGTTTGTTCAGTGAGCAGTGTCCCGTGATGGTCCCCGTCACCAGGCGCAGGCCTTTCCTGTCCAGACGTAGCAGTCTTTTGGTTAGCTTGCCATCTAATGATGGCATGGCTTCCTTGGACTGCCTACAGCCCGGTGACGAGGACCACCAGTTCTCTGCCTGTGTGTGGGTGTGCTTCTGTAGCCACCTGCGTAGTTGATTGAAGGGGATGGGCACGACTGGTTCCGGTCCGTAGACTGGCGTGCTTGATGCCCTTCTGGCCAGCTCGTCAGCCGCGTCGTTACCTAGTGATCCACTGTGTCCTTTTATCCATTGTAGTGTCACTGTGTTGCGGTTCGATACAGTTACCTGTTCAAGCGCCATATGACATTCTAGTATTAAATTTGATGTGATGCATCCCTTCTTTAGGGATTGGAGGACTGAAGCGCTGTCAGAGAGTATACGAACATGGGTGTCCGTAACTCTCCTGGCTGCTATGGCATGGGCCGCTTGTATTATACCCACACACTCGGCTTGGTAAACCGTGTTGAGCATTCCTAGCGGGCTGGATATCTTTATGTTGAGGTCGTGTGAGAAGACTCCGACTCCAGTTCCGCAGTCGGTTTTTGATCCATCAGTGTAAACTCTCAGCTCTCCTGGACCTGAGTAGTCGCACTGCTCTTCTTTAAGCACTACGTTGTAATGCTTTTGAAAGCAGTATTGCTTAGGGGCTTTGTCGCAGGGTGATGCCATCATTGGCTGTCGTTTAATTGCCTCGTCCTTTAGGCGTATGTGCTTGATCCTCGAGTCCTTGCTTAGGGTTCCTGATAGCTGGAGCCTAAAGGCAGACAGGGCCGCCTCCTCTCTCACAACGAGGTGTAGAGGAGGCAGTCCAAGCATGGCCTGTAGGGCAGCGGTGGGTGCAGTTCTCATGCAGCTTGTGATTGCCACACAAGCAAATCGTTGCAGTTTTTCGAGATCTCTTTGGGCTGTGCTCAGGTCTGTTCTGGGCCACCAGACTAGTGAGCCATATGTGATGATTGGTCGGATAACTGTGGTATAAAGCCAGTAGGTGACCCTGGGGCTAATCCCCCAGTTTTTCCCCAGCATTCTCTTGCATTGCCACAGGGATATGCTGGCCTTCGTGGTGATGTGATTGATGTGTTTAGCCCAGTTCAGCTGTTTATCCAAAAAGATGCCCAGGTATTTGGTTTCAGTTGAAAGGCTTAGGGTAGTGCCAAAGAATCGTGGAAGTTGTAGTGTGGCTAGTTTCCTCTTTTTTGTGAAGAGGATCAGTTCTGTTTTTGTTGGGTTCACTGATAGTTGGTGTATACTACACCAGTTCTCTACTATTTTCAGTGCCTGGTGCATTAGGTTGCATAGGGTGTTTTCGTGGGTGCCATTTATGATTATGGTTAAATCATCGGCGTAGCCTACTGTAAAGTAGCCTTTATTGTTTAGTGTCTTTATCAGGCTGTCTACGACCAGATTCCATAGGAGCGGCGAAAGGACGCCCCCTTGTGGGCAGCCCTTTGCCACAACGGCCCTTGTGGTATCATTTACGGTCACCTGTACGGCTCTCTGTTTCAACATATTGGTAATCCAGCCGCTCAGAGACGGATCTATGCCGTGTCTGTCTAGAGCCGTGCTGATACTTTTGAATGTGGTTTTGTCAAAGGCGCCCTCGATATCAATGAAGGCGGCTAGTGCTGAGCATTTGTGGTCCACTGCGCATTCAATCTTGGATACGACGCTGTGCAGCGCGGATTCTGTTGATTTGCCTGTGGAGTACGCATGCTGTTGTTTGTGGAGTGGTTTTGCCCTGAGGGGACCGTCTCGGATGTGTCGATCGCATAGTCTCTCCAGGGTCTTTAGTAGAAAAGATGTGAGGCTTATTGGTCTGTACGCCTTAGGTTGCGTGTAGTCGGTTTTACCAGGTTTAGGTATAAAGATGACTTTCACTTCGCGCCAGGCTAGGGGTATATGTCTGAGTGCTATGCAGGCCCGGTAGATCTCCATCAGGCATGGTGTGATATATTCGAGCCCCCATTGTAGTAAGGCTGGGAAGATGCCATCCAGTCCCGCGGACTTGTACGGCTGGAAGGTGTTGATGGCCCACCTTAACCGGTCCTCCGTTACCAGCCCGCGGGCACAGGTCCAGTCCCGTTCCGTTGGGGTCCGATCTGGTGCTTCCTCCCAGGTCCTGTCCTCTAGGAGTTTGCAGTCTGGGAAGTGGGTTTCAAGAAGGACCTTGCTGGTCTCATGGTCCGTTTGTGTGTATGTATTGTCTGGTTTTCTCAGCGCGCCGAGGGTTCGGTCCTGGTCGGTTGATAGGATCTTCCTCACCCTTGCGGCTTCATTGTTGGTTTCTATGGATTCACAGAATTTCCGCCATGCTGCCCTCCTGGCGGTTCTGATTTCCTTTTTGTATGTGTGTCGGGTTACAGTGTATATTTCCCAGTCTTCCGGGAGTCTGGTGTTTTTAGCTCTGTTGAATTGCTTCCGTAGTGCATGTCTGAGTTTACCAAGTTCGGCGTTCCACCAGGGATTTCTCTCCCTGTTGGCTCGTGGCGTCCTTAGTTTACAACATGCATGGTAGGCTTCGGTGAGATAATCTGATAACTTTGTCACAGTGTATTCCAACTGTGCTGGTTCTCTTATATTTATTTGTGATAGATGCCTATCTAGCAGGGCGGCCAGGAGGCGCTTGTACCCGGGCACATCGGTGCGCCGCGGATTTCTTCTCGGTGCGGGTTTCTTGGTGTGGGTGGTGAGCGTGAAGCGGATCCTTCTGTGGTCCGAGCAGGAAGGTTCGCCCGATACATGCCAGTTTGTGATGAGATTTTTCGCGTTTTCTGTAGCAAGTGTTAGGTCTATGATTGTTTGTCCTCGGACTGTGACCCAAGTGGGTTCAGAGCCTCGGTTAATGATGTTAAGGCCGCAGCCCGGTTTAATAAACCTTTTCATTTTACGTTCATATTCGTTGTTCGTTCTGGCAATGTAGACCACAGATTTTTTTTATTTATTGCCATCGTGTTATTTGTGTTCTCGCATTACTCATTAGGTACATGATGTCTTCTTGCATCACGTGGTACATACATTTTACTGGATATAAGTCCTTTTTTAAATACTGTGCTTAGCCATCAAGATATTTTTCACGTTTAGTATATTAGTTAAGTAAACAATACTTTAACAATGGCAGTGCGTTAGGAGCAACGGTAAGTCATTGAGAGAGAGTGTGAGCCACAGTCTATTTAGGTAATTAATATCCATCAGCACAAATCGGATTCGATTCAATCCCTTTCAGGATAAAGCCGCTCACAGCCCACTAGCCGCTCATTCTGTGAAACAAAAACGCCTCAAAGCAGAAATAAACCGAATGATATATAACTGTATAGCTATTATTCTTTCACGCTACGAACGTGACGTCGTAACAGCGTAGCTCACATTCTACGTAGCTCGTAGTTGAATGGCCGATTTATAATGGTGAAGGCGACCGCTAGCCATTTATATAGCCGCTAGCCATATATACAATCTCTCGCATATAATCTGAACATTACAACATCTAGACAGCTGATCGTTGCCAAACAATAAAACAATATTACGGTTGTTGACAATACGTCTTGCATTAAATATGAGTACCTAGTTACCAGACGGTCATTCTGTACGTCTACCATAAGTTGGTATCGAAAACTTACTCGCTAGCGTTAAACTCGCTAGCGTATTAAAGTGGATCGAATAGATTTCGATAACGCTTGCACCATGAGTTTTAGGGAGTCTTAAGCAGGCGCATAGGTAAACTCGATAGATCGTGTCATCTTAAGTTTTGTTTCTTTCTTTCTCAGTAATAAGAAACTCACAGTTTAAGAAAAAAGAATGGCTTAATTATATGCTCAAAATGTGGTGCTATCGCTTATGCTAAAAATGTTATCACAGTCAATAATCCGACTAAATAGAAAGATTGTTTAGTGGTTGTTGAATTTTTGGAATGAAGTTCCTTATCGCGCGTTGCGAAAGGGGGCTAGACGGAAAAAATTAAGACCAAAAGTTGTAACGACACTTTTTGCTATAGTTGTAAGCCGTGCGGCGTGCGCGTGTTTCTCTGTCTGTCTCTCTCTCTCTTATAGAAAGCAAGCCAGTTAATTCCTTCACTAATTAATCAAGTTTTTATTCCTTATATGTCACTGTTGTGTAATCGAGTAACGTTAGTGACTGATTACGTTAGGTTTCTTACCTATCGAATACAGAATAGCAATGCTGCATTGCTATTCTGTAAAAACTCACGGTGAAAACTTAGGTGAAGTGAGCTGTCATTCCACATGATCTAAGGAATTGCTAGGTACTATTAACAGCCGATCGATTCTATAAAAATATCACCGTAAAAAGTTAGGTAAAGTGAGCTTAGAGTGAGCTGTCAATAGTGTCAATCCCTAGCATTAGTTGGAATGACAGCTCACTCCAGACTCATTTCACCTAAGTTTTCACGGTGAGATGGTTACCGAATCGCACTGCAGCTCACTTCACCTAACTTTTCACGGTGAGATATTTACAGAATAGATCGGCTATAGTGTTCACGGTACGAATTTTAATTTTTTCCGTGACCGCTAGGGGCGCTGTTCAGTATTTCATATTCGTATATTATTTACGGAGACGCTAGCGAGTTTCGGCTGTGCAAACTCATGGTAGAGCTAATGGAAATGGTTTCTGTTACTACATAGCAACATTATGACATGTATGTAGACGTAGGTAGTACTTAGGCCTGCGCAGTAAAACAGTTATTTCATTGGTTTTAATAAAAGATGAAACAACCAATACTTTTTAATATACAGTAATGTATTATAAATGAGTGGAGCGGGACGATGCTGATCGCTATCGTTCCCTATATTTACATGAACTACAGATGAGGTAACAGTTAAGTGGGGAGGTAGAACAGAGTAATCAGAGGGGCAATTCTCGTAATTTTAAGAACGTTAGGTGAAGTGAGCTCCGCCAGGGCTGCGGGTTGTGCGAAAGAGATACCGTGGCCCTTGGCACAGGCAACTGAAGGAACACGGGTGGGTTTTAGTCAGTAAAAGTCTGACAAAAGGTGAAGTGAGCTTAGAGTGAGCTCAATAGTGTCAATCCCTAGCATTAGTTGGAATGACAGCTCACTCTAGACTCATTTCACCTAAGTTTTCATGGTGAGATGGTTACCGAATCGCACTGCAGCTCACTTCACCTAACTTTTCACGGTGAGATATTTACAGAATAGATCGGCTATAGTGTCACGGTATCACGGTACGAATTTTAATTTTTTCCGTGACCAAAAATAGCTGTAATTTCTGACATTTGTTTGTCGCCGAGATGAGACTGCGACTAGATTTTGACCGTTTTAAATTACGAGAATTGGCCTTCACACAAGCACACAATATAAATAAAGAAGCAGTAACAATTGCATAAAATCTGCCAAGTGTGTGTTCGTAATGAAACGTTTTTTTTTAAATATTGAAATACATTTTTTTTTTGCAGAAAGAAAATTAAGAATTTGAGCATGACCCTGTGTCCTAACCGAAAGCCACTGTCGCGCCAAAACCCGATTACGCGATCGTTCACATGAATTATGACGATCAAACGTGACTTAATTTATCGCGTGATTATGTCATATTCATGTAAAAGAGCGCAAACATATTATGTTTTGGTTAGGATACCTATTCAGGTAAAACTCAAACGTTTTTGAAACTTTTGATTGAGTATACTATTTTTTTTTTTTTTTCTCAACCAAACGTATAACCGAGCTCGGGTTTAGTTATTTTATTTTATAACTAGTGAAAAATTCACAAACCTAGTTTTGACAAAACGCCCGCAGCAAAGTTTTCCGAATATGGAAATGAAAAGCTTGCAGTTCGTGATCAAAGAAAATAGAAAAAGGTTCCATTTTCCACTGGCACCTAAAATCTCGATATTTGCTACATACCGGAGCAAATTGCGGTGAAGTTTTAGCCGAGCTCGCCTCGAATCTGCTTGGCCTCTTCACTTCATGAAAATGTCATCAGACGATCCGTTGAGACACTCTACGACTGACCTCGGTAGAGATTGGATTACTAACTCTATTACCTGCTTAACTGAAGATGCTTCGAGATTAACTGTCATTCCTTAAAATTTCTGAATCAGCGGTCGATTATGCTTACCGTTTTACTCGCGTTCTGTGTAGATTTGAACATTTTTTTATGGTATAATACCAAAATCTGTTAATCCTGGAATTACAATTTTATAGTGAAACATTAAGTTAACGAAGCGTAAAAAAGAAAATGTTTCAGAAAATCTATAAAACATAAGATATCAACGTCTAACTTCTTCATAAAATGAAAATACTGAATTGGAAAAAAGGTTAACATTGTTTCCGTTGAGACAGCATGGAATTTGCTGACGTCATAGTTCAGTAGTAGAAAGACCACAGCAAAGATATATTGGAATATTTTGCCAACGTGAACCGAAAGGTGCGGTCATAGTCAAATGCAAATCGAAAATATCGCTGAGTTGGGCATATTACCGGCGTCAATATAGCTCTTCAGGTAGACTAGGTCACGCTAAGTGTATTACGGCTATCAATGTTTTAACAAACCGATGTTATTCGCGTGTAAACAGAATAGAATATTGAAATGATTATAAAAATATTTTGTTTAGCTATCTATTTGGAAATAGCATTTTTTTTTTTTTGGGTATGACAGGCATATGATTCAGACAGATTGAAAGCATTGCCATGTTTAGTTGTTAGAATTTTTGAAGGCAATCTTTTCACTAATTGCACTCGTGCAAATTAAATGATCTACATCCAATTCTACAGAAAACGTTTCATCTTTAATCAATTCCTTATGCTCACAAAAATAAATCCTACTAGCTCCTAGAACTTTTTCTTATTCCAATATTTACTGCACTAGTTTTTACTCGGAATGTATTAAAATTAGATTTATTGGGTTTTTACAGTCTTATTTTTGAAGGATAATTGTTTGGTATTTAAGTTTTAGTCAAATTTCAAAATTAAATAACATGTTTAGTACTATGTCGGACTGTCGGTGTAGAATCACAAAAGGGCACTATCAGAAAATATTAAACAGACTTAAAAATTCACAACACATAAATTCACTTTGATATTTGTAGCCAAGATCATTTAAGACAGTTTGTCGTCCTATGTGAGAATATGGCACTAGTATATAGGGTAGATACCTCATAAGTGTACCTGGACATTGTTTGGAAGCGTTGTCCGTTGCCGGCGGAATTCTATTTGGTCACGCTCTGCCTCGCTGGCTCGTTCGGGACTGGAACTACATCTATGTATTAAGTTAGCTCAACGGGTTACTATTGTCTTTGGATTGCCGCATACCTTCTATAACACAGTTTTAAAATTATTTTACAAGGGAGAAATACCAAGGAGCTTGCACGAATATTTAAACTGGTAGTTGGATAATATTAAAACCTCCATTCCTCGGATAGGTTTAGACAGGCATACTCGTACATTAAAAGTAAAATTTTTGTGGTTTTGGTAGATGATTTATTGTTAGGTAATGTTCCAAATCGTAGAGATAGATATAAATCGTTGAAAGATTTACAGGTTTTAAACTAAGTCAGATGTATATAAAAAATAGAATATTATTCGTGTGATCAATCACACGAATAATAATCTCAATCTTAACGATGACCGAGACAAATCTATCCAATGTAGGTAACAATAACTCTAGTTTGCATTTCATTAATTGAATATTAAATTACTTTACATAGCGAAACGGAGCAAAATTGCCAACATTCTATGTTATATTGTGTCCACGTAAGACCCACGCCTCAGTACAATATATCACAATGGACTGCGACCGCTATATAATACAAACACAAACAAGCAGACCAGCCAATTTGAAACTCAAGGAGTGTGCAAACGATTCTCTTTCACAAGTTTCGTTCGAATTTAGTCGAATGAGAATCGTTTACGAATTTAGTTCACATTCGTCAAGTGATGAAAGAACAACACACGGCCATGAATGGAAGCACTTGAAGCAGCAAAATATTACGTAGGAGTTACCTGAATTCTTCTGTTATTCATGAACTCTTATAACAGTTTACATTAATTTATTTTGGCATATAAATGAATTACTTAAATGTTGCAAATCTGGATATCAAAAATTATTCTCAATCCACCAATTAGGTTGGATTGTACAGACGCCAGCACATCAGGCTACTACAATCTGTCAAATTTCTTTAATAGATTTTCAACTTTATTGCTTAAGCATTAAGGTTTAAGGTTGATTGGGAAAATTTGACAGTTTCGGGTAGCTTGACCTGCTGGCGTCTGTACATCCCGTTATAAATAAAGAGCTGTCTGATAAATTATTGTTTTATCTTTGTGGTTTGGAACGCCGCCAGTTGTTAAAAACTGGACTAATAAATCAATCTCCGACCGATTTTAAAGTTATTTGAGTTTCTGAACTTAACAATACTTAGTTGGTGGTAGCCATGGTAATATCCGAAGGGAGAAGCGATAAGCTTCGCTGCTTGTAGAGTGAACAGCAACTAATTTAATCCCATGCAATGAGTCAAGTTTTCAGCTGGACATCATTTCGTAAACCAATGAAGCTTTTCACATCTAGGTCATAAACCTATATGAGAACAGCTGTAAAATTTCAAATTCGGAAATAGTGAATAACTTAAAATTATTTCAAAACTTGTGGAATTGGTGTGACAGCAGACTTCTAGGCGCCTGGCTGAAAGCCATCTAGTGTTAAATGAGATTAACTACTACATTTTAATGAATCAACCTCTGATGTAACCAGCTAATCAATGAAGGCACAGGCTTAGTACTCTACGACCTTTTATTTATTCCTGTCGTCACCTGTCCCATTCCACGCGGCTCTTGGCGAGGGTGAATACAACACAATACTCTGTGCGTAGCATTCAGTTGCCTGGGGCCGTGTCTAGCCTCAACACGTGAGGCTGTTAATGCGGTTTACACTCAAACTCAATGTTCGCTACCTCATCCAGTTCCACTACTACTTACTCTTAGTAGTTAACTCATAAGTTTCTAAGTAAGTTTTGAGGTTATCTATTGTTATGGATACGATACGATAGTAACATTATTAAACCACACGCCAAAGAGAAGTTAAACATCAATTAGGTGCCGCAACATCCCTTTGACATGAAAGTTTAAAGGAAAAGTTATAATTAACCATTGCATTAATAAAGCTTCAGTTTTGCTCACCTTGCTAGAGTACATCGTGCAGGTAAACAGGCCAGTACTCAAAAACAATTAATCTAACTGACTGGTGTTCAGTCTGGCTAGATTAATCTGTCTCAGGTACAAAGCAGTTAACAGCTATACCAATACTTTAAACGGATTTGAATGTTGGTCTTTGTTAACTTACAATATACAATACAAGACCGAAGGTATTATTTAAATAAATGCTTGTTTTGACTTTTAGCGTGTGTAGCGGTATCTACAACGCCACATGCGAACAACGCGTCATACTGACGTCACGCAAATCCTGCATCTCGCAAGCAGAGTTTACCGCGCACTTAGCATAGATACAATTTCCCAACATCAATCGTTGGGCAATTGCCCGCCAGACACAACACCCGTCTGGTCGGAGGATCCTCCCTTTTCTATGGAGGTTGAGTGAACTTTACACCCTGTTCCTCATGCCCCCAAACTGGTGACCCCGAGTATGAACGTCAGCGCAGCCTTCGTGAAAACACTTCAGCGTGACGTCATCATCATCACTCCCGCAAGCTTCAGCGGCGAGTCACCCAGCCAGCCAGCATCCACGGCTTCAACGGGTATCCTGACCACCAGCACACTGCACCTTCGGCCGGTCAACAAGCAGAGCACCCTCTCCTGGTCGACGCAGCAGCCAGCCTCAACCCGGCGCTGTACGACATCCGACGCACTGGAGTATAACGCAGCGCCACCCCGACTCACTGGGGACATCTCCGCAGACAGTTCCGACTCACCGTGAACTATGCGGCAACCGGTTCCGACTCACTGGAACCTCAGCTGGCCTGGCATGCATCGCAAGATACAAGACTCAGCCCACTATCGACCTCCGGTCTCCGGAGGGGAGTGATGTAGCGGTATCTACAACGCCACATGCGAACAACGCGTCATACTGACGTCACGCAAATCCTGCATCTCGCAAGCAGAGTTTACCGCGCACTTAGCATAGATACAATTTCCCAACATCAATCGTTGGGCAATTGCCCGCCAGGCACAACACCCGTCTGGTCGGAGGATCCTCCCTTTTCTATGGAGGTTGAGTGAACTTTACACCCTGTTCCTCATGCCCCCAAAGCGTGAAACATGGAATACGTATATTGCTGTTTCAGCGTAAGTTTCATAGTTCAATTTTGTCGATTTCACGCGTCGTTTCACGAAGCATGAAGGCTTGTAATATGCAGTGATTTCAGGAACGTACTGACGGCAGTGTTCTCAGTAATGCCAGGAAATTGTAGGTTCGTATAACTGTGAATGGAGTGATTTAGCATTTTTATGAGGGACATGTGATAGGGTTTTGTGCGATGCGGACGCTTTCTATGCCTTTGTTCATCGTCGTTCGATGACCACAATCTGTAGATATACCTGAGATATTTTATCTAATCAATAGGGGATCGTCCCACTTGTACAAGTAGGGGTTGAAATCATGACGACACTACTTTTTTCTATTTATTTATTTACTGACTGATCCTTCTCTTGACCTCGATCACGCCTGATGAAAAGCGATGGATGAAACGAGCGTGCCCAGAAGATGCCTGTTCACTCTTGTTAGTCTTCTCTGAATTAAGTTAAGGTTAGCCTGTAAAGTGAACGCTCATGGGAATTCCTTGAACAAATTCTAACACACAGGTCTAGGCTATGTATTAATTATTAAAAATATCAACGTATATGGGTATAGTTACTGAGAACGTTATTGACTAAGTGCTTTTTGGAACCAAGCATGATATATTAATGTGATTCCGAAATGTTTCTATATTCTTTTGCGTAGGATACTTACTGACTACTGAAACGTTTTAATATAATCTATTAGTCAAATGTCCCAGAGGAACGAACGTATGTTATATGAACCGTGTTTAGGTACCTACATATATTCGTTCTTTTGTTTAGGTACTTCTATCATCAGTACCTACTTATGTATTTTAAAAAATGTCAAACTTTCATCAGACTCTTTCTTTCAATTTATAATAAGGCGAATTCGTTTTAACAATTATTATTCATATTCCTTCTGTTTATTCTGAATGAGAATGGTAAATCCTCTTATTCATTAACACGTAAAATGATATGAGATATGTAGGTTGTTTTAATGAGCAGAACTATAAAATTCATAAAACAATTTCACAATTTAATTCACGTCCATTTTTCCATTTTCCTTTTTGTGAAAATTATGCCGTCATATCAAAAGTTCCATTTTATTAAAATTGGTTTCACCTCCTCCACGGTAATAGCGATATTTATATGCAAAGAAGTGGAAGTTCCCTTGTTTTCAATCTTTGATAACGTTGGTAGAGAACTTTATAAATGTATAACACAGTTTTTGTGCAATCAATACTTTGTGGTGTTCTAAAAACGTGATTGTCTAGCTGGGGGTTAAGGGATCCACTTCTGAAGCACGAGTTGCGGGGTCTTTCCAACTTGATATGTAGTTACTTTTACTCAAGTTTATCTTTCGCAGAGAAGGCAGGGAGTAAAACATCGTTGGGTACTCTGGAGTCGGACATACCTTCCGTAACTTTCCGTATCTTTTCGTAAGAATAATCCTATACCCAGCTGTGAGGAAGTTACGGGCCGGTTAAGTGGCTCTATGGGAACTTCTTCTTAGCGTGTGAACGACAAAAAAATTGTTTGGCCAAAAAATTTTGCAACGCGAATACTGTTTGCTGACGCAACAATTAGAGATCTATGTTATGCTACGTCAATGCTGGATGTCGCTGAAAACCAGCACTGGGGCTCTGTCTTGTATAGGGTCTTACCATTATGCTGAGAGATGGCCGTTTAGCGTGGATGTGACGCATATGTTCCCCCAACTTGTCATATATATTTTTTGTGTTTGTGTTCTGTTTATGCGTCATGTTTGCCGCAAATTTTCTTTCCCTTCCTTCTTCTTTCTCTTTCTCATGCTCTATAGATACAGCTAGCTAGTCTTTACTTTAGTAATGTCAGCGGTCTGCAGGACTACAAGTTTATTTATTTTACTGCCTGACAAAGTTTAATTTTCCAGAAAATGAAGACCACGTCTTTACTCCGCATATTTCCACTTCAGCTGTGAGATTATATGGTAGAATCATTTCACCGATCCAATTTTATTTCTTTGGGTAATGTTCCGAGCAATATCGAACAATTTATTTCTTTTCTGTTTTGATTTCCCTATCCGCTCTCCGGTGGAAGTAAATATAACATGGCTTTTTTCTATAACGATAAAGTATTTGAGCTGGGGAGTTATTAACGAAAGAATCTGAAGGATAACCTAATAATACTTGTAAAACCGAAAAGGAGCTGAAGCGGAACCCTTGATGAAGCGATCAAGGGTTCGAAGTTCACTTGCGGTCTGCAAGCTGTGATTACACTTCCCTCTTACTTAATTCACATGAATTCCTAGTACGTATAATAAATAACCTCCCGTCCTCACGATTTGTAACAATGGATCGGCAAGGGTTCGTCTTTTTTTTCAATAACGCACCCTGTATGTATCCTTTTTCTCGTAATATTTTCTTTGTTTTCGATAACAAAGATACACGTGATATATTCCAGGGTTTTTGAGATTTTTCGTAGGTCAATGTTACGATACAAAAATAATCTCTTATTCTCATAAATACTGTACGAGATAATATTTAATGTTCAGAGTCTGAAAGAATCACATTATTGTTTCGCGATCGTTTAACTCACCAAATATTTAATTTATTTCGTTAGTATTTCATTGAGTTACTTGTTGAGAATCAGGTAAACAGTATGAATTGAATTTATAAAGGACGTTAACGGTTATGGTTATGGAAATTGTTTCGTGTTATTTTATTTTAAATAGAACGAAGCGGTTACACTATTTAAACATATAATTTATATCATACTCCGTCGCTGTACCGAACTCCATTCACAATACAGCTGCTACAACTGAACTAATATATCTAGCTTAAAACCTCCATTATTCTGCATAAAATAATACTGAATAAAATCTTATGTCTGAATGAGAATTGAAACTGAAAAGTTTAATTTTAAGTGATTATATCGGTTCGTCGAATAAATAGCTCTAATAAAAGACAGTGAACTTTATCTTTTTATGATGAACAAAGAAGATTGTTAATTGTTTTTTTTTTTCGTTAGATAGGTACTTCAAAACGAAGGGATTAGTGGATAGACCTCCAGAGACCTTCAGAGTTTTTACAGAAACTAAGTAAATAATACAATTAAGTTGGAATCGACGTATTAAAACGGTACGTACAACAAATCCAGAAATATTAATTGTTGTGTACCAAACAACGTCATCATTATCTGCCTATCCTCTATATGAAGTGAGTGAGTGAGTGAATGTGAGTGTAGCAGCATAATAAATTTTATTTTAATTTTAATCTAAATAATCGTAATCGATTGAGTCATATCACTTTAATACGAGTCTGCATGTTTTATCCTGAAGCATGTCAACTAGTCACAGTAGCATCCGTAGCGAGCGGCGGAAGCTACGCCGCTACGAGTAACCGCTACGCCGTAGCAACTAGCTACGTGTATTTGAATAGGTGGATTCAGGCTTTTGAACTCGGTCTGAGGATTAGTTTATAAACACATTATCTGCTGAAAATTTGGCTTTTTGACTAAAGGCAAACGAGAAAGTTAAGGCCTTTTTTTACATGTAATAATGTTAACGCAACTACCTACCTTATTGGTATCGGTTGGTTGAGAGTTTTAACTTTAGCTAAGTTTCAGCTATATGTATTTAACAAAATAAACTTATATCCGATAGGTAGCGCGGCTGGACGGTGACACTACGTTTACAAATAAATGAAAATATTTATTTACTTATAAAATTTTAAACAAGTCAAATTAAATTTTCTGGCGAAACTCCGCAGACGTACAGGGTACAGAGTTCTGAACAATATAAACAAAAAATAAGTTTTAATGTTCCAATTTTTGGGGTCACCTAACGATGGTCTTGTTGTTACTTGAAACAAGAGTTGAGAAAATTTGTTGGAAAAGTTGGTTACTGTTTTACTCGAGAACCACTTCTATACATAATTATAAATTTAAGTCTATTTTCATGTCTGTCTGTGTGACTGCGTTGTTCTTCTAAGCTACACAATCTGTTTATGTACCACTTATTCCCATTATTTAGAGAATTTATTCTGGAAGGTTTATGTGTAACTATAGTACATGTAGATTAAACTTAAATGTCATATAATAAAGAAATCTCGATGTTTTGTAAAACCGATAAAACCGTGCGAAGTACGGGCTGGTCGCTAGTATACTATAAAAAAATCAGATTAAATTTGCCAAAACTCGAGCACGATTTGAACGCTTAGCAAGTGGAGGGACGAATTCCAGTGAGTGCTGCGAATAATTCCAGCTTTTAATTTCGGCATTACGATTGAAGGTAAAGCACTTTATTACAAGTAAGGTTTGAGGAATATTTGAAGGACGAATTCCATCGGCACCCTCTTTTTATTAATCGCTTCTACAGTCAAATCGAAGCACGCACCATCATAATTTTATTTATTACAAAATACGAGGCTTTGGGATGCCTTTATCTTGTAATGGACGGACCCTTTATTTCTTATTTGATTTATATCTACGAAAGAAAATACGTGTATTTGTCGTAAAACATAACGCAAAGACCAAACACAAACAAAAAAAAATCAAGTGGTGGGAAAATCTGCGTTTTATTAGTGTGTAAAGTAAAATATAAGTGGGAAACCAAATGTTACATTTAAAATCTGACTTTAGCAATTTATAGATCTGCAGATCATCCATTTACAAACATCTGACGCTATTGTAATATTAATCTCACCAAATAACAATTTATTATTAGCAATATTTACAACCGTTTAGACTGAAGTTTTACGGCTCCGACATTAAAACTCCTGCTGAACATTATTTTATGTAAACAGCATCTATTGAAGTATCAGTTTAACGAGCCACTTGTATTATATCCTTACTCATATTGATCACAATAACTATTAAACTCTGCCATCGTCTTGAAATTTTTATTCCAAACTATGTAAGATTCTTTAGACTCCAGTTTAACCTGAACATTAGCGTCTATTCATAAAAGGGTCGCCTACACGCAAAGATCCTGCGACGGAGTTCATAAGCCAGGGAATGAGTGACGTATCTGAAGCTAAAGCCTTTGTGAACATAACGCTCCTACTCCAATAGCTACTGATTGTCACTCGGGACTTTGGCGTGTTTTTTCATTTCTTAATGAGCCTACCCACGTAACTGAAATGAGAAGAAAATATGTTGAATGCGTTGTCGTGTATTTTAGTCTCTCTTTTGGTCGCAAATCCATCTTCTGACTATTGTTGTAAAATTAATACCCATTGGTCATCATCATCTGCCTAGCCTTTTCCCAACTATGTTGGGGTCGGCTTCCAGTCTAACCGGATGCAGCTGAATACCAGTATTTAACATGGAGCGACTGCCTATCTGACCTCCACAACCCAGTTACTGGGTAATACGATACCCCTTGGTAAGACTGGTTGTGACTTTCGGGCTTCTGACTACCCGTAACGACTGTCAAAGATCCACGAATGACAGCCGGGACCAACGGCTTAACGTGCTTTCCGAGGCACGGAGGGGTCTCGGTATGTAAAGATGGTCACCCATCCACAGACCAACCGCGGCAAGCGTAGCTTAACCTGATCCATCGACCCGTGCGGCTGTTATTACTTAGCAAGCCCCTCTTATGTGTACCTACCGCTATAACGAGCCAAACCATACGCACACATACTGATCGACCATTGCGGCTGTTATTATTTAGCCACGGGCCCCTCTAAATACCCATTGGTAAGAAGACATATTTTTATTTGGAACAAGTAAAGATACGAACTTGTTCTTTTTTTTGTGACATACCTATGCCAATCAGCACTGGGCCCACGTGGTGGATTATGGCCACCACATCGAGAGGAGGCCTGGGTCCCAGCAGTGGGAACATTTTAGGCTGATTATGCTAAAGATTCGAACATTGGTAGAAACATCAGTAGGAGCCAACATTTTACAATAGTGGTTTTCATATTCAAAGTTGTTTTCAATAACTATACGACCAATGCTATAAATACCGCGGCGAATATAGCGAGCGTGTTCAATATAATAATGCACTCAGGGTACTGTTGGGGCTGCCATGGCGTTGCAGTGCATCAGGGATGTTTACTGAGGCGCGGGTGGATGGCTTTGCCGCTATCATTAGGAAAACATGCACCTCCCTACTCGCTCGCGTTCGTGGCAGTACCAACACTATACTGGGTGTTTTACCGATTGGTGGGAGTTACCTTTCACCTTCGCAGCATGGGGGACCTGCAAAGGTTGGGGCGGCTTCATGTCATAATTCAATTTTGTTGTCAATACTAACATTAGTTTCTTAAGTACATTGTTAGGTACAAATTATGAACTTGGTCTGAATTAAATGTTTATTATTATTATTATAAAGACATGATGCCGTTAGGATGGAAAACTTTATGATTCTCAACGTGTTGGAAAAATAAAAAGGATTGGCGTGTATCGTATTTTATTTTAGCGGAATGTAGCAGCAGACCTTACACATGTGTTATGTAATTTTTAATCATCATTTTTACTCATTAACATTTATTTGTCAATAAATATTGCATAAGTTTTGCTTCAAAAATCAAACGTCGACATATAAACTCATGCCTATATTAATAGTTATGTACGTACATTTTAAGTTCATATGTTCGTGTGAATTTAATAAGTCGAGGAAATGACTTCCAGGTCAGGTTTATAATTTTTTGTTGCGGGAGGCAGCCGCGTCCTCGATTCTGGCGAAAATGCAAATAACTGTCACGCGGCTCCACGTGTGATCACTGTATTGCATTAAAACGTGTATTATTAAACAAAATCCTACTAAATCCACTTTTGTATTTAAATTGTATAACGCAAATCCGTAAAAGCATATCGATGTGAAATATCAGCGTTTACCTGAAATAATAGTGAACGAAATACTTACATATAATTTGTAGTAACTTTATCCGATCAACGACAGCCATGTTTTATTTATGGTAGTCTGGTAGGCCTAACACCAATAAAATCTACGCCACTACGGTCCGAAAACTGCTGGCGCATTTTAAACCTGTTTCACCTCATTTCCACCGTTATTGTAATCTCCTTAATATCAAAAATCGTGAAACAAACCTTTGTCAAGATTGGAACCAGTTACAATGCTAATAATATCCTTCCTTCCTGCTTAATATTCATGATCTAGCTACCTACTTGTTGAGAAAAGAAAGAGAAGAAGTACCTACTACATACAACGCTAATTACGTATTCGGTTGAGTTCACACAAACATGTATTTTCATGATCCTTGCCTACACATGTTATTCAATAACTCCGATTTGAGATACAGCGCATGATATATTCCAGAATGTAAAGGAAGGCAAAATAGTAAATCAATACCAATAATATAGCAGACATGTGTGACATGGTGGGTAGTTACGCATGTTGTACGAGGATGGTAATTTCGGAGTTATTATAAAAACGTGAATAGTTATCAATATTTAGCGGTAAATGAACAGCAAGATAAACTATTTCAATGTTGAAGTCGAAAACTGTTCTTTATTTGTTAATGAATAATTATTTCGCGACTACTCAAACTAATAACAAGAGGCATTTACTGCGGGATCCTAGTTTCTGAATAAGTACAAAAGGACAACAAACCAACAACCAAGGCTTAAACTAAACTAACTGATAAATAACATTTCCCTAAAAACCTAAATTCACAAGAAATTCTTTAAAGCTTCGTAACTGTGTGGTGTGGAGTGGGTTGAGCGACGTCACGTCTAATCGAATGCCGGCTCGTGGCGAGACACGTCCAACGGTCGGGACCGGCCCGTATAATTGATTCTTGTGGGTATAATGTATGAAGCGTCCATATATCCGAAAATTCTTTCATATACTTAGTACATGAAAGAATTTTTGGAAACGTAGTTGATGAAGGCTTAAATGAAGTTATCGGATATGTTATTGCTGAAAATTTAAATAAAACGTACATATAAAAGCTGCCAGATCATTCCGCTGCTTTTTTGCTGCTGACAGAACATTTCCGAAATTAAATTAATATAAATCACCTACAAAATTGAACGGAAAAAGTGATAGTAAGATGAATACGCTTACGTCATGTGCGCATATGAAAGTGATAAATGATAAACAAGCGTTGGAAAGGTATACTAAAACAAATCATAAAAATTACGGAGAGACATCATTCAATTTGCAAGATAGAAATAACTTGACCCTTACATTTTCCTTTTAATAAAATATTTCTCAGCACCCAATCTTTCTTATCTGTTAAATATTTAACTTCCCTTAATCCGGTTAGTGTCGATGGGTGCGACACGTGTCTCGTGTGAGACAAGGGCCGCGGTCTACCCCCACACTACGTGCACACTCACTGCGTGGAGAGAAAACACATTAACGAGTACACAATATAGAAAGGTACAGAAGTACAGCTCCTAATGAAAATATATGCAATGCAACAACTAGGCGAATTTGACATTGCATGAATTTGGGCGGCATCTTCGTTTTAACGTATGTTACCTTGTTCATGACGTGTGTAGGTACCATTTATCATGTGCTAGCCCTTTCCCGACTAAGTTGGGGTCGGCTTCCAGTCTAACCGGATGCAGCTGAATACCAGTATTTTTATACATGGAGCAACTGCCTATCTGACGTCTACAACCCAGTTTACTAGGTAATACGATACCTCTTGGGAATACTGGTTGTCAGACTTTCTGGCTTCTGAGGACCCGTAAGGACTGTCAAAGATCCACAAATGACAACCGGGACCAACGGCTTAACGTGCTTTCCAAAGCACGGAGATGTCTTGGTGTGTAAAGATCACCCATCCACGGACCAACCACCACAGGCGTAGCTGAACCTGATCCATCGACCCGTGCGGCTGTTATTACTTAGCAAGCCCCTCTTATGTGTACCTACCGCTATAACGAGCCAAACCATACGCACACATAGTTATGCTAGTATGTACAGTGAGTTCACACTTGCGACTGGCATAAGTTTAGATCTCCAAAAGTGCGCAATATGTGAGTGCGTATGTCTGTTTTCTATTTGAATTTGAGCCGGACTTCTGTACATACCTTTTTTGTGACAAGTAGGTAGCAACCTTTTCTACAGAATACCCTTACGGCCTGAATAAATGGAACCCTTTTAGCGAGCGCTCCAGAAAGTAGGATTTCTTAGAATTAAACCGTTACGGGCCATAAGAACATGAATAGCTTTTTGAAAACCGCTAATTATTTTGTTGGAGAAATAATTTTATGTAAAAGGTGGAGATGGAGGACTATTTGGCTGATAAATGGTGGATAAATAGTGTTACAGTACTTTTCTTCGTTTCTAAGAACTAGTTAAGCAATTGAAATACTTGTTCAAATAAGGTTTTTGCTTTTCATGTTCAAAATATCTTTAGAAACTAGGGCACATTTATATCAGCATATTCTTTTCAAATGCGTGTGAAGCTACTTGGATTTGCGACTTGTGCCGAGTGCTGGCAAGATTTTTGAGACTTGACATGCATCGTACTTTGTTTTAGGAGACAGGAAAAGTATTGATATAAAATTCTTATATAAAATGTGACAACGAGCAAATGTTTATTTACGGAGCCCCATTATGTCAATCTGACCTTTTCATATAAATAGCCGTCTCGTCGCTTCCATAATCATTTTATTGCCTTCCATAGTTTTACTACTTCTTACACGTTTAATACTACGCTCTTACGGTGTTCTAAAAATAAATTAAAAACTTTTACCATTTCACAGCCTCAACGGGACACGGTAGTGTGTAAGCTAAGTTCGGGTTATGAATCAGTTTAAGAAATGCTTTAACCCCTTACTGCATGAATTATGATCATTTTTTATCCAAAGAGGAAAGTGGTCGATCCTGTCTGTCCGTACAGACGTCAGTGGCATATCTTGATGTCTGGCTGGTACTTTTCGGGGTATTTTTGAGGATATTGGAGAATAGGCATACTTGATGGAGTGACCACTCGGCCTGATGGACTGCCAAGTCGGTTCAATGGAGTTCCAGCCCTTGACGTTGTCGGTGTTCCTAGAAGGCTGGCTGGACGACCACGTTTTTTTGGTTGTGTAAGCAGTTTTCCTGCTTTACGCATATGTTCAGAAACTGCAAGCTTAAAATCAAACAGTGGCATGTAAATATTGTTGTTAACCCTGCCCCAAAAAGCCATGCGTTTACCATGCATAGCTCTAGCATGTGGAAGGAAATCCTTTTGTACCAGTCGCGTGATCATATATGAATTCTTATAATAACCAAGCATTGAATCAAATAAGTCGATCCCTCCCATATGCTGGTTATAAACAACGATAGCTTGGGGAGAAGTTACTTCTTTGTAGGTACTGTTTTTGCAGCCTGCAAGTACTGTAACGGTGTATCATCAAGGAGCTATCGGAGCCAGACTCGGGTATGATGACATGCTTTCTTTTAGGTGAACAGGAAGAGGAAGGTTCGTATTCCAGGTCAGAATCGGAAACAAGCTCATCTTCACTCAAAGAACCATCACCAAGTATACGATTTACATGCTTGAAAGAACCATAAAAGCGTGCAGGATCCATTTCTGAAAAGCATAAGACAGAAGCTTGAGTGCTTATGAAGCCATATTTAACGGGCACTATTTTTATGGGAACGCATACCAAGCCATATTTGTAGTTAGCAAAAAACAGTGCAAAAATCAAACAAAATTAAAAATAAATACAAAAACAATTTACGATTATCGTAGTCGATGATTGTAAGAGTATATAACAATTTTTATTGAAGATCTCAGTCACTTTATTACCGTTATTTTTCACTGATAAAAGTTTCAATCAAAGACATTAAATTATTTACTTGACAATATCTTAAATCTCTTTGGTTTCAATCAAATGTTGCACTTCACTGCCGCGTTATCATAGATTAAAAAACAGCGCGTTATGAAATAACTTCAACAAATAATTTTGACACAGACGACTTACCACAGACAAAAAAAAATACGTTTTGTTTTATGAAGAAACACTTATTAAGACACTTACTATAATTTAATGATTAGTTATACTGTAAAAAAATAACTAACTTTGGTAGCCATGAATGGCTTCGTATGCGGTAAGGGGATTACCTTTCATAGACCTTTCAGGTACCTAATCTTGGTTGATGTATGACATACACTTGAATATGTATTAAACTAGCATTGAATATGTATACACGAAACTACTCAGATTTCACGATCAGGGATCAATTCGATTTTATTCTAGCTGCGAATACAAGAATATAAACTGGAGCCGCTTTCGAGACATAAACGTTGAAATGGACAAGAAACAAAGACACTTTTATGTGTAGAGATTGTATATCACCGTCCGATCACTAGTTAAATAAAACACGAGCATTTTCATTACTGGTTGGTCCATATTGTTGAATTGTATTGTCTCGTTAGTACGTTTCCTGCTGTTTGGGAACATTCGAACTGCGGACGTAATCGAAGCACAATTCGGTTATTGCTTTCACAATTCAGTGTGGCTCGTAGAATGGCAGAATGTTCATAAATATGGCTTTGTCGGTTGATTATGCAATGAAGTTAGTAACGGTTGGTGACTGAATAGTATTTTAATTTTGTATGCCTTGAATTTAAATGAATCGATAAATTGTAACCCAGAAATGCATTTCCGCTGTCGGAATCTTCAAAAGATTATCGTAAAATTTTGTGTAAACGACAAAACAATGTTATTTTTAGGGTTCCGTACCTCAAAAGGAAAAAAGGGAATCCCCCGGAACGGTCCCTTATCACCAGGATCAATTCGTTGTCCATCCGTCCGTCTGTCTGTCCGTCTGTCTGTCTGTCAGTCTGTCAAGACCCTTTTCCTCAGGAACGCGTGGAGATATCAAGTTGAAATTGATATCAAAATACGGTCTACAGTCCCTTGGCGTTCTCAAAAAAATTAAAGCTTCTCTTTCAATTTTCTGATAACTTTATTCGAGGAATAATTTTGAAATTTTGACAATTATTTCATACAAAAACTGTCAAATGTCAATTTTATTCCTCGAATAAAAGTTATCTAGCGCTGGAAAAATCAGCCCTTAGTCAATACAATAAAAAATACGGCCATATACGAGTTATTTTCATACTTGCATATAAATTAAAGCCTATAGGGTACTTCCCGTTGACCTGACCAATCATAAAGTTTTGCAAGAAGCAAGATCTCACGCACAAGTAAAGGAAAAGTCTGAAAATCATTAATTTGTAGTTTTATCACATAATTATTGTTTTTTTGCGATTACATTTGCAGTTCATCTCAACTACGACACCCTTCGTTGTGCGTCCGACATGCACTTGGTCGGTTTTTTTGCCTCTGGGATGTCTGGCGTTGGGACACATATACATATTTTCTTATCTAAAACTGTCAGTAAGTTTTTTCTTGGCAAGGAAACAAAACTTATCTCAAGAATAAAGTTTGCGGAAAGTACATGACGGGAACTACTTACTAGTTAATTTCAAAGCCTAGTGTTGAATTTCTGACGGTAAGTATTACAGGCATAAGTTTCTAGTTATAAGAAAGGGTATTTTATCTCGGGCTCGATATATTCTTTGCGATGGTAAGACATAAAAAGCTGTCTCCCCGTTCCGCTCCGTAGGTATTTAGGCTCGCAAACAGGCGCGACGCGACGCTGAACAGGCGCGACGCGACGGTGCGACGCGATTCTGGTCAAGTACATTGCTGGTACATTCCTTTCATATATAATATACACCCGTCATTCTGACCCACACGATTCTGGTAGAACAATATTTATGAAGTTTTTAACCGACTTCTAAAAAAGGAGGAGGTTCTCAATTCGGATGTTTGTATTTTATTTTTTTTATGTTTGTTCGCGCATAACTCCGTCGCTTACCAACCGATTTGAAAAATTCTTTTTTTGTTGGAAAGGGTATACTTTCCAAATGGTCCCATAGAAATTTCATCAAAAACGGTTCTGTAGTTTGGTTTTTAAACCAAAATTACTGGTAAAAATTACAACTAAAAAGTGAAAAATAAAAACTTTTTTGCAAAAAAATACAACCGACTTCCGAGTGTCGTTTTTGACACTACAAAGTGACAAATAACTTTAATTTCGGAAGTCGGTGGCAAACAACGAAAATGCGAACCCAACGACACCGACTTCCGAAATTAAAGTTATTTGTCACCTTGTAGTGTCAAAAACAACACTCGGAAGTCGGTTGTATTTTTTTGCAAAAAAGTTTTCATATAAATTGTTCTACTAGAGTTGCGTCGCCCTGTAGCGTCGCTCTGTAGCGTCGCGCATGTCTGCGGGAGCCTTTCCCTTGTCAAGTCACTGTCACAGCGACAAAGCTTTTGTCAAAGCTGTTGTAACACGACGCCAGGATATACAAGTCAAGTCATTGGCGAAATCCAACAGCCACTGTTTTGTTTTTATAGAGGTTGCAAACTTCTTCTTCTTCAGAATTCTGTTTTGTAACAAAAAGGTAGCTAGCTAGCAAATAAAGGTTTATATTTTAATCGCCGACTGATAATTGCTACTAATTTGGTTACTGTTATTCAAAATCTGCTAAACTGTGTGGTGGGTTGAACACAACCAGCCAGAGCTTTAGCCCGAATTATGTTTTGTAACAAAAATTCGATAGCTAAGTAGCTAGTACAACAAAGGTTAACACTTTTTAAAGACCGACTGTTAATTGCTACTAATTTGGTGTCAGTTATGCAAAATCTGCTAAACTGTGTGGTGGAACACAACACAGATAAGTTGAAATCTAAACTGACTGTACGGCATGTTAATACAGACTAAAAGCCTCATGTATTTAAACAATCTCTGTTGAACGTAAACCAAGTGGATATCATAAATTATATTCTATTTTGTTAGGGGCTGATTTTTCCATCGTAAGATAACTTTTATTCGAGGAATACAATTGACGTTAAATAAATGAATAAATTTTGACAGTTTTTTCATACAAAAACTGTCAAAATTTCAAAATTAGTTGATTGAAAAATTAGCCTTGAGTCATAAATTCATCTAAAGAAGTGTGGAAATCCTTAAGAAAATAAATTGTGAGTTAATTACTCACGAGTATGAAGGAGTGTAGTGTTTTGACATCGTGTTAATTTTAGATGTTAACCGTCGATTTATCAACACGACTGTATCGCCTGCTCTGCTGCGTGAACTTCATTAATGAATCTCACAATATCGATGAGGGTCGACAGCGTAATTATATTTCGGAAATTAATCATAGTTGAAGTCTACCTTACCTGATTACCTGTACTTATATGTATATTTAAAGGCCTGAATTAATTTGGTTTACCCCTCTGTGAAAGAGTGTGGCGAGGGGAGCTCAATTAAGTCAAAGTCAAAACGTTCGGTTATTAATAAAAAAAAAAATCTCACTAGTTCGACGATCGAACTAATGAATCGAACTAGTGAGATTTTTTTTTTCTCAATAGACCGTCATGTGATCAAATATATTTACCACAATTTTTCTAAAAAATGCCCAACACCAATTTATCTGCATGTTAATTGCATTTGAGCATCAGTGTCGGCGTGTTTTAGTTTCTGAATGTTGTTATAATATTAATAAATTAGTAGCTGTTGTTAAATTAGTAGCTGTTAATATAAAAAATATGTTTCTGGCACTTGCTGGCGTTGTATGGTCACAGTTCTAACCTAACCTAACCTAGCTGTTACAGAGAAAAATATATTTGATCATGTATATTTCATCAAAGTTAAGTACACGATTGTTTTTTTTTTAAATTCTAATTATGTATAATTGTAATTTAGACGTTTCAAATTTGATTTTTGACTAATAATCATTTATTACACATAATTATATGCATTTATTATTATTATTATTTTTTTAATCAAATGAGAAAAAAAATCTCAGCAGTTCGACGGTCAAACAATTGAGAGAAAAAAAATCTCACTAGTTCGACGATCGAACTACTGAGAGCATACCAAAACGTTCGTTTATTGCGACCAAAGCAATGTTGGTGTTGTGTTATGTTAGTACTTATGACTTAGCAGCCTTTTACAAGCATTGCAATTATCATTCGCCTGCCCTTATCATCCAAAATGATCATGCATTCAATGCGGTTATCTGTTAATACGAAAATCTGGCAGCAATTAAATAACATAGAATGCAGGCCTAGCATTATTGACGCAAACAAATTGTGCTAAACTGAATGAAATGGTACCTACCTACGCATTGAAAAACAACGTCGTTATGTAGGTACCACTTTTCGAAATTTATTCAGTAATGTGTTTTACCGCAGAAAAGTTGATTAACTCTCGGTATAACTATAATGTTCAATGTTTTCATCTTGGATTGTGTGCGTAACGACTTTGCGAAACAAATGTGAAAGCCTTAGGGCCTTTTCACATGCATACTTTACACGGTACGGTCACCGTGGTGTGTAAAGTAGAAATGTATGACCTACATAGACAGCTTTCACAAAGCGCGACGACCGTGCCATGACCGTGTGTCCCCCGTGCTTATCCACTATAAACACGGTTTCGTCACGGTTTAGTCTAGTACCTCGATAATACCGCGACCACCCCATCTCGCCGCCGCGCCGGTCGACCGTGCGTAAACCGTGTACATGTGAAAGAGCTCACACGGCACGGCGCGCCGTGCCGTGTGGCGCCGAGCCGTTTAGGCGGCAGCCGTATGCATGTGAAAAAAGCCCTTATCCCGCTTTCTTCACAACCACCCACACCTCCGAGCTCAATTTTGTCGTTCGAATAATATTTGCCAACAAAAACAAGCCTTGGAAAGATAACAACGGTTTGTTTTACTTGCTGCTTATGATAAACATGTGAATAATTGCGTTACCGATTATCAACAGATACTAACAAACTTGAATCGTCGAAGGAAAATTGCCTTCGACTGTCGGATGGATAAATAATAAATCATAGTCAAGATTCAAGATGGAAAAGTGATTTGAGTTTAAAGTAAACGGTATTAGTACCAGTTGAGTCCAGGTCCGTCCGTGTCAGTTCAGAGCTACGTATTTATAGAACTAACAGACTCGTTTATGATGCTTCTTCTTGACACCAACTTGTAGGAATCACTGGAAACTGAAAAGCTGCCTACGTTCAAAATAAATAACAATAATCCATGCAACCGTCTTATTCAACGTATTGTTGTTTCGGTTTGTATTTTCATTAAAATGTTAATCATTCATGTATCACAAGCTCGTTATGCACATTTAATGAGGTATGGTATGGAATCATTCAATGCCATCATTTTTAAAAGGGAATAATTATAATGATCCGAAACCATACTCCTCATTTTTAAATATCTATTCTTTGAAAGGTAATAAAAAGGTAAACTGCAACTTGATTTCATAGGAATCCACCCCTGAAAACAGTGTTCTTCTAAGGTCGCAATTTTTGATGCTCCGTCGCATCTACCTTTTACATCAGTCTAGGGTACCTACTTACGTATTTTAAGCTGTTGGCTGGTTCAAGGCCTTAACACACATCACAACAGAAATTATAAGGTGTGTTACAAACACATGATCTTCGAACGGTCGATGCTATTATGAAATGGGACTTAAAAGTTTCAATCGTAAATTCACGAGAACTTCGCTTTTGAATTTTGCCAAGGTGAGGTTAGTATACATATTGATGCTCGTCTTTACGTCGTAGTTAGTTTCAAATATAAGAGTGAAATTTAAATAAGAATGACAGGTTAAAAATACGCAACAAAGAAGTGCGAGGGTAAACAAATAGGTATCAACAAATAAATAAGTCCAGAAGGAAACAACGTAATGGGCTGGTCCAGTCTAGAAGTCTGGACAGTTCCTAGCAATCAGTCTGTAAAGCGTTCCATACCGAAACCTAACAAACTTACATTGTCAACTCTATTCAATAACAGAAAGTGTTGGATCACATTTTAGGAAATAATATCTAAGACAGTGTGGGGCGCCCCTCTAGATGGACAGACGACCTAAAGATGGTGGCTGGGACAGACTAGATGCGGAAGGCGGAAGACAGGGTGTTGTGGCGCAACCTAGGAGAGGCCTATGTCCAGCACTGGACTGCAATAGGCTGAGTTGATTGATCTAAGACAGTCCCCAAAACTGTCGGATCTGATTGCTATGGCGGTGTCTATTATACTTAATATAATTATCGCATGGGCTTAGTAAAGGTAACATACTCAAACTACCGGCGACGAAACAGGAGAGAATGCTTACAAAAAAAAAAAAACTACATTTTTTGTTAGGGTGTCTCGCTTTTACTTTTCAAATACATTTTGTAAGAGAGACCATCAGCAAGGGAACAAAATAGTCCGGTGCCATCTGGTTCAACATGTACCTCCCTCACTATGTTGTTGACAACCACCATGGAGAAGCGCATCGCACGAAACCCGCCAAGTGTCACAATGTTCATGCCGAGGCCTAACGAGTAGATAAAGCAACCGGTGGGGTCTGCAAGCATGCGGATCTTTGTTTTTGTTTTATGTTTTTCCGCCCATGCACCCATGACATAGGCGTCATTGACCGAAACGCATATGATCTCATCAATACCGTTTTTCTTCATGCTATTAGCCGCCTTCACGTAACCCGCCAGGTGGGTTTTTGAGCAGCCTGGAGAAAAAGCACCAGACACGCCGAATAGGACAACATTCTTTCCCTTCACAAAATCAGGCATTTGTATTACATTGGTGGGAAAATCCTCGTACAACTCACAATGCGGCAGCGAGTCACCCACTCGTATGACTGCGGGAGCTTCGTGGACACTGCGGCCGCATATTTGCTTTACTAATGATCTTGCTGCTTCACGAATCATAAACTTTCGAGAGGGGAACATTTTCTGTCAGCTATTATTGTTTTAACAGATTTTATAATAAAAATATTTCATAATCAAATAAAAACTATTAATGTTCATAAAATGTTGCTATAAAAATGACTTGACAGATGAATCATGTTAATGCGTGGACTCGTCTTTAGTCTTTAGAACTGGCCTGTATTCAATTGTAAAGATGTATTTAATTAAACGCTTTTAGGCTATGTTCATATGAACGTTTGATGAATAAAAAATATGTAGGGTATTAATCTGTCTAATATATTTAGAATATTAATTAATTAAAGTAAGTAGAAGTCCTTTATAAACAAATATGGTAGGCCTAATTTTATGGGTGGGGAATCTACTTTTCAAAAGTAGGTGTATAACCCATTTATGTATTTAAAACTATAGTTGATGACCCAATCAAAATAAACATTCCCTTCAACTTGAACTTCGGTGGTGCTAACTAAACACCAAATTCAGTAGAGATTGGCATATTATTATAACCGCTAGTTATTGCTTCTAGTTTAACAATTAATAAGTTTTAGGACTCAGGAACTTGCTGAAATTGATTAAAATACGATTTATACTCCTAGGATTTCTGTATGTTTTTTACTATGACGCCATCTAAAAGAAAGAATTGAAAAAGTATTTATTGCGACTCGTACAGGAAAATCACAAACAAAACTAAACAGTCAAAAATAAAAAACCAAATTATATTTTATTTTAAACTAACAAAAAGAAAAATGAAACAGGAAATCCTATACGAGGCCAAAAGGCTCCTATCTCAGCATGATGCTGCGACATTTAAAAAATAAATGTCGCTGCGCTGGTATTCTGACAGGGCCCGGGTCATCTTAAGCTATGGGGTAAACACAGGTATTAACTGGTGGTACTCCTGTGTTAGATCGTTTTATATTTTGTTGGCCTGAACAAATTGTACAGTTTTTTACTTAACATTGTTTTATTGTATCACGAAGCATTTATTAATTATTATGTATTTACCTAAAAAAACATCTTTAGTTAAATATTTTGGTTTCATTCCTCAAAACTCATTTTTAATTTATCTCTAATTGTGAATGAGGTAAGAAAAACTAAGTCTATTACTGAATGAATTTATTCTGCTGCGCAAGGAAAACGGAAAGTAACTTGTCGTCAGTGCTAATATGAACCATAAAACTTATATGCTATGTTATGATTTTTTTTAAGATAAAAACAATCGTTCTACGGATTTTGATTTTTGGGACATATTGTAAAAAAAAATCAACCAACCATGGTTGATTTTTTTTTTTAATATTTGCCTTTCGCAAAACTCATCAGAGAATTTTCATGTCAAAAAAATAACAAATAGCTAAGTTTTAGGTAGATATTAAATAAAACACGTTTGATGTGTTACACATATTTTCTAGTACCGGTAAAACGGGGTAAATAGGGATGCAGGGGTGAATCTTGATGAAACTTTAAAATAGACTTGTACTTTAAAATAATATAGTGTGTTGCTAACAAGGACACTTAATATTTAATTAAAAAGCAGTTAACACTTTAGAGTATTTTCTGGCAACAAACTATATTATTTCAACGTTAAAATCCATTTTGAAGTTTCGTCCCGATTCACCCCTGCATCCCTATTCACCCCGTTTTACGGTATCTAATCTTGGCATATTTTACACGTAATTACGGTAAAATATTCCTTTGAACTAAAATAAACGGCTTATATTTATTGTTCACATCACACACTTTAAATGCAATTTCGGGGTAAATATAAACGTCAAAAACATTTTTGCGGAACGTATTTTGTTAAGCATTGTTTAATTTTGAAATTTTGTCCTGGAAGTACTTTTAACAGAATGTAATTTAGAAATCATACTGTAAAACTTCGCAATCCTAAACATTACTCGTAACAAGAGGGCAGGAACTGGACAAGGACATGTCCTTTAGTGAATGTGTTTCAAACAAGTCCTCTATTTGGGAAAAAAAAAATAAAAATGGCCCACCCAGTAAAAATTCTATTCATAACCAATTCTATGCCTATATTCAAACTAAGCTAAATAAATTGAACACAATTCTAAAACATTTGACACGCGAGATTTGGTTGAAAACACTATATATTCATGTAGATTTTTTTTGTTAATTCTATTCACGAGCCCTTCCTGGCCATAGGTACCCACTTACATTCTTTCATGGCTTATTACCTTGGTCACTTAAAGAGTAGAGTGAAGCAGTGATGGCCCAGTGGTGTCAGCCATGACTTACGAGTTGTAGGTCGTGAGTCGGAACCCAGGCAGGCACCTTACTTTATGTATTTATTTTCATCAATATAATTTAGAAACAATTTATAATTACAATTTATAAATATAATTTAAAAACAAAACAAGAGGGGCCCGTGGCTAAATAATAACAGCCGCACAGGTCGATCGGTCAGGTTAAGCTACGCTTGCCGCGGTTAGTCTGTGGATGGGTGACCATCTTTACATACCGAGACCCCTCCGTGCCTCGGAAAGCACGTTAAGCCGTTGGTCCCGGCTGTCATTCGTGGATCTTTGACAGTCGTTACGGGTAGTCAGAAGCCCGAAAGTCTGACAACCAGTCTTACCAAGGGGTATCGTATTACCCAGTAACTGGGTTGTGGAGGTCAGATAGGCAGTCGCTCCATGTAAAATACTGATATTCAGCTGCATCCGGTTAGACTGGAAGCCGACCCCAACATAGTTGGGAAAAGGCTAGGCAGATGATGAATTTAGAAACAATTTTTAAATTTTGTAAATGTAAGCACCATGGATCCGTTTTTTATAATATTTTGATGTTGACTGGAAAGAGCATGGTAGTTGAGAATATGTCATGCTCACTTCAATGTCTCACTGGTGGTGGCACGTGTGTTGGATCATTCGGTTCCCTACGAAATGGTTGAGCTGGGTGGTGCTGATCCACGCATCATGTTCGTGAACGGGCGCCGTCGGTTGAGACTGGTCATCTCTTAACTGCCAGGGCTTATTTTTAATTTTATATTGTTTCTTTTTTACATTGTTCTCACACACTTTCTGACTAACTGACCGACTATTTAATTTTGACAATTCAAAAGTGCCTGTAAATGAGTTAATTGAAGTAAATGATTTGAGTTTGAGTTTGAATCAAAACTGCTCTCAAAACGATGAAGGAAAACGTCGTAAGGAAACTGGCATGTCCTAGAACCAAAAAAATGGACGACATGTGACATCTCCCAACCCGCACTGTGGATTACGGCCCACTCCCTCTCACAGGGAGGCCTGTGTCCCAGCAGTGGGAACATTATAGGCTGATTGTGTACTTAAAGAGTTCTCGCTTGTAAACTTGGAAGGAAAATATTTATTTTGGGAATCAGCAAAGCTCATGTGTATTTAATCTGCACAAAACAAGCTCCCAGCTTGTTCGACCCGTAGGCGTTTTACGTTGCAAAATATTCCAATTTCAAGGTAAATTCGTGCGGCGATCAGAAACCTTTGACGTGGCCTAATTAATAGTCTGCTCTGCAACAGCCAACCGTTGTGTGTTCATGTCGACGTAGAATAATATTAATGGAAATATTTTCCGTTGTAGATCTAGAATGTTCTGTACGATTATTTTATAGGATAAACCTACCTACATCATCATCATCTATCCTTTTCCCAATTATGTTGGGGTCGGCTTTCAGTCTAACCGGCTGCAGCTGAATACCAGTATTTTACATGAAGCGACTGCCTGTCTGAGCTCAACAACCCAGTTACTGGGTAATACGATACCCCTTGGTAAGACTGGTTGTCAGATTTTCGGGCTTCGGACTACCCGTAACGACTGTCAAAGATCCGAATCGAATGACATGTGGGACCAACGACTTAACGTGCTTTCCAAAGCACGGAGGGGTCTTGGTATATAAAGATGGTCACTCATCCACGGACCAACCGTGGCAAACGTAAAATAACCTGAGCAATCGACCCGTGCGGTTGATATTACTTAGCCACAAGCCTAATAACCTACCTTCAAATATGTAGAAAAATATAATAGTCGTACACAATATTACACCCGCTGGTAAAGCAAAGCTGCTTACTGCGTGTTCATTAACGGATCCATGCAAATGTAAGTTTATTCAGTATTATGTTCATAAAGACGATCTCCAATTAATTATTACAATTTCGCAGCTATTGATTACGCGCGTCGAATGAAATAATTCATTAACGAGCAACTTCTCTATCCTCGCGAGAAATAGCGAAAAACTCAGCGACGATAAACAGACGGCGAACAAACTCGTAAAGTGAAATTGAGTTTGGCAGAAGCTAGTAAAGCCTTGCCGAAACCCGACACAAACAATTGAAGAATTAAGGAGTGAGGGTGAGGGACAAAATACATCACACACATGCATCTGCGTTCGCGATTTAGTTTCCAAACATGTAAACAAATATGAGTTATTGGAAAAATAACTTTAACACCTACACAGTAAAGTTCAGTTTGCGCTACAACACATTTTATAACTTTTTCAATAGTACTAGTCACTCTGAAATAAATTTAATTGTTACTACAATAAAGTTTATATTTAATTAACTTGAAATAACATCAATTGGAAACATGTATTTGAATAGACCTTAGTTCACGTATTGTGATTGTTTGTTCATGTGGTCTAGGTGTTAGGTCTATCCTTTGATAGACCTAACACCATATACATACACATATTTGAATACATGTTTGTACTCGTACAGTCAACAGCAAAAGTAGATGATCAAAATCAGAAATTCAATACTAATGAACGGAATTCGCAGCTATATGGCAGCTGTACTAGTAGTAAATGTTTGGTATAATTTACAATTACATACTTTTGAATCACTTCGACGCCACACAGTTCTGACGCAAACTCCGTTCATTAGTATTGAATTTCTGATTTTGATCATCTACTTTTGCTGTTGACTGTACTTCTCTTCAAATTACAAAACAGAGTACCCAACAACTAAATTCTACACAACTACAACAAGAGTTGTGTAACTCAAATTGCCAAGTTACAAGTGGTAGCGTAAACGTTTTTCTTTCATTGCTGAATGGGCCTGCTCTTAGGAGTGAATTGGTCTGAAAATCACAGCGCTGATGACAGCACTTGATACGACACTCAGCGCGTACGAATAAGTGCGAATAAAGGAACATTTTCCTTATTTCATCACTTCGCCAAACTACGGGAAGATAAACATCGGGCATTCTCAGTTTGTTCTTGGTCCCTCAGTAGCGCGAAATAACACGAATATTTATTTTCTTCTCCCAGTGTTTAGTTAATACATTATTTTCTTTATTAGTTGAATATGAACATTGTGTGGCTGTGTTCCTACAAAAAATCATAGACAAATAATAATATAATAATAAAATAGACAAATGTTCTGCTATAACAAAAGCTCAAATAAACATACCTTTAAGTTAAAGCCTTGTTTAAAAAAATATGCCGTTTATATTCGTGGCAATTTTTAAATGAATAAGTTAACACTCAACTAACGCTAAATTTCTACAACATTCAATATTTGGACCTTTTTTTATTCCTTAGTTAGCAATTAAGTTCATTAGATAAGACACAACTAATATTCGTCTCAATTATTCCCAAGGCTGCCGTTGTGGTGCGGATAAGGCTATTTGTATTTCATATGAACTGTGCTGCTGAAAATGGTAAATATAATGTACTTTAATAACCTGAAGACCTCGCAACGTTGCATACTTATTTAATGGTTTCAATAAAAGGAAAAGTAAAGAAAAAAGTCTATAGTAAAAAAAATAGTTTTGAGTCCAAATCCAACTAACATAACATCCAAAAATATGCGTATATACATCTATAATGATTCAGATTACAGGATCCAAATACGCTTTATTTCTTTTTATAATTAGTAGTATTAGTATAAGTAAGTATTAGTAAAATTACAGATGACAAACGAATTTCTTGTTGACCGTTTTTAGGGTTCCGTAGGCAACAAGGAACCCTTATAAATAAGTTTTATAAAAAAAAAAACAGTTGCTACACCGGCTATGACAAGTCTTATCAGAAACTCTAAAAAAAAATTAATCTTTCCGTGCAAAATTGTCGGATCAGGCGAGGATTTGTATAGGAAGTCAAATTAGGTAAATGATAAATGATAAATGATTTTATTTTGTAAGTAGGTTTGTACAAACACTTTTACACGTCAATCATATTTTAAAACTAGATGAGGCCGGCGTTTCCTATCTGACTAGCCTGAGAAGAAAGGCCGAAACAAACTCAGACGTCACAGTCTCTTTTAAAGTCCAGACATAATCTTGGTCAGATCATATGAAGACCATGTAGGTCGATGTCTGAGATGGTCTTTTGAGGAAAGAACCACACAGATTGAGAGGACCTGTCCAGTCAGTGCACGCATATGTCAGAAATCGTGCAGCTCAACTCAAAACTTAAGGAGCTCAACGATTCGACGAACAATACCAAAGAAAGGACATTTGGGTAGGCCACAATAATTACTCAAACTGCCAGACCATGACAAAAACTAACAGAACAGAAAGTAAAAATAAAAAATAAAATGACCCACATAGTCTTCACATTCACAATAATTAAAATAATAGAATACTTTACAAAGTAAGTAAATGTCATAGATCAAATTCATTAATGTCAAATTGTATATATATAAAAAAAAAAAAAAAAAAAACAAACAACAACCACAAAAAAAAAAAACATTCAATATGTAAAAATTGGAAGCAGCTTAATCCCAAGCCTTTTTGTCCTCGATATAAGCCTTAACGGTATAAAAGGCCTTCTGGCACAACTTACGTTTAATGAATGATTTGAATTTATTAAGGCTTAGATCTTGAACGAGGCTTGGAACTTTATTGTAAAAGCGTATACATTGGCATCTGAACGAGCCACCTATTTTCTTGAGCCTTGTTGTAGGTACAACAAATTTGTGTTTGTTTCTAGTATTTATATCATGGATATCACTGTATTTTTTAAACAATTTTATATTTTTATGGGCATATAAAAGATTTTCATAAATATACTGAGAAGGCACAGTCATAACATTAATTTCTTTAAATTTGTCTCTGAGCGAGTGTCTCGGACTTAATTTATAAATTGATCGAACAGCTCGCTTCTGCAAAACAAAGATAGTCTGAATATCAGCGGCATTTCCCCACAATAGGATACCGTACGACATTACACTATGAAAATAGCTAAAGTACACTAAACGGGCTGTCTCTATATCAGTTAAATTACGAATTTTTCTAACAGCGTATGCTGCGGAACTTAGCTTTTTTGACAATTTGTCTATATGTGGACCCCACTGTAGCTTAGCATCCAAAGTTATGCCCAAGAATACTGTGCTGTCTTCAGGATTCAATTCTTCGCCCTTTATCAACACATTAGTTTTCACCTGTCTAACGTGAGGTAACGTAAATTTAATGCATTTGGTTTTTTTCTCGTTTAGAAGTAAATTATTAACATTGAACCAGTGGACTACTTTAGAGATCGCGCTATTTACATCGTCAGTAACCTGCTGCTGACGTTTAAGTTTAAACAAAAGTGAAGTGTCATCTGCAAACAACACTATATCATGATTATCCTTTATGAGGTACGGCAAGTCATTAATATAAATAAGAAATAAGAAAGGACCAAGAATTGAGCCCTGTGGGACTCCCATTGTTACTAAAGATCCGGGAGATCTTTTTCCATTAACATCAACGCTCTGAATCCTCTTACTCAAGTATGAAATAAGAAGATCCAGAGCAGCGTTCCGGATCCCGTAGTGGCGGAGTTTCCTGATTAAAGTTTCGTGAAGAACGCAATCGAATGCCTTGGACAAATCACAAAAGATGCCCAAGGCATCGCATTTGTCTTCCCATGCATTATAAATATGTCCTATAAGTTCAACACCGGCATCAGTAGTTGAACGACCCCTTGTAAAACCGAACTGTTTGCTATGTAATAATTTGTGTTTATTAAAAAATCTTTGCAATTGTTCTAAAATTAATTTCTCAAAAATTTTACTAAAGGTAGGTAGTACAGAAATAGGTCTATAATTTGTAGGGTCTGATGTACTACCTGATTTAAACAAAGGTATTATTTTACTATTTTTCATGAGGTCAGGAAACTCCCCACTGTCAATACAACTATTAAAGATAAGAGCTAGAGTAGGTGCTACAATGTCAATAATAGACTTAGCAACTTCTACAGAATTACCCCACAGATCTGCAGTCTTTTTAACATTTAATGTGTGAAAGGTTTTAATTATATCTCTACAGGTAACATGTTCAAAATGAAATTCCGAATCGCAACCATTAACATTTTCCATAAGCAAAGACTCAGCAACAGAAGGTGATGAGTTTAGGGATTTAGTAGTAGAAACGGGAATATCTGAAAAGAAATTTTCAAACGCCTCTGCGACTTGTGAGTCTGATTTTATTATGTTGTCATTAATCGACAAGCTGTAGTCAGTATTTCGATTACTAGACCTTCCCGTTTCACTATTAATAATATTCCAAGTCGTTTTAATTACATTATTGCTGGTTTTAATCCTTGAACCCAAATAACGTGACTTGGCCATATAACAAACTTTTTTAAATATTTTTGAATAATTTCTAACATACAAATTAAATTCATCAGTGTTTACATAAGTCCTTTCATTGTACAGTTCATAAAGCCGCTTTCTACTTTTATGAATACCAATGGTAGCCCAATCACTGAAACATGTGTTACTATTAACCGAGATAGTCTTGGAAATAAAGGTAGAATTAAATTGTTTACAGTATATATTAAAAAAATTATCATATAGATGATTAGGATCCGCATGAATTGACAAAACTGGTAATTCATCAGTGAGTTTAATTTTGAAAGCTTCCAAGCGACTTGCAGTTTTGGGGTTGACAGTGATATCTTTTCTAACCACTATTTTGTTTTGATTTGGAATAGTAATCCTTTGCCCGCAATGATCAGAATCTAGTAAATTTATAATTTCTTTGTGGCTTGGTATAATATCTGTATAAATATTATCTAGGCATGTGGCACTAGTAGGGGTTATTCTTGTAGGCTCCAAAAATAGGTTTACAAGATTGTAGGACTGAAACAGACTTATAATTTTACTACAAGAACCTGAGTTTTCCAATAAATTGACATTAAAATCACCGCAAACGATAACGGACTTGTTTGAGTTACAAATCCTGTCTAACACTTCATCCATTACCTTTTCAAAGCAGTCATACAATCCTGATGGGGGTCTGTATACACTTAATACAACAAAATGCTCCAATTCTATACAGGCAATTTCAACTGTACGCTCAACAGATAGGCTCACAATATCATTACGATCTTTAAATTTGAGCTGGTTACTTACTAAAATTAATGAGCCACCATGTATAGCATTTATTCTGCTGAACGAACTACCAACCTGGTGATTATTAAAATTGAACAAGAACTGGTGGCTTTTCAGCCAATGTTCTGTTATACAAAGAATATCAATACTATTAAAATTCATAAATAATTCTACTTCTAAATCTTTGTTCATAAATCCTTGAATATTTTGATGCACCAGGTTGATACTATTTATTGATTTTAAAGCATTTTTCGAGTTGCTTTTGTAATTCTGAACAATATAGCTAGAGGTTGCCTCTATTGTCTTACTTTCTAATTTAAATTATTAGCAATGTCATTAATTGTGACCAAATTAGTGGCAGAATTATTTATAATGTCATTGCATTGCTCAAAAGAAGCAAGTTGTTTAGCCAAATTTTTGGCTGTAATTGAAAAAAAATATGATAGCGACACAGCTATCTGTCTTTTATAATATTTAGACAGATAGTACATAACAATGTTATGTCTATCTTTTGTCAAATATAAATTTTTATTAACATAATTGTTAATATCAATCAAATGGAACAAGTTATTATTAAATGTCAAGTTATGCATTGTCATATTTAGTTCAAATCTTAAGCTATTTTCTTCCTGTGGCAAACTGTTACTATAAGGGAATGTAAACAACACAACTTTTCTTAAACTAAGATTGCATAATGTTTTATGATACTGGAGCAGTTCTCCTTTGTTCACATTTCCCCTATTACCCACAAAAATTAATAAAGTTGTATCCTGGGTAAAGTTACATTTAATAATTTTTTTCATAATATGAAGCAAAGAACAACCAGGCATACAGTAATTTAATATCGAGTGTCCAGGATATTCATCTGTCAACAAGTGACCTAAGTCCTTACCAATCTCATCACAAAATAATACAATATCATTTTCTAAAGTTTGTTTACAAGGTTTATTAGAACTATTAGTAGAAGGAATGATCAAATCAACACAGGGTTGCAGTAAGGAGATATTGCATGTTGACAATGAATGGTCCGGTGTAAGCACATTGGACGGTGTTAGACAATGCTCACAGTTGTTTTTTTGTGAGTTTACCAGCTCATTCATTGCCAACACATATTCCCTCATTAGGTCTTCAGAGGTATTATATTTGTTGGTCATTGAACAAAGTTTCTCCTGTAGATGGTCTAGTTCAGATTGCAAGGTTTCTGTGTCAATTTTGTACTTCCTAGTACTTTGCTCCAAATTAAAAGAATACATATCTAATTGTTTGAGCAAATTCAACCTTTCTCTATTCAATTTAACATTTTTGATAAAAAACCTTTGTCTCTTTACCATTTTTTGTGTTTTAGCAATGTATTTATTGATTTTAATGTATTTTTTAAGTTTATTTTTACTGGTTACTACCCTCACTGAATTACATGATTGTGATTTATCATCACCTGTCAAATCAATAGTGGGGTTTATGGCAGGTAGGTAGTCATGTTTAGCTTTTAGTTAGAACATGGTACGAAACTATCAGTCAGCGAATACACCCCACTTGGCTGGTATTAAAACTACGGAACCCAACACTGCGCGTGGCCCGACACGCACTTGACCGGTTTTTTTATAAATAGTGCCAGCCTCATTAAAGGCCTCATTCGTCGAGCACCTAATTGATAGTCTTTAGCCTAGTTCCAGAATGTTTAACATCTGTGAAACAGTTCTCGAAAGGTGAAGCGAGTAAAAGGCGGTCGCGAACGGAAGGCTTAGCTCTTGAGTGATCACTTCACTCCAACGATTTTTTAAAGATATACATACATCTGAAGGCCAATTCTCGTAATTTAAAACGTTCAAAATCTAGTCGCAGTCCCATCTCGGCGACAAACAAATGTCAAAAACTTGTCAAAATGTAGGGAAATTAAAAGTATTTTTTGACAGATTGAGACTGAGATCAGACTGTGAACGTTCTTAAAATTACGAGAATTGCCCCTCTGATTTATTTAAAAATATTCATGAAACAAAAAGATGTACATAGTGCGTAGGCTAAAGAGAACTAAACCATTTGAGTTAGTGTAGTCTAGTGGTCATATATTGAATGAATAATAGTGCGGCGGTAATGGTGCTATACATGTAACACATGAGCAAAGTGTTTTATCAATTATCAGACCCTAAGAAAGTGCTACAAAACTGTGTAAAAGTGCAAATCGACACTATTCTTAGCTATAACATAATCTATCTCGTAAAATATTAAGTTAGAATTAAATTGCTTATCAATTACTAAGAACTGTAGTTCTTATTAATAAAGAAAAAAAAATGAGACAAAAGAGAGCTATTCTTAGAAAACATTTATTTCGTAAAAATCCAAAGAATAAATCAAATAAAATTGTATTTGTTCTTGTAAAGTCTAGCTACTTCTTGTTGTAAATAAGTTTTTTATAGGTTTCTCCGGGAAACTACTTAGAACGGGATTGCATTATGGTCATCTTAATACCTTGTTAAGGAACCAATCCCCATCAGCCTTTTGGGCACGTTTCCTTTTGACAACGATGCGGATGAATTTTTTGATGTTGAATGCTGAATGAATTAATACTTAATATTAGGTCCTACCCGCGGCGTGGCCCACTAGGAGATCGGAAATCAGCTCACGGGAACGTACTATAAAAATAAGACGTATCCTATGTCCTAACAAAATTTCAGCCGTTAAAAGGTAACAGACAGACAGCATTACTAGTCATATTTATAATATTAGTTTAGAATAGAATAAGTATACTTACCTAACTTTGCTGTAAGAAGGTACGTAGTTACAGTGAATTTTAGGTTGGTACTTGCTTTAATTAGTTATTGCCTAAAGCAAACTCACGAAATACCTTTACGCGTGTATAACATTCCTTTAATTACCTACTATTCCCAAGGTACAACCTGTCATTACAACCGCCATATATCACATTGCGAAGCTTAATTAATGTTCTAATATATAATTTAGCTACGTTCACATATTATGTAAGTGGGTCCGTTACAAGGAATAGTTGGCCTGTTAGTTTTGACGTCATCACGTCTATGAGATAACTTTGAGTGCGGCACGTGAGCTATGTACGAAGATGAGCGAACAAACAACGGGCTCGTCTGTTTAATGTCAAAGGGGAGCTGGATTTAATACAAGTATTTAGGTCTCATGGATATAAACGGACCTTGAAGGACAGACGATCGAGAGGTTTTGGTTTGAATATTACATAGAAGCACGTGGTCTCTGGATAAAAAGCTCGTTCATGTTGAAGGCATCTTCATTTTGAATTCAAACCATGTAGGTCTCGTAATGTAGCCAACAACTCGTACCACTTTGTCAACTTAGTTCGAAAAGAATCGATTTCTTAAAACGGCTGTCGACCATCTTAGCTGGTTAGGTAAAAGTATTATCTGATATATGATGTGTATTTCTCATTCAAAATTTAAGTCAGCAAACAAAAATTCTACGTAAATATCATAAGCTACACCACAGACTATTTGGCAGCGCACTTCTAGTAACAGTTACAACTTATCTTTGTTTATTTCTCTCAGTTCTGTATCTAAATGGTGAATAATTCGTAAATGTTTAGTTCCAAGCAAAATCGACTTTATTTCCCTGTGAGCAGGTTAGCTTTACTTGTACTACCTTTTGGAAGGGGCGATTAGAATCAATTTTATTTTAATTTAATTTCTGACGTTCAAAAGTGCATTTTATGTGCCTATTTGAAATAAATGATTTGACTTTGACTTCGTAAATCACACTAATATTATAAAGGCGAAAGTTTGTGAGTGTGTGTTTGTATGTTTGTTACTTCTTCACGCCCAAACGGCTGGACCAATTTTGATGAAATTTGGTACACTGATAGTTTATAACCAGGATTAACACACAGGATATCCTGATATTCCCACGGGTTCAAAACTTATGCGGGTGAAACCGTGGGGCGCAGCTAGTGCTAAATAAATAATTTTCATCTTTTATAGTGTGTATAACTCCAGCTTCCTCATATGTGATAGAATAATTCTACCTATGCCAATATTTAAGGCATAATAGCTGCTATCAAAGTTCCCAGTCTTAATTTAGCTGCCACAAAAACTTCGTTAATATGGGTCGTTTAGCGTGTGTTAGCTGGAGTGACGTCACCCCAGCTTCCTCATTCAATACAGACAAACCAGTGAGGTTAGGGTTTTGGATAGAAAAAATAAGGCATAATAGCTGCACATGGAAGGAAAAAACTGAACGACAATACTTAAAAAGTGTTTAAACTACGATCAAAAACGTGTGTGTAAGCTGGAGTGACGTCACCCCAGTTGCTCATTCATATCTTCCAAACGAAAGAAGATATATTATGTATTATAGCTTAAAAAATAAGGCGTAATAGCTGCCATCGGCGGCAAAATTTTTAAATCTCTGGTCAAAATACTCTATGAGTTATTACACCGATAAATATGTGTAAGCTAGAGTGACAGCACCCCAGCTGCTCATGTCATATCTTGCGAACGAAAGAAGATATTATTATGTATTATAGCTCAAACATTTAGGCATAATAGCTGCCATAGGCAGAAAATTTTTCAAATCTCAAGGCCTTGTAGTTGCCACGTAATAAACAAAAAAACAGTTTTTACCAAAAACATCAAATTATTGCTTCGAGGAAGGTAAGAAGCGGCGTTGACCTTCCGTGAAACAGTCGTCTCGCAGAAGGAAACCACCGCGTCCCAGGACTCTTCGCTGCCGACCATCGACTCGACCACGGCCGGCAGCGATAGGTCATTCCGTTTTAACGTACTGTATTTCGGCCTGGGGTGATGCTAGTAAATGTTTTCTGCTGCGTTTGGAGGTGGCACAGAGGGCTGTCCTTAAGGTAATGGCCTTCAAACCCTATCACTTCCCTACCAGCGAACTGTACACACTATGGAAGCTACCTACAGTAAGACACTCTTTTGTGCTAAGTACAGTGTTGCGGAAACACACACTTGTCTTTTGATCCTGAGCTTGGAAGACAAAAACGTAAAACTGACAGAATCTGCAATCTGCCCGACATCGGGTGTTAAATTGGAAATTGTCCGCCGGCAGTTCATTTTCCGCGGTCCCGTGCTTTATAATAGAATAACTAAAGTGAAACAGAAACAGAAATATTTTATTTGTGATACATAGGTAGGTACAGTCAACAGCAAAAGTAGATGATCAAAATCAGAAATTAAATACTAATGAACGGAGTTCACGTCAGAACTGTGTGGCGTCGAAGTGATTCAAAAGTATGTGATTGTAAATTATACCAAACATTTACTACTAGTACGCCACACAGTTCTGACGCGAACTCCGTTCATTAGTATTGAATTTCTGAGTTTGATCATCTACTTTTGCTGTTGACTGTACAGTGGTTGGACACGTGTTAGGTTAATGTGCGCTGTGCTTACTATTTATCCATGTACTGTCCGGGATTGCAAAAGAACTATTGATCAATGGCTTCATACTCTCACATACGAAGAATTGGAGAATTTAGTCAAACAAAGTCAAATTTAGTAGTATTATAATCAGTTGCTCACGAACTACCCTAAATAAAACTTGACTCTCGTTGATCGGATGGTGGATTATATTTTGTTCTCCTCAATTTCAGGTAACGTACATGTTATGTATCGACAGGCTTTCAAGTATTTGCGTGTATCCAATTTGCATATAAAAGTAATTTTGGTATACAGTATAACCGAAATCAGTGTTGTGTTTAGAAATAAACCCTTGTATTGCAATACTGTGATCACCTGTGGAGTAACGTCACATTACTGGCAGGTTGCCAGCAGGCGAGCCCCCGCGGGGCGCGGCTGCCACCCGCAACAATCAATTACCTAGTAACCTGACCTGGAAATGATTTTGCAGGAAACTATTATTTACACTTGCGTATTAAATACTAATTGGCTATCAGCATGAGCGTACGAAAATTATATCTGCATTTAATTTGGTTTACGAAAATTAACACATGGGCTTATTTACATACCCGATAAACTGTGTGCAATCAACTGAATTGAGGAAAACCTGGCTTTTGTCAGTTGGGTTATTTAAACAGGTTTTATTTCGTATCCTTTATTTTATTATGCTCACAGTCAGTGACGTTAGTCATTTGAACCCTCTTTTTGTAATAAAAGACAAATGGAAAAAAAATAACAAGGCTCTCAAGATGCCATTTTACTCCGAGACGAAAAGTTAGTCGAGTATCAGAAAAAACATTTCTTTTTCCAGAACTTTTATCTGCGTGTGATAAGTCAGACAGTCTGTATAAATGATCGAAGGATGGGTGATAATGAAACTGGCAAACAGTTCCATTACAACCAGATGTTATATAATTATCAAGAACAACGGAAAACACTTATTGGTTTTACGCATTTAACGCGTATTAAACTGGTGCAAAATTTTTGTTTCTACATCATAATCTCACTACAGCCGTAGTTATCCTATCTAATATTATAAATGCGAAAGTGAGTTTGTTTGTTACGCTTTCACACAAAAACGGCTGAACGGATCGTTATGAGCCAGAGACCTGGGACCTGGAGGACATAGGCTACTTTTCATCCTCACTCCCAGACAAAGTCGACCATAACCTGACTGTCGGGGCGACAGCCAGGTTATGGTCGTAAGTGTGTGTAACCTACAAGGTATTTTGCAAAGTATATGTGTATTTGTTTATTTAGTTAGTAGAATAGGTAACATACGAGCACAGAACTTCAGGAACGTGAAATATTTATTAAACAACAGCAACTGAGTTGTGGAGGTCAGATAGGCAGTCGCTCCATGTAAAATACTGGTATTCAGCTGCATCCGGTTAGACTGGAAGCCGACCCCAACATAGTTGGGAAAAGGCTAGGCAGATGATGATGATGACCACAATGGCGCGACATATTTATTTCTTTATTTAAACTTTTCGCACAAAAAGGTACAAAGGTGGACTTAATGCCTTAGGCATTCTCTACCAGTCAACCAAGGGTGGTAAAAAGATAAAATGGCAGGTGCTTTGGTTGAGAGAGACAATGATAAAAAAATTAAAAAAACTCTTAAGACTATGTACATAAATAGGTTATATACACATACATACTATGACTATATTATATACTTATAATATATATTGTATATACAAAATGAGGAGAGATGTGTTAAGATGACTCTACGCTATTTTTGTGTTTTGAAAATAACTCTGCAATTTCCGCTTAAATGCATACCGACTGGTGGCCGTCCTGATATCAAGAGGAAGCGCATTCCAAAGAAGAATGGACTGAATATGAAAAGAAGAATGAACAAAGTCAGATGTATGAGAAGGACATATTCGCGGTATTCAGCAAAGCTTGTATTAAAGGACCACAAGTGTAATAAAATTATATATTTGTAAAAGTTACATCATACTGAGCCTAAATGCCTTAAGAGATTAAAGCACTAAGCCCCGAGTGACAATCAGTAGCTCTATTGCAGTATGAGCGTCATTTTCACAAAGGCCTTTGTCTTAGATACATTCACTCCCGCGAACTCAGCAAAGAACAGCTTTGTGTACAGCGAACGTTTCGTGAATGAGGAAGCTTAATGTTCATTCGACAGCGTCGTCTGAAGACCCTTTTATCCTTCCGAATAAAAATGTCACGACGTACAGTCACCAGAAGAGATAAGTAACCAGGTTTGTCGGATATAGTTAAAGTTTAGTAAGAAACCGATTGATTTTTTTGAATGAATTTTAATTCGATAAATAAACTATTTGTTTTCTATTAACTAAATTAAATTTTATTTAAAAACATTCATTGGTTTCTTACTAAACTTTAACTATATTCGACGACCCTGGTTACTTATCTCTTTCGGTGACCGTACTTTACACATACATATACACACAATACATATCTCACGTAAAACTACTCATCTAACACTTCCTTATACACAAGTGCTTCATCAAAGTTATATTTCAAAGGTCGTTGAAAAATGTTCGACAGGAGTTTATATGCGAAGGACATAAAAAACTTTAGCTGCACACTTTTACAAAAGTAAAATCTACTTGAGATTTATGGTTGTTTGTTCATAAATGACTGAAACTGGTAATCTGCCTTTTGACATTAAAAAATTATGAAAAATTTAAAAAAAACTTTTTTACAAAAAAAAAAACAACCGACTTCCAAAAAAAGCACTACAAAGAGAAAAATAACTTTAATTTCGGAAGTCGGTGACGCTGGTTCCGCATTTCCGTTTTTTGACACCGACTTCCGAAATTAAAGTTATTTTCCTCTTTGTAGTGTTTTTTTTTTTTTAATTCGGTTGTTTTTTTCTGTAAAAAAGTTTTTATTTTTCACGTTTTAGTTCTACCCCACACAAATTCGTATATACTTACAAGATAAGAGGTACCTCAATAACAACATTGACAGAAATGAGGGTGTACCGTGGTATACTGAACACATCTGCGTACCCCTTTAGAGGGTACAGGCGTGACGTTATGTTGTATGATTGCGTAAACAATACATACATAAGCGATAGCAGCAATAGCCGTTGATTTGCTGGCATTTATTGAAGAGTTCCGTTGTCTGTCTCCGAAACTCATCATCAGATCTTGTCGAAAGGAGATGGCTAAATAGAAGTATGGACGACTTTTCAACAATGAATAAACATGGTACCTAGCAACATGTAATTCTGAATAGCTGGATATTAGTATTTCATATAAAAAAAGTTTCAGGAACTTTTAGTATCTTTTTATTCCTGAAAATTAAATCGTGTAACTCCTACGTCAATAGGCATACAAAAACTGCAAATAAAATATATTGCTATGAACTTTTACCTAGGCGTTTAGATGTATCTGCGATAATATTGATAATTGTATTTTTGCCTAATGACCCACCCCGATTTCGCACGGTGGTACTTGAGTAAATATCTACAAAAGGGTAATTGCACCAAAAACCGTGATACAACGAGCATTCTACAATCCGCGTAAAAATCACTCCCCGCCCGCCTGTATATAAGTATTAAACTCTTATAAATCCTAAACTACTTATTCAAATGACTTGAAATAAAGACAGTTTTCACAGACAATATAAGTAGTGGTTGAAATGATGAAAGTATTTAAAAATAAGGATTAATATTAACTGAAAATAAATGGACTCGAGAAGCGGATTCTGGGCGCTGATTGGGGCAACGAGCACAAGAATAACACTCAGGCGGCAGGATTTTTCTGACTTGAATTACATTGGTCAATACAACCTACACGAATGTATACCTAAACCTTCCGGAAGAACCAATCTACCTACTAGTGATAACCCCATTAAAATCTGTTTGTCAATACATCCGTACAGACAGACTGACCAACAAATGCACCTGGGGGACTTAGTTTAATTAGTATGTGGTGATTGTTAAATCCTGGGAGGACATAAAAGATATTGAAATAAAACAACAAAAATACGATTTATTTATTTATTCTGTGAATCTTATAAGAACATTATCTAAAAAAGTTAGTTTAGGTTATCTGTCTGTTTGATCAAATCATTCAGATTGGATGCTAGCCCATTAACACAACCAGAGAGAGAGAGGTCAGGGACAGTAGTTCTGACGATTTATAGGCCGAGAAACTGAATATCTAAAAAGGAAGATGATCCATAATGCTACCGGATGGGCATGTAAATATAAAAGAACACACTGTATTTAAAAAACAATTTATTTACTTGATGGAAAGCTGGATTTGACGTTGGTAAATTCTGTAACATTGAATCGTTTCTTTCCACTGCATTGTTTAATTCTCACAGAACGGGCACAAGTTATGCGCACCATTGTATGGCCAAATAAACGTACATCACTAGTTGCTTCTGAATTCAGCAGTTCATAACAAGGATGACAAATGTTGGCATTCCTTGGAACCTAGAACAAACTTAATTACCTTAGTACCCACATGAATTATTTACTTATAATAAATAAAGCAACCAGTCTGCAAGCAACCACGTCTTAGTTTCAGAAAATAAATCGTTTTGATACCTGTTATCAAAAATCGATATAAGTATAGTTTTGATTTGACATTCTAGAAAAGCGACATGACCCGTCCCTAGCTTGTAGTGCTGTATTATTATTCTCTTTGAACTTGTCATGTCAATCAAAAAAAGCAACTAAGATACTTTTTTATGTCTAACAGTTCACGAAAGTTCTAGGAAATTATTACACGCTTCATAATTCATGAACGAATATTTAAATATTACGAGTTAATGTGAGGTTACTATTCATGCTTGGGGCAGTCATTTAGCCATGTCCTTTCCAACAAAAAAAGAATTTTTCAAATCGGTTGGCAAGCGACGCAGGTATGCGCGAACAAACATAAAAAAAAATACAAACATCCGAATTGAGAACCTCCTCCTTTTTTAGAAGTCGATTAAAAAAGGGTACAACTCGTCAAAAAGGAGAAAATCCAATTTCTGAATTCTTAGGAAACATCTTGTTTTGAAGAGCCCTGCTCGTTAAACCGTCGTCGTATTAATATCCGTGAATATCCTAAAATTAAAGGCTGAGGTGATTTGCTCACTCACCGGAACTGTTTGCTCCATTTACTTTAGATTTCCATCGCTCTCGATTTACGGTTAATTTCCCAAACATGTGATGTTCTCTCATCTCTGTCGTAATTTTCTTCACGACCCATTTCGTCCCGTCTACATACCTTTTTGAGGACAAGTTTTATAATACTTATCGTGTTTTATAGAAGTATTGGCGGTTCAACGTTTATGATTCATAGCGATAAATTTTTTCCCTATAGTGAAGCGTTTCATTGATTTATTCGTAGATTTAACTACACACAGTCAGCAAAAATATACATTGTACCTACTCGTATTATGTCGATCGACTTTATAATATCAAAATCGACGATAACATTCGGTTATTGAAGATTGCGCAGCTGAGGGTACTGAAATGTCTCCATTAAATCATTCTTACAAAATATCTCAATTTTGTTCTTCGAAAAGTTACTTAAATAAGAAAAGACAAAACTTAATTTGACAGTTTTCAATGCTGTTTAAGAACATGTTGATTTAATAAAACTTTGCGTCGCTAAACATTAAAACCCACCACGAAAGTTTACACTCTCAGCCTAGAAAGTTATGTAGTGATGAAGTTACGCTAACATTATTACAGAGCTTACATAAACCTAGTTAGTAACGTTAACCTTCATATAACTTCTTTAGCCAAATAACCTTCTTACGAGCGCGTTATAAGTTAAGCCCCAAATCCGATTCACAAGCGGCGAGATTACCTTTCCACCTACTCAAATATACGACCCTTATATTCTAAGTTTTACTTCAGCTAAATAACCTACTTTCTGGCGTGTGATAACTTAAACTCCAAATCGGGTTCACAAGCGGGGACATATCCTTTCCGCCTATTTAAATATACGTAGCTAGTTGCTACGGCGTAGCGGTTACGTGTAGCGGCGTAGCAGTTACTCGTAGCTGCGTAGCTTCCGTCGCGGAAGTGACTGTGTGATGCTTTAACATGCATCGTGATAAAATATGCGTTATGTGCAGCCTTGTGTCTGTGCTATTTCTTAAAATAAAACAAAAGAGATCAAAATACTAAACAGGCCAAAACAAGAATGGATCAACAATCACCTTATAACATCCATTAACAACATCCCAACAACATCCCGACAACCGAAGACGGAAGGTCTAAGGTGGACAATAATGTACTAAATAATGTACTAAATCAGTCAATTAAAACTGGAAGAAAAAAATTATGAGGTTTATGGAACCAAATTTGGTACCTCGGGTCGCTTGTCCAAAGAGATAGTAGAAGTAGACCGATACGTAACGCACCGGATCAACTCAGGATGGATGAAATGGCGACAGGTCACAAGAACAACTTGGGACCCACGGATGCCCCTCAAGTTAAAGGGGAAAATTTATAAGTCCGTGATAAGGCCTGTCGTACTTTATGGGTCTGAATGCTGGGTTATAAAGAAGACGGATGAAAAAAGATTGCATGCAGCGAAGATGAGATTGTTCAGATGGATGTGTGGAGTGACGAGAATGGATAAAGTAAGAAATGAGTATATAAGAGGAAGTTTCAAAGTGGCGCCAGTGACAGAAAAGTTGAAAGGAAATCGTTTGGCTTGGCATGCGCATGTGATGAGAAGGGACGAAACGCATTCCATCCATCAACATGTATATTCATCACTCTTTTAGGTGACTAAAAGAGTGATGAATATACATGTTGATGGATGGAGAGGGAGAGGAAGGCCGAAGAAAAGAGGGATGGATTGTGTGAGAAATGATATGAAAGAGAAGGGAGTGAATGATAGCCTGACGGTTGACAGAGGAGAAAGGAAGAAGAAAACGTGTTGCGCCGACCCCAAGTAACATGGGATAAGGGCAGGAAGATGATGATGGAACCAAAAGTTCATGAAAACTATGAGTTTACGCGGGCAGAGTTTCATGTCAGCTGCTTTGATAAAATCAAAATCGTGTAGGACCATCACAGAAGAGTCTTTATTAATATACTGCGGCTCCTGCTATATTTAACATACTGCCTAAACGTTGGAAGGAGCTAAATGGTAATGCATTCAAGCGTCAATAAAAAAATTTTCTTTTGCAGAAAGCTCACTATGGTGTCTTCGAATTTCTAGCCGAAAAAGTTTTTTGATTGTTAATATTTTTTCTGTCACTAAAATGTATAAGTCCTGTAATTTTAATATAAATCTTGTAATTTTGACATTAATCTTATAATTCTGGCATCAATCTTGTGAATATTACATATCTTTTAATTTTGACATAAGTATATATAATTTAGAAGCATTAATTTAAAAGCATTTTTTTAAATTTTGTAAATGTAATACCATGGATCCGTTTTTTTACGATATTTTGATGTTGACTTGAAAGAGCATGGCAGTTGAGAATATGTCAGGCTCACTTAAATGCTTAATGCTTAAATGTCTGGTGGTGGCGCGTGTGTTGGATCATTCGGTTCCCTACGAAATGCTTGAAGTGGGTGGTACTGGTCACGCGTCATGTTCGTGAACGGGCGCCACGCCGTCGGTTGAGACTGGTCATCTCTTAACTGCCACGGCTTATTTTTAATTTTATATTTTAAATTGTTTCTTTTTTACATTGTTCTCACATATAGAAGCAATAAGAATAATGTACCCAGGATTTTGTAATAAAATCTTGATTTAAAAGAGTGTCCGTGGAGTTTCTTGCCCGTTCTTCTCCATAGAGATCTACGTTTTGGAATGGGCAACTTCAACTGTTAATTTTGACAATTCAAAAGTGCCTGTAAATGGTTTAATTGATAATAAATGATAATGAGTTTTGATATATTTTGTAACTTTGAGATTATTCATGTATTTGTTTGACATCAATCTTGTAAATTTGACATAAATCTTTTAATTTTGACATATTATATTTTATAACTTTGACATTATTCTTGTATTGGTTTGACATTATAGTTTTTGAGTTATTTTGAATTTTAAAATTATTTAACATAAAAATAATTTAGTTATGTTGATATTATTTCGAAATACATGATGTTATTATGTCCGCTAACCAAGAATCTACAAGTACAAGTAAACAATGACAACTGTCTTTGTCTCCTTGATATTCTCCAACAAAACAGAACCGTCTTGTAAAGTGATTCAACTTGCCGTCCTTCGTCGCCTCTCGTTGTGGTATCGATGCCTTGAGTCACTTTGAACACTTTCAATGTACAGACAGTTGGGACTTCCGATAGGTAATTTGAAGATGTTGACAATAGCCACATTAACAGAGGCATCAAGTGTCCAAGATGTGGTAAGCTTGGACTGTTTCAATGTTTTTATAAATAAAACGTTCATAAAAGATATCTTCTTTTCTAAAGAAGGAAATACTTGGCTCTGTTGTTGAATCAAGAATTGTCTACGACTTTAAACCTTTATTGCATTCATCATTGCAGAAAGCCATTTCAACATAAAGGGTACCCTCTGATGCAATTACTGCTGGCATCAGCGCAAGTACCTAACACTTTTGTTTGCCGAAAACTGTGGGATCAAAGTGGCCGGTTCTGTGTCACACTCAAATATTAATGGAAAACAAAATGTTCTCGTCAACTTTGTGTACATGGAAATGAAAACACATATTTATAAACATTTTTAATAACTATTCATTCGTCTGTGCGGTTGAGGTTGTAATGATGGTTGAGGTTTTTCATTTCGGGGCTTTAACCAACTTTACGAATTATTCAATTTCGTAATTCTAAGGTTGAAGCTGGACGTTGATATACGTCAATTATGCGCTCCCTTATAAGATGTAGTAGCCGTGGAACGTTAATATATTACTTATGATGTTAGACATAGATAACATCCTAGCAGGGTTTCTGTAAGTAACTTTTCTTTACCTATGGTCGATTAGGTGTATAGTTCAAATCAGGACCGGTAGCGTCAAGATACACCCCCCACTATTATGTAGGTAACCATCTATATTACTTACAAAATTACCTGCAGATTATAGTCCAACTATTTTGATCAAGCTTCACTGTACATACTGCCGCTAACATAAGCCTAAAATAATTACCAGCTTCCATACTTCGTGAAACGACGCACGAAATCGAAAAAATGGAAATTCTTAAGAAGTTTATGCTTAAACATCAATTTACGTATTTCGTGTTTCACGCTACAAGTCAAAGCCAACATTGATTGAATTAACACCTGCCTTTAATCCTTTATATTCAGTTTATTAAGACGGATATTCAAATCACTCTCAAGTTTACAACCGAGAACATAGTGGGTTAATTGCTTCGCATCTAAATCTGAATTAATCTAGCCAGACACAAATTCAGTTAGGTAGATAAAGGGTATATTTACCTGAACAATATGTTTTTGCCTAACTAAACAAAACTTTTAGGCATAGTAATATCAAAATCTGTATTTTCCTGTTTTCATTATACTCGGTTTCAAAACTTAGCAATGATACCAAAGTATTTAAAGCATTAAAATTGAATTTAACTAAGTATTTTTCAGCTTGTGGAAATTAAATAATGTGCGGCACGGTAACAATGGTGAGCTTTAATTTTGACTAAAATGTGTTTGGAAGAAAAAATTAATTGGTTTAACAATTATTATGCTTTAAAAGCGTGAGTACTCGCATACACATTGAATCAGACCAGTAATATTGTGTTAATGGAACCGAGAATGTAGCTACAGTCCCAAGGTAACGGAATGCTGTGTACAGAATATTGTCAGACTCACCCTCGTCAACAATAATTACGGAAAAGGCGCATAGGATTGCGACAGATTTAGAATGAATAAATTGTTGAAGTATTGTGGGGTTTTGTGATAGTGGATGTCTTGTAGGTAAGAAAACAGCTAGTTCCTCAAAATAAGGAGATATATTCTCACCAATAATCACCATCAATCAAGTAGGCGAGGCGGGAGCACGCGGCCGATGTGTCGCGGCCCGACCCCGGAGATGAGTCAAATAAAAATGGCTATCGAGAGCGCACGCCAGTCCGTAGTTGGGATTCTGACAGTATACCAAAGCTTGCGTCTTCATTCATAATCAGCCTATAATGTTTATACACACGCCTCCTCTCGTAAGAGGTAGAGGGCCGTGATCCACCACGCGGGCCCAGGGCGGGTTGGTAGTTGTCACATGTCTTCGAATTTGTGGTTCTAGGACATGCCGGTTTCCTCACGATGCTTTCCTTCACCGAATGAAATAATTTACACAAAATAGAACTCGTGTTTGGGTTCTAACCTATGACCTACAACTCGGAAGCCGCGGCCATTACCACTTGGCTACCACTGTAGATTTGATCTGGCATAAAGCCAAGTAATGGAGGAAAATAACAAAAATATAAAAGTATGTAAATATCAATATGATATACAGGGTGGCAGGGACATGGACGCACAAACTATATACATGAATTCTGATATATTGTGCTGAGGCAACGAACCCCCCGGTTCTTTGTGGACACAATACAAGGTGAGAGTAATATTCGAAACTTTGCTTCGCTCCGCTATGTAAAGTATATTCAATTATTGAAATTTAAATTAATATACTGATTGAGCTCAGAGATATTTTGAAGATCAGCTCATTATTAACTCAGCTGTTTTCTCACCTTACCGATAACGCCTGCAATTCTTTCATCGTTTAATTGAATCATAAACTTTACTATTTGGAGCACAGCCAGGCTATAAATCTTCAGACAAAATAACATTATTAAATGGACTCTTCAATATTCCCTATAAAATATATTTTTCAAGCTTGAGATTTTGTAAGACTTGAATAATTAAAACTTCTACCAAAAGCTTAAATGATCAGACTTTTAGAATGTTATTGATTAAATTGGGTTTTCTGTTACTTAAGCATATTTTGTTGTTAAATTCTAACTTCAGAATAGGGTACCAGTAGTTTATGATTAATATAGCAGTAGCCCAATGAGGTAACGTGTTAGTTGAATTTAAGTCCATTCCAACTGGAATCGAGACTGCAAACTGCGGTCTAACAGAATTCCGTTTCGGTCACCGCGCCGGAACGATTTCAGGTAAACTTACCAGCAAAACTTTTCCAAAAAATGGAGTATTCTCAGTTTAAACAAGAGAAACCTAGTTGACCATTTAAATAAAAGTTTAGACGCTGTTATTGTATAGCTGGCAAAAAAACATTTTCTTTTTAAATTGTAACGGGGCCATGTGAGCGAATTTGGAAGCAAATAAGTATCGACAAAAAACGTTTGTGTAACACGAAACTTTCTTTTACATATTTAAGTTAGATAGATAGAATATTCTTTATTATGTACACTATAAAAATTACAGAAAATTAAGTATATAATGTTGGTAGTAGTAGTGTTATGTATCGTTTCGAGTATTTTAAATACTGGCCAGAACAAATATGTATCTGTAATGTTAGGTAGATACATGTATACAGGGAAACAGGTTGATACAAATCGATATATATTGTAAATATTGTCACTCAGCATGACCCGGTTGCCCCGAGGACCTATCGATATCGCCTCCAGGCGCTCCATCCGCTTATTTTCAATTTGCGTAACTATGACTACTTGAATGCTCACTTCGGAAAAAATATTCCACTATATCTTGACTTCGGTCCTAACTCCTCTTTTTATTGAACCTTATAACGACAAATAGCGTCCTTATAGTCCCAACGTTAATAACGTCTGGCGTTCCTTTATTACAGTATTTTGATATTGCGATGAAGAAGTATTAACATAATTACTTTATAAGAGATCATTTCGTTTTTCTTTCAGTTTCTATTTTATGTTACGTTTAATTTATAGCTAAAATGTTCATCCCGAGATTAACAGTTATTGTAAGGTCTTGTACGAGTATCTTACAATAACTCTTATCTTGCGAACTGTTAATATGTATAAAGCCGTGTGCAAGTGAAACGACTAGCAAGGAATGTAATCGTCTTTTGATTGTAGTTTTTAGGAGTTTTAAAGTTCCTCTCAGGAATCAGTTAAACAGGAAATAAAGAGTTGGTAATCCAAGTTTCTTCGCCGCCGGAGTTATTTTCAGAGTGTGAACGGATTGTCTGATAAAATTTTCACGAGAGGAAGAGGGCAGACAGATTTACTGCAAGCTCGGCTAGAACTCCACCGCATACTATTATCTAACAGATTTGTAGGAATCCGCAGTAGTGAGGTGAGGACGCGGTATACATGCCTTAGTTGATCTGTGCATTCACGTGTAAACCCCGCATAGCCGCTTCAGAGAATTGCCTGTGAAAAAAATATGTACCTATGATTGTTTGTTCATTTATATTTGTCCGGTTCTAAAAATAAAAACAAACAGTTGGACGGATGTGTGTTCAAAACTCGTGCGTATTATTACTTTTAATTGATGGATTTTGGATGCTCTGTTAGTGAAGTACAAGCAGTCTACCTTTTGTGTACTATGACGAATATAAAAAGCAATATGTTATCCATAACTGTAGCTTCAGGCAATTCATAGAGAATTTGCACCGCTTCGAACACTGCTGTTAAAGCAATAAGAAGCTGCCTAGACTTTTCACAATTATGTTGGGGTCGGCTTCCAGTATAACCAGATGGGGTGGGATGGGGATACCTTGAATTTTTTTATTGTTTTGGCATAGGTCAGCTGTTTCACATGTTGTAAGGTTCACGTAATAAGTGCGAGAGGTCGTCGCACTACAAGTGACGATTGCTTCCACATCACAGAACATCCGTCCTTGAGCACGAGCACAGCGTGAATGTAGGCTACGTGGCTACGCGGCTACGCGGCTACGCTGCTACGCCGCTACGTTCCGAATAAAACGCCACTACTACCGGAGAAGAATAATGGCAACGGGTGTATATCATTCGGTTTGTATCCATCTCGAGATGTTTCTCACAGAATGAGTGTGCTATATGAATGGTAGTGGTCTACTTCACCGTGTAAGGGCTTAAATAAACTGTGTTTTGGGCTAATGGACATAAATTAGCTAAATGGTTTGTGGGGGTACACGTTGAGCTAATTGATTATCTTGTTTCATGCGGACATTTAATATGTTGAGCACTCTATTTACAATAAAATATTAAAGGAATGATAATTCAGAACGAATTTATTTACACTCACTAAATAGAAGAAAGAAATTATGGAAAAAATGAACAATACAACGGATGTGACGGAACACATAAATTTAGCTTAGCAACAGAAAAATGGTCATGCATAAATGAAAAGGTTTATTAAAACGTGCTGCAGGTTGCACAAATTCTACGCAAGCTCCTGCACTCTCGTTTCTGTCGCAATTCCAAAAGTTTGATTTTGAATGCTAAATAATGTCTACGTTTCCCAACTTTGCTAACCTAATCACAATTTTCTGTCTCTCATTGTTTCGCAATCCAAGTGTCCCACATCTACTGTGGGACACTCGCAGTTGGACGCTGGATCGCTTCCAACTACCTGATTAATGTTTTTAATTTCAAACGTCGTTCATAAAATCAATCTCAATTCATTTTACTCCCGTGTTGTCTTTGTTCCTAAGGCTTCGCTAAATAAACTTTTTACTTCGTCTAAGTAATTATGTTGAAGCGTCTCCTTCATTCCAAGGCTTCGCGGCCTACTTGTAAGGTTTGTTGTTATTATAGTAATTGTTATTCGTTTGTAATTATAGTATTTATCTTTTCTTTAGTCGTTACAGTCTTATTTATAGGTAGAAAGAATCTTGTTAGAAAAATATTCGTTACTTTTTTTTAAGAAAAAAATAGAAAAGAAGTCTAGTCTAATCTAAGGATCTTCGATAAGTGATAAAAGCGCACAAGATTGTTCTTAAAATATAAAAGCTCATGATGTTGACACAAGGGATGTTTTACTGAGGAGACGCCCGGGTGTCACCACTGTCAGGATCGCCCAGAGGACACGGTGGAGCATACGGTGGAGGTCTGCCCTGCTTGGGCAGAGCACCGCCGTGTCCTCGTAGAGGCGATCGGCAGCGGCGGCGACCTCTCGCGTCCGGCTCTGGTTCAAGCCATGGTCCGGGGCGAGAGGGAGTGGGAGGCAGTCACCTCCTTCTGCGAAGCAGTCATGCTAGCGAAGGAGGTGGCGGGGTGGGCGAGAGAACGCACCTTGCGCACCTCACGCCTCAGCCGCCGCAGGAGACGCTCCGGGCGTCGGGAGCCGCGTGACGACTCCCGGCCACCGTAGGCGCGAGCCTGCGGGCGGTGAGTAATGGGTAACTCACCGTCCGATCAGGACCAGGCCCGTGCCGGACAGCGCGTATGTGTTCCACGTGCGCCTCAAAGAGATGTCAGCAGAAGTGACGGGGCCCGATAGGGCCGAAGCCTGCCAGGGTAGCGGGATCGTCCGAAAGGGTTACCGCTGCCCTGGAACATAAAGGGCTAAAGAAGGAACACGGGTGGGTTTTAGTCAGTAAGAGTCTTACACTCCCTCCTGCTCCACCCAGAGCGGGAGGAGTCATTTGATGATTTCCCATCCTCAAAAAAAAAAAAAAAGGGATGTTTTACTAAATCCAAGAATGTATCTTTGATAATTTAAATTAATTTAATAGCAAGTTTTATTTTCATAATCTCTTAATTAACTATTTACACTTGGTACAAAATTAAAAGACTTAAGTAAATAAATAAATACAAAAACAAAAGGATATTTAAGCGTAGAAGTACTCGTCCGCATCGCTGTCATCCGGAAACGTGCCCAGAAGACTGGCAGCATTACCACGTTCAATGGCAATGCTAATTATTTGGCCAAAGAACCCAGCCCTCTGGTCACGTGTAGTGTCGATCAGCCGGCGTGAAAAGGAGACGCGCACTCGGGTCCCATGACCCGAGCGTTTCGACCTCAAACGGCTCAAAGCTGTAGTTACCCATAAGGTTATTTGCATGTAATATGGATAGTGTTCTCAAGGGATAGCCAATAACGACTAACCGCCTAGTACTTCAAAGAGGCTACAGTTAGATGCAAAAATTATCCGCTTTATGTAAACGAGGGGACAAAAGGTGTGGCAGAATAGAAAAGGCTCTTTCATTTGAAAATCTAACGTAGAATTTTGGAGCTAGACATCCAAAATATTATTTGGCTTGTATTACGAGCCTAAGTCTAAAGAAGTGTGGGAGGATCGGGGTTGACCTTACCTACAAGTATGGCTGAAATACATCTGTTGGAACTAGAAAGAAAATGACGAGGAATATGGAGGAGGGTGATAATACGATGGTAAGAGGTCAACATGCTCAGGAGTAAACATATTCCCTATAGCGGAACAATCACTATACAATCGGTTTATACGCCGTACCGTACAGAAACCATGCCGTGTACAACTGGCCTTATAATCATCCTTGGTATGTAAGTAGATACAGTAAGCCACTTGAGGTCGACTGTGCTGTACGGGAGGGTCTTATCAGCTGTGGTGGGATCGGGTATAATGTTATGTTGTAGAATGTCAGTTCTATAACAGAAAATGTTGGCATTTTCTGTAAAAAAAAAACCTATTACTACTACACTACTGGTACTTACACTAGTACTTACTGGTATTGGTACTTGATTGTTGTTTTTTATGATTATTTTTTTCTCAGTAGCAGCCTGGAGTCTAGGTTTGTACCCGGATAATGGCAATAGGCTCACTCGCACGGGACTTAAACATAAATGGCGAAATGGACACCCACATTTCTATAGGTACACCTCTGCCTAACACTTCGGATATTACAAGCGTGATGTTATGTATGTAATTAATGTTCAAATAAAGTTACGATTAGGCTTACGCGTTCCAGTTGGAATTCAATAAACTATGAATTATTTGTAGTACTACATAAAGCCTAATTTGTTTTAATTAAAATGAAACATAAAAGTTCAATTTAGAATTCACAAAAGACTACAACACAAAAGGTGTCAAGAATAGCGACTAATTTCAATATTCTAACCTGACACGAATGGAATTTAATAAAGCAATGTAACAAAAGCTTGTAGCGGTATCTACAACGCCACATGCAAACAACGCGTCATACTGACGTCACGCAAATCCTGCATCTCGCAAGCAGAGTTTACCGCGTAATTAGCATACATACAAACTTCCCAACATCAATCGTTGGGCAGTTGCCCGCCAGACACAATACCCGTCTGGTCGGGGGATACTCCCTTTTCTATAGAGGATGAGTGGACTTTACACCCTGTTCCTCATACCTCTATAAGCTTATTGTATTCGTTGCATGTACCTAGAGCTACGAGTCAATTTGTTCTGACTATCAAATTATCACTACATACGGTAATGAGTGATGAAAATAGACGTGACGTGACTTGTTCTGACATAAATCCACATGATATCTGTACATAAACTGTGATATCTTTTGCCAAACCGAGCTTTACCAGTTGTAATCAACGAGCAGACAAATATTGTAGCCTTAGTAACAGGGTCTCGTTAGTACGCTTCAAAATAAATGCCTATACTGAACGGTATCACTTTCATGAAACCTTTGTTATTAGAGAAAACGTTAAAGTTAACTAGAAACAAATAAATGTGGAATGAGCAAAGTTTTTCGTAGAATTTTCGAATAGCTCAACGCTCCCAAAAGTATAGAAAAAGTTTCCTATGTACAGACGGCAGCAGGTCAAGCTACCCGAAACTGTCAAATTTTCCCAATCAACCTCGAACCTTAATACTTTAGAGATAAAGTTGAAAATCTATTAAAGAAATTTGACAGATTGTAGTAGCTTGATGTGCTGGCGTCTGTACAATGTTATTTATTTACCTAGTCATGTTCTCTTTATATCGCACTCAGTCGAACCTTTAATATATCTTTTCACACCTAACTGATTTTATTACTTTATTTGGAATAGGTCGAATAGTGAACATGTTTTCATGTATTAAATAAATCATGAAAACCATCAGTATAGAGACATAAGACTGTGTCAATTTTAGTTTGGGGATTATTTAGTTAGACTCTAGGGGGATTATAATTGAGTATGTAAATTTTGCGAGAGCTAATACATTAACTAATCAAACAGTTTGATATTTCAGCTGTAACTCTTAAAGTCAGCTAAGAAAATAATTTTACAACTGTGTGAATCGTCCCAATTGACACGTGAATTTGATTTCTTTTAAACATCCTGTACAGTCACGAGCATAAGTATGTATGCAGTTGGCTTTATTGAAAAGCGATTTACTCCTTTATTATTTAATGAAATTTTATGTTACTACGAACATAGTATTTTCGAACCCATAGGTTTTTGCAATGTGTCATATCTCATTATTGTTTATGTTATTTCACGCAAAAATCGCTATTGAAAGTTTCCAAGTGTTAACATATTAGTGCTCGTGACTGTACCTACCTACTGAAAGGATTCCTTCTCATTGAACCGTGTGTCGTTGTAATACGAGCTCTCCGGAATGTTTGCTCCAATTACTTCAGATTTCCATCGCTCGCCATTAATGGTTAATTACCCAAACATGTGATGTTATTCATGTCTAAATCAACCGATCCTATGCTTCTCGCATCCATTGGAGATCCATGGCTTTCACAAGGTCAGCGGTCCACCTTGTGGCGACAATCGTTTTTTTATTGAAACAAACTTTTATTTATAGTTGATAATGACAAGTGGTACATGGTGTAGAAATATTAACACTGGTGTGACTTCATGTCCGCACCCAGAAAAACATTTTAATATCAATTGCGCTATTAAGAAGAATGGAAACTGAACTATTGTTTTTGCCCTGAAGTCCAATAGCCATAAGATATACATCAATGGAAAGAGATTTTCAAGGAGCACCTTTGCTACTAACGCGACTTTTGCCAATTGTTAGGCAGTTCAGACCTAAATAGGTGACTACTTGGGCACCGAAGCTATGGAATGATCTTGGCACTAGCCAAGAAGCGAAGCGGCTTTTCCTGCGGCAACCAAGCGACTGTCCTTTTTTGACTATGGAGCGGCATTGCGTCGGCATCATGCTCTTAAGGAGACATTGGCCCTATGAGTCCTTGGTTGGACTGAATATTAGATAGACATCAACAACAACAAACACAACAACAAGCATACCTGCAAGACACGTGTTCATGTCAGTCTGACCAAATTATTGGTCTGAGATAAAGAATACAACATTCAAGAATTACTAGACAATAGAGTTGAGATTCTAAACTCGAGAACCATCATTTAATAGAGTTTTGAATAATCTCTCTTAAGGCACAATTATTGGCCGGAGGCAAAGAACACAGCGTTCAAGAATTATAGTACTAGGATTTACTAGATAGTAGATCAGAGTCTAAAATTAAGAATTATTAATTAATAGAGTCGTGGATCGAGTCTCTTGAAGGTCTATAGACAGCCCCAAAGCGCCCACCCTTCACCCCTTCTTAGTGCTTTAGGCTGGGGAGAAGAAATGGTGCAACAAACTCCCAGCAACAGCTCTCTGCCTGATTAGTTATAAGAACTTTAATAACTGTATCAGCCTAGGATAATTATTATAATTAAGGACTCACTCAGTCACGCCAACACACACTCACACCACTTAATATACTAGATTAACCTAATCGGGGCTCCAACCCAACTATGAATATTTAACTTAATAACTATTGCTCGCTATTTCGCGACAGCCCACTCGGACATAACCTCTTGGCATTCCCTAAATCGCCTAACTTAAATAGCGTGGACTAGGAAGTCCGTATCCTAAAGCAGTTCGACCCCGACTGCCTTGACTTATTACACCAGTCTCCCCACAATTCCTAAAAAATACCACGCTTAGTTCAGCCTCCATCCATCCCTTTTTTGTACGATTTCTCAATTGTTTCGAGGGTTCGTTCAGGTACCGCTCGCTCCCACGGATCCATCTCATGCTAGCCAGATGTCTGGCTAGCATTGTGCGTTGCATTCAAGGGTCTCGGCGTTCCCAGAATTCGTACAAAATATTGCACGTAAAGTGACGTAAAATATCGCTTTCTACTGATGACTGGCCATAAGTGCCGGTCTGTTTCCCATAAAATATAAATGGAATGAGTTTCTAAGAGTTTCAATATTGTTTTACTGTTTTAAAGAAATAGGATATTTTGTTATTGATTAGGGTAACATGTCGAGCTGTCAGACCATAAAATTGAGATTTAATGCGTTTCTAAGAAGGCCGATATTGTGAGACAATGTTAAAATAAGAATTTAGAATAAGACATTTTGTTATTAAATAGGATTAAGTGACAGACAGTCACACTGGCGACTAATGCGTTGGAGCATATATAGCCTGGAACGAAGTACATTACAAATCAATCAATTTCCTTTTTTTCAAACGCTGAAGTCAATACGTGAGAACATTTTAGCTAAAAAGGTATTTTGACCTCAACAACAAACTGGTGTTCTGGTGATGGAGTTTTCGACGTCAAAACATGAAACTCCTTCGTACTTGTAAGTTTTTGTCTCACTATTTTCGGATGACTATTATTGGCGTGATGAAAAAAATAATTATGAAGTCAACTTGGTTTTCGTAATAAACAGAGATTGTTTAAATACATATATGGCTTTTAGCCAACATTCATATTCCGTACAGTCAGTTTAGATTTCAAATTATTTGTGTTGTGTTCAACCCACAACACAGTTTAGCAGATTTTGCATAACAGTCAGCAAATTCAATTATCAGTCGGCCATTAAAATATAAACCTTCGTTTTGCTAGCTAGCGTTTTGTTACAAATCAGAATTTAGGCTAGAAGTTGGCAACCTCTATAAAAACAAAACAGCGGCTGTTGGATTTCGGCAATGACTTGACTTTTATATCACGGCGTCGTGTTACAAAAGTTTTGCTCAACCCTTGTCGCTGCGACAGTGATTTGATTTGAATTGGGAGACAGTTTTGATGGTTTTGCAATCGCAAGATTTTTTTTTTAAATTTGTTTATCATTTATTCAAAAGAATACGGGATTAATCATATTAAATAGCAATAAAAACCACTAAGGTTTAAACTTGTGCTATCATGAGTCTATCTCAATATCGAACTATACAATGAAGCATTTTATATGTACGAGTATGCGTTATTGTCGATACAATTAATAACATCTTTAGGTCTTTAAATACTCGTAGTTACAATCATTCCTACATAATACTTAAGTAATATTCCTTATGTTTACATTTGATATTTTTATGTGTAATACATTTGTTTATTTCTGAACTACCGGTTATATTATACCGAGACTTATTAATAGTATAATACAACCGGTAGTTCGCTCGCCATACGTATAATCGAATCGTAATTAGATTGAGCCCGAGAAAAACACCCTTCCATATAAACGTATACCTGTATAATACTTACCGTGGGAAATTCAACACCGTTCACACCATTCTGTCACGTACTTTCTGCAAACTTTATTCTTGAGAAAAATTTCGATTCCTTGCCAAAGTGGAAACTTACTGACAGTTTTAGTTAAAACTGTGTTTATTTATTCTAACGGTAGATACTTTGGAGTTACAAAAATGACTTTGTTTGTCGTTTACATTAATTTTGATAACATTAAATGTCGGTTACACCATCCTCCGATCAGAATCAGCACGTTAACGTCAAACACTTCGGGCGAAATATCAGAGGGGCAATTTTATCAGAGGAGTAATTCCTAATGTGGGGCAACGTTTTTTTTAAAAACTTTTTACAAAAAAAAAACCGCCTTCAAAAAAAGACAAACAAAAACGTTCCTGCACTAAAAAGTAAAAAATAAAAAATTGAATTCCTGTAAAGAAACTTAATTTAAAGGTAAACTTATTTGACATTAATATTTTGCAAATATTCAAAATTGTTTACTTCTTTTTGGAGTCGGTACCAGCAGTTGTATCCTGTGCCATTTATTTTTTCAATTCACGATTATAAAATTTTAAAACAGATGCTTACAAACTTAATGCTTCAAAAATTTCAAAGTACTTAAAAAGTGGCAGGGGATTTTTATACGTATGTATAATTATTATTATTTAAAAGAAATTATTGTGAAAATTGTGTCAATTTGTTTTAGAGTACAGTCTAGTCTGTATTTGTGTTTTAATTATTCTAGGAATGCAATAGGTATCTTAGTAGTTTTATAGTAAATGTTAGAGGTCGTTTTTCGAGGTATTGTTGCCCATACGTATTTCCTTGCCTTGGCTGGCACCGACTCCAAAAAGAAGTAAACAATTTTGAATATTTGCAAAATATTAATGTCAAATAAGTTTACCTTTAAATTAAGTTTCTTTACAGGAATTCAATTTTTTATTTTTTACTTTTTAGTGCAGGAACGTTTTTGTTTGTCTTTTTTTGAAGGCGGTTTTTTTTTTTGTAAAAAGTTTTTTTTATTTCTAGCCGTTTAGTGTATTTTTTATTATAATACATATAATGGCAACGTAGTTAATATCTTTTCTACATAGAATATTATTTTGAAGAAGTACCAATATCATACAAGTAGGTACATATTACTGTCTACTTTCTGATCTTTAATTTGATCCCGTAGAGAGATGATAATATGACGCATGAAATACTGTCGATTCTTATGCGTCGTATGCTGCCTCTAATATTGAGCTGGGCGGTAACAGTCCATAAACTACAAGGGACCACCCTCGAGAGAGCTGTGATCGACCTTGGTAAAAAAAACTTTGCAAAAGGACAAATATATGTCGCGCTAAGTCGTGTCAGAAGTTTGGAAGGCATAGTGTTATCAGATTTAGACGCCAATAAATTATTGAATCGACCACACGATGATCGAGCGATGACAGAGATAACAAGGTTGCGGAATCTGCCATCTGATAATCAAGACAACACATAACGTACCATGGAATAGGCCTACCGGGGAAACCACATTAAAAAAAACGCGCCCAGCACACTACCTCATAGGTGGCGTGGAAACGTGTGCATACTACCAAGAATACAATTTTATTTTAGTAAATAATAGAAGCGATTTTTTTTTAAACATTGTAAGCAAAATGCCTTTAATATTTCAGAAGTTGTTTTGTGGACACATTGATGATAACATCAAAACTACATTTTCAATGGCACCTTGTATTCAGAGTGTATCTCATGACAGTTCTAAGCCCAAATACTGCTAGGATACATTGTTTTATTTTGAAGTTCTCATGCCAACCTTCCACCTTCCAGCTCCATCATCAGATCAGTTCGATAGTAACTTATAGCCAAAGTGCATTTCATGACAATTCTAATAAGCCCAAACACGGCTAGAATACGTTGATTAATTACGGAGTTCCGGTACCTGTCTTCCGGCTCCATCATGATCATCAGATCAGTTCAATGATAACATTTTCAATATAACTATTCAGGATTGTATGTTTATTTGTATTGTCATAGTTGCTTAACTATCTTGATTGTGATATCTATGCGAGTGACAAGTTCCGTTAGCCATATCTGATCTTCTTCACCAGTTCCACTTCATCAAATGTTACTTTTTGACTGTAAACGCTTGATTTCTCGATGAAAATATTAAAATTACTATATAGTTGCCTATAATATTTGAGGAGTTCCCTCGATTCCTCATGGATCCCATCATCAGAACTGGATTTTGAAAAAAATGGGACCAATCTGGAAGCATATCTTTTAAAGTTAAAAAAAAAAATTGCAAATCGATCCATAAACAACGGAGTTCTGAGGTAACAAACATAAAAAAAAAAATAAAAAAAAAAATACAACCGAATTGAGAACCTCCTCCTTTTTTTGAAGTCGGTTAAGAACCTCCTCCTTTTTTTGAAGTCGGTTAAAAAAAATCGTAATTCTAAGAACGGTCACAGTAAGAGGGGCAATTTGCGTAATTTTAAGAACGTTCACAGTTTGATCTCAGTCTCAATCTGTCAAAAATACCTCAAATTTCCCTACATTTTGACAAGTTTTTGGCATTTGTTTGTCGCCGAGATGACACTGCGATTAGATTTTGAACGTTTAAATTACGAGAATTTTATTTATTGGCCTTCTGATTTCAATCTCAATCTGTCAAAAATACCTCTTAATTTCCCTACATTTTGACAAGTTTTCGACGTTGATTGTCATTGAAGTCGGTGTCCAAAAACAAAAATCCGGAACCTATGACACCGACTTCTGAAATTAAAGTTATTTTTCAGTTAGTAGTGTTATTTTTTGGAAGTCGGTTGTTTTTTAATTACGAGAATTGGCTTTCATATATACGTTGCTAGGGATACAATTCATCCAAATCTATTCAAGCAATTTTAGAACTAAAAGCCTTTTAAATCACTAACCATTACCAACTTCATTGCACAATCAACCAACAAAAAAATTATTATTATTTATAAACATTTCGTCATTTTACGAGCCACACTGTGAATTGTGAAAACAATAACCAAACTGTGCTTTGAATACGTCCGCTGTTCGAATGTTCCCAAACAGCAGGAAACGTACTAACGAGACAATAAATTCAACAATACGGATCAACCAGTAATGAAAATGTTCGTGTTTTATTCAGTTTTATCTAACGAGTGATTGGACGGTGATATCCAATCTCTACACATAAAAGCGTCGTTTGTTTCATTGTCCATTTCAACGTTTATGTTTTGGAAGCGGCTCCCGTTTTATGTTTTCGTACTGATGGCGGCTAGAATAAAAGTGTTCTAATAGAACTGTACCGTGATTGTGAAATCAGAGTAGCTACGTATAGGAAAATACTTTAAGTTGAATACAGTTTCAGGTGCGACGAGAAATCTTTTTATATGAAAAGGTCAGATTGACACAACGGGGCTCTGTAAATAAACACTTGCTGATTATCACATTGTATTATGAGAATTTTTCATCAAACTATTTTCCTGTCTCCTCAAACACAGTACGGTGTATGTCAAGTCTCAAAAATCTTGTCTGCAGTCGCAAATCCAAGTGGCTTCATAATTATGCATTTAAAAAGAGTATGCTGATATAAATATGGCATAGTTTCTTATGACATTGTAAACACGAAAAACAAAAAGAAATTAGATAAGTATTTCTAATGCATAATAACTTCTTAGAAACAAAGAAAAGTTCTGTAACACCATTTATTTATAGCCACAAAATCCTCCACCACCACCTGTAACACAAAATCATTTCTCTATCAAAATAATTAGCGGTTTTCAATAAGCTATTCATGTTCTTATGGCTCGTAACGGTTTAACGGAGTTCTAAGAAACCCTACTTTCTGGAGCGCTCGCTAAAAGGGTTCCTTTTATTCAGGCCATAATGGTGTTCTGTAGAAAGGTTTGCCTACTTACTTGTCATAATATAGATATGTACCGAAGGTCCGCTCCAACAAAAAGAGAAAACAGGCATACGCACACATACGCCAACATTAGGAGATCGAAACTTATGCCAGTCGTTAGTCACTCACTGTACGTAGTCGCGAAACACGTACTTACGTAGGTTTTGCTCGTTATAATAGTAGATACACATAAGAAGGGCTGGTGGCTAAGTAATAAGAAGTGCTACAGATTTAGAATTTAATAGAAAGCTATATAACTGGTTGTGTGGGAGATGTTTTTATTCCATCAATGAATATTTTGAGTATAAAATGTAAAACTTATTTATTATAATTATTATGAAATCTACATTATTTACATTACTTAAATAATATTGAAACATTTTCATTTTTTTAACATGACATCATTATTGTTGATCGCTATTTTTAATATAAATTATTATTTGAAATGACTAGAATTGTATTTTATTTTATTAATTGCATTGTAATCCAAATTTAAATTATGAAATTATTATTAGTATTTTTATGCTTTTGATAATTACTAAATGTGTATGCTGCATGCAATAAGTATAACTAAGATGTAAAATCAAAATATTTGCACGGCAGAAATGCTGAATGACACACACATAGATGAAACACATGGATTTTAAGAACTTATGTTAGCTACTTATATTCTTGCAAATAAATATATCATTCATTCAATAACAGCCGCTCGGATTGTTCGCGGTACATACCAAGACCATACCTCTCCCTACCTAGGTGGATCTTTGACAGTCGTTACGGTTCGTCTGGGGTATCGTATTACCCAGTATCTAACTGGGTTGTGGAGGTCACATAGGCAGTCGCTCCATGTAAAATACTGGTATTCAGCTACATCCGGTTAGACTGGAAGCGGACCCGAACATAGTTGGGAAAAGGCTACACGTTACTTACTGAAACTTAATATGAAAGGTAGGAAACAAACCTTGAAACGAACGTCGTCCAAATTCATCCAATGTAAAATGAAATATAACACGTTGAAACAAATTATCCTAGTTGTTGCATTTCATATATTTTCATTAGGAGCTGCACTTCTGTACCTTTCTGTATTGTGTACTCGTTAATGTGTTTTCTCTCCACGCAGTGAGTGTGCAAATAGTGTGGCGGTAGACCGTGGCCCTTGTCTAACACGAGACACGTGTCACACCCATCGACACTAAACTAAATAAGGGAAGTTAAATACATATTTGACGGAGAAGGTACAGACGCCAGCAGGTCAAGCTATCTGAAACTGTAAAATTTTCCCAATCAACCTTAAACCTTAATTCTTTAGCGATAAAGTTGAAAATCTATTAAGGAAATTTGACAGATTGTTGTGGCTTGATGTGCTGGCGTCTGTACGTGTCTGTCGGTATCATTATCCATATTTTAACTACTGCGGGCGTAGTATGATTAGTATTGGCTATTGCGGAAAAGAATAACAGAAAACTATTAACACATGAGTAAAAATCGCGGAAAAAACAAAAAAAAAACTGATGGATTTTGTATGGAACGGCTGTTTTGATGATATCTCGAGAACGGATTGCCTAATTTCGATGGGGGACATTGCGAATTTACCGGGTCACCTATTCATTAATAAGTTCAGAACCAGGTTTTGACTTCAACATTAAAATAGTTTATCTTGTTGTTTGTAAACTATTCATGTTCTGATTTAAACTCCGAAATTATTACCCTCGTACAACATGCGTAACTACCTACCACGTCACACATGTCTGCTATATTGTCGGTATTGATTTACTATTAACTATTATGCCTTCATTTACATTCTGGAATCAGAGTGAATATCATATGTGTAGACAAGGATCATTCAAATACATGTTTGCGTGAATTCAATCGAATACGCAACCATCCTTGTATGTACCTAGTAGGTACATACAAAAGTCTTCCTCTTTGTTTTCTCAACGGGTAGGTAGATCACAAATATTAAGTAGGAAAAAGACTTACATTGTTTGTATAATATACCTAATAGTCCCAATCTTTAGATCGGATTTATTTTACCATTTCATCTCTGCCTAGCCTTTTCCCAACTTTGTTGGGGTCGGCTTCCAGTCTAGCCGGATAATTTTACTATTTCGGATAAGATAACAATAATGAGGTAAGACAAGTTTAAAATGCGCCAGCAGTTTTCAGAACTTAGTGGCGTAGTGTTTACTGGCGTTAGGCCAACTTCGGGATTAAACCTTAACTTAAGAACTACTGGACTACCCTAAAAAAAACTAGGCTCTCGTTTTAAAGATAAGCTACTCAAAGTTATATTTCGATCACTGTTATTTCAGGTAAACTCTAACATTTCACATCGATTTGCTTTCACGGATTTGCGTTTATATACCAATTAAATACAACAGTGGATTAAATAGGATTTTTTTTTAAATACACGTACTAAATGCAATACTGTGATCACCTGTGGAGCCGCATGACAGAAATTGGCATTTCGCCAGAATCGAGGGCGTGGCTGCCTCCCGCAAGAAACAATTATAAACCTGACCTGGAAGTCATTTAATCGCAGTTATTACACGAACATATGAACTCAAAAATTACTTGTTCTAGATATGAGCATGGCGAAATATGTCGACGTTTCATTTAATTTATGCAATGAAAACTATTTTATTTATTTATTTTATTTTATTTTACCATTTAATAGATACAGAGATGTAGACAGCGTGTGATAGAGCAAAGGAGACAAAAAATAATACATAGAATCAAAAAAACAATTCAATTAACTGCATACATATACAGAGCACATGTGGAAGGTCTGCTGCTATCTTTCGCTAAACAGAGTTTAGTATTATTTCGCAACAGCAATGACGCATTTTTTTTTTTTTTTTTTGTTATTCCTAGATGTTCAAAATCAAAAAGTTTTCCATTCTAATGACATCATGTGCTGGTAACATACGTAACTTAGTTATCAAGTACTTAGTTACCAACTTTGAAAGTGAAAACTAGTATCGTAAATTCGTGGCACCTACTGCTATTTCTGGCGTTGTTAGAATCTATGCTTGTTTAAATAACAATATCATCTTCCTATCGCTGTGAATTTATTTTACAACTATAGCCAGAAGATGGATTTGCGGCTAAAAGAGAGACTGAATTACACGACAACGCATTCAACACATTTTCTTCTCATTTCAGTTACGTGGGTAGGCTCATTCGGGTCCGCGTCCTTGGTGCGCAGGGTGCGGGTCAGCTCCAATGCTGTCCTAGTGATGATTGCTGTACGATTGGACTGCCCTTATATTGGGAAGTGTTGCAGTAGGCATATAGCCAGGGCATTTTAACTGAGCGTATAACGTGGGTGTAAATTATATCATCACCACCGCTCTCAAAACGGTGAAGGAAAACATCGTGAGGAAACCGGCCTGTCCTAGAATCAAAAATTCGAAGACATGTAACATCTACCAACGTACCAAAACGCACTGGGCCCGCATGGTGGATTATGGCCCACTCTCACAGAGAGGAGGCCTGTGTCCCAGCGGTGGGAACACGACGTTGTGTTAACGAGCGACGTGATATTTGCTGGGTTTTATTAATTTATGTTATTATTTTTATCCATTTGCTAAACTTTTATTTTATTTGTATTTTATATTATTAATTTCCGATTAATTTTAAATTTTTATTTTTATTTGTCATTGAGTTGCTTATTTTCATTTGACATTGTACTTTATTATTTGATGACATTGTATTTATTTTTATATTGTAATTATTTTTATGTATCTCGTTCTCGTGTTTCGTAACTTGTGATTTGATTTTAATATGGGAGAACCTGAAATAAATTTATTTTATTTTATTTATTAAGAAATGGAAACACGCAAAAGTCCCGAGTGACAATCAGTAGCTATTGGAGTAGGAGCGTTATGTTCACAAAGGCTTTAGCTTCAGATACGTCACTCATTCCTTGGCTTATGAACTCCGTCGCAGGATCTTTCCGTGTAGGCGAACCTTTTATGAATAGACGCTAATGTTCATGTTAAACTGCAGTCTAAAGAATCTTACATAGTTTGGAATATAAATAGTTAAACACAATTTATGATCTTTAGTAAGTAGTATACAATACAAGATAGATGCTGTTAAGATAAAATAATGTTCAACGGGAGTTTTAATGTCGGAGCCGTAAAAACTTCAGTCTTATCCCTTGTAAATATTGCTAACAATACATTGTAACTTGATGAGATTTATATTACAATAACGTCAGATATTTGTACATGGATGATCTGCAGATCTATAAATAGCTAAAATCAGATTTTAAATGTAATTTTTGGTTTCCTAATTATATTATGCACTAATAAAACGCAGATTTTGCCCCACCTTGTTCTGTTTTCTTTGTGTTTTTTTCTATACGTCATGTTTTACCGCTAAAAACATTATGCATATTTTTTGCTTAAATAAAACGCTTAAAAAAATCAAATAAAAAATAAACTGGCCGTCCTTTACAAGATAAAGGCGTCCTATAGACTCGTATTTCGTAATAAATTAAATTAAGATGATGCGTGCTTCAATTTGACCGTAGAAGCGATTAATAAAAAGAGGGTGCCGATAGAATTCGTGCTTCAAATATTCCTCAAACCTTACTTGTAATAAAGTGCTCTTCTTTCAATCGTAATGCCGAAATTAAAAGCTGAGATGGTTTGGAGCACTCACTGGAATTCGTCGCTCCACGAGCTGAGCGTTCAAATCATGCACGAGTTTTGGCTATTCTTTTATACTAGCGACCAACCCCTACTTCGCACGGTTTTTTTTTGACGAGCAAAACATGAAGATTTCTTTATTATATGTAAATTAAATAAACTATAGTTATACATAAACTTTACGGAATAAATTCTCCAAATGGTGGTAAAAAACGGATCAAAAACAGGTTGCGTAATTTAGAAGAACAACGCGATTACACAATCAGACACGAAAATAGACTTTAATTTATGATATGTATAAAAGTGGTTCTCGAGTATAACACTAACAGCACAGAGAGAAGTTGCGTCTCATAATATATTAGGATGAAGTCGGATTTTCGTTTCGTCTGTATTTGACATTTGAAGACTTCAAATGTCAGGTTTTTATATGAGTAACGACGCTTAACGGTTCATCATTTTTATGAATGGTAACGACAGGCCTCACATACGTTGAAAAGTTTCATACATTATTCATGAATCGCGTCCTTAGATTTAACGTCAGTCTGTGATCAAAGATGTCATTATAGGTTAGTATGTAATCTGACAGCATAATTATCTAGATCAAACTACTTAGCAAATCTCCAAAAACATGACGGGTATTGATATCTAAACGATTTCAGTTTGCAATAAATGATTTGAGATTAAATACGATAAAACAAAATAAATATATTTTCTCAACTCTGGCCTCAAGTTACAACAAGACCAGCGTTCGTTGACCCCAAAACACGGAACATGAAAACTTTTTTTTTCGCTTTATAGGAATATGTAATAAGGGCTAGTCCGCAACACCACGTCAAGGCGCGTATTTTGCGTACGGCTTTTTTTTTACTTTATATTGTTTACAACTCGGTACTCATCACGTTGATGAGCTGGGAGAGGCCTATGTCCAGCAGTGGACTACAATAGGCTGAGTTGACTGACCCATCACGTTTGCGGAGTTTTGCTAATATAATTTGACCTTGTATAAAACTTGATAAATTATACATTTAAATATTTTCTTTTGTTTATATACGTAGTATCGCCGCTCAGCTACCAATCGCAATTGCAATTAGATTAAATTGTATTTTGAAAGTTTAATTTTAGGTGATTATATCGCTTTGTTTAATAGATCTAATAATAGAAAAGAAACTTTTTCTTTTCATGTAGAACAAAGAAGATATAATAAATTGAATTTTTTTTTTTTTTTTTGATTAGGTGCTTCAAAACGAGGGGAAATAAAACTTATAGCAGATAAACACCCAGTTTTTACAGAATAAAGACTGTAGTTAAAGAGGGATGCAATTAGGAATTTAATTTGTTATCGACATAATATAACGGAGCCAAAAATATCAATTGTTGTAAGTACACAAACATAATCATTAACCATTAACATCCTATCCTTCTCCCAACTGTGTTAAAATTAATGTGTAAATGTGTGTGTGTGTTATATGAATTGTATACATCACAATAAAAAAATATCCTGAAGCATGTCAAGAAGCTACAGTAGCATCCGTAGCGAGCGGTGGAAGCTACGCCGTTATGAGTAACCGCTACGCCGTAGCAACCAGCTACGTGTATTTGAATAGGCGAATAGGAATTCACGCTTTTGAACTCGACTGAGGAAAATAAACTTATACTCGACTGTCTCTCAACTCAACAGTCGAGTATAAGTTTATTTTATTGAATACATATAGCTATATGTATTCAATAAAATAAACTTATACTCGGCTGTTGAGTTGAGAGTTTTAACTTTGCCAAAGTTAAAACTCTCAACCTACCGATACCAATAAGGAACATTCAGTAGTTGCGTTAACATTATTACGAGTCTTAAGTTTTCCTTCACGTTCCAGATTGCCTGATAATGTGTTAAAAGCTAATCCTCAGCCGAGTTCAAAAGCGTGAATTCCTATTCGCCTATTCAAATACACGTAGCTGGTTGCTACGGCGTAGCGGTCACTCGTAACGGCGTAGCTTCCACCGCTCGCTACGGATGCTACTGTAGCTTCTTGACATGCTTCAGGATATTTTTTTATTGTGATGTATACAATTCATATAACACACACACACATTTACACATTAATTTTAACACAGTTGGGAGAAGGATAGGAGTTAATGATTATGTTTGTGTACTTACAACAATTGATATTTTTGGCTCCGTTATATTATGTCGATAACAAATTAAATTCCTAATTGTATCCTTCTTTAACTACAATCTTCATTCTGTAAAAACTGGGAGTTAATCTGCTATAAGTTTTATTTCCCCTCGTTTTGAAGCACCTAATCAAAAAAAAAAAATTTCAATTTATTATATCTTCTTTGTTCTACATGAAAAGAAAAAGTTCCTTTTCTATTATTAGATCTATTAAACAAAGCGATATAATCACCTAAAATTAAACTTTCAAAATACAATTAAATCTAATTGCAATTGAAGCAAACTAAATTGGAAATCCCATTGTCATTCAGACATAAAATGAATATTCTATTCAGTATTGTTTTATGCAGAATAATGGAGGTTTTAAGTTAGATATATTCAGTTGTAGCAGCTGCATTGTGAATGGGTTACGGTACAGCGACGGAGTATGATTGCGGAGCATTAGCGAGCAGATAATACATTCCAGACTTGTTTATACATAAAACAATTTCAATAACCATAAACGTTAACGTCCATTATAAATTCAAATCATATTGTTTACTTTTCTTACCTTTCTTGATTCTTAACAAGTACCTAACTCAATAAAATACGACAAACGAAATAAATTAAATATTTGGTGAACTGAATGATGACGAAACAATAATGTGATTCTTTCAGACTGAATATTAAATATGATCTCATAAAATATTTCGGGGAATAAAAGGTTATTTTTGTATCTTAACATTGACCTAAGAAAATTCGCAAAAGCCCCGGAATATTTTAGGTAGGTATATCCTTGTTATCGAAAACTAAGAAGTATTACGAGACAAAGAATACATACGGGGTGCGTAATTGAAAGTGAGAACCCTATCTGATCCATTGCTACCGCTCGTGATGACGAGAGGTTATTTATTATACGTACAGTCAACAAAAGAGATAAGTATGCAGGGTCGTCGGATATAGTTGATGTTTACTAAGAAACCGATGGATGATTTCGAATGAAATTTAGTTTGATAAATTAACTGTTTGTTTTCTATTAATTAAATTATATTCTGTCCGGAAACATCAATCCGTTTCTTACTAAACTTCAACTATGTCCGACGACCCTGCATACTTATCTCTTTTGTTGACTTACTAGGAATTCATGCAATGCCGAAGATGTAAATAATATAAGTGTGCATACTAGTAGTAGTGTAGCGTAGTGTGAGCACTAAGAGTGAAGTGTAATCACAGCCCATCCAGCCATGTGTGCACACGGCGTTACGACCGCGAGTCAACTTAAAATTGGTCACCACACTATGGTAATGTTAATAGCTTCTTCCGGGAGTTCCGTAGCTTCAGCTCCTTTTTGGTTTTAAAAGTATTATTAGCTTTTCCTTCAGTATATTTAGTTGATAAGTCCCCAGCTCAAATACTTTCTTTATAAAAATGAAAAAAAACCCATGTTATATTTACTTCCACGGGAGAGTGGATAGGGAAATCAATACAGAAAAGAAATAAATTGTTCGATGTTGCTCGGAACATTACTCAATGAAATAAAATTGGATCGGTGAAATGATTCTGCCATATATTTTCACGGTTGAAGTGGCAATATGCGGAGCAAAGACGTGGTCTTAAATTTCTGGAAATCTAAACTTTCCCTAAACAGATAACGAAATGGACTTGTACTACTGGGGACTGGTAACAATACTAAGGTAAGGACAACAACAATATTCGCGTTGCAAAATTTTATAGCCAAATAATTTGTTTTTTGCCTTCAACAGCTAAGAAGAGGATCCCATAGAGCTAATTAACCGGCCCGTAACTTCCCCACAGCTGGTTAAAAACTTCTTCTACTAACAAGTTACGTCCAGTGTTCCCAACTATGCTTTTTCTGCTAAGAATAACTTTGAAAGTACCTACATATGGCGGGGACCTCTCGCGTCCGGCCTTGGTTCAAGCCATGGTCCGGGGCGAGAGGGAGTGGGAGGCAGTCGCCTCCTTCTGCGAAGCAGTTATGCTAGCGAAGGAGGTGGCGGGGTGGGCGAGAGAACGCACCTTGCGCACCTCACGCCTCAGCCGCCGCGGGAGACGCTCCGGGCGTCGGGAGCCGCGTGACGACTCCCGGCCACCGTAGGCGCGGGCCTGCGGGCGGTGAGTAATGGGTAACTCACCGTCCGATCAGGACCAGGCCCGTGCCGGACGGCGCGTATGTGTTCCACGTGCGCCTCAAAGAGATGTCAGCAGAAGTGACGGGGCCCGACAGGGCCGAAGCCTGCCAGGGTAGCGGGATCGTCCGAAAGGGTTACCGCTGCCCTGGAACATAAAGGGCTAAGGAAGGAACACGGGTGGGTTTTAGTCAGTAAGAGTCTGACACTCCCTTCTGCTCCACCCAGAGCGGGAGGAGTCATTTGATGATTTCCCATCCTGAAAAAAAAAAAAAAAAAGTACCTACATATCAAGTTGGAAAGACCCCGTAACTCGCGCTTAAGAAGTGGATCCTTTAACCGCCAGCTAGACTAACACATTGCACAAAAACTGTGGTATACAAAGCCATACAGTTTCTCTTCCAACGTTATCAAAGAATGAAAATAAGGGATCTTCTACTTGACTGCTCTGCATATAAATATCGTTATTACCGTGGAGGAGGTGAAACCAATTTTAACAAAAATTGAACTTTTGATGTGACAGCACAATTTCAACAAAAAGGAAAATGGATATAAAGTGGATGTGAATTAAATTGCGATATTGTTTTACAAATTTAATAGCTGTGCTCTTTGAAACTACCTACATATCTTATATCATTTCACGTGTCAATGAATAAGTGGATTTACCTTTCCCATTCAAACATACAGTGTAAATATGAGTAGCAATTATGTATTTTGTTAAAACTAAAGCGCCTCATTATATATTAAATTAAATTATGTTTAACTTAGAAAGAGTCTGGTGAAAGTTTGACATTTTGTAAAATACATAAGTAGGTACTGATAGAAGTACCTAAACAAAAGAACGAATGTATGTAGGTACCTAAACACGGTTCATATAACATACGTTCGTTCCTCTTGAACATGTGAAACATGTAACAAGATAATTATATCAATCAGTCCCAGTATTAAGTAAGCATACTACGCAAAAAATTATAAAAACCTACTTACAGAAACATTTTGGTATTAAATTATGTTTTAAAATAGAATATTTCATGCTTGGTTACAAAAAGTAGTTATTTAATTAATGTGCTAATTAACTATACCTATGGACGTTGTTAATTTAAATACTAAATACATTGCCTAGACCTGTGTTTAAAATTATTCAAGGAACTCTCTGATGAGCTGAGCTTTCTCTTTACAGACTTTTGAATGCTAGTCTATATCTACTAAAATTGTTATTAAATTCAGAGAAGCCTTGCCAAATCGTGACGTCATGAGTTCAACTCCTTCTTGTACAAGTAGGACGATCCCTTATTGATTAGATAAAATATCTCAGGTAAACCTACAGACTGTGGTCATCGAACGACAACGAACAAAGGCTTCCAACAACCAACCAAACCTGTCCTCATAAATATGCTAAATCAGTCCATTCACAGTTATAACTACAATTTTCAAGATTTAATGAGCACACTGCCGTCAGCACGTACCTGAAATCACTGCATATTTCAAGCCTTCATACTTCGTGAAACGACGCGCGAAATGGACCAAATGGAACTCTGAAACTTACGCTGAAACAGCAATTTACGTATTCCATGTTTCACGCTAAAAGTCAAAACAAGCATTTATTAAAATAAAATTTTCAGCACTTTGTATTAAGTTAATTAAGACGAATATTGAAATCCGTTTAAAGTTTCGGTGCAGCTGTTAACTGCTTTGTACCTGAGACAGATTAATTAGCCGGACTGAACTCCAATCAGTTAGATTAATTGTTCTTGAGTACTGGCCTGTTTATCTACACGGTGTACGGTAAGGTGAGCAAAACTGAAGCTTTACGAGCTTTAATGCAACGGTTAATTAGAACTTTTTTCTTTATCTTTCATGTTAATAAAGGGATGTTTTATTTTAAAATTCACTTAATTTCTTTTTGCAGCGTGGTTTAATAACATGTATCTGTCGCAGTAAGATGGTTAAACCGTGATATAGTTATATCCCTAGGGAGATAGCTGTATATCGTTTCATAGTTATATGAAAGCAGTTCAAAACTATCCGTCTCTAGGGATATAACTATATCACTGCGACATATCCATAAAAATGTAAACTCAAAAATTTAGTTGACTGAGTAAGTATGAGTTCTAATTTTTCGCTATATGTGATAACCGGGAAGTGGGTGATACTGCGAACATTGAAGTCATTAGTGCAAACCACATTAACAGCCTCACTTATTGCGACTATACACAGCCCTAGGCAACTGAACGCTTTGTATTGTGTTGTATTCACCCTCTCCATCTCTCTCTTCAAGAGCCACAGACTCAGGATAGACGCGTGGGATGACGACATGTTGTGAATAAATAAAAGGTCGTAGAATTTAAGCCTTAGCGTTCATTCATCAGCCAAAGAGGTTGATTCATCAAAATTTTGTAGTTCATCTCATTTAGCATTAGCACAAGCTGGCTTTCAGCCAGGCGCCTAGAAGTCTGCTGTCACACCAATTCCATGAGTTTTGAAGTAATTTTAAGTTATTCAGTATTTCCGAATTTGAAATTTGACATTTTTAGGGTTCCGTACCTCGAAAGGAAAACACGGAACCCTTATAGGATCACTTTTTTGTCCGTCCGTCCGTCTGTTTGTCTGGCAAGACCCTTTTTCTCAAGAACGCGTAAAGGTATTAAGCTGGAATTTATATCCAATACTCAGGTCTACTGACCCTTGGAAAAAAATCAAACTTCTAATCCAACGCAATCAACAGATACAGCCGTTTATGCCCCAAATTTCCGCAAATTTTCGACACTCGCAAGGGAATCAAAACCTATAGGGTACTTACTTCCCGTAAACTCAGAGTCTTGAAATTTGGTACGAAGCAACGTCTTATAGCACAGATAAAGGAAAAATTGCAAAAACCGTAAATTGTACGGAACCCTCGGTGCGCGAGTCCGACTCGCACTTGGCCGGTTTTTTCCATTTTCATAAACCTGGATGAAAAAAGCTTCATTGGTTTACGAAATGATGTCCAGATATAAGCTAACTCGACTCATCGCATTCGACTAAATTAGTTGCTGGCCACTCCACAAACAACAATGCCTATCGCTTCTCACTTCGGGCATTGTATTGTTAAGTTCAGAAACTCAAATACCTGTAAAATGGGTCGAGATTGATTTATTATTCAAGTTCAACCACTGGCGGCGTTCCAAACCACAAAGTTAAAACAATAATTTATCAGACAGCGGTTTGCTCTTTATTTATTGCGGGATGCACAAATCAAACTTTTATTTGTGTATTGGGAATAACTTTTACTGCCCAGATAAGCAACAGTTAAGCAATTCATTTATGCAAGAATAACTTAATGTTAATGATAAATGATAAATGATTTTATTTTGTAAGTAGGTTTGTACAAACACTTTTACACGTCAATCATATTTTAAAACTAGATGAGGTCGGCGTTTCCTATCTGACTAGTCTGAGAAGAAAGGCCGAAACAAACTCAGACGTCACAGTCTCTTTTAAAGTCCAGACATAATCTTGGTCAGATCATATGAAGACCATGTAGGTCGATGTCTGAGATGGTCTTTTGAGGAAAGAACCACACAGATTGAGAGGACCTGTCCAGTTAGTGCACGCATATGTCAGAAATCGTGCAGCTCAACTCAAAACTTAAGGAGCTCAACGGTTCGACGAACAATACCAAAGAAAGGACATTTGGGTAGGCCACATTAATTACTCAAACTGCCAGACCATGACAAAAACTAACAGAACAGAGAGAAAAATAAAAAATAAAATGACCCACATAGTCTTCACATTCACAATAATTAAAATAATAGAATACTTTACAAAGTAAGCAAATGTCATAGTATATATCAAATTCATTAATATCAAAATGTATATAAAAAAAAACAACAACAAAACAAAATAAAAACATACAATATGTAAAAATTGGAAGCAGCTTAATCCCAAGCCTTTTTGTCCTCGATATAAGCCTCAACGGTATAAAGGCTTTCTGGCACAACTTACGTTTAATGAATGATTTGAATTTATTAAGGCTTAGATCTTGAACGGGGCTTGGAACTTTGTTGTAGAAGCGTATACATTGGCATCTGAACGAGCCACCTATTTTCTTGAGCCTTGTTGTAAGTACAACAAATTTGTGTTTGTTTCTAGTATTTATATCATGTATATCACTGTACTTTTTAAACAAATGTTCACTAATATTAAACCTCATCACACTCACTATCACTATTATCTATTCACTATTATTATGAGAAACATTAAGGTAACTTATACATAATGTTTTGCTACTTGAAATGCTTCCATTCAGAACCGTATGTTGTTCTTTCATCACAGCCATTTCTTATTGTTTTTTTTTTCTTTGTTTTAATGTTCTTTTTTGCGTCATGTTTACCGCAAATAAACGTATTTTCTTTCTTTCTTTACATGACGAATGTCAAATTAATTCGTAAACGATTCTGTTTCAGAAGTTTTATACACGCTCCTTGAGTTTCAAACTGGATGGTCTGCTTGTTAATGTTTGTAGTATATTTACATATACATATAACGTTCGCAGTCCATTGTGACATATTGTACTGAGGCGTGGGTTTTACGTGGACACAATATAAAGTGGAATGTTGGCAATTTTGGTTCGGTCCGCTATGTAAAGTAATTTAATATTCAATTAATGAAATGCAAGCTACGGCTTATTACGTTTTTGTTACCTACATTGGATAGGTTCGCCTCGGTCACCGTTACGTTTAAAATTTCAATCACACGAATAATATTTTATTTTTTATATACATCTGACTGAGTTAAAACCTATAAATCTTTCAACGATTTATATCTATCTCTACGATTTGGAACACTACCAACTTTGGTAGATGATTTATTGTTATAAATCATCTACCAAAACCACAAACATTTTACTTTTAATGTATGCCTGTCTAAACTTATCTGAGGAACGGAAGTTTTAAAATTATCCGACTACCAGTTTACATATTCGTGCAAGCTCCTTGGTATTTCTCCGTTGTAAAATAACTTTCAAACTGTGTTAAAGAAGGTATGCGACAACCCAAAGACAATAGTAGCCTGTTAAGCTAACTTAATACATAGTTGTCGTTCCAGTCCTGAACAAGCCAGCGTGGCAGAGCGCGAGCAAATAGAATTCCGCCGGCGACAGACAATGATTCGAGACAATGTCCAGGTACCTAATCCTGGATACAAATATCGAAGAGAATATTCTGTTCTGAATCTTTTAAGTTTGTTTCATATCGCTTTCGTGAAACTGCACCGTCAGTGGTACTAAATGTTGTTTGATTTGATACATGACTAAAAGTTAAACATCAAGTCTCAAGAAATAATTTTTCAAAAATAACACTGCAAAAACCCAATAAATTAAAATTCTTAGTGAAAACTAGTTCGGTAAATATTGGAATAAAAATTAGTAGCATTTATTTCGGTATACCGGAAAGACGTAGCGTTGGAAAGCCTACCACAAAGTGGACCGATGACCTTGTGATGGCCGCAAGAATCCGCTGGATGCAAGAAGTACAGAACAGGTTGAAATGTCCAGTGGACGTCTTTCGGCTGAAATGATGAAGATGGTGATTTCTGTGAGCATGAGGAATTGAAGAAGATGATAGGTTTTATTGGATGCATCCGTGCAAGTTAAACGATCTACCATTTAATTTGCACGGGTGCATAGTGAAAAGAGAGCCTACTAAAACTCGAATAAAAAAACCTGGCAATGCTTTCAAACTGTCTGAATCGCGGATATCGAATCTGAATCATACAATATATTGATAGCTGTAATACACTTAGCGTGACCTAGTCTACCTGAAGAGTTATCGAAATATCAAGTGCATGTTACCGGAACATGCCCCACTTAATATTTTCGATTTGCATTTTACTATGACCGCACCTTTCGGTTCACGTCGGCAAAATATTCCAATATACCTCCGCTGTGGCCCTCCTACTACTGAACTATGACGTTAGTAAATTCCATGTTGTCTCAATGTAAACAATGTTGACCTTTTTTCAATTCGGTATTTTGATTTTATGAAGACATTAAAATTTTTATGCTGTAGAGACTATAATAATAATAATATCCTTGGACATTTCACACAGCGCCATCTAGTCCCAAGCTAAGCAACCTAATGCTTGTGTTATGGTAACAAGATGGCTGATAAACTAATTATATACATTTTTTTTTTTTTGTAAATACATACATATTATAGATAGAAAAACACCCAGACTCGGAACAAATACATGTAGGTCATACAAATATTTGTTCCGTGCGGGAATCGAACCATTGAAAACATTGAACTATTGAAAACATTTTCTTTTTACGTTTCGTCAACTTTATATTTTGGTATAAAATTGTAATCTCGAGATTAACAATTTGGTTATCTACCATAAAAGCCTGATAACTGCGCAGAACGCAAATAAAACACAAACACTAATTGACTTCTGATTTTTAAGAAATGAATGTTTATCTCGAAGCGTCTTCAGTTAAGTATTTAATAAAGAGTTAGTAATCCAATCTCTACCGAGGTCAGTCGTAGTGTCTCAACGGATCGTCTGATAACATTTTCATGAAGTGAAGACAGAAGAGGGCAAACAGATTCGAGGCCAGCTCAGCTAGAACTCCACCGCAATTTGCTGCGATATGTAACAAATACCGAGATTTTAGGTGCCAGTAGAAAATGGAACCGTTTTCTATTTTTTTCTTTGATATCGAACTGCAAGCTTTACATTTCTATATTCGGAGAATTTCGCGGTGGATGTTTTTAACAAAACGATATTCGTGAACTTTTCACTAATAGAAATAAAACAACTAAGCCCGAGCTCGGTTTTACGTTCAGGATGGTTACCGAGCATTGTCGGTTCTTCATTTTTTAGAAATTTTCTGACTTGTTACCAAAAACAATTAATTATGAGAAAAAACTAATCCTCTCCAACCATTTAATTGACACTTTTCTGAAAGTTGGAAAACGAGTGATCATTTAAAAAGAAAAATGCAAAACTTACATAATCTCGTAAATTAAAGGTTAGGGTTGAGCAAAATTTTTATTTTTTAGCCATCCTCTTTGACCCCTAGTTCACTGGGCTTAATGTTGTTGCCTCTAGTATAACCCCTTTCAAGGAATACGTTGCGTTTTCCTGTCACCCTGTATATTATTCGGTTTGTTTCCGCCTCGAGGTGTTTTTGTTTCACAGAATGAGCAACTGGTGAGCTATTTTATGGTGAGAGAGATTGAATCAAATGCGATTTGGGCTGGTAAATATTAATTATATCAATGCTGGCTGTGCCTACACGTTCTCTTAAATGAAATGACGTTTTTTCTAACGCATGGTTAAGTTCATGTTAATTTGTTACTAATTTAAAAAAAAACTACGCGAATATATTTTAATGGTAAATGACCAATAAAATATTTTCGCGTATATTTTTTTCTCGTAGGGCTCTGCAAAAATGTATCTTCATTTATCTAAAATTGAAGTGCTTCCCAAAGCGAAAGTTTCAGTTAGCCAAAAACAATATATGTAAATACAAGAACACGAAGTATACAAACATAAGCGTGTACCAGTATAATCAAATTATATTGTCGTACACATGGCCAGAACGAAACACGTTCTTAAATGTAAAACGTAAAATGGAAACGTATATTAAACCGGGCTGCGGCTCGTACAAATTCCACCGATGTTTTTTTTTAAACTCTTATTGCTGTTACAATTCAAAACTTTTGTTCGTGAACGCAGTCTCATATCTATGTTGCCCATAGATATCCGGAGATATGCCTTCATTGCGGAATAGTATGGAGTCCTAGTGACGCCGCTTATCTCCCACCCAAATAATTACAACATTAACAAATAGTGTACTTACGACACACACTCAAAATTTTAACACGCACACTAAGAAGAAAGCAGCCTCACTAAATCAATTTCTATTTTCTAATAGCACACACACATAAAATGGACGGGGCATTCACTTGTAAACATTTGCTATTTGCGAACATTCAATGCACACGCATGCAAGTAGGGAGTCGAAAGCGATGGTCGATAATTTTTATCGATATTTAATTTTACCACATTCTTGTATTATAATAACTCTGTTTAATTTTCTTTAAATATTTTTATTTTTTTATTTAACTACCTATCCGATAATATGATTTATTTTTACTAAAATCAAATATTATTAATCGTCTAGCGCCAACCATACAAAACCGCCAAATAGCCAGATTTAAAAAAATAATAATTGAATATTTTGGCATATCGAACACAAATTATTGTAATTTTTTGACCAAAAATAAATAGGTAATTGGATGAAATATAATATATATTTATCATGTTACTTATCATATTGTACTATAAATTAAAAACTGTTCATTTGTCAAAATCTTTAGGCATAACATTAATTTAAGTTTTTATACTTCACGAGTAACTGTATTGAAATATCAATGTCTTAATTTGGTTCAAACAACATTAAATTACTAACTAATTTAACTCTTTTACTATACATGTAATACGAGAATATCCATTGAGTTCTGTAAAAAATATTCAACTGCAATCCGTGATGCTGCCCAACTTCAGTTTCCGAGCACATTTTTTCGTTCCTCATTGTTTAGCAATAGTTGCGTTTTGTACTAATTGTTGGACAAACTAATTAGTTTCAACACTGGCTCGCTCCCAACTAGTTTTTCATTTTAAATGTCTTTCTTTGTTATTTTTGTAAGGTTAGATATAGAAAGAAAGTGGACGTAAAACTTTGGTAAAGTACTCAAGTTTTTAATATCTGGCATCGCGGCCTGCTTTCAGGGGGTCGTTGTTATTCAAGGTACTGGATTTGAAATAAAGCAACACAATTATGTTTTCCAACAACCTTAGGTGGGCAGCTTTATTAGTTTAGGATCTTAAAATTGCAATTGACACGCCTTTTGTACAGTGTATGTGTCATGTGTAGGAAAAGGAATGCGAAACACTCTTCACAGAACGTTATTTTAATTCAATCTTACATCGTTTTGGTATTCATACTCAAGTATATTTGTATCAAGAAAGCCTGAACGATAACCAGATAAGATAACAAGTAACGGTCTGATATCTGGCAGATTTACATGAAAGCCTACAATTTGATGCTTAAATTATCCGTTCTCATGTAAACGAGGGGACAAGATGTTTGGAAGAATATAAAAGGTTCTGACGTCAGACGTTAGAAAACCAGACGAATAGTTTGGAGCTACAAATAGAAAATGATGTTCATAAATAATAATATAGTATGTAGTGTACAAAATCAAATAAGGCAAGAAAAGTTCGGTCGGATCGGAATCCAGCTGAGCAACGACGTGATGGCTTAAAAATGGCGGAGGGAAAACAAGCTCAAATAGATGTATGTTTTGGATTTAGTGGCTCGAAACAAACTCAATGAAATAAAGTTGAATATAATTAGTTTCGTCTAGTATAAAGAGGGAAGTAAGTTATCTTCATACAAACGCACGCAAAGTATCTATGCGTCGCCGCACGCATACTTATACAAAATCTCGACCTGTTTCTCAGTGCGCCAGTCGGAGCTAACACCGCACGAGGTGGGCGCGTCACGGCTTTTCGGCACCGCTAAATGAACGAAAAATGTGTGATAATCGCAGGAGAACGTATTGCTGTGTGTTTGGGTGTTTATTTTATCCCTTTTTTTTATAAATAATACTGCTCTGAATCTTGAATACATTTCTGTATTTGTTAGGAAAACCATTGTTGAACTTTACTGACTAATGATCACTGAATTAGTTATACAGAGATGTGTTATCTTTGGCAAGGGCCGGGCTTTAAACTAATGAATTGGTGACAGTATTATCAGTAACCTACCGTTTACTCGTGCTCATCACCACCCCGCGCCGCCCGTCTGCTGGCCCGTCGCTCTTTCTTTCATCGTGAAAGATTTCATCATCGTTTAGGTAAAACCGACCTCACAAACCCTGTAACCAGACAATACAAGTAAAAAATACAAATTCCCGACTCTTGCCAATTTATAGGCACTGAATTAAAATTTAGCTAAATGTGACAACCCTGAGACAGCAGGCAATTATATCGCGGATTGGGCCGGAGATAGCCTACTTTCCCTCTTTATACTATGGTTTCGCTTATGATATGATTTATACTATTGTCTTTTTTTCATGATGTGCTTGTTGAGGAATGGTTGTTATGTGAGATGGTCGTCAAGCTGTGTTCTCTGCAAGCTGCTTCTTCATCTTGGTCAGTATTGCTATTGAAATTGTGCAAAATATTACCAAGAAGGTTTATAACCGTTTATAAACTTCAATTATTGGTAGAAATGTGCAAAAGTATAAAATATTACTAGTTACCAGGGACCGGGACACTAAGGATGTACGTACTTCTACCTTAAGGTACCTACTATTTAGGAGGTCCCATTGTATGTATTTATTAGGTATTTTGAAGTTTAACAATGAATACCTATCATATCTCGGGCTCCATCTATTTCTGGCGATGGCAAAACAAACAACACTGTCTCCCCGTTCCGTTCCGTAGGTGTTACGTTGTCAAGTCACTGTCACAAGTGACAAGGGTTGGGCAAAGCTTTTGTAACACGACGCCCGGATATAAAAGTCAAGTCATTACCAAAATTCAGCAGCTGTTTTGTTTTTACAAAGGTTGCGAAATTTTTAGGTGGAATCAAAATTTGTTTTTAAAAGTTCTTTAACGCGACTTGCGGTAGGAGTAAACCGTTACAAGGACGAAAAGATAAAGCGTTATGCCCCATGCGACTTTCTGTCCCTCTCTGTCAGATAGAGAGAGAGATGGAGAGATGAATGGCGGAATAGGAAGGTTCTCGAGGGAGCTGAAGCCAATAGTGAGGTCAAAATAAAAATCCAAGATGGCGGCTGCGTAAATGTTCAAATTATTCATCATGGGTGTCATTTCTATGGTTTTCGAGGACGCTGAAGCCGATAGTGAGGTCAAAATTTAAGATGGCGACAACTTTATAAGAGCTTCAAAAACTTATACTCTGTATTAAAATCACACTTTCTCTCTCTCTCTCTCTTTCTTTGTCTCTTTCTACTTTATATGAGTGTGTGTGCGTACGAGTATCGCGTAAGGAACTTCATTCCTGACCGGGGGTCGCCCAACCGAAGAACACTTTATTTTTTTGATCTTTACAAAAACTATGGCACCAAACATTGGCCCGTCAGCGTGTTTTATTTAATATAGATGTCTAAAATTAAATAATTGATACGATTTATCACTGTTTAGTTTGAAACTAAATAAGTTTCATAACGTAACAGCTAACATATTTTCTATTTTTAGAACTAAACACACTGAACACCTAAAGAAATATATCTAACTAGCTTCTGCCCGCGGCTTCGCCCGCGTGGATGTCGGAAAGGATAAGAAGTATGTCCTTCCCCAGGATGACTATCTCTTTGGCATCTGCTGGCAGGCAATTTTATCGTACTTTACTCTTTACTTTACTTTAAAAATTTCGAAGATTTATGTTTACGATCGTTATCATTTATTTATTTAATTCGGTTCAACTTTATAGTTTACAGATCAAATGAATAAGATTTTTGAAATAAACCTTGTCGTCCCCTTTTACCACGACATAGGCTTTTTTTTAAAAAAATCGTTTGATATGTTACCATTGTATGACTTAAAGATTATTTATACCCATTTAGAGTTAATGGAAGCAAGCAGTAAAATCCATCCCTTAAACTTTAATGCTATTTTCCACCCCGGTAAGAGACGAAAACCCTAACCCTTTTTGGAAAACCCGTAAAACACATACTAAACCTTTTTGAAAAACCCTTAAAACACATACTTTTGTTTTAAGTATTAGTATCGAGTCTCGAGTTAATTCGTCCGAGCGGTTTAATATTTTTTCTTACATATTAACTTTTTCTCCTTCTGAAGCCTCTGTGAGAATTTTTTTTAAACTAAAAGTGACCATCTGTATTAATTAATGAGGCAAATATTGCCAAGTATCAAGTTTATTAACCAAAGGAAAAAGATTTTTCATATTAACTGTATCCCGTCTTTTCACCCTACTGGCGTAAGAAAACAAAAAAAAAATATTGGGTGTTTCCTTAATTTGACACAAAGCTGTTGTATACCAATTTTTGAGTTAATCAAGCCACGTAGTAAAATACGCCCCTTTAAAAATTAATTACCCCTTTTTGCCCCGTCAGCGGTCGATTATCGAAAGACCCAAAAACTTATCATCGTTACTTTCTTGTCAAAAGTATTACTGAGTTTCGAGTTAATCGGATCGCTCATTCAAATTCTTCCACACAAACTTTAACACCAATATATCCCCCTTTGGGGGGTAGTTTTGAAAAACCTATAATGATAAACTTTATTACTTACGTAGGCAAGTATTCTTGCCAATTTTCAAATTTATTAATAAATAGAATAAGATTTTTCATATAAACTGTATCCCCACTTTTCAGCCCCATAGGGCCACCCCTATCTCTATCTATCTTTAACACATCTCAAGCGATTTATCAAAATTCCACAATTTTGATAAATCGTTTGAGGTGTGTTCATAACTTGACACAAAGATTATTTATACCAATTTTCGAGTTAATCAAGCTACGCTGTAAAATCCTCCCCTGTAAAATTGACTACCCCTTTTCAACCCGTCAGGGGTAGATTTTCGAAAAACCCTGATACACTTTATTCTTTATTTTCAATCTTAGGTATAAATACTGAGTTTCGAGTAAATCGGACCGCGAGCTAAAATTCTTCCATACACAATTTGAAACCCCCTAATCCATTGTTAGGGGGTAGTTTAGAAAAAAAAATCTGGCAATCTTCATAATTTATTTAGGTAAGTATTCGTGCCAAGTTTCAAGTTTATTAATTCAAGGAATAAGATTTTTCATACAAACGAAATCCCCCCACTTCACCCTCTTAGGGGTGGAATTTCGAAAAATCCTTTCTTAATGGATGCCTACTCTTAACGAAGAACACACCCTCCAAATTTCATGTCTCTAGGACCAGCGGTTTAGGCTGTGCGTTGATATATCAGTCAGTCAGTCAGGACTTTGAATTTTATACAGGATAATTTTTTATTCAGTGCGTAAATTTTTACAGGGTGTTCTACCCATGAATATGAACAACATTCACTATGGGACCATCTCTGAAATCACGAAAAAAAAATCAGCAGATTCATACATTTTGGTCGAGTAGGTATTGAACTTTTATAAGAAACAGCTGATTTTTTTTTTTGTGATTTCAGAGATGGTCCCATAGTGAAAGTTGTTCATATTCATGGGTAGAACACCCTGTGAAAATTTACGCACTGAATAAAAATTTATCCTGTATATACCTTTAGATGAACTATGCAAACAGTCAGTATTCAAGTGAATCGCAATAATCGAATGCAACTATTATACTCTCCAGGATACGTGCGTTCGCTACGAATAACTGAATCCTTATGGCAGCGGCGCGTTTTTTTTTTATGAATGACATCTCGTAGTTGACCTTGAGAGGTCGTGACTACTTAACCGGACTATCCTGTGGTTGCCTTAAGAATTCTTAAAGCCTCCAGCCAGGGCTACATCTAGATTAAAACTAAGTGACTGCGCGCTAAGGGCACCCCCTGTGGGGTACGAACCTCGGCTTAGGGCGTTGCTGGGAGAGGGCAGCAAAGGGACAGGCTGGATCGAATTGGACAGCGGCGCGGGTCTCAGCGCGCTTTATATAGCCACGGACGCGCAGGCGCGAGGCGTGTAAATGTTCGCCGTGATTCTTTAAATTGACATAACTTTTTTATTTATGAACCGATTGACATGAAATAAACACTAAATGTTAAGTGAAGCTTACTACAATATATTAGTGAAAACCGCATCTAAATCGAATAAGCCGTTTCTGATATTAGCGTGCACAAACACACAGACAAACAGACAAACCGACAAACAGACAAACAGACAAAAAAAAAATTAATTACAATTTCGGGTTCGGCAACATAATAACAACCCCTGCTACTTTTTTTTTATATATTTCCATTGTACAGACACCACTTTTCTACAATTTTATTATATGTATAGATATAGATAGGAAAAATACGCAAAGAAAATTGTGAGTCAATCAGTTAGGAATACGAAGAAGTCTCGTCTGTCTCGTGTGTCGATGTCGGACACTCGGAGTACCAATTTACTGTGCACTTTAGAAGTCGAACCAACCATTTATCAACACGACTGTATTGCGTGCTCTGCTGCATGAAATTCATTAATGAATCTCACAATATTGACGAGGATCGACAGCATAATTATCTTTAGGAAATGAATTATAATTGAACGATCGGCTTACCTGATTGATAGGTAAAACAGTGACATTTCTATCGTTTCGGTACCTATATTGACAACAATCATCCCCCGGCTCAATGTGGAGTGCCTTTTGTTTTGCTTTGGTTAATAAAGTTACAAAAGGTTTCTTATAAGACATTCGCTGGCTGTCATTCGTGGATCTTTGACAGTCGTTACGGGTAGTCAGAAGCCCGAAAGTCTGACAACCAGTCTTACCAATTGGTATCGTATTACCCAGTAACTGGGTTGTGGAAGTCAGATAGGCAGTCGCTCCATGTAAAATACTGGTATTCAGCTGCATCCGGTTAGACTGGAAGCCGACCCCAACATAGTTGGGAAAAGGCTAGGCAGATGATGATGAAAAGGTTTCTTATAACATCACCATCATTTATATTATTATCATTCAACTGTCAAATCGTAAAATAATAAATCACGACGCCCCTTAGAAGATTCGACATGAAAAACTGATTTAAATTCGGGTCGAGCCCCGCGCCGCTTCAGAACTATTTATAGCACAAACAGAATAGTTTACGACGCTTCTTCCTGACACCAACTTGTAGGAGCTACTGGAGAACTGGCCACTGAGCAATATTTCATGCAGCTGTCTGTCGCAAGGTAGAACTGGCTGTTACAGTTTGGTATTTTTACACACGGTATTGAGGCTGAGACCTATAAACGTTACATAGTACGGGCTTTGAATTAGTCATGGTCCCGTCTCTATCTTGCACTTATAGTTTGACAGTTTTGCGATAGTGACAAGCCAAACCCACAGCCAAAGCACGTGCTTAGTAACGTTTATAGAAAAAATAATGGGACGTTGTGAAAGCGTTATGCATCGGTAACATGTTTCCTTTTCCATCATTAGATGCATTTTCAAGTACTCAAAACATCATCCGCAAGATACACTTTCTACAGGTACAAAAGTATTTTCCCGGCTCAAGTACTGCGTTTCTCATAAACCATTTTCTATTGGGCATGAAGATAAGTTCTTAATATGAAGTGGTCCCCAAGGTCGGAGGACGCAACCCTCGTCGTATCTATAACGAAAATCAATGCTGTGCGGTCAATTGTATTGGTCGCATGTGTACGAAAAGTCTAACTTTTTTTTTAGTGTTGATGTTGCGAGGTTTCCATTTAAATATTTACTTATGAATGCATGTTTTAAATCAGGCTCAGTACGAACTTTAAAGTAAAGTCGTACTCCAGCAAAAGATGGATAACTTTCATGGATAACTAAAACCAATCCACGAATTGGAAAAAAAACATGAGAAATTTATTAGTCTCATGAAGAATGTAGATTTACATTATATCCCCAAGTGTGAGTAAAACGACGCTTTTTCGAGAATCCGCTCAGCGTGGAAGCTCAGGATTCAAATTACGCAATATATAACGAGGGTATTGTAAACGTATACATATCTGCATATTCACGCGGTTAAAGATATTATGTTTTAGTATTATCTTGTTGAATGTTCTTGTGTTTCGTAGAATTCATCTCGCGCAGTCGTCACACCTCTTTCACAGCGTCATGCTCGTATCGTTCAGTACATTAATTGAGTCATTATTCTGCGATGGGATTTACTGGCGGCTTTAGTTCTAGTAGCTTCTGAGATGGCGGGCGGAGTTAACGCGATATTATTGAACCAAAATATGGTAACAGTTTCCAATAATGTGCTGGAAACGTAGGAAGTGTGGTTCTCTATTAATAGAGCAAGGATACAAAAGTTAATCAATTCAATTCATCGCGAATAACTCCATGTCACTGAAGTAGGAACCAAACCAAACATAAATATCCGCAAAGTGGACTCTGGCGAAGCGCCTATTGGCGTTTCGCCAGAGTCCACTTTGCGGATATTTAAACTAACACTTTAAGCGAACACTTTATTAAGTGTTAGCTTTAGAAAAAATATAGAATATTGTAACGATATTGTCTAATATGTTTCCAAATATGTTGGGATCGGCTGTAACCGAGACATATATATGTGTAAATAATTTTACATTGTGTCTATTCAGGCATATATTTCTTTAAATCGAATAGAATACTTTTTATTATATGTACCCCGTGTAAATGTAAAAAATTACAAAGTATGACACAATGAGCGGTCTTATCGCTAAGAGCGATCTAATATATTTATTCATTTAAAAAATATTAATTTCTCAAGTAAATGCTCCGTTAAGTTAAGAGTTTCCCTGGACTCGTATGAGTAACGGAATTTAATGTGCTGCCAGCTCCAGTCGTTTTCACATCAATCAAACACTCAACTCAATTAAAACGTGAAAAAGTTATATTTAATTAAATTCATACAAACTAAAGCTGAAGTTCGTGTTCAAAGCGACTGTAAACAACTATGCTAAGACTGAATGACATGGTAACTTTACATGAAAGGTGCGCGAATAAGTTGGTGACTAAGTTTAGAAGCATTAGGAAAAGGTGGTCTGGCAACACTACTATCCTCCCCACACCATCCATATCTACCTTGACAGGAATTTAGGATATTATGTCGTGACAAAAACTCTCTCTCGCTTAGCACAAAGTTTGGTGGCAACATTAATTACATGATACTTAAATATTGTTGTAATTTAAACGACCGATAATAAGATTCGTAGATATTGAATACACACACTCATATAAGTTAAGGAAATGTGACGAAATGTTTATTTCCTCTTTACGAGGCGCCACTCCCGACTTCAAATAAACCAGACGAATCATTACCCCTTAAAAAATTGTCACTGACTTCCGTATTTTACTAAAAATAAATAAGAACATTACAATAAACTTAAGTACATTAAGCTGACATATTATGAACTCAGGATTTCTATTCAATGGCGCAACGGAATTTCGGATTTCCATTGACGGAATTTGAAACAGTCCTGTAATTAAAACATACTATCCAGAATTTAGGCTATTCCCTGCTATTGAGAATTTCGCACAAAGAGCATGTACCTGACAAGGAGTTATCATGAATTGTAACGTTTCACGTCAGCCAATATCCCAGATCACGGTGAATTTGTGCCCGTTTGACGTGTTCTAATTAGTAGTCCGCTGTGTAGTGACGCCTCTCGGGACCGACTTGTACCTAATAGCTGTGTAAAGGTAAACACGTATAACAAAGCGAAGGTACAAAAGAGGCTTTAATTCTTTTACATTCGTTCAAAATGCTCGTGATTTTACTCCCCACACTCTTTTTGATTCCGCTCTATACATGCAATTGCAGTTATTTTTTTCAAAAGAATTTAGATGTAAGTCCGTTTACGATAGCAGGTTTGAAAACTCTAGAAATGTTGATAAACTGTTTGCATAGTTCCCACTCGTAATTGCTTTGACTCTCAGGGGAATTCCATGCAGCAGTTGTGAAATGTAACGTGATAACTTTTAATATTGTTGTGTTACTATTGTGTTATACACATATAAATACGTAGGTACCTACCTAAATGTAAAAAATCTATACATATAAAATTCAAAGTCCTGATTGACTGATTGACTGACTGATTGACTGACTGACTGACTGACTGACTGATAGATCAACGCACAGCCTAAACCGCTGGTCCTAGAGACATGAAATTTTGAGGGTGTGTTCTTCGTGAATAGTAGGCATCCACTAAGAAAGGATTTTTCGAAATTCCACCCCTAAGAGGGTGAAAAGGGGGGAATTCGTTTGTATGAAAAATCTTATTCCTTGAGTTAATAAACTTGAAACTTGGCACGAATACTTATCTAAATAAATTATGAAGACGGTCAGTTTTTTTTTTCTTCTAAACTACCCCCTAATAAGGGATTGGGGGGTTTCAAAGTTTGTATGGAACAATTTTAGCGCGCAGTCCGATTTACTCGAAACTCAGTATTTATACCTAATATTGAAAGTAAAGAATAATGTGTATCAAAGTTTTTTGAAAATCTACCCCTGACGGGCTGAAATGGGGTAGTCAATTTTTCAGTGGGAGGATTTTACTGCATGGCTTGATTAACTCGAAAATTAGTATAAATAATCTTTGAGTCAAGTTATGAATACATCTCAAACGATTTTTTTTAAACTCCACCCCTGTGGGGGTGAAAAGCGGGGATACAGTTTATATGAAAAATCTTCTTCATTAGGTTAATAAACTTGAAACTTTTCAGGAATACTCGCCTAAGTAAGTAATAAAGTTTATCATTATAAGTTTTTCAAAACTACCCCTCAAAGGGGGATATAGGGGTGTTGAAGTTTGTTTGGAATAATTTGAATGCGCAGTCCGATTACCTCGAAACTCAGTGTTTATACTTAAGACCAAAAATAAAGAGTAACATAATTCAGGGTTTTTCGAAAATCTACCCTTAACGTGTTGAAAAGGGGTTGTTAATTTTACAAGGGAGGATTATAATGCGTGGCTTGATTAACTCGAAAATTGGTATAAATAATCATTGAATCAAGTTATGAATAATCCCAAACGATTTTTCAAAATTCCACCCCTGTGGGGGTGAAAAGCGGGGGATACAGTTTATATGAAAAATCTTATTCATTGAGTTAATAAACTTGAAACTTGGCAAGAATACTTGCCTAAGTACATAAGTAATAAAGTTTATCATTATAAGTTTTTCAAAACTACCCCTCAAAGGGGGATATAGAGGTGTGAAGTTTGTGTGGAAGAAATTGAATGCGCGGTCCGAGTAACTCGAAACTCAGTATTGATAGTTTTGACTGAAAATAATTAATAATAAGTATGTAAAGTTGTCGAAAATTTACCACTGACGGGACAAAAAGGGGTAATTCAGTTTTTAAGGGGAGGATTTGAACTTGAAACTGTATGTTACATTTTCACGCCTAAACCACTGAACTTCTGATTTGGCGTAGAGATAGATGGCATCCTGGGGAAGCACATACATTTTATCCTGTTAGCACGTTCCCGTGGGATAATTTTCGACATCCACGCGGGCAAAGCCGCGGGCAGAAGCTAGTAATTGATAATTGTGTTGTACCTTAAATATATAACATAAAATCCAAAAGGGGCGTTTTGGTTAAGTTAATACACCCATACATATTATCATGAAAACCTACAAAACCCCGGGTGGTACGTAATATTATTGTGTGTGCGCAGCATGTTACGTCATATAATTGTACACTCATCACATCGGCAGCCAAGTCTACACAGCTTAGGGCCGATTTTTTGATCCGTAATTAGACTCAACCAATAGTTAAAAATAGTAACTAATGGTTAAATTTTTGAAAATGTTTTTTGATAATTTTTTAGTTTATCTAATGGTCACTAATGGTCAAATAATTAACTATTAGTTTAAAAAAATAACCATTAGTGACCATTGGATAAACTAAAAATTGATCAAAAAACATATTTTGCAAAAAATGGTAATGGTAATGGTAATTTTTTTGCAAAATATGTTTTTTGATCAATTTTTAGTTTATCCAATGGTCACTAATGGTTATTTTTTTAAACTAATAGTTAATTATTTGACCATTAGTGACCATTAGATAAACTAAAAATTATCAAAAAACATTTTCAAAAATTTAACCATTAGTTACTATTTTTAACAATTGGTTGAGTTTAATTACGGATCAAAAAATCGGCCCTTGGTGTTAATTTAAAGATCTGGATTCCAAACGCATACATAAGTTATGTAACTACATACATACAAGGCATACATATGTGCTGGATCTTACCATCACATAGCCGTCAACTACGCATTCCGTAAGTACAGACGCCAGCACATAAATATATTAAAGAAATTTGACAGATTGTAGTAGCTTGTACTACAATCTGTCAAATTTCTTTAATAGATTTTCAACTTTATCGCTAAAGAATTACGGTTCAAGGTTGATTGGGAAAATGTGACAGTTTCGGGTAGCTTGACCTGCTGGCATCTGTACATCAAGCTTTATTTTATGTTTATGCAATATTACTTAACATTGCATAAAAATAATTGCGAAAATTTGCCGTTTGCGGTATTGACCTTTTGAAATTTTGACCTTCAATATCTCCGTAACCAAAAGGTTCCAAGCTCAAGTACAAAAAAAAATATTACAATGACAGGGAATACGAGTGACTCTCGTCTTCCATAAGTGGTCTTACACCTGTTATTTTGTATGAACACATTAAGACGTTCTCCAATTAATTATTTCTACGAACTTACTTTTGTTACTGATAATGCGCGTCATATAAAGTAATTCCATTACGAACAACTTCTCTATCCTCGCGGGAAACGGTGAAAAATCCAGCGACGATAAACATACAGCGACGGCAACAAACTCGTGAAGTGAAATTGAGTTTGGCAGAAGCTAGTAAAGCCTTGCCGAAACCCGACACAAACAATTGAATGGAAATAAGGCTGGTGTCTCACTTTGGCAATCTTGGCTGGCCTGGGCGGCAGAGAGTATACTGCAATCTGTTTGTTTTTGAGTTTCTGCATCCAGTCCGACCTCAAAGTAAATTAATTAACTACCTCGGTCGAATCGTTTTACTTTTTCCTTTTGCGTTTCTCCTTTCAACAGCATCTAATTTGATTAATTTAAAGACAGACGCTGATTAGATAGAAGGCTAATTCGTAGAGGACTTTTTGCCTTTTGACCTTTTTTGTTTTTGTTGTATTGGTTTTATTTTCCTTTTGCCGACGTGCAGAATGTACAGAATGTATGTACAGACGCCAGCACATCAAGCTACTACAAACTGTCTTTCTGTCATAGATTTTCACCTTTATCGCTAAAGCATTAGGTTCAAAGTTGATTGGGAAAATTTGACAGTTTCCAGTAGCTTGATGTGCTGGCGTCTGTACTTACACTATGCAAAGTTTAATAACGAAGCGATCGATCCAACTTGTACAGAAGTCAAACATTTTATTCTCACTAAAACAAAATCCTGTAGGCTAATGTCAGCAGTTTGTTTGCACAGGGCGTACTTATCAGTGCAATATTTTCCTCATTTCACCACTTCACCAAGCGGCGAGAAAACAAACTTTGGCTTTTATTCTGTTTTCTTGATTTCCCGAGGCAGAACGTGAAAATGACTATGATATCTATAGCGAGCAAATATTCATAAAATTGCCTCAGACGTTCGACAGTATGTTGCACAGTCGCACATTAATAATTCCTCCATAAAATATTACTAATTATTCTAGATCCTAAAATAATAAAGAGAGAATATTTATTCACAACTCCTATAAATTTCTTATTACTAACAGAATTCGTAGTAACACGTACACCACTTATAGCTGGCAATATTTTGAAAGACGAAGATATTCGAGTTTCGTTGGGTAGGTTTTCGTTGGTTCATTAATGATAGTACCTAATAATGATGATAATGATGATATAAGCAACAGCATAAGTTTGCAGTTGACCATAAAAATAATTTTAGTTAACTTCTAACACGATAAGACATATCAACAATAATTAGTGTAAACTTGTTAAGGCTTGTTGTTGTACCCAATCCTTACTAAGTAACGAAGTAAGTACGGAGCTGCGAGCAAGTTCACTCTGACGTGACATAAATACAGAGTAAAGGAGCCGTAAATACTCGTGTATCATAAATCTTCGGATCTCAAAAGCTTTATCCTACTAACGCTAACAAAAATAAAGACTTTTTTATTGAAAAACCACATAGAATGTGTAGGTGAATTCTTTTCTTTATGTTGCTAAATAACAATTCCAAAATAAGTTAGATTTTTATTATTTACTAGCTTCTGCCCGCGGCTTCGCCCGCGTGGATGTCGGAAATTATCCCACGGGAACGTGCTAACAGGATAAAATGTATGTGCACCAGGATGCCATCTATCTCGCGGGCCCTTTGTGGCTAATTACAATAGAAAACCAATTGTGTCTCATTAATGGTGATTAAGAGGGTACCTATATGATATCTTTACCTAAGTACCTACCTAATTAAAAAAATAAATAAACTCAATAACAGAAAATAAAATACCTACCTACCTAAATAAACCTATTTATGACGATAGCTAATTTAAACTCAATCATCATCTGCCTTGCCTTTTCCCAACTATGTTCAGGGCCGGCTTCCAGTCTAACCGGATGCAGCTGAATACCAGTATTTTACATGGAGCGACTGCCTATCTGACCTCCACAACCCAGTTATTGGGTAATACGATACCCTTGGTACGACTGGTTGTCAGACTTTCGGGTTTCTGACTACCCGTAACGACTGTCAAAGATCCACGAATGACAGCCGGGACCAACGGCCTAACGTGCTTTCCGAGGCACGGAGGTGTCTCGGTATGTAAAGATGGTCACCCATCCACAGACCGACCGCGGCAAGCGTAGCTTAACCTGACCGATCGACCTGTGCGGCTGTTATTATTTAGCCACGGGCCCCTCAATCTAAACTCAATAAATAAGCAAAATCTCTAAAAACTAATATCTATACGAATGACTATCCTACCTAACAGTATTATAAAATAACCTACGGTCACTACGTACACTATCAAATATACTACCTATACTTTAAAATTAAAATCTATACCTACGACTTATATAAAAATAAACCTAAATAACTGTAAAAAGTAAAAGGAATAAAAATGAACTCCACTGCGTGTAACTTAACCAACGACAAACTTATTATTTGCGGTTGGTACAGTAATCGGATCTAGGGATTGAACCGCAAAATTAAGTTTGTTTTTTATTGTATATACTTTTCCGGGATAAAAAGTACCCAGTGTGGTGCCCAGGATATTAAAGAATAATTATACCAAGTTTCATCGTAATCGAACCGGTAGTTTTTGCGTGATGCCTGAACAAACAGACAGACAGACAGACAGACCGACAGACAGACAGACAGACAGACAGACAAAAATTTTTTTAATCACATTTTTGGGTTCGGTGTCGGTCTAGTAACACCCCCTGCCATTTATTTTTTTGATATTTTCAATGTACAGAATTTTCACTTCTACAGATTTATTATAAGTATAGATAAAGTTTAGTCTCAAGTCAGCTATAGAGCAAAAAGCGGCCTTCAAATTATTCTTCAAACAATTCCCAGGGACTTACTCGTCGTTGTGGGACTGCAGATAAAGCAATTTGCATTGCATATGAACTGAACTACTTGAAATGATAAACGTGTGGTGTATCAGCTTACGAGATATGGCAATCGTTGGTATCTTTCCGTTTCGTTGGTGGAAAAACATCGCTTTAAAAGGAAAGTTTCTAGTTCGTATAGGTACGGAGGGTTACGTGTGAAAATATAATAGACCATTATCTACCTACTTTGTTAGACCATTAAGAACCCATTCTCACAAAAATAAAGACAGAGTTCGATCGACTAACTTTTGTACTAGTACTACTATAAATACTATTAATGAATTTTACTAAAGTTTGAAACAATATGCTTTAATTTAGAAAGAGTGGTGATGCCTGTGGTTACAAATAAAACAGGCGACATATCTGACAAAACCAACTACAGGCCCATCTCTTTGGCCGCTATAATTGGAAAGACGATTGGTGGTCTGCTTGAACGCCGGCTGGTGAGTATTTAAAGTCGAGTTGTGCTCAGTTTGGTTTCAGTAAAGCGCTATCAACCGAGACCGCTAACCTGGCGCTTAAGCAGACGGTTAGGTATTATTATATGAACACAGATAGGGAAACGCCAATATATGCTGCTTTTCTCGACCTCTCTAGGGCTTTTGACTTCGTTTGTTACGAGAAGCTTTGATCGAAGCTTAAACTTTTGGAGGTACCCGAGAAACTTATTAATATTCTGAAGTTTTGATATAGTTCGCAGACTAAAAATGATGGCCGGGTGCTCACTCTCATACGTAAGTCCTGGAGTGTGGTGGACTAACGTCCCCAGTTCTGTCTAATGTTTACATGAACCAATAATTGGTGAGCTCAGCGAAACCAACGTCGGTTGCTCGATTGATGGCACTATGATAATTAATCTTAGCTACGCAGACGACATGGTCTTTCTGAGTCCATCAATCAGCGCGCTCAGGAAGCCTAATTATTATATTTTCGAACCTTTTTTGCTGAATATTGCTGATTAATTAAAAAAATAGCCATTTTATCATTTTAAAAGCAAAACATTGTGAAAAATCACAGAGTAAAAATAAAAGTTAAAAATATTCCTGTTTTCCGGATAATCTCGTTACCCAGAAAATCAATCAAAGTATATTTTTAGCTTTTATTGTTACGACCCGTGCCTGAGACATGATCCTCCGATCGCCCCGAATTAAATGTATGCAGGAGGCATAGGTATAATCCTGGAAACGTACTTGGTGTACCGAGATTCAATCAAGTTCTGTCTGCTATTATAACCTACCTATTCACAGCTGGCTACTGAAAAGTAGCTTAAAAACAGTACAAAGACCCAACAACCCTACAAAATTGAAAGTTTGTCTTATTTTATAGATTAATAATATAAATTGTAAGTAGAAATAATTTCATGCCACAGCTTCTTTGAATAGTGAAAACTTCATAATCCATTCTACAAAGGTTCAACAAAAGAAATTCGTTAAAATAATGGATAAAAAGTTATATTTAAATCCTTGCAATTTGGACTTTCTAACATGATTTGTTTCGCATTTCATTATTTGTTTGACCAAGGTTTGAAACTTCTTAGGCATATCAACTACTAGTAGTAGATACGGTCGAGATATAAATAATATAAAAGCTGACAATGCTTGATTTCTTTCTACTCAAATCAGGGTTTATCTACATATGTCAAACTCAAACTCAAAATATTTATTTCAATTAAACCATTACAGGCACTTTTGAATTGTCAAGGGGTCGGTCAGTCAGAAAAATGAAGCTAGTTGCCCATTCCAAAGCGTAGGTACCTATGGAGAAGAACGGGCAAGAAACTCCATGGACACTCTTTTAAATCAATATAATATGGTTACAAAGTATTGGTTACATCATTCATGTTAGAAATTATGCATGTGAGAACGATGCAGAACGTTAAAAGCGTCCGTAATGAAAAGTTTAGAAAAATAAAAATAAGAACAATTCAAATATTAAATTAAATTAAAATAAGCCATGGCAGCAAAAAGATGACCAGTCCCTACTGACGGCGCCCGTTCACGAACATGACGCATGGATTAGCACCATTCAGCTCAACCATTTTGAAGGGAGCCAAATGATCCAACACATGCGCCACCATCAGCGAGACATTTGAGTGAGCATGACATACTCTCTGCTGCCAGGGCACATTCAAGTCAATGAAAGACGTACCCAGTAAATGGTAGCTTTATAGTATGTACATAGTACTCACACATGTGCTATACAATTATACAATACTAGGAGATTGAGTTTATATAATGCAAAAAAAAGTATTTTAAAATCTTCAGCAGCTCCAACAGTATTTTCAAATGCTAATCAATTTATTTATGCGTCCTTATGGAGCAGGACCAGCGTTTAGCCAAGCATTTTTATCAGCGATGTAATCCCCCAGTTTATAATATGCCTGGCTGCATAGTGTGCGTTTTATACAAGATTTAAATTTCGTTTCATTCTGTTCTATTATGTGGGGAGGTATTTTATTGTAACATTTTAAACAGTACCCCATGAAAGATGAATCTACTTTAGCCAGCCTGAAACCTATGTAGGTATTTAATCCCTCTCACAAATTGTGTTGTAACAACTGGAGTACGCAATCAAACGTAACGTGGAGAACCTCTAATTTATCTTATTAAGAAACTAATTAATGTTCTAATACTACCCACATATGTGTATATTGTATAGATATATCAGGTTTATACCTACTTAGTAACGTATTGTTAAAGTAGATTCGTGACAGAGAATAGTCAGCATGTGACATCACCGTGTCTATGAGATAGGTAGGTACCTTTGTGTACGGCACGTGAGTAAAACTGTACCGCGAACGAACAACTCTTATGTTGGTCTAGTTTCAATAGAAAGCAGGTAGGTACTCACTTTATATTATGTAGTTTAAGATTTCACAGAAATTCCGTACGTAATTTTCATTTTCCCGTTGAGTACTAGCGGCCATTATAGAGTTACAGTGCGATATTATCTTGGTAACATCATCTTGTGTCGAGAAAAGCACAGACGCCAGCACGTCAAGCTACCCAAAACTGTCAAATTTTCCTAAACCTAATGCTGCAGCGATAAATTTGAAAATCTACTAAAGAAATTTGACAGATTGATACTAAAGAAATCAGACAGTAGCTTGTTTTCGTGGTGAATTTACTTTGTGGCGAATGTACAATAACCCCTTGATGTGCTGGCGTCTGTACTTACCTTATAGTTTCAGGGAAAATTAAGCAAAATTGTTATTTGTTACTGCCAATTTGTAATGGCCTATGAAACTGAAAATTCAAATGTTGAAAGAACCTGTTTTCTTCTAATGATTTTATTGTACCTACGCATTTTCTCCTGGTAGCTTTGCATCCGGAGGGAATAATGTCTCAAGACAAAGTACGTCTCATGATAATATTTTATAATATTTGAACTCACGAATATAAATAAAATATTACCTGCATTTCAACATTTTTTAATCCAGTTTTATTTTGGGGTCTTCAGCTCCGTACGGAGAACGAAGACATAATAACGCAATCCTCTTTGACTCTCGACTTGCCTTTTCATTACGTTTCGTGCAAAGAATTTCTAATTAATGAAGCTTGTGTTCGCATTTACGTCACTTCCCATGGGTACATTAAATAAATGAAAATAAATAGGAGGCAAGTTGCATGTCCATTAAACTTAAGAGGATATTAACCACTCATGTCTGAGCGATTTTAAGATTGAATTGAATATTATTTGGGTTAGAAAATACACGCATGGATGGGACGCTTGATTGTTATTCACATGCAAGTGTTGGGACCTCGTTGTAATTATCATTAGTAGAGGTTTCTCTCATATCCAGGGGGCTTACCACCAGCTCTTATAGCAGGGCAGAAGTTGGACTGCACTACTTTTTTGTTCTATGACTAAGTCCAAAATGCATTGCAGTTCAACTTCTGCCCTACTATTAGAGCTGATGGTAAGCCCCCAGGGCCCACTTAACCATATTACATAGTATTTATGTTTTAGGACCTATAAATGAGAGTTTACTGATGGTTAGTCTTCCTAATTACATACATTATAACTTTATACCAGCAAACTGTCTAAAACATTCTTAAAACAACATTTTTAACTAAAATGTTTCTACCAATCAATATAAATAATGTATAAGTATTTTGAAGGCCGCAGGAACCCGTTGGATGCAAGAAGCACGTCTGAGTGGACGTCTTTCGACTGAAATGACGATAAGTATATTAAGTCACAGAATAGTTTTTAATTACACGAGTGATATTTTCTTGAAACTGCCATGCTGTACCCAAGGAAACAATAAATAAATTATAAGCCAAAATTTTACATAGCGCAAATTCCTTTGAATCAGTACAAATCAAAGGTAAACAAAAGGTATTAAGTAACCGTTCCCTAAGTGCCTTTTGTTGTGAAAACACTTCACGACTCCAGTCAATTCGGTTCTTTATAAAGTACGTTAATAAAGTTCCTTCTACGTAAACAAAATCACCTTCTATACCTTTGCGAAAATGACAAACTGTTTTCGTAAGCTATTTGTTTTAATTAGATACTGTTTAAGACTATTAGGAACTCGTCGTTGCTTTATATTAGATAAAATATCTAAGTATACAGCGGCCGAATTGTGTTCGAGACGACTGAGCTTTGATGAACCAAACTGTGGGCCTCCTTTGTCTTTGATATCAAGCGTTACAGTACCTATAATTATTTATGATATCTCGGGAATTTATTATCCGCATTCCGCGTTACTATGTAGAAACACAATTGAACGCATTGTAAACTCCTGAGACAATAACTTTTTCTGAGAAACAATAAACCATAGATGGGATATATCATATCTTTTGGAAGGGGCGACTAGAATCAATTTTATTTTTGACGTTCAAAAGTGCCGTTTATGTGCCTATTTGAAATAAATGATTTGACTTTGACTTTGACTTCATTCATCATCATTTCAGTCGAAAGACGTCCACTGCTGGACATAGGCCTCCCACAAGCACTTCCACTTGAACCGGTTCTGTGCTGCTCGCATCCAACGGGTTTCTGCGACCTTCACAAGATCGTCGGTCCACCTTGTGGGAGGCCTTCCAACGCATAAGTAAGAAATAACCGCCAACACATTGCGACGACTACTCTATTTATAAAATTCATAAAATGTTCCTGTATAAAGGAGTAATTTCATTTCGAGAGTAGATTTATTTTAATAAAGCTCCTCATACACAACGTAAGAGATGAGAACATCTACACACATACCTACAATTCGCAATTTATCTTAAGTTGGAACTTTATGTCGAATAAATAACCCACAAGGATAACTTCTCTCATTTGAAATGCCCTGTATTCCCGCAGGGCCCATTCGAGACACACTCAAGGGGTAAATAACGCCGGAGATAGCGCCGAAATCTTTGCGGAATCGTATCCCTACGGATTTACCAACAAACTGCCTATTTAAGGAAGGAAAAAAGTCAAACACCCTTTGCTCATTAAGGGCCCTTAAGTACAAGATGGTGATGCCAAAGCCTAAAAGTGGCGCAAACTAATACAATCAAGACAACAGAACGTTACACTAAATTGTCTTCCTTGGGGAATAAACAGGTAAAATAAAGCTACAGGTTGACAAATAGTGAAGGAGACAACAGCTGTTTCGTGTTAATCTAGGTTTAATTTGTAGCTGAAAAATAATAATAATAATATCCCTGGACATTTCACACAGCGCCATCTAGTCCCAAGCTAAGCAACCTAATGCTTGTGTTATGGTAACAAGATGGCTGATAAACTACTTATATACATTTTTTTTTTTTTTGTAAATACATAGGTACATATTATAGATAGAAAAACACACAGACTCGGAACAAATACATTTAGGTCATACAAATATTTGTTCCGTGCGGGAATCGAACCCGCGACACACAGCGCAGCAGTCAATCGCTTAACCACTGCGCCAACCGTGCCGTAAATGTATCTAAAGCAAGCAAACCTCTGCAAGTTACTGAACTCCAATGATAACTGTCCATAAACCACGACCTATTTTTGTCAAGTATAGTTTGTTACTTATTTATAGAAGATGGTGGTGGTGGCCATCTTGGATTTGAAATTTGTCATAGTGTATAGTATTCTACTAGTCAAGCCCTTTTCACTTAATTCCATAGACTTGACTTTTTGTCACCCTCGGTAAATTAAATTAAAAATTTAAAAAACCCCCGACTACGTGAAACCCTATAAAAAGAAAAAAATAACCTTGAAATTATGACCCTACCTACGTAAGGACGTATGAAATTTTTTGATTAAATGTTGTCCGTCGGGGGACCGCTCTAATTATTAGCCTAGCGTTCTGTTAAAGTTTAAAATAGTAGCGGTCCCCCGACAGGACAATATTTAATCAAAAAATTTCATACGTACTTACGTAGGGTCATAATTTCAAGGTTATTTTTTTCTTTTTATAGGGTTTCACGTAGTCGCGGGTTTTTTTTAATTTTAATTAAATTTTTTATTTCCTGCTTTTTGTAGGGACTCCTTATTATTTATTTTCTTTTATTTTCTTGCGTTTTAAGATTCAGGTAATTTGGTATTTAATCAGGTTTTTTGTAATTCGCCATTTTGTGGTGGTGGCCATCTTGGATTTGAAATTTGTCATAGTGTATAGTATTCTACTAGTCAAGCCCTTTCATTTGATACCCATATTGAGGGAGTTGTGAAAAAAAATGTTTTTCGCCATTTTGTGGTGGCGGCCATCTTGGATTTGAAATTTGTCATAGTGTATAGTATTCTACTAGTCAAGCCCTTTCATTTGATACCCATATTGAGGGAGTTGTGAAAAAATATGTAATCCTTCATTTTGTAGCGGCGGCCATCTTGGACCGATTTTCATCAAACATAGCTAAGAACACTCCCGACAAATTCACTTTTCAAACAAAAAAAAAACAAAATTAAAATCGGTTCATCCGTTCGGGAGCTACGATGCCACAGACAGACATACACACACACAGACACGTCAAACTTCGTCGTTTTTGCGTCGGGGGTTAAAAAGTGGCATTGGCGTAAATTGCGCACTATAATTTACTATAAGTAAGTATACAAATTAAGTCTATGGTTTTAAAACATTCAAACCGACTACACGACAGTGAACGCCTCTTGCACAACGCTAAGCTCATAGCAGCATAACTTTGAAACCCAATCCAAATCAGGCCATGCGGCTTGGTAGCGGCTTGAGGCTTTAATACCAAAGTTACGGTCAGACTAATCCGAAGCAAACCAACATTCTTATCAACCAATACTGAGATTATTATTTGCATTGTCGTAAGTATCCGTCAATAACTTCTAAGATGAGCATTTCTATCATGATGACGTATGAAATACTTAATCTATTCCGAAAATAAATTCTAAATATTCATGGCACTGTTATGTTTAGTTTAAGACTGCATCCCGAAATATTCAGTTTCCTTACGTAATGGCAAGTTTTCTGAACACTTGTGAAAAGTAGTGATACGTTCATAAGAGTAATGCATGCAGCACAGACGTCGGTAATGCAATTTTGCTTTAGTAAATAAAAATAAAAGAGAAACTCCAACAGTAACCGTTTCATTATATATGTTATAATTTTTCATTCCAGCTAAAAGTTAACTTAGTAGTAAAGTGAAGAGCAGGTACTCGTATAAGTAAATAATTCTTAAAAAAATTTGAAACGTCTGTCTATAAACACAATAAGTATCGCCAATCCTAGGGGCCTACTCCGAAGTGCAAAGTGCGAATGTTCGGATCGGACCGACACATGGCCGAACCGAATATTATTGAAAAATGCGACAAAAGTTCGGATCGGCTCAGTTGGGTCGGGACCATAGTCAATATTCGAAAGAGTGTAGGAGTGTAGGATCGGAACCGACCGAACCAAATAGTAACTTCGTAGCAGGAAACGGCCGAACATTCAGCCGATACTACTTCGGAGTAGACCCCCTGACCTCAGAGAGCAACAAACTTTTGCTTAATCACAATTGTTCACATTTTAAAACATATTACGTACTAGCTTCTGCCCGCGGCTTCGCCCGCGTGGATGTAGGAAATTATCCCACGCGAACATTATTGTTTACTTTCGATCCTAGGTATCTATAAATACTGATTTTCTAGTAAATCGGACCGCGCGCTAAAATTCTTCCATACAAACTTTGAAACCCCCCAATCCCCTTTTAGGGGGTAGTTTAGAAAAACAAAAATGTGAATAAGATTTTTGAAATAAACCTTATCGTCCCCTTTTACCACGACAGGCTTTGTTTTTAAAAAAGCGTTTGGTATGTTTCCATTGTATGACTTCATGGAAGCAAGCAGTAAAATCCACCCCTTAAACTTTATCACCCTTTTCCACGCCAACCCTTTAATTTTTTGTTTTAAGTATTAGCCTACCGAGTTTCGAGTTAATCCGTCCGAGCGGCTTAAATTTTTTTCTTACCTATTAACTTTTCACCCCCTAAATCCTCTGTGAGGAGTTTTTTTAATTGCAATAGTATCAAATTTATTAACCAAATCGCGAAAAAAAAATCTGGTGTTCCCTACATTTTGACGAGTTATACGAACATAAATGTAGGGAACAGCTGATTTTTTTTCGCGCTTTCAGGTTTGGTCCCATAGTAAAAGTTGTTCATAATGATGAGTACAATGACCCCCTAGAGTTATGGGATATAAAAAAACAGGTTGTATATACGGGATGTCCCGAAACTCAACGATAATCTGGTACCGGGCAAGACGCCAAGGTATACCAGTTATGAAAAAATAAGAAAAAAAAATCCATGTCACTTAGTCAAGCGATAATAGACATTTTTAAGTACTGTGATCACAATTTTTTATAATTTTACAGTGATTTTTTTAATAATGTAATCTATCTATACTTATAATAAATCTGTAGAGAGGTCAATTCTGTACATGAAATATATTTCCAAAATAACTATCAGGGGGTGATTAGGGATCGATACTGATGCCAAAAATCAATCAGTAAAATTTTTGTCTGTCTGTCTGTCTGTCTGTATAACCGTTATAGAAACAAAAACTACTCGACGGATTTTAACGAAACTTGGTACAACTATTTTTCATACTCCTGAGCTGGTTATAGTATACTTTTCATCACGCTACAATCAATAGGAGCAGAGCAGTGAAGGCAAATGTTGGGAAAACGGGAGAAGTTACTCCATTTTTTAAGCTTCCGTCGCGTGTGCAACCTTAATGGTTAAAGCTACACAGAAATCATGTATGACGGAAATGTTCTCCTTAAAATTATATAAAAAATATCCCACGACAGCATATGTCTATCTTTTATGGTTGACTAACAATAACACGTGTAACTCCCGATAGCTTAGCAGTTCGAAGCATTCTGATTATATTTGTCTACTCTTACGTTTATAACACTCTCAGTCATCCCTAATTAAAAAAGTTAACATTATTAACTATTCCATAAAAAAGAATCATAGAAATCGGTATAGAAACACCAAAGTTATACATGAAATACGCTAATAATAAGCCATCGCGCGTGAATATTGAATCACGCTCGACGCCTACCGGTTCGATTACGATGAAACTTGGTATAATTATTCTTTAATATCCTGGGCACCACACTGGGTACTTTTTATCCCGGAAAAGTATACACAATAAAAAACAAACTTAATTTTGCGGTTTGATCCCTAGACCCGATGACTGTACCAACCGCAAATAATAAGTTTGTCGTAGGTTATGTCACCCGCAGCGGAGTTCTGCACACGGCTAAGATACTGTAATATTTTATCTTAAGATTAGAGATAGGCCGACTGCATATAGTATTTGCCGACTAACCGACTAGCCGACTAATCGGTTTTCAAAATGCCGATCATTCTAATACCTACTTGCTAGCTACTACCTAGCATACTTACTGACTGATTAATACGTTCTATGTTACCTTATTAGTTTTTGAATATGTTTCAAGACTGTAACTTCAGATTTAAAATCTCTAAATATTAAATTCAAAGTCCTTTTTTTTTGAGGATGGGAAATCATCAAATGACCCCTCCCGCTCTGGGTGGAGCGGAAGGGAGTGTCAGACTCTTACGGACTAAAACCCACCCGTGTTCCTTCCTTAGCCCTTTATGTTCCAGGGCAGCGGTAAGCCTTTCGGACGATCCCGCTACCCTGGCAGAAATTCAAAGTCCTCACTCACTGACTGACTGATATATCAACGCACAGCCTAAACCGCTGGTCCTAGAGACATGAAATTTGGAGGGTGTGTTCTTAGTAAAGAGTAGGTATCCACTAAGAAAGGGTTTTTAGAAATTCCATCCCTAAGAGGGTGAAATGGGGGTATTTTGTTTGCATGGAAAATCTTATTCCTTGAGTTAATAAACTTGAAACTTGGCACCAATACTAATCTAAGTAAATTATGAAGTTTGCCATTTTATGTTTTTCTAAACTAACCCCTAAAAAGGGATTGGGGTGTTTCAAAGTTTGTATGGAAGAATTTTAGCGCGCGGTCCGATTATCTCGAAACTCACTATTTATACCTACGATCGAAAGTAAAGAATAATGTGTATCAGTCTTTTTCGAAAATTACCAGTGACGGGCTGAAAAGGGGTAGACAATTTTACAGGGAGGATTTTACTGCATGGCTTGATTAACTCGAAAATTAGTATAAATAATCTTTAAGTCAAGTTATAAATACATACCAAACGATTTTTTTTTTAATTCCACCCCTGTGGGGTTAAAAAGCAGGGATAGGTACAGTTTATATGAAAAATCGCCTTTATTAGGTTAAGAATACTCGCCAAAGTAAGTAAGTAATAAAGTTTATTATTATAAGTTTTTCAAAACTACCCCTCAAAGGGGGATATAGAGGTCTTGAAGTTTGTGTGGAAGTAATTGAATGCGCGGTCCAATTAAACCGAAACTCAGTATTAATAGTTTTGACAGAAAATAATTAATAATAATTATGTAAAGTAGTCGAAAATTGACCCCTGACGGGGCAAAAAGGGGTAATTCAGTTTTAAGGGGAGGATTTAAACTTGAAACTGTATGTTACATTTTCACAAGTAAACCACTGAACTTCTGATTTGGCGAAGAGATAGATGGCATCCTAGGGAAGGACATACTTTTTATTAGGATAGCACGTTCCCATGGGATAATTTCCGACATCCACGCGGGCGAAGCCGCTGGCAGAAGCTAGTCTCAAATAACAGTGCTATTAATCGCAACCACAAATCAAAGTAATAAAACTTGTTAACTAAGTAAAATAAATTAAGTTTTGACGAGTTATGGTTTACAAAATTATTGTCAGTTAACTTTGACACTCCATGCTGGAAATTTTTTTTTTCTTTTCTTCATAACTGGTATAATAATAATAATATCCCTGGAAAACATCAATTAAATTAACACATCCCTAAAAGGACAACGCAAACAATGAAATATGCCTGCTAAATACATCGTCGATAATCATAATAAATCAAGGCTAAATGTTCATAAGAAACACAAGAATGAATTTATTGCGACGTTAAACATATAACTAACACAATTAACACTACTTACTGTTACTTTTACAAATCATCTAAATTGATACAAAATGATGCGATATGGTTTTCTCTATTTCATGTTATAGCAAAGATTTGATTATTCTTAAATATTCTATTACTATATCGTTGTCACACAATGATGTTATCGCGTATCCCCAAATATGTGAGAACTAATGCCTAAAATACGATGACGCATTACAACTTACATGTTACAAGTCAGCTAGCTATTAGCGAGAAATGGCAAACAAAAATATACAGCATGTACAAAAATAACTCCCTTTATGTTCCAGTCTGACGTCCATTTCTGTTGATTTTCTCTCAAATGGGATTTTGATCTGTAAAAAATGTCTCGTTTTTATATGCCATTGTTGGTTTACCGCAGTTACAAAAGAAAATGGTCCATAAAGTAAGAAATGTGAGGAATTTGGCTTTGGGAAACTCGCTTTTGTGTTTATTTTGGTAACTGTAATGGTGTTGTTTTTACAACACATGAACCACTGTAAGGACATTCTACCTCATAATTTTTTTTTAAATTAGTAGTCCCCTTTTGCAGACAAATTTTACAGTACTTTATTTGCTTTGTGGTAATTTGGTTATCATCAGGTGGTGAGATTTTCACCATCCACGCCGATAATGCCGACGACGCGCGGCGCCGCCGCTGCCGACAAATAAGGATACGTCGCGTCGTCGTCAGACGCTGGCGCCGTGCCGGTGAGAATGGCACCGGCGCGGCGCGTGTGAGAAAGTGGATGAAAACTACACTTATAGGTAATATCCTGCTTAATAATATCCTGTTGAATACAATGGTTTAGTTTCCATTAAATGCTTGTGAGATTATTCATACTTTCATACACTACCTTTCAGCCCCTGATCTAGGGGGGGGGGGGGGGGCAAGCCGAGTTCCGTGCTGCGGACGCCAACTTCAGGGGCAGCAAATTCATGCGTAGCAGACAAGTGCACCGCCCAGCACACCGCAACTAGGCGATGAATTAATGAAGAAACCGCACCTAAGTACCTATTATCTTTCTCTGCGAGTGGTGCACTGAGGTAATCACTTCGTGATGAACGAAGGCATAGGTAGTCAAAGGGTATGAGCGGGTTGCCCCCGCATGGTGGATTATGGCCCACTTCCTCTCACAGAGGAGGCCTGTGTTCCAGCAGTGGGAACATTATAGGCTGATTGTGTAGCGGGGGCGCCCTTTCCGACACCCCTAAAATGCAAAGGCGAAAAGATTTCCTTTAATTTTTTACCATAGCGTTGGCGCTCCAGTTGGATTGGCGCTATAGATCGATAAAATTTGACTAATATATTGCTGGCAAAATTTTCGAGCTCGCTTTGCGCGCTTTTGCAGCTTTGACTCTTAATTCTTAAAACTTTTCTGTATAAGTCGATTAAGTACTTAAAAAAACTAACTTATCTGAGGCAGAGTGCTAAAATATATGCGCCCGCTTCGCTCGCTCGTGCATTCTAGATTATCTTAATTAGTGTTAAGCTTTTCTGCATAAGTCAAGTCTCGCGATCATAGCAACAGAAAATCGGAATGACAAGGCCTTAATCGGTTTTTTCAGAACAAAGAGTGAAATTGTAATTCTAATATGTTACAATCTTACTATTTATTTCAATTCCTATCCTATTTTTTTTATACATATATCAACATGGACATGTTGGAATTTTCTTAAATTAGGATCTTCCGATCCTAATTTGGTGGAGGGCGGCAGACGGCATTTTTTGCCCCGCGTCCAAAACTATCCAGATCCGGGGCTGCTACGCTTCATAACCTAAAGCTAATTAATAGTTAAGGGCTTACAGTAGGTGTTTGCTTATTTGCCAAAGTATCTGCTAACTTGTTTACCACTCTTATATCGGCTTGTAATAACCCAATCATTCGTAGAATTAATATATTACGGAAGTATCTGATATTTCTCGACTTTGTACGCTTAAATGACGTGAATTAGAGAAGTTCCGCCTGCGATATGATCGGATTTCGTTTTCAAAACTCTGCAAAAAAAAAACTGCCAACGACAGCGAATCGTGGGACACAAGCCAAGGCGGAACTTTTGCGACTCGGTGAGCGACCAGCAGTTCGATTTTGTAACCATCTCACCGTGAAAACTTAGGTGAAGTGAGCGTGGAGTGAGCTGTCATTCCAAGTAATATAGGGATTGACACTATTGACAGCTCATTCTAAATGTGACTCAGGTTGGCTGGACAAATCTTCAAAATAGCTCGCATTAAACTAGGTCAATAGGGCACTTTATGTGACGGCTAAACACCCTTATTTCAGAATTTGTAACGCCACAGAATCTTAGATAATCGGTCGAAAACGTGCCCAGCCAGCTTGAAAACCCACTTTTCGCTGGTCTCTCAATCTCGGTAACGGAAGTGATTTTGACGACTTTTTGCATATCAATGGGAGTCACATAAATTTGTAACAGGCATCGAGCTAAAAGTCTTGTGATGTTTGTATGGGAAAATTTAAATGATTAATATCTTTGAAACTACGCAAAGTTTCTCCGTCACAAATTCAGATTATCATTATCGTCCCCGTCACAAAATTTTGAACACATTTCGAAGGTCGTAGATCATCAGGCAGCGGAGATACATGTATCCACTCAGCTTGAACTCAGGCTGGCTGGACATTAAGTTTTTATTGATTTCTCATAAACCCTTACATGTGATGCCATAAATCAAACGTTATTACTGTTACACATTGCGTCACTAAATGTTAGTAAAATAACCATATTCGAAAACGCTCCCGTTATTGAGATTCGGAAGTGCCAGCCAGAAGTTTTACACGTAAATTCAAGCTGGCTGGACACAGATTTTTGCATTTTTCTACTAAACCGCTGTACGTATCACAAAACTTTTAGCTCGATGCCTGTTACAAATTTATGTAACGCCCGTTGATATGCAAAAAGTCGTCAAAATCACTTCCGTTACCGAGATTGAGAGACCAGCGAAAAGTGGTTTTTCAAGCTGGCTGGACACGTTTTCGATCGATTATCTAAGATTCTGTAGCGTTACAAATTCTGATATAAAGTTGTTTAGCTGTCACATCTAGTTAAATGCGAGCTATTTTGAAGATTTGTCCAGCCAGCCTGAGTCACATCATTCTAAGCTCACTTCACCCAACTTTTCACGTTGAGATATTTACAGAATCGATCGGCAGGTCTGAGCACCGTAGGTTAGGATGGCCAGGATACACATGTCGATGAGTTTGCGTTTTAGGGAGATCGGTAGATCAGTAGCAAAGGTTCCCCTTAAAAAGCTCATTAGATTGGTGTATATCCTCAAGTTATAGTTGAAACTGTTTGTTTTATCGTTCTATTGCAGTGATAGTGGAATGTTCCGGCGGTACATAGGAGGAAGGCGGCCTGAAATGGGTGTGCGTGCTGCTCCCTTAACGCTATTGGGGGAGGATGCAATGGGCTTCACGTTCTGTCCGGCCAATCGACTCTCAAAAGCATTGTTCCTAAAACGGCATCTATGTAGGAGGCTAATGTTTTAAAATGTCCATTTATGCCTATAAATGGACATTTTAAAACATTGGCCTCCATTAAAAGATGTTGTTTGCAAGACAGACTTGATGAAAATGAATTAATTGACGAAATACCAGAACATCAATGATATTTAATTACTCACATTTAGAGATCTGTAACTCGCTTACGTTCTAACAATCAAGAGAAGTCGTCAGAATAAGAAATACTCTCCTTGGTGAGATCTTTCCATTGGTCCATTGTGTCTCAACGCTATTGGGCTTCAGGGCAGATTCGCCCAATCTCCTTTGACTACGTTATATATTACCTAAATTAGCTAACAAAGTGTGAACAAAGTAGGTAATTTAGGCAACAAAACAGATGCAGGGTTCTTTGTCGTCGATCCATCTGGCGGCTGATTTAAATTGATCGCTCTAAACACGAATATTGATTACGGGTAATTGATACTATATAGTATCAAACTAAAACGGTATAACGTTGACTATTAGCTAGCTATGCACCACTTTATACTAACATTTTGGTACCTACGTCGTACGTGGTTTCGAATTTCGAGGCTATTCAAACGAGTATTAGTGCGGTTAGTGTTTACTGCAAATGCGTCATTTGTGTAAAGTCTTTACGCGGTGTTATCGTATCGTAGCTATTGTGCTTAAAACAAATTAACGCTGTTGTTACTTTACTGTTTACTTAACAGGAGCACAATCCTGATTTTGGGCTCTCTCGTATGCACATCATTCACCAGTGAATGAACGAAGGAATGAAACCAACCGCAGGCTCGTTCAACCAGACTCGATTAATCGAATGAACCCCAAGATTCGCACTAGCCCCTGAAACCTCATGTTTCATGGTGCTACAGAAATCATTGCATATCAAAGATTAGACCGGGGGGCACCGTAATGGTAGGGAAGACGTGCCCTTAGGATAGGGAAGGATTTATGAGCCGTACCGGATATGTATCCTAGAGTAGACATTGGACTAGTATTTGGGGGACGCCGAGCACCGCCTGTAGGCGGTTGTACGTGGAGATCGTGCGATCGATGGGCAGCTGACGTGACGGCGCACCCCATCGCAATACTGCGCAAACTGCAGAGAGCAATGGCCGTCAGAGTCATTAGAAGATACCGCACAATCTCATTCGAGGCGGCTTGCATATTGGCCGGATCCCCACCCTGGGACCTAGAGGCGAAGACACTCGCGACACTGTAGCTGTGGCGCGAGGAGGCCAAGACACAGGGTGAGAGACTGGTGCAGCGGCAGATCACGCTGCGCCAGTCGGAGCTCCGTCAGATCATGGTGGCGGAATGGCGGGAGAGGCTTTTGCACCCTTCTGCCGGCCTGAATACAATCGAGGCGGTCCGGCCAGTGCTCGACGACTGGCTCACAAAAGGAAGCACGGCTCCCTGATGTTTCGGACAACGCAAGTGCTCTCGGGGCACGGTTGCTCGGCAAGTACTGTCGCATAAGTAGGGAGCCAGACGGTCGGTGCCATCACTGCGTCCATTGTCTGGTGGCCACGGCGCAGCATACGCTAGCCGAATTTATCGCTGGGACGAGCCGCACCGTGGCCTCGTTTTGGAAGTATCCAGCAACCTGTCACTGTGGATTATATGAGATGCGAAGGGCGGACAACGCCTTCTTCCAGCCCCCCTAAACTGACCCGAGCTGGCGGCGCGTTGTGTTTCACGAGCGCCTCTCTAAGACGTAACGGGGGAGTTTAACACCTCACTCCCCCCTATGGGACGTAGCCCGCGTAGCGCCGGCCGTCACGTGTCCGGGCAGCGGAAGTTGCATTCGCACCCACAGCCCCCAGCAGGTGTACGAGGGAACACAGGGGGGGGGTTTTAGTCAGTATAAGTCTGACAGACCCTTCTGCCCACCCCAGAGCGGAGGACATCCATACAGGCTACATGAATGGCCCTATGTGAATTACGACAGTAGGTATATCACGGATATCTTCAGAGCCCTTTATCGCTTCATTAAATTATATCCGCGAATTTGAATAATTCATGATGTCATACCATAATCTCATATTTTATGTTAACTGGATTAATATGCCAGATTTTCAGAGTATATTCTGTCTGGTTCCTTCTATTATAACAGCCAGGATGAAACTAATTAGCACTCCGCTCACGAATTCATTAACTTGTAACTAGAGCCTACCATTAACATCGGCTGGTAATAACGTCATATTCGAGGAACCGCCATTACATGGATGGTGAATATAACGTAAATGGATGTTAAACCACTTTCAATATAAGTCCGCCCGTGAAACAGGGTCGGCTTTATTAAGCCAAGTTACCTCATAAACATGGCTTTGAATGGTTCAATCGCGCGCCTATACCCATTTTCAGGGTCTATCTTACACCCTCATTTTTACCAAAGTTTACCCTCCACATATACACAAACTGACAAAATTCGCTTTTTCATTTCATTATATTAGTATATACAGGCAGTAAAAATTTTGATTGTTGAATATGGCGTAGCAAACGTTCTACGCAGTTACGCCAAAAGAGAGTAGGCGTAGCGGAAGAGCTACGAGCTACGACTACGGAATAATAATAATAAATTTATTTCATAAAAAGGAGATTGTAGTACATGAGGCATACATAAAGTTGATTTGCTACGCTGACGATACGCTGGTCCTGGTGCAGGGGAGGTCGCACCAGGCGGCGGCCAAAGCAGCGCGGGGTTGCGAAAATCGTCGGGAGGATCCGGCAATTGGGACTCGAGGTGGCATTGCACACATTGCACACACCGGTATGGGCGCGTTCCCTGAGGCGGCGACCAGCCCGCCGGTTGAACGCGTCCCAAAGGGTTATGGCTGTCTGGCTGATCCGAGGATACCGCACGGTCTCCGCTGAGGCGGCGAGCCTCCTTGCCGGATTGCCGCCATGGGATCTGAGGCCAAAGCCCTCGCCCACATACGGGAGTGGCGAGAGGAGGCAAAACGCCGGGGCGTAACTCCGCTGCCGCGAGAAATCACGGTACAGCGGACAGAGCTCCGGCGGGATCTCATAGCGGCATGGAGAGTGCGATTGTCGCAACCCAGTGCTGGGCACGCCACAATTGCGACGATAAGTCCCCTCTTTGAGGAGTGGCTAGAGAGGAGCCACGGCGCCCTCGCACGAACTGACGGGGTCCGCTAGGGCCGCTGCCGCCAGGGCCGCGGGTTGTTCGAAAGAGATACCGTGGCCCCTGGCATAGGCAACGGAAGGGTTTTAGTCAGTAAAAGTCTGACACGCCCTTCCGCTCAGCCCAGAGCGGAAAAAAAGCATACATAAAGTTATTCATATAAGTTTGTACCATGTCAAAAACAATCTGGTGGGTGCAGTGCAGTTCAGCTTTCCTAGCTAGGTTATAGAATAACCTGTATTAAGGAACATTTAGGCAGAGTTAAATAGTCGCCGCTAAAGTTACTACAGCGATTAGTGAAGGTTTAATCGACAGGTTGTCGTTCAGGCATTGACGAATATACATCGGATAGTTTTGTTTAATTGCAAACCCACTTAAGTGACTTTAGACAACAAAAAATCGCAAATTGATAGTTCTGAAAATGGAAAGAGAAATAAGTGTTTTCAATTACTAATTATATTTATATTGTATATTACTTCATTATTGTTAGTTTTAAGATTATTTTATAATTGATTAAAATAATTTCTAAGATAAATGATAGGACACTTCGATGTTGTTAGCGTAAATATCAAATAACATTTTGTCTCAGTTTTCCGATTAATAAGGGAAATAAATGCACTTGATCTTAAAAATATGCGATTGTTTGCTGGGTTTCGTACAGTTTCACCTCGTCTTTTTTCAATGACAGTTCGGGTCTGAAACGAAAAATTAACATCAGAATAACAAATATTTTAAATTCTCGATTATTTGAACAATGTAGCGCAATTTTAATGAACTTACAATGTCAACTCCACAGTCTGTTGTTGAACTGAAACAAAGACAAAAGGTAAAAACATTTTCACATTTCATGGCGCAAAAAATTATGTTCGTTGAAACAAGTTTTCCAATTATGAAGTGGCCGAACAATCAGGAACAGTACAGGAATGCCAGCACCACTTTATGAAATAAGTGAGTGGTCTGGGCCAGATAACATTGAACTTCCGCGTTTGTAATACGAAATTAAAATTTTAATTTGGACCAATGCACGACTTCAATTAAAAGTAAATCAACTGAACTCTGATAGCTTTCAGTGATTTTATGCTGAAATTAGGTGATGTTTATTTGAGCGTGTAAACATAAAAGAATGCAATAATCAATTTTAATGTACATAGGCATGCGCCTTTCAATCAAAGTGAATTTGGTTGAGCCGTATATTGTTGCCATTATATGTATGTGGGTTTGTGACTAGTAAATACTTAACACGTATTCACTGTATGTATGTATGTTCTGAGTTCTGTTATGTATGTAATGTGTTCTGAATGAAACAAAGTTGACCATAAGATTCATTCTCCCTCAAATGTAACACTTGTCTAAAGGAATTAGTTCCTAAATCGACAACGTTTCCCAGTGTATAAAGTCCGAAGTCACTTAATGACTACAAGAGTAGATTATTTTATTTTCTAGCTAGTCAAAATAAACTCTCATCCATTAAGAAAAACTAGAACACAATATTAATTAATATAAATGTATCGCGACAAATTATAGTTAATCGATATCTGTCAGTCGCTCAGAAAGTCAGAACCCTATTAATACATAAATGATATTCCACAAGCGACACCCAACCTGCGGGTCGATGAGCTTTTCGGTGCGGTCCACCGAGCTTTTGCGTGAGGCTCAAAAGGTATAGCGGTTTATATTAACTAAAATTCCAAGTAATGTCTATTGGGATACGTGTGATCTTGTTGATGGCTGGATATGTTTTCATATTAGGTGGCGTTATTGGCAAGAGTCGCGAATGAAATTTAACTCGAGTTTTAGTAATTTTACCGCAGTTTTTTCGCATCTAACTAAACGGTTCATTTAAACAGCAATTTCGCAAACAATAAACGAAAAACATCGAAAAGTTCGTCAACACACATTCTACGATTTACAATCAAGGAATCATTGACTCACCAATCTGCTGCTGCTGTATCATGCCGACATCGGGGAAGTACAGCGCATGGTTAGTTATAAACTCCTTCGGCTGGTCGATGTACGTGTTCTGCGCCACGGGCACCTGCGTGATGGTCATCTCCTGCGCGCGCCACTTGTCCATCTCCTCATTCTCCTGCAGTTTCTGAAGCCTCTCCACTTGCTTATACGTAGGCTCGCCACCGATGTAGTCGCGTTTCATACGGTTGTGGTTCCGTATTTCGTGTTTTCGCAGGTCTGACCTGGAGATGGGGTTTGGTTATTAAATGTTCGATAATAAGTGAGGTAAGAATAGTTCTTGTCCCTTGGGGTTTGACAGGACTTATTCTTTAAATATAGAAGAAATTTCCACTAGATTAAAGCTTTAAAATGCCGATTATCACTTTCCACACAACAACACCTTCCTATGCGGTCCGAGCTGCTGATCCTGCTGAGTTACTAAGTTACTAATGTTTTTATGTAGGTATATGTTCTGCCGATTAGCAGTTTCCATAAATAACAACACCTTCATAAGCGGCAAGTGCGATAAGCTACTGATCCTGCTGACTTACTAAGTTACTAATATTTGTATTTTCTCGTTCATGCCGACACGAGTGAAGTAAGTAAAGATCGCAGAAGTTATATTATCAGGAGCATAAGAAACCCCCGCACTAATAACATTATTCTGCGATTGCCTGGCGAGATCAACTTTATTAACACGTATTCATAGCCGTCTTTTAGTACATTTTCGTTTCGGCGTTTCGAAATATAAGCCTTTACGCCAACATACTTAGCTAGGGAGCTAGGGAGGTACTAGACAGTATATTTTCTTACTTTACGAATGGACCCACCCTCTTTCTATTGTGCGATATACAGGTTGAATTTTTGATACTGTATGTCGAAAACCGAAACTATAATTAAGTTCTACCAAAAGTTCAACTTTTCATAAATCGTATAAAATGATAGAACAAAAGCTAGAGACGTGGTACTTGGTTGACTTTTATGATGATACTCCTAATGCTCGTCTTCAATTTAGACAAAACCACCGAGCAGTCTGATGGAACAACGTGATTTTAAGGTTAGCTAAGTATGTTGATCGCCCGGAGTCTGTGGATCGCCCGGAGGACACGGTGGAGCATACGGTAGAGTTCTGCCCGGCTTGGGCGGAGCACCGCCGCATCCTCGTGGCGGCGATCGGCGGCGGCCCTGGTCCAGGCCATGATACGGAGCGAGAGTGCATGGGAGACCGTTACCTCCTTCTGCGAAGCAGTAATGCTCGCAAAAGAGGAGGCGGAGCGCGTGAGGGAGAGGCAATCTCTGCGCCCTCACGCCCCTAGTCGCCGCAGGAGACGCCCTAGACGGGAGTCAACAGCCGACTCCCGGCCACCGTAGGCGCGGGCTTGCGGGCGGCGAGCAATGGGTAGCTCGCCGCCCAGTAAGGACCAGGCCCGGGTCGACAGCACGTTGTGTTCCACGCGCGCCTCAAAGAGATGTCAGCACGAACTGACGGGGTCCGCTAGGGCCGATGCCTGCCTGGGCCGTGGGTTGTTCGAAAGAGATACCGTGGCCCCTGGCACAGGCAACTGACGGAACCCGGGTGGGTTTTAGTGAGTAAAAGTCTGACACGCCCTTCCACTCAGCCCAGAGCGGGAGAGGTCATTTGATGATTTCCCACCCAATAAAAAAAAAAGTTGGCAAAGTAAATGCATTACACTAAGTGGGATATTAATACTATTCTGAGCGTAGTTTTAATACATAAACGTGAAATATACTGTCATTTCGTGTAGGTTATGTTCAGTTATTTCAAAAATATGATTAATTTTCATAATTTACTCATGATATTTTACCAAAGCATTTGTCTCTATGTATCCGCGGTAAAGGAGGTTATTTTGAAGATAAATAGGGATTCTTATAAGTATAAAAGAAAGTGTATTTTTATAATTTAAAATCTTATTTAATTTACGTATAAAATTGTTAAAATAATTCGTAAAACCTCTTGTCAACGCTATTTTGGGCCACCCTGTAAAGCATTTCCAGTAAAAAAGTGCTGAGCAGTGAACGTGTGACACGCTTAAGATAAAGGTTTCTTCCCATTAAATTAAGTTTGAAGTCGCCTCCTGTGAAAAGGACTGTACATTTTGATGCAGTCAACGAAACAATTTGGTGTGACTGGACAGGTCCACTCAATCTATGTGGTTCTTTCCTTGAAAGAACATTTCAAACACCATTCTACAGGGTTTTTACATGATCAGACCAAGATTATGTCTGGACATTAAAAGTTTCGTTTTTATTTGTTTCGGCTTTTCCTTTCAGAGTAGTCAAATAGGAAACGCTGACCCCATGTTTTCAAGCTTTTTTTATAATATGACGTGTAAAAGTGATTCCGATATTCTACTTACAGAATAAAAAAAATCATTTCGGTCTGTTCCAAAACTATCTGATGAACATTTAAACAATTTGTACCTGTGGATGCGAATTTGTAATGTCACTTACAAATTGAGTGCTTTGCTTTGAAGCCCGAAATGATAATTTAAGGTCACCTTAATTAAAATATGTTTTCCATTAAACAATCAAATTATTGAGGTCAGTTTTATAAGCTAATTTTTCGTCGATTACATACAATTCAATAATGTTATTCAAGCAATAATTGTTGGAAAAAATGTTAAGATATAAAGTTAAAACCTTCTAGATACAGAAGAGTGTTTTACTAATTTCCTTTAACGGAAGCGCACTGATGCCACCATGGCTAAGTGGTTTTTATACTAAATTCAAGTTTATATGGGCTGCATATGGCTAGCTGAGTCATGGTCGAGGTCGCATCAGTGCGCATTCGTTCATTATTCACACATTCAACAAGGGTTGAAAAGTGATTGTGGTTAGCTAGGTACCTGCCTACTAATCTCTTTTGTTGAGTGTACATGTGGGTACTCACTTATAACAGAAGTCACGTCCGCAGTAGTTACAGGTGTGTTTGATGTTCATGTGAGTGGCCTCGTGGTGCTCCCGCAGAGCCGTGTTCGTGCGGAACGCTTTCTCGCACAGGACACACTAAGTACAAATTATTTATTAAATCTTATTTGACGTGACGTGCTGCCGGTTTCTAAACAAATAAACCGAATGATTCGCCAGTGCACCATTCGTACTTAGACTGTTTCATCTTATACCATTTTTTTAGGAATAAGGTTCCTACTAGAAGTGTGCGCCGGAGCCTCTTTTACCAGCGCCGCGGAGACGGCGCGGCGTGGCTAAAATTTCCGATGGCGTGCTCCACGCCGATCGGCGCACACCTCTAGTACCTACTTTGCAAGCTTGCACGAGCATACAAATTACTCGTACAATGTTAAATTATTTGTTAAAAAAATTAAATTGAAAATTTAAAAAACCCCCGGCTCAAAATAATAATAAAAATAGTATGAATGTAAAAAGCCTAAAACAATTAAAAAAAAAAAAAAACTATTGAAAAAATAGCCACAAATAGAACAAAAAAGGTATAAACGAGAAACCCGATAAAACGAAAAAAGTAAGTATGTATAATAGTAAGTACGTATGAAATTTTTTGATTAAATGTTGTACCGTCGTCGGGGAACCGCTCTAATTATTATATTAGCCTAACGTTATGTTAAAGTGTAAAATAGCAGCGGACCAAAACGACGGGGTGTCGGCGGGGCGTCGTTTTTGCGTCGGGGGTTAATAATACTAATACTGCGTAACAAAATGTAACGTTCACACGGCATTGTACTGCACAACTTTTTACAGTTTAATGCGAGGTTTACACAGCAGAACACCGCACGTTTTGAACAGTATTCGATTTTAATCGTATCATACGCAGTATGTTGCCATGTCATCCTAGTTAAAGAACATGCAGTCCGATGTCGTGTAAATATAGTCTATCTAATCCTAACGGATTTAATCATGAGAATGTTTCGGCGTTTTTTGAACAGCTCTTATTTATTGGATCATTACGATAGGAAGAAACGAGTATAACACTTACTTTGAACGCCTTAGCCTGATGCGTGAGCTTATGTTTGTTAAGATTGGATGGGTTGACAAAGGTGGCGGGACACTGCGCACACTTGTAAGGTTTCTCGCCAGTGTGAGTACGCATGTGCATCACCAGGTAATATTTGTGTTTGCACTTGTAGGGGCACAGGTCGCAGAAGAAGTTGAATGTATTTGTGTGAACCAGCCTGTTCACAGAAAAAAAAGTATTTCTAAAAATATGTAAAAAATGCTACTGAAGTTTATACACAGTGTCGAATGTTCAACCTACACTGATTCTCTGACAGTTTTGCTACATAGAGATGTAGCATGTCGGCCAGAAAAGCCCAACCCAACGTTTTACTACCACATACTAATTTGAAATAAATGCAAAGTAACTTTCTCATTTCAACGTTATCATAACAATAACAAACACAAAAAAAAGAATTATCCAATTTGGTGCGGTCGATCGGAAGTGCGCGTACATACATTTCGGTGATTCATTTTTATTTATATAGATAAGCATTACATAAAGTATAAGTACTTACATATGGTTCTTCAGTCTAGCAATGATGGGGAACTCTTTGCCACAAGTGGGGCACTGATGGGGCACACTCTGTTTGTGTATGTGACGCATGTGCTGTGCGATGCTCAGCACTAGTTGGCCACAGATATCGCACGCGCGACGCATGCATTGGCGCTCACGCCGGTGAGCCATCAGCTTTTCCTAAGCAATATTAAACATGAATTAAAATTAATATAAAACTGATGGATTTAGTTTAAAATATCTAGGTATGTCAGGGTGAAAGAATAGTGAAGAATATTATGTTTACATAATAAGAAATAATAATTTCTCCTCACTGGGTTTATATCTTGAGAACCATTTGTTTATGAGACATTTTATTATTCTTAAATATATGTTCTCTGACCAAAGAAACGATGAACGGACTGTGTGACAGATGATATGGTTAAAAAGGAGGTGACTACCGAGATGACGACTAATAGAGAAGTATGGAAGAAAAAGACATTTAATCATTTAATTTATAAGGGCAAGAGAATGAGATATAATCTTCCCTGGATAGAGATTTAGTGGCTTATAATTTTATTCCACTTAGTGGAGCCAGAGGGGCCCATGGCTAAATAATATCAGCCACTCAGGTTGATTGATCAAGTTAAGCCATGTTAGCCGCGGTTGATCTGTGGACTATCTTTACATACCGAGACCCCTCCGTGCCTCAGAAAGCATGTTAAGCTCTTGGTCCTGGCTGTCATTCGTAGGTCTTTGACATTCGTTATGGGTAGTCAGAAATCCGAAAGTCTGACAACCTTCTTACCAAGGGGTATCGTATTACCCAGTATCTGGGTTCTGGAGGTCAGATAGGCAGCCAGTCTATGTAAAATACTGGTATTCAGCTGCATCCGGTTAGACTGGACCCCAACATAGTTGGGAAAAGGCTCGGCAGATGATGGTGTAGCCAGGGCACAGCTATTATTATAACAATACAAACCTTATTTGGGAATGTCAGATCACAAGGTGAACATTTGAACTGTTTCACTTTAGGTGATTTCTTTTGTTGCAGTCTTTCTCTCCTCATTTGTTCCTTAGCTGCCTTTTCTTCATTCTTCATCCTTTTTTGTTTGATTTGATGCAGTATCAGTTGGAAGTCATGCTTGGAATAGGGATATGATGGTGTGATTGGATTGCCTGGAAATGAACGGGTATTTTTAGTAAATATTGTCATATGAAAATATGCTTTTTACCCGTTGTATGAGGATTCACACGAGACACAATAGAATAGAATACTCTTTATTATGTACACCATATAAATTACAGACATAAATATATAAATTTTACAAAGGGTGACACAATGGGCAGTCTTATCGCTAACAGCGAATGGCTCTTTAATTATTTCTGTAATTACAGCATTAAACCGGTTAAACATCGGTTGCAACCAAAATCAACAGGGCCTTGCTTGATACATCACTTAAATGAACAGACTGTTTGAAAATTCTATTATTGATTAAAACTCCTCTACTGGATTATTAATTGAATGTTAATGTGCTAAGAAAGATCTAAATCTTCAGAAGAAAAGCAACTATAGTCTCTAAAGTTCCGAATAGTAAAGTTGAAAGGATACCTGTTGGGTTCAATATTTTCTTGAATTTCTTATCAGAGGCCTCGCAAGTTCTTTTGAAATTTATTGCTACTTTGAGATTTTCCAAACAATCAGTACAGATGAATTTAGGAAGAGAATCATCAACTTCTATCTGTGAAAGATCAAAATACTTTATTAACCCAGATACTGGGACGGCTCTTTTAAAAATACATATGAAATGCATACATTCTTAATATTACGACGGGCTTTTTAAAAAGCAACCTTTTCCTAGCTTTCATGGAAAAAATAGTTTCAGTAACATCATCATCTGCCTAGCCTTTTCCCAACTATTTTGGGATCGGCTTTCAGTCTAACTGGATGCAGCTGAATACCAATATTTTACATGGAGCGACTGCCTATCTGACTTCCACAACCCAGTTACTGGGTAATACGATACCCCTTGGTAAGACTGGTTGTCAGACTTTCGGGCTTCTGACTACCCGTAATGACTGTCAAAGATCCACGAATGACAGCCGGGACCAACGGCTTAACGTGCTTTCCGAAGCACAGAGGGGTGTCGGTATGTAAAGATGGTCACCCATCCACAGACCAACCGCGGCAAGCGTAGCTTAACCTGACCGATCGACCTGTGCGGTTGTTATTATTTAGCCATGGGCCCCTCAAATAGTTTCAGTAACATCTGGGTTAATATAACTAAGTAGCAGGCAGAGATGTATGTTTAAGACCCATGTAATAGGTGGTAAGCCTATTGGCATCAAACGAGCACAAATCCAGACCTAGACAAATCCAGACCTAGATAAATCCAGACCTCTGCCTAACCCTATGGGGAATCAAGGTGTCATGTGGTGTTATGTTATTATAATTAGCCATTACTGATGCTTATTTAAAGAAAGGTCATGGCAACTTTGTCAGCTTACCTTGTGGAAAGCAAATAAATTAATATGAATAAGCTTGTGGGAATCTGTATAACATTTTTTCAAACAGTTTTGGATTTAGGTAAAAGTTTTGCAATGTTTGTAAACAACAGTAAGTACTATAAAATTGTTTACACTCATTCTGAAATTGCAAAACTTGATTTTAACTTTCTTTTGAATAAGTTTAAGTACCAGGCTACTTGTATGTCAAATGCTAAGAAATATAACACATTAAACTCTTATCAGTATTGTTTATAACTGAAACAGTACAGCCGTAAAAATAACAAAACTTTGTGTAACTTACTGTAATATTAGAAATACTCCGAATGGCACTCATAATATCATAGCCATCTATTTGATCACTCAGAGGATTACAAGCACTCCTGGCGCACACCCTGCATATCATCTCTTTAGATAAATGCAGCATTTTTTTACTGAAATGAAACAATAAAATCAGGTTTTAAACAGATTAGGTTAGGTACACTGTATGTTGATATACAAACATAGAAAGAAGGGAAGAGCCTTTGCAATGCTGTGGGACATTGAACTAAAGGCCGTATCTATCTATCCATCTGCTTATCATTAAAGTCGAGACACTTACTTGCTCTCCAATATCAGGCTAGGCCAAGGATCATCACGAATGCTTGCCTCATTTTCAGCAGGCGAGCTACATGGATATTTCAATTTATTCATCTTCGACAGCATCTTCTTTGTTAAATAGACTGCCATTATGGAGTCATTTATTTTCACACGATTACTTATTTATATCGTACATTTTTCATAATATTATTTACCAATATTCATTTCTCCTATTGCTTTGACACTTTTGACAGACAAATTGACTTGACAATCATATAAGCGGCCGTTCATTCATTGAATGAACTAAATAGGTGGTGTTAACTGTCAAACCCTAAACTCTCGTATTATTATTAACTCTTTACCCTAAACAGCTACAGCAAACTTTTTCCGTCTGCGTACAGTGTCCGCAAAGCCTAATCCGCATCATACCTATAATTTGAATGACAAGCCGATTGACCTGTTGACTTTTAATTCACTTTTATCGCCAACAAAATGGGACAGTTTAGCATAAATCAGCCTATGACGTTCCCTCTGTTAGGACGCAGGTGATAGGACACTGGGCCCTGTATAATAATCTATGACTGGGCCGCCACTGCTCAAGAGACATTTTAGCAGGGGGGAGACAGTTAGAACATGCACAACTTTAATAAAGATAGAGTCGCCATCTACTTTTGTTAATGAAGAAGCTATTAGTTTAATAATCATCGATAGATGTCTTTGTGATACCAACTTAAATGCAAATAAGAAAATCAAATACAAGAGTTCTCTATAATTTAAAACAATAATTATAACATTTTACATCAAGATTATTACATTATTGTATATATTTCATTTCTGACCAGCATCATCAATTATTGCAACCGTGTCACGGAAATCCTTATTGTGTGACATATTCTGGCAACATCACACAATATGGTCGCCGGTCTCAGTCTCAGTTTATAAGTGTATAGTCTATGGTCGCCGGTACCGTTTATTAATATAACGTAAAACGGGGTGAATAGGGATGCAGGGGTGAATCGGGACGAAACTTCAAAATGGGTTTTAACGTTGAAATAATATAGTTCGTTGCCAGAAAATACTCTAATGGGTTTACAGCTTTTTAATTAAAGATTAAGTGTCCTTGTTAGCAACAAACTATATTATTTTAAAGTACAAATCCATTTTAAAGTTTCGTCCCGATTCACCCCTGCATCCCTATTCACCCCGTTTTACCGGTACTCTTAGCCGTTACACGGTTACAAATTACAATAAATTAAAGCAAAATGGTTCATTATTGTGTTACTGCCAATTCTGGCGAAATTTAGCGTTTGATGTATGTGATCATTCAAATTTTCTTAGCTGTTGTTGCGTTATATGTTGATCAATATGCGGTCAATTTATATTAGGACACTTTTACTTCTGAATCACCATCATTCAAATTTTAATTATTGTAATTTAGTAAATGTGTCATTATTATTATTCGCCAGTCGCATATTGATCAACATATGACTACAACAGCTAAAAAAATTTGAATGATCACTTATAAACCAAACTTACTGATCTATACGTACGTAGGTACATATACATTCATGCATATCTATAGCCACCTATAGAGCCTTAGTTCCAGTTAAGAAATGCAGATGGCGTTTCGAATCTGGATGCTTCGAAATGGCACAAGAGGGCTCTCTTCTCCCGTATTATTATTATACTCTTTGCATTTTAGCGAGTGCACAAAATTGTCAAACGAGTTGTATGGTGTGGAGTAGGCCCTAACATAGATTATACACTATATAAGGCCTAACGGGAGCTTATGGTTTAGTTAGCCTATTCGAAGGACAAACCTCGACAAATCATCACAAATTCAAAAGTGTGGATAGGGCGTTTGGTAAAGCTTGTGGTAGCATATTATAAATACTGGCTGCCAATCCACTGCACCGATCCGATCGACCACTTGCGATACATCCACACGTTTGTGCGTCTGTAGAGGTTGCTTCTAAGCTTACGGCAAGTTCCATTCGTACAGCACCGGCTTTCAAATATTTTTAGTCTGCGGATAAGTCACTGTCAAGAAATGACATTGACATGCAGGTAGTTCAGTCCAGGTTTTTATTCAGAAAATGTCAGATATTTTAGCATAAAAGCAGGATGGCCTTAGACAATTATTATGAGTGTAAGCCTGTAAGGACATAAGTTACATGAAACTTTGTCAATTCTGTGCTATTTAAATATAAACATAACATCCATCAAATCATAAATAATTTATAATTCTCTTCTCTCTCTTGACTTGACTGATTGTTGTTTAGTTTATAGCTATAAACTTGCTAAAAAGATTGCAAAACCGTCTAATAATGACTTCCCTTTTATTACTAAAATCCATGTTGTTTGCTAATGCTCTCCAAAAGAGTAAAAAGAAGAAGAAGAGCAAGATCAAGAAAACGTATGTACACTTTATTATTAGGCATTCTAATGTTAAATAACTATTTGTTTTTATTCCACCTAAAACTTTGCAACCTAGGATACTATTAGACATTATTGAAAGGAACAGCTTTATCCAATGGTGTCCTCTGCCTTAGTTCTTAGCATTCATTATTTGAACTTGGGTTTCGTTTCATTTCCAGTCCCAAAATTAAGAAAATAGCAAGCCTATGCATGTGTAGAATATGCAACGACGAACCAGGAGACATACCAATATTCAACAATTTTGTACAACCCAATATCCCAGAAGAGATAAAGAACTTTTCAGGCATAACTGTAAGTTTTAAATACTATCTGATATTTTTTTTATTTAGGCTGAAAAAGTACCAATCCCTTGTAGGTACTGATGTTTAAAAGAATATAAAAATGCAGTTATGGCAAAAAAAAGTACTTAATTACATTAGCATGAATTTCTCTTCTAAAATGACCTAATAAACATATTATTTGTTTTCAGTTAAATAATGCAGACAATTTATCAAAACAAATGTGCCAAAGTTGCCTGGATCTTTTAAATGGATGTATAATGTTCAGAGAAATGTGTCAGAGGACTAACAAACTACTTATCGAAATATCTATTAAGAAAGGTATGGAATAAGAAAGGAATGGATATGACAATATTTTATTACACAAGCACTGTTACAGTCTGATCTGTCTCAAACTGTTAAAAATACCTCTACATTAGGCATGGGTTCGATATATCAAAACATAACTTATAGGTAATAGTACAGCGGGCTGGTATCCGCAACTCCACGACAATGCGCGTATTTTGCGTACACGTAACTTATATCGGATATGTGTTTAATATCATACCATATCAATATCTAAATATACATAACCGTTTTCACAAAAACTTCATCGAGCTATGGCTTATCCAAAGTGCAACAACGAGAACGAACTACGAAAACGCAAACTTTACATCACGAGCCGATATGACATCAATGGTTTTCAAATCGTACTATTGATATCGATATCTGAAAACGGTTTTCGATATCGATATGAAAACTGAATATCGGTTACATATCCGTTAGCAACTAAATACGAAAACGCCCATGTCTACTCTACATCTGTACATTTTCATTTTTGGTTCAAATGGCTCCTTGCTTATTTTTATTTTAAGGTTGGTTGGTTTTTATTTTAAGACTGCCCCACTAGGAATTTCTCCTGTATGGTGGTTGCGTTTAAAAACATTTAAACTCACATACTCAAACAGCCAGTCCGGGAACAATTACTTGTAGGTCATACAAATATTTGTTCCGTGCGGGAATCGAATCCGCGACACGCAGCGCAGCAGTCAAACGCTTATCAATGCGCCAACCGTGCCGTTCGGTTTGAGTCTGGGTAATTTTTAAAGGTTTATCTTATAAGTAAACTGCGATCATTAATTGCTTAGATGGGGATCACTTTTATGGCAGTATAATAAGTAGTGTAGGTAACTCCGAAAGTACTGACTTTTAACCTTAGTCGTAATACTAAGTTTTATTCTGCATAAAAATATCTATTCATTCATGAGTATCTTACTTCTATTAAGAGGTGGGCCCGCCATTACTCATTGTCCTTATTAGTTTTTTTTATTTTTTATTTATAATGTTTCTAAAATAAGGATGTTTTTTCTTGCATAGAATATACTCAAGACTGTCATAATTATGATGAGGGCCATAATACTGATGATGCCAAAGCAGACAGTGAAGATTCTTACAACATTCCTTCGCCAGAATTTACTATGGATAACTCTGAACTTCTCTCTCTGTGGGGGTGCTCAAATTGTGGCGAAGAATTTCATGTTATGGTAAGTGTCAATTATTATATCATATATCTATTAATTTAAATAACTATGTACAAATTTGTAAGTACCTACTATGTACAGACGCCAGCACATCAAGCTACTACAATCTGTCAATTTTTTTTAATAGATTTTCAACTTTATCGCTAAGGCATTAAGGTTCAAGGTTGATTGGGAATATTTGACAGTTTCGGGTAGCTTGACCTGCTGGCGTCTGTACCTATGACTTGGACAGACTTTCTTAACTTATAGCTGCCATAAAAAAAAATCTTGATATTATTATTTATCCATCTATCTATACTTATAATAAATCTGAAGAATTTATTTGTTTTTGAATGCGCTTATTCTCTGGCACTATCAGTCGGATTTAAAAAAATCTTTTTGCTTTTGATAGCCCAATTCTTGAAGAAGGCTTGATTTTATAATATTAACATCACGCTAAGACCCTTAGAAGCCAAGCAAAAAAAAAGCCAGAGAAAGTCAGAACGCTAAGCGAAAACGAAGTAATAGCACGGGCAGGCGATGCGATGCGATGCGACGGAGTGGGTCGGGGAACAAGGAATTTCAAGTGGACGAAGTCGCGGGCAGCAGCTAGTGATTTATTAAACTTAAAAAAAAATACGAATAAATTTTTAAAAAGCTAACCATCACATAATATTTTTTGCAGGCCACCTACAGCAGGCATGTTATCAAATGCAATGCCCAATCATCAGACGCGCCAAAGCCACCAGGTGAAGTAACTAAGAGGAAGTTCCTTTGTGACATCTGTGGAAAGACTGCATATTCCAATGCTAGTCTTCTTGTCCATAGGTAGGTAGTTACTCATTTATTGCTGTTCCTTTGTATAGGGCTAAAAACACTGTTTCTTATTGAGTTTTTCCACCAGGAATTTCTCAGTAGCATAAAAACCTAATGTCTGGATTTTTGCCTGGCAGTAGACTCGCCCTCTGTTACGTGGGACTGAATCATATGACCTTATTAAATATAGTATAATGCCAAAAGACAAAACGTTTTTATCACCAAGCTCAAAATGATACTGGCCAAATACTTTTGCTAATCATTCAAACAAATATTAATCTCCCTGGCAAAAGTATTACATTAAGTTTTAATAACTGTAACAATTAATAATATAAACTTCACTTTAAAAAAATATCTTTTATTTTCCTCGGAGGTGTAGTATAAAGCACTATGTATCCCTCGGAAAAAAGTGCGGTTCCCAACTCGTGTGTATTAAATTAAAGCCCTCGGCTGAGCCTGTGGCCCCAAACTACACCCTTGTTAGCAGTCGGTCACTTTCTCCCCTCGGTAAACAATGTACTATTTCCTTACAGGGCCATCCACGAGAATGTATTTCCTTTCAAATGCGACGTTTGTCCGTATCAAGGTCGAACAATGGATCTTCTGAAGGTGCACAAGAGATCTCACCTCGTTGATAAACCATTTAAATGCACACAGTGTCCTAAGGCAACCACTACATCCAGTAATCTTGCTAAGCACATGCGACATGTGCATAGCACTACAAGACCATTTAAGGTATTCCTTAGCTTGAATTTTGCACTTGGTGTCGAGGGTCTGATGATAGAGTTAGGAGGTAGATAGTGGAACTCTTTAGGGGCTACTAGTCAACCTCTAGAGTTTGGGGTCATGTGAATCGTTTTGACGAGTCCAATATATATTGCACTTGGTGTCGATGGAGCCAGAAGGTGGATAATGGAACTCTTTAGGGGTTACTTCTAAACCCCTTGAGTTTGCTAGTAGCCCCTAATCGTCATAACTTCGTTGACTTTATATTTATTAACTTAATAAAGAATATACTATATAAGACGCAAAAGTTAAAAATATAAATATAGTTTTAAAAAACGTGCTTACCAAACTAAAAAGATTCACTTAAATTGAATTCTAAAACCTTGGAGCGCTTCTCGGATTAAAAGTGCGTTACACGGTTTTAGAATTTAATTTCATTATTTCATAATTTTTTATGCGTGGTAAAAGCGTGATTTTTAGTTTTTTTTTTAACTACATTTTTTTGTTTGTTTGTCTTTTTTTGGAGCTCCTCAATAAATAAATAAAGTTGGACATAAATGTTCAATGTAACGAGTAGAACCTAAAACCTGTTTTGTGCCAGTTAATTTGAAACTGTATGTTCATAGTTATAGAGTTCATATTGTTTTACCAAACTAAAAAGTCAGCAGCGGATCAAACATTTTTAGTTTTCAAGTGCTCACAGTATAGATAGGCGATTGATGAATTGAGTTAATGCTGTGTGCAGTCCCAAATACATTCTAACATTTTAATGCAACTTTTATACTGTTATGGGCTGATTTTACCAAAGTCAGATATCTTTTACGCGTGGAATAAAAATTTACGTCTGACAGTTTTAATATGGAAAAACTGTCAAAAATTCGAAATTTATTCTCAGGATAAGACTTATTCTAGGTATAAAAGTTTGATAGGATTCGCCCTAGGTCGGTCAAAATTCTTATCTTTCCTTTGTTTAAAATAGACAAATCATGTTGTTGTTTTTTTTTAATATTTTCAGTGTACTTATTGTGACAAGGCGTTCTCGTACCAGCATGACATGAAAAGGCATGTCAAAGATATACATTTAAGACAAGGCACTGTGGAATGTGATATCTGCCATAAGAAGTTTAATACTAAGTAAGTATTTCTTGTAAGCCAAAATGGAAATAATTATTATATTATGGTCCTGAGTTCTGAGGGGCCCGTGGCTAAATAATAACAGCCGCACAGGTCGATCGGTCAGGTTAAGCTTGCCGCGGTTGGTATGTGGATGGGTGACCATCTTTACATACCGAAACCCCTTCGTGCCTCGGAAAGCACGTTAAGCCGTTGGTCCCGGCTGTCATTCGTGGATCTTTGACAGTCGTTACGGGTAGTCAGAAGCCCGAAAGTCTGACAACCAGTCTTACCAAGGAGTATCGTATTACCCAGTAACTGGGTTGTGGAGGTCAGATAGGCAGTCGCTCCATGTAAAATACTGGTATTCAGCTGCATCCGGTTAGACTGGAAGCCGACCCCAACATAGTTGGGAAAAGGCTAGGCAGATGATGATGATTATGGTCCTGAGTTCGACTCCCAGGTCGCGCAGAGTGTTTGTGCTTTTCCATCTGAGATAGTGCCCGGTTGGTGCCAATAGACTCTCCTCCTAAAACTTGGAACTTAAACATGTTCTGGCGAAGTGTGGGTATACTATAAGTACACCTCTGCCTAACCTTTCGAGAAACAAGGCGTGATGTTATGTGTGTATTATTTATATGTTCATGTCATGATGTTGCCTTCTGTTTCAGGAAAATATTACAAGGTCACAGATGGAAAATTCACAAGATTAAAGGTGAAAGACAAGGTCGTCTGCCTTCGTACTTACAATGTCAAGACATAGGACTAAATGAGAACAATATTAATGACAACACGAATAACTGTGAAAACAATTATTAATATGTAGGTACCTACTTACATAGTTCTTACATTAGATGTCCAGTCTATAATCAAAACAAAGCCGCAATAATATCTACTCTGGCAACTTATATTTTTTATTATGGCATCACTTCGTGTATGTTAGTTGACTGAAACAATTTAAAAATACCTCTGATTTCCCTACATTTTTCAAATTAGTTTGTCGCCGGGATGAGACTGCGACTAGATTTTAAACGTTTTTAATTACGAGAATTGGCCTTCTGGCTTTAAGTATACGCCAACGTTTGTGACAGTTTTGGTCATATAACGTGTGAGCGAGATGTCATGACACTCAGTAAAGTTTTTAGTAATCCGTACTAAAACATTCACAACTCTACTCGCTCTACTATGTCTTGGCATTTACATATTTTAGTATAGTAAACAGTATTTAAAGAGTGAGAAAAACTAACGCCACCCGTATAGCTATTCACAAATATGCGATTGGCAGCTGTGTAGAAAATGACACATTCTAGGTTGCCGGATGTGTCTTGCGGATAGCTGTCGAAAGGAAGTCAAATCAAAAGTCATTTAGGCTGAGAATCAGAACTTTTCAAACGTCAAAACTACTAAACTCAGTCCCCCAAAACAGCCGTCCTTCACCATTTCCTAGTGCTTTCGCTGGGAAGAAGTGGCGCAAAAAACTCCCCAGCGGTCGTCTATTCGATTTAAGCTATCAAAATTTTCGGGTTTTGGATTTAGAGGACTCTAAACTCAAACTCAACTTCATTGATTGATGTTGGATTCAGCACGGAAGCGTGTCGAATGGTTGTGAATAGCTATGCTGATCTCATTAGTTAATTATTGGAAGTGGAACACTACTCTTTGTTGTGTCGATTGGAAAGAGTATGTAGCCAAGCACACGTCCTTTTCGTGGAGTGGGGGAGTGGGCCGTAATCCACCACGCGGGCGCAGTGCGGGTTGGTAGATGTCACATGTCTTCCAATTTTTGGTTCTTTTCCTTCACCGTTTTGAGAATAGTGGCGATGATTTTTTTATACAAAGTAAAGCGCTTGTCTGGTTTCGAACCTACAACTCGTAATTCGCGCCTGTTACCACTGCGCCACCGCTTCCCCCATCGCACTGGAATAATGATGGCTTTAAAACCTCATTTTAGGGTTTATAGTTTATAACAGACTACCGTTCGTCAGAGGCCAAAGCTTATTCGTCTTGGTTGCTATGCAGTAGAAAATATTTGGAGGCTTTTAGTGAACTACATGTGCAGTATAGAAAAATGGATTGATTAATTTACGAGACCAGTTCCTCAATTTGGTAAAGATGTCTAAATAACACATTTTACTTACTAACAGGCCCCGGTCACACAGTGATATGTGGTGAGAAATTTTCTATGTTACGGGTTTGGTTTCCGCACTTAGTCCTTCAGGTGGACCATTGTGCGTGATTACAATACAGATTACAGTACGATATTTTTAACAGTAAAATGTTGGGATCAGACGTCAACATCCCACTGTCTATACGGTTAAAAACATACGCAGTATGAAACTGCCATGTGATTACAAAGTTAAATATCGTAGTAACTCATCGTCAACGCGTGAATGGAGCCTTAGCCTGTCCTTAGAGTGATAAACTTAATTTATATAAGAAAATACCCTATCGGTACTTTAAAGTATTATTTTACAGTCGAATAGATTTTATTTTATTTATACCTACGAATTTATAATTATTTATGAATATTATTTACTTTAAGTAAAAGACGAGTTATTATTAGAAATTACATTGTATAAGATTGCAGAATGTAGGTACCTACTTAAGATGATAACACTGTTAATAATTTATGTATCTTCTTTTTATAAAATACATAATACTTTATTATATTAATAATGATAATTTATTTGTGCTAATACCTTTTCTATCTAGAATTACTGTTGGTATCATGAGACAAACAATATAATAAAGCAGATTAGGGATTGTTTTTTTTTTTCTTAGAACCTGAATCGCAAAGAGAAGAAACGGACTTCAGCTACAATATTTTGTGCCCCTTTTTTATAAAATGAGTAATTTTAATGTTGTATTAGCATTCCTGACATGGTTTCTACTGTGTGTCGCGTTTGACCTGCCTAGAGATGGATGTCAATCAGAATTAAACATCAACAATAACTACTACAATGTGACGGATACGTATCATGTTGGCGATGCGAACCCCACTGATGCCCATTACGACGTTTATGGCAACCTATTCTACGTGGAATCTGGACGAAACGACATTGGATACTATTTTAACGCTAACGTTATAAAATTCAAAACTGCAGTTCCTCAGAAAATACCAGGTGAGATTTTTTTTTCAACTAGTCTAAAACCAATGGTAGGTATTTTTTTAAAATGCATAAATTAATGTTTTGCTATTATCTTCTTCTATAAAATACTACTCGCACAGATTACACGTGGCGTATATATTCAAACATCATGCTTGTACCCGATGCAGCGATGTGATAAGCAGAGTGTGTAGGTAGTGCACATTTCGTACAAATTATTATATAAATCCCATTTAATAGAGGACGATCAACTAACCGGCCGCATATCCAGACTCCGGCTTTCTTTTGAAATTACCTGTAATGAACGCTTAGCAAAGAAACCGAAATGAGAATAGAAGATCATGATCGTAAGACTCCACAAAAGAGAGCATAAGGAAAAAGACAAAATTATCGCGTTTATCCCTTCGTCTTGACCGAAGTAAAGCTTGAGTCTATTCAAATGGATGTTATTTCAAGTTAAACAAATATCAACTTTATTTTAATAACAATTAAGTTGATTTCAGAGTGACTGGCATTATTAAAAATGTTTGAAGTTGTAGCGTAAACTGAACTTTATTATGTAGGAATTAAAGTTATTTTTCCAAAAACTCATATTGGTTTAAATTTTTGGCAAATAAGTCGCGAATGCAGATTAAGTATATATTTTATTTGTCATAGGTTTACCAGAAGACATCAGTTACTCGATTGCCGTCGATAAAAACGAGAAGAAAGTTTACTTCGGCACTGGAAAGGGTATCTTTAAGTACAATTACGAGAGTCACGATGCCACCCCTGTGTCCAGCAGTACTTTTAAGCTGGACATGATATTTGTAGACAAGGACAGTAATAAATATGTTACAGAGTGCAATGACGGTGTCGAGCAGCTTTATTTGCTAGATGGGGAAATGAACAAAATTCGCTTCAATAGTCTTGAAGCATTGAACGAATTAACCATTGATGATAAAAACAACTTCTATTACTTAAAGGATGAAAAATTATTCGTATTGAAATCTTCCCTTTCATCGCCGATTTGTATTGGAAACGTCACATACGATGGCATGGCGCAAATCGCTGTCCACAATGATAACGTATTTATAGCTAGTGACGACTTGATGTATTTCAATGACAATGATACGGGGAATCTAAAATTAGTTGACAATGCTCCTGAAAATATAACAGCAATAGCTTTTGACACAGCCGGGGATTTCGTACTTGGTGTTCGCGGCAAAATTCTAAAATATAAGAAGAATGAATGCCACTTCAGGAAGTCCCAAGTACTCAATGACGATTAAGCACATAATATACCTATGTGCATAAAGTTTGTGTTATCATTAAATAAGTATTGGTACTTGTCTTCTATGGGCGGAAAATAAAGTTTAACATATTTCAAACTTTTATTTTAATAATAAAAATAAATTACATAGGTACTTACTTACTTATTTCGTACAGCCCACAATAGCCAAGCAGTAGGCACTGATTATAATTATTTTACCAATAAATGTCGTCACACAGTATACTTAAAGGTGAATTTTTCAAGTGGGCGTGGTCGGCCAAACCCGGAGCTATTAGAAATGGCGAAAAATACTAGAAAGGAGCCACGAAGCTGATTTCGATAAACATTAAAATTACATCATCAGAATTTGATCCTTATATGCGACAATAATACAGGGTCTATCCATTGCCAAAACCAGACTTAGATTTCCTGCGTAAGAAAATTTTATTCGAATATCTAATGATTTTATTTTAGTTTTTATAAATATCACCACCAAAAAATATATCTATCTCCTTTGTATTTTAGTATTTGAGTATTTTTTACGCCCCCTTGAAAAATTCTGCCTGCATTTAAATAAATCAAATTGAATATGAACGAAAATAACTAAACAATATTGTAATATATCGTATACATGAAAACACACTTCAGAAATAATAATATATCATAATAGGTCCATCATCCTCACACACAATCGAAATGTGAGGTTTGATTTTAATATGTTTTACCTACAAAAAGGGACACATTAAAGCTAAAACTGAAAGCAAATACTTAGATAAATCTTAGCTTAAACTGTTAACTGTTTGGTGTGCGTTATCCCAGCCAGAAAATGTTCGAATATCGTCATCTGATCGTAATAGATAACGTTGTACCGTGGTGTTAATCGGTACCTATATTGAAACAAATTTTAGCTACATAATTAGCTTGTTAGACGAGGTACATGTTGCGACTTAATTTGTATCGGTTACGAAGACATTCAAAATCCTGCTGGGGGAACGTTTACGTACATGCTGGATCTCTGAAACAATTAAGCGCACTTTTATATTTTATTGCACACGGCATCCTGATTTTACAAGCTTTTATCTTTATGAATTAGTTTGAATTTGCTTACCAATAAAAAAAAACAAACAATGCACCGTTTAGAAGTTAACCACCGATTAACTGAGTTTCTTGAAATTTATTTCCCATTAATAAACATAACTTCTGGCCATGGTAATGTTACCGACCGCAGCCGGAACTGTTTTTGTCAACTAACTAAAACACTTTTAGCACAACAAATTTAAAAATCTACGCAACAATTACAGAAGCTGATGTCCTAATTATTTATTACACTCAAATGACGATATTCGGCATTTTCTGGCTGGGATAACGCACACAACTGTTTGGAGTGCAGTGGTCTTTGCAATCTACCTATTATTAGGTTCTGATAGCACAAATTACAACTAAGTACATTATTATCATAAAAATACTGCTTCTCTCATGGTAAGCACAATAAATTCCTTGATTAGTAAGAATTAGCAAAAGATTCATTTGTTCATGTTTAAGATGGATCTTAAAAATCGTCCATATTGTAATACACACTGCACATTATTATTGCTATATGCTTAAAAAAACTACATTCCTATCATAATGATTAATAGCTATTTGGATATAATTGATAATCAGTTTCAATGTCAATCTAATTGGGTATTTTCAATGAGGAAGTATACTTTGAGATATCATGGGGAATGTAATTGGCTGAGCCTGAGAGTTAGTTAATGCCATTGGTTGACTAGTGCTGGAAATAGTAATTTGTTGAGTGGATGTTTGATGTACAAGCTGTTGGGCCGAGGGGACCAGCTGCTGCTGAGCTGATTGCTGGGCAGCTAGTTGCTGAGCTGACTGCTGTGCTACCATCTGTTGAGCAGACTGTTGTGCAGCAGCGGCTAGTTGTTGCGCTGATTGTTGGGCAGCAGCCGCCAAATGCTGGGCAGACTGTTGGGCTGCTAAGTGCTGTGCAGATTGTTGTGCAGCCAAGTGTTGAGCTGATTGTTGTGCAGCCAAGTGTTGCGCAGATTGCTGCGCCAAATGTTGTGCTGACTGCTGAACAGCTAAGTGCTGTGCAGATTGCTGAGCAGCTAAATGTTGTGCTGACTGTTGAGCAGCCATATGCTGTGCAGACTGTTGGGCTGCCAAGTGCTGTGCTGATTGTTGCGCTGCCAAATGTTGGGCAGACTGCTGTGCAGCTAAATGTTGGGCTGATTGTTGAGCAAGATGCTGGGCAGATTGTTGAGCAGCTAAATGTTGAACTGATTGCTGTGCTGCATACTGGTTTGCTTGATGTTGAGATGCTAGTTGTGGTTGTAATGCTGATTGCTGGACAAGTTGTTGGACAGCTGTTTGAGATGCATTACTCATAAGCTGCTGTGCAGGCTGTGCTAAGGTTAGCTGTGCTGGAACTGCTACAACAGTTTGTCCTCCACCCATCAGTGTGCCAGAGTCACTCACTTGCATCAATTGTTGGGCACCAGCACTTGTGACTATGAGGGCACCCGAGTTACCCATGAGCTGTTGAGTTGTGCTTACTGTTAATATTTGTGGAGCAGGCGTTAATAGTTGAGCACGAGAAGCAGCAGGAGCCAAAGCCAAATTAGGTGTGGCTGTTGCAGGTACTAATGCTGGGAGAGCACCGGCAAGGCTCACTACCGGTGTGACACTAACAGTTGCCATAGATACAGGTGCTGAGGTGCCATGTCTTGAAGTTATCACACAGGGCTGGCCAGTTCTCATTGCAGCAGTCTGTTCTAGTAAAAATTCATTCATAGAAGTTAACTGAACATTCTTTTCAGTCAAGTCACCTACTTTTTTCAATAATACACTTATATTATCATGAAGTAGTTTTATTTTATGATCCAAAACTTCACAATTTGAGCATAAATTTGATGTTTGTAAAACCTGTTTATCTAAACCATTTTCTTCAAATGCATACCTTCTCAATTTTGCTTCTGGAGGGGAATCATCATCTCTAATTGGTGGTGGTGGACGATTGTAATGTGGTGGCGGTGGTGGCATATTAAGTACTGAAATAATCTCATTGCCACTTACATCAGGTGGGTGAATATATTGACAGTCTTGATTAGAACAGGCATTGAGTGCATAGGCTTGGCATACTGGTGTGTTCCGCGTATTACGTGGAAACATGCCTGTGGCATAGAAATTATCTTCGTCTTCTACTGTGCTGTGTATGAATTTGCAGTTTGGTCTATAACAGCCTTTGTTTTGAAAATCATGGCAAAATCGAAACAGTTCCTTTAGACACGATTTTGGTGGTATCACATGAATGAAGCGACAGTTTTCTCGTGAGCAACAACCGCGAATGTAATCTCTGCAATAACAGTTAGCGGCCGGAACCGACTTCTCGCCGGCGTCATTGGCGCTCATTGCACCGTTCACGTTTAACGTTACAACCATTATTTATAATGTTAAAAGGTATAAAAGTCACATGTTCCTATTGTTTGCCCTTCTTGTTCAAGACAACTATCAAAATACAAGTTGGCCGTTACTCGTTACCTTTGTATATTTTCTGGGCATTGTTCTCAATAACAATTAACATTAACAAATTTTGTGCATTTCAATGCATTATTTATTTTGACTTCAAACAAATCATTCTGGATTCTGTATCTGTCTGACTTGACTGACTAGTGACTTTGCTTCCAAACGGAACGAATGAGAAAATCAGTATGACAACGAACGAATGAATTTTTCAAAATTGATAGAATGAAAGTGAGCTTTAGATGTCGCTGCGGTCCAACCTCTGAATAAGGAATTATTAGTATTCCTACCTCTATGGGTCCAACGTACAGACGCCAGCAGGTCAAATTACCCGAAACTGTCCAATTTTCCCAATCAACTTTGAACCTTAATGCTTTATCGATAAAGTTGAAAATCTATTAAAGAAATTTGACAGATTGTAGTAGCTTGATGTGCTGGCGTCTGTACTAAGAATTTGACAGCTAGCTGTCACTATCTCCGCTAGAAGTAATTATTAATTAGTTCTGGTCACAATCGTTGAGGTCCAACAGACTGTATAATCTATGGGTCCAACCACCATTGCGCCGCAGCTGCGCAATTGTGGTTATTAATCTCAGTTTATAAGTGTATAGTCTATGGTTATTAATACTTTAATACTAATACTTACTTAGCCACAAACCCTTTCGTGAGCAAATTACATTAATTTTTATTAAAATTCATCCATTACGGGTTTCTTATCAATAAGAATTTGAGGTGTTGGATAATGTTTTACGAACTTTTTGTTACACACGTCAGGAGGTCCCTGTAGCTTGAGTGGCCCCGTATCAATGATACGACTGTGACGACCACAGAACACTATTATAGTTTGACCAAAACCGTTGTACCGCGCCTTCGGTATGTGCGCGGCGAGACGGGGGCACATACCGGCCGCTCATTCGTCATCGCTCACGGCGTCCCCGCCGCCCACGCCTCGCCGCGCATTCCTCCCGCCTCGCCGTGCATTCCTCCCGCCTCGCCGCGCATTCCTCCCGCCTCGCCGCGCATTCCTAAGGCGCGGTACAGCAGTTCCAGTTTCGGTCAAACTATACCTAACGGGTGACGACTGTAGCCATGCCCAGCCATGCCCCATACCCTGTGCTCTCAATGCGCTGATCTGTGAAAAATACGGATGCGTGTACCCCATGTATGTATGTATGTACAGACGCCAGCACATCAAGCTACTACAATCTGTCAAATTTCTTTAATAGATTTTCAACTTTATCGCTAAAGCATTAAGGTTCAAAGTTGATTGGGAAAATTTGACAGTTTCAGGTAGCTTGACCTGCTGGCGTCTGTACATACCTATCGGAAAAAGAAAACTATGATGAACGAAGTAAACCGAAACGAACGAACGAAATCGAAAATTTGATTTGGTTCGTTCGATTCTATATAAAAATGTACTCTGTGGTTCGATTCGAAACACAAAAACATGGCGGCGATTCTATTCAATGAGTAGTAAACACTGTCGTGGATGTAACTTAATTACTTGATTAAATTAACGAGTATTAAGTATGTTAAAAGTGATAAGGATTAACGAAAACTACTATAAATAAAACAAGAATAATCTTTTATCACATAATGAGGTAAGTTAGTGTCTGTACTACAATATGAAAATATTCCATTGTATCCCACGTTGCATTATTGTTTCTGTTTATTTTGTGTATTAAATATAAATATTTTTAGGTAACGTTGAAAAGAAGAATGTTTAAGCAACAACTGTCACCCCGGACAGTTCACCCTTACCAAACGACGGTTGTTCCTAGGAGTGAACAGCAATTTGCATCGGCTGCGCAACAAAGGGCGAAGTACCCGTGGGCGGAAGATATTAACACTCCAGTTTATCAAGTTGCAGGAACCGACAGCTCTACATCCGACAATGCGTACCATGTATGTCCATGTCTATAATTTTTATGTACAAATTTGTAAATTAACTAATCACTTTCTTGCAAATACATTGAAATAGGCCTGGTTTTGTATTACTTCTATTTATTTTTATACATGTTTGTACAATGTAAGCCTTACATTTCAGATGCCTCATTACCACAATGGGACTATGAGAGATTATGGACCACCTTCACCAGTGTATCAGTCACCCTATGGTGGAGGAACTTGGCGTAATTACAAAAAAGTTGAGAAAATTCATACACATCGCCCACCAACAGAAGCATACTCATTTCCACAGTGTGCATCTGCCTTCTCTCTGCCATTGTGTGATGTGAACCCTCATATGCAGACTGTGAGCCACTCTCCTGTGCCACCTGTACCCTCCATCAGCCCTGAAGTACCTATAATAGGTGCCTGTGGTGGGCATTGCCCAGGATTTGAATATGTTTGCTATTATATTTTACAGGTATGATAATTATGATTAGTTTATCTTGTTTATCAGCCAAATCCTTATCACAAAAATCTATAATCAAAACCCAGCAATCTGATCACTTGGAATACTGACTGCAGTAGCCTGTAGCAGAATTACTATCGTAAAGAATGCTGTTGTAGGTACAAGTAAACACCCAGGACTGGAGAGATATGCATATATTACATTAAAATCACTGACTCATTTTGAGTTAATGCTCAATAATCTGCAAAAGTACCTCATATAATAGTCCACACGTTACAACGTCTTGCAATCAGTATAAAAACTATGTACTTAGTTTTTATTACTTATTTTATAGCTGTGCCTTATCTTTCAGGTTATTTTTGTAGTAGGTATATTGACCGGAATATCACTATGCATCGCTGGAATTGTATTGAGGCGCACAAATCGTAATGGAGATCTTGGTGTATTAGTTTATATAGGTATGAATAAGTTATGAATTGAATTATTATTATTAATTATTATATACAATTTGTATGCTCTTACTTTCTACACAATTTCCATTGTGCTGAATCTCCACCCCATTTTTATGTCCAGGCAATCACTCCATTCCAAGGTTGCCTGGAACAGATTGCAGAAAGCAATAGGCCGCCCATTGTACATGTTTTGTAGCATTAATTTTATGTTTCTGCCCAGTATATTTTCTGGTGTACAATAAAGTATAAATAAATAATAATTTCTATAAATATTTCCAAAGTAAGGTAAGGGCCATTTTTAATAACAGCATCATAATGTCAACTGTGTAAAGCTAATTTTGTTTGACTCATAGATATTCTATGTTTACATACAGTAACTTTTGTCCATCTTTGTAGCACAATACTTATATTTAACTTATTATACAGGCTGCTTATCTTCTTGCGTGTGCGGCGTATTGCTTGGCGTCCAATGTTGCGTCCGTCGCGAGATTAGACAGAGAAAATTGCGTGCCAATATGCATATACCAATGCAATCAATTCAGGTAATAGAAGTTGCAAGATGCACTTCTCCAAAATAATTCCTTGTTTTATATTTATTCAATTATGCATGTTTGATGTAAACAAAAATTATTTTCAGTTTTAATTAAGTACTAGCACTTACCCGTCTCCTAACCGATAGCGATCGTTGCGCGACTAACGATCTTCACGCTCGTTCGCGCGATCTTCATAATTCATAATAAACGATCGCGTATTGGGCTTTCGGTTTGGTAAGACACGACCTGAGAATTAATAAAATAGCAATTTATCACGGCGCAATGGTGGCCCAGTGGTAACAGCCCCAACTTACGAGTTGTAGGTCGTGGGTTCGAACCCAGGCAGGCGCTTTACTTTGTGTAGGTATATAATTTCATCACCGCTGCTCTCAAAACAGCGTGAGGAAACTGGCATGTCCTAGAACCAAAAATTCGAAGTCATGTGACATCTACCAACCCGCACTGGGCCCGCGTGTAGATTACAGCCCATTCCCCTCTCGAAGAGATGAGGCCTATGTCCCAGCAGTGGGAACATTATAGGCCGATTATACAATATATCACGAACAGCAATTGTTGTGTACTTACATAATAAGTTTATTTTTTGTTTCAGGAACAGCCTGCCCAAGCTTGCCCATTATTGACGTCCACATTACCTCATAGTCAAATATATAGGTAAGTAATTTAACAATATAGATTAACACAATTTTATTTTCATAATTAAATTCTCCTTTTTATGATCAACATTTTTATAAGAGAGATTGATGTTAGCAGTCATTAACATGACTGCTAACATCAAATCTCCTAAAAGTAATGAATCCTCCCAACTACTGAGCCCCAATAGAGAAAAAGAAACACTTAACTATTGTAACTAACAGTTCACCTCAGTAGGAACCCCTCTGGCAGACAAAATACTAGAAAAACTTTATCTCATGAATCTTTAATAAACACTTGACCATCCGAAGTATTAAACCCACAATCTCTTCTCCTTGAACCGACAGATGCTTACAAAATTATTAAAATTATATCTGACCAATTATATCCGAGTCGATAGTGCTCCAGGACCTGACAAAATTTCGGTTATTTTTATCAAAAGAGCTTTAAAATCCTTAATAGTACCAATGATGCACATCTTCAACCTGAGCCTTGAGACTGGTACTTTCCCAGAATGTTGGAAAATAGCTGTAGTTTCCCGTATCCACAAAAGCGGTCCCAAAAATGCACCAGTTAACTACAGACCTATAGCACTGCTAAGCTCTGTCTCTAAAATATTAGAGAGGATAGTTCTTTAACTCTCGTCTTATTGGTTTCCGAAGGAACAGGTCAACCGAGGATGCTGCAACTCTTCTTACCAATTTTGTCTCCTCTCATATTGAGAAAAATGAAAAATGTCTTGCCATCTTCCTTGATCTTGCAAAGGCATTCGACACGGTTTCAACTGGACTTCTCCTTAAGAAACTAGTAGAATGGTTCAAAAGCTACCTGACACATCGGAAGCAGTACACGAAAGTAAGCTTTTTCACTAGTGATCAACTCCCCATTGATTTCGGAGTTCCACAGGGTAGCGTACTTGGTCCTACGCTTTTCATTGTCTATATTAACGACATGCTAAACCTTTCCGTAAATAATGCTGAAATTATAACTTATGCAGATGACACTGCCGTAATATTTCACGGAAATTTGTGGGCACATGTATACTCTCTAGCACAGCAGGTATTATCACTAATTGCGAACAACCTGGACAGAAACTTACTCGCGCTAAATGGCAGTAAAACTAAATATATTGTTTTCTCCAAAACCGCCACATCACTGCTCTTCTAACATTTCAACTTCCTCTTGCGACTGTCCTCCTCTTGAACGTGCCTCTTACATCAAATGCATCGATATTCTTATCGACGACCACCTATCATTTAAAGAACATATATCCAACTTTTCTGGCAGAATAAAAAAAACCTATTCAGACAAGAATAATACATTTTCGGAAATCTAGTTCGGCCGTCCTAAAAAAAGTCGTGAGCTAATAAAATACAGGTACTAAAATACGAGAACTTCGACTTCATTAAACCATGAAATAATTTCCTAAACCTTACTTATACAAATTATTTAAATAACTATTTACCTACGTGTACCGTGTAAATACGTGTTGGATTCGTGATTACTTTCAACCAAAAACAAAGGCGCGAGTAATAATTAGTTCTTAACTAATATTGATTCATTCTTAGAAGTCCGACGTTATGTAATTCGCTAGGAGCATTATTAGTTTATAAATAACCATAATAAATCATAGTATCACTTTTTTTCATTCATTTTTTAACCCCCGGTAAAAACCGAGGGGTGTGATAAGTTTACCGTGTGTATCTGACTGTCTGCGCCATCGTAGCTCCCAAACGGCTGAACTGATTTTGATTTTTTTTTTGTTTGAAAGGTGACTTGATCGAGAGTTTTCTTAGCTATGATTCAATAAAATCGGTTCAGCCGTTTGAAGATTATCAGCTCTTTAACTATACCTAATTACTACTAATTTTGATTGCTGGTCCAAGTCACAAGAATTTTTTAACGGGAAGGAACGAATCTCAATAACGGGAGCGTTTTCGAATATGGTTCCTTTACTAACATTTAGTGACGTAACGTTTGATTTATGGCGTCATATGTAAGGGTTTACAAGAAATCAATAAAAACTTACATGTCTAGCCAGCCTGAGTTCAAGCTGGCTGGACACAATGTATCTCCCCTGCCTGATGATCTACGACCTTCGAAATATGTTCAAAATTTTGTGACGGGGACGATAATAATAACCTGAATTTGTGACGGAGAAACTTTGCGTAGTTTCAAAGATATCGATCATTTAAATTTTCCCATACAAACATCACGAAACTTTTAGCTCCATGCCTGTTACAAATTTATGTGACGCCCATTGATGTGCAAAAAGTAGTCAAAATCCACGTCACTTCCGTTACCGAGATTGAGAGACCAGCGAAAAGTGGTTTTTCAAGCTGGCTGGACAAGTTTTCGATCGATTATCTAAGATTGTGTAGCGTTACAAATTCTGAAATAAGGATGTTTAGCCGTCACATAAAGTGCCCTATTGACCTAGTTAAATGCGAGCAATTTTGAAGATTTGTCCAGCCAGACCGAGTCACATCAATTATTTGTCGATATATTAGTTTTTTTCTTTGAGAATAAAGAAAAACTTTGCATAGGCTTCTACTCCGTTTACCTTTTATACCCTGTTTTTGTCCAGACGGTAAAAAAGGCCCGTTTAAGGAACTTTCTCATGCTCATGCAAATCTTTTTCGTGCTTTCAGACCCAGCGCTTTAAGCTATGCATTGTGTCAGTGAATTATTCATGAATGAATTTAAGAATTTTATGTGTGTATGTATGTAGATGCGTGAGATAGCAACCGATAGTTTGCCCGATTTTTCATACAAACGATACCTAAATAAATAAATACTGTCATAAAATATACCTAGCATACAAAAATCCGATTAAGCAGACGACATCCTTCTAGGTGTGAGATGCCATTCCAAAAAAAAAAAACTTAGCACACATATTTCTTTGTTACAGACCCACAGTAAATATATGTGCAGATGAAGATGTGACCGGAGTTCCTTGGTGGCGTCGAAATAACAGAGACTGACTAGGTTTAAGTTCATATACACATTTGTATTTAATTATAATTATCATTACTTAAGGATATACAAATAATACCATGATCTTGTTATTTTTACAATAAAATGTGAATTGATATACTATTTTGCTTGTTATAGTCTTAATTATTCATAGGCCTGAAGTAAACTTCACATGTTTTGCTGAACTCCGAAGGACTCCTGGGAAACCGAAGGTTCTGTCAGCGAAATTTTGGATAAAGATAATATGATGACGAACAGCTACCAGCAATACAGTCTCCTTGCTCAGGCATAACCAAGAGTAAGCATCCTTTCCAATTATCCTTTACCATACAACCTTTTGCATCCTATGCTACTTGATGTAGCGAAGTGTGAATGTAAAGTAACAGTAAAGCAAGTCGTAGAGGCGATCGGCAGCGGCGGCGACCTCTCGCGTCCGGCCCTGGTTCAAGCCATGGTCCGGGGCGAGAGGGAGTGGGCGGCAGTCACCTCCTTCTGCGAAGCAGTCATGCTAGCGAAGGAGGTGGCGGGGTGGGCGAGGGAACGCACCTCACGCCTCAGCCGCCGCGGGAGACGCTCCGGGCGTCGGAAGCCGCGTGACGACTCCCGGCCACCGTAGGCGCGGGCCTGCGGGCGGTGAGATGGGTAGCTCTCCGTCCGATCAGGACTAGGCCCGTGCCGGACGGCGTGTATGTGTTCCACGCACGCCTCAAAGAGATGTCAGCATAAGTGACGGGGCCCGATAGGGCCGAAGCCTGCCAGGGTAGCGGGATCGTCCGAAAGGGTTACCGCTGCCCTGAAACATAAAGGGCTAAGGAAGGAACACGGGTGGGTTTTAGTCAGTAAGAGTCTGACACTCCCTTCTGCTCCACCCAGAGCGGGAGGGGTCATTTGATGATTTCCCATCCTCAAAAAAAAAAAAGCAAGTCGAAATCGACTATAATCTATACTTATAATAAATCTGTAGAAGTGAAAATTCTGTACATTGAAAATATCAAAAAAATAAATGGCAGGGGGTGTTACTAGACCGACACCGAACCCAAAAATGTGATTAAAAAAATTTTTGTCTGTCTGTCTGTCTGTTTGTTCAGGCATCACGCAAAAACTACCGGTTCGATTACGATGAAACTTGGTATAATTATTCTTTAATATCCTGGGCACCACACTGGGTACTTTTTATCCCGGAAAAGTATATACAATAAAAAACAAACTTAATTTTGCGGTTTGATCCCTAGATCCGATTACTGTGCCAACCGCAAATAATAAGTTTGTCGTAGGTTAGGTCACACGCAGTGGAGTTCATTTTTATTCCTTTTACTTTTTAGAGTTATTTAGGTTTATTTTTATATAAGTCGTAGGTATAGATTTTAATTTTAAAGTATAGGTAGTATATTTGATAGTGTACGTAGTGACCGTAGGTTATTTTATAATACTGTTAGGTAGGATAGTCATTCGTATAGATATTAGTTTTTAGAGATTTTGCTTATTTATTGAGTTTAGATTGAGGGGCCCGTGGCTAAATAATAACAGCCGCACAGGTCGATCGGTCAGGTTAAGCTACGCTTGCCGCGGTCGGTCTGTGGATGGGTGACCATCTTTACATACCGAGACACCTCCGTGCCTCGGAAAGCACGTTAAGCCGTTGGTCCCGGCTGTCATTCGTGGATCTTTGACAGTCGTTACGGGTAGTCAGAAGCCCGAAAGTCTGACAACCAGTCGTACCAAGGGTATCGTATCTATACTTATAATAAATCTGTAGAAGTGAAAATTCTGTACATTGAAAATATAAAAAAAATAAACAGCAGGGGGTGTTACTAGACCGACACCGAACCCAAAAATGTGATTAAAAAAATTTTTGTCTGTCTGTCTGTTTGTTCAGGCATCACGCAAAAACTACCGGTTCGATTACGATGAAACTTGGTATAATTATTCTTTAATATCCTGGGCACAACACTGGGTACTTTTTATCCCGGAAAAGTATATATAATAAAAAACAAACTTAATTTTGCGGTTCGATCCCTAGACCCGATTACTGTACCAACCGCAAATAATAAGTTTGTCGTAGGTTACGTCACAGTATCTTAGCCGTGTACAGTGTCCCTAAGTTATGCTCTAAATGTAGTGCTGAAGGTTGAATTTGGCTTGCACTGTTCGCAGCACACGCGTGGCGCGCGGCCGCGCGCGCATTACGTTAGTACTTATCCTTACCTATGGCATTACATTTTTTGAACTTTGATTTGAACGGACGTGTCGAGTGGCAAGCGTTCGTTCTTATTCTTATTTTAACTGCTACGTGCAATTCTAAACCGTGCTTTTCAGTGCGACCTTTTTATTCCTTTTAGTTTTTAGAGTTATTTAGGTTTATTTTTATAAGTCGTAGGGATAGATTTTAATTTTAAAGTATAGGTAGGTAGTATATTTGATAGTGTACGTAGTGACCGTAGGTTATTTTATAATACGGTTAGGTAGGATTAGTCATTCGTATAGATATTAGTTTTTAGGGATTTTGCTTATTTATTGAGTTTAGATTAGTTATCATCAGAAATAGGTTTATTTAGGTAGGTAGGTATTTTATTTTCTGTTATTGAGTTTTTTTTTTAATTAGGCAGGTACTTAGGTAAAGATATCATATAGGTACCCTCTTAATCACCATTAATGAGACACAATTGGTTTTCTATTGTAATTAGCCACAAAGGGCCCGCGAGATAGTTGGCATCCTGGTGCACATACATTTTATCCTGTTAGCACGTTCCCGTGGGATAATTTCCGACATCCACGCGGGCGAAGCCGCGGGCAGAAGCTAGTAAGTTAATAAAATACATATTCCAATAAAACGAAAAACATTCAAGTATATCTTTATTCAGTATTCATCCAAACATTTGACATTGATAAGTAAGTAAATCATTAATAAATATAAAACACAAATGTACGAAAAGTACCTGCAAATTAACATAGCTACGCGAGCAATGTCAAGGAAACTCGATCATAAAACTAAAAATTCTATGAATACTTTCTGTAAAAATAATTTTAGAACTTTTCTGTATGTGTAATTATTATGATCGCTAACGGTTGCGTAACATGTACAATCAAATTCCTTCATAAATAAAACCTACCAATACTCGGTGAGTACAAGAAATAATACACTCCCGTCCTCTTAAATCGTGTCACCATGCTTTTTTTTTTTGTTGTAACAAGTTCTATAACTTTTCAAATGGTTATGAATTCAAATTTGGAACAATAATGACACCAAAATTATTCGATGCAGTTTTCAAGCCGACACACTGGCCATGTCGGCTTAAAAACTGCATCGAACTTTATCTTTGAATCGATCACTATTTTGATGTGATAGCCTGCATGGAGGTGTGATTTAGTAGTCCAGGGTGTTTGTGTATTTACATTACACCAATATAAACAAAAATAGATAGGTATTATCTAAATTCCTGATACGCAAAAAATAAGTAACGAAATAGATACATCAAATTATTAAAATATCTAGGTAGAGAATCTCTGAAACATTCATGTAAATAATAGAAAACAAACAAAAATATTCAGTGGATTTTTCACTATCAAAATTCAGCACTGTATTAAAATACTTTAGTTAAATTTAGACATGTATGTATCAAAATAAGCATGGAACCGATAGTGAAAAACTTAACAAGTACTTAATACTAGATTCCTTCATAGACCTACATCATTACATACTTTTATTTTTTACACAAATTGTATATTTTTCGGCAACAAAACTGTGATGTAAAATATTGCAAGTTAAAGATCTGATTGAATCATATACCTTTTAAAGAGAGCTCAAAATAAATTCATATCATATTGTATTTTAGACTTAAACACATTATTTAAATGCTATGCATTCCATCCTGTCCGACAATGCATTCTAGGACAATCTTATAACTACCACATGGCCCACACACTTACATCTAAGGACGGTCAAATAAAATAAAATGGACTAAACAAAAATACCCTATGTGTGATGACAAGGAGATTACATAATTATAGGCGATTTTATTTGATAAATTATGTGGCAATTTTTTAATCTGGTGGTGTCGGAATCTTTCAATAACTAAACATATATGGGGAGGAAAAAATGAGTACTACATAGAGGAAAGTACCTTAAATACTAGGTTCTTCCCTCCTTGTGGCGTTTGTAGCCTCCAGTATACTCAGCGCAAGCAACCCGTTTTACTGCCAGGGTCCGCCGTCGCCTATCACGTCTTTCTACTCGCATATACCTAGCAAAATTCCATACCTGCATGCATCATTATTGTTTGAGTCGGCTTATTTCTAAAACGTCTTAAGTACCAATCATGGAATTTGTGAGAAATCTGTAATCACGCGACGATCGCTTTCGATTAGGACGCAGGGTAAAGTTACAGGTTTATGAATTGCAAAATTTTTAATTAGCATGTAAACATGGAAAATGTACTTGCCTCATATAAATATAACTTAACGCTGTAAATAAAAATAGTACAATTCAAAAGCTGCCAATCTAAAATGTTCAGACATTTTTACAAGATCAAAATTATAAGTTCTAAAATATTATACTGCGAACAGATACGCTCAAATCATTACTTAGAACCTACACAATAATTAACACACAAAAAGAATACTATCTTTACTCTTATCATCCAGCTAAAATGATAAGTTAATAAAATGTACTAGGTAATTGAAATACTGAAAACGGATTCGCATTTTTATGTTCATTAATATATATCGGAATATTTTAAGTACAAGAAGGCGATAAAACCACACTTTGCAAGCTTTGATACGCTAATTTCTCAAGCCGAAAAGAGATCATGAATTCATAGAAAATAACAAGAAATAGACACCGTATCGACAGTTATCTATTTAGTCAAAAATAATTATTGGTTGGCTTTCAATATACCTGGTTAAGTCGTAAAACGAATTTCTACAAGTACAATATAAGTTTTACAAATCGGATTAGGTGTCATTATTATTCAGAAATATATAATACTAATTTGGAGATTGTTTTAGATTCCATACGGTAATAATTCAAAACGTTAATACTTGGGAATTTTAAATTAATGTATTTGTAATATTCCATATCTTAAAATGTAACAAAGTACATATTCACATTACACTTACTTTCATAAATCTGGACAATAATTTGGCCTCTTGTATTTTACTAATTATTCATAAAAAATAAGGGCATACTTCATCAAAGCTTCTTACAATTTTGCAAAATAGTGTCAAACACTTATTATATTAAAGTTTATCGGCATTTGACGATATAATGACGTGTAGTACATACCTATACATTTAAATGCATGTGATTATAATGTGAGATTATATTAAATCTGAACAGTTTAAAGAATATTAGTAAACATCTCTTAACTATTAGTGATCTCATAAATAAAAATACACATTTACATACATTGTATGTAATTATTAGAAACATTTACTTGTAATGTACCTACGTGACCTAAGTCCTATTCTTCTCAGACAAAGGTCAGACTTTGTGGTCGTATTTGTTAAATACTGTTATGCGTATTTATCTGTTTATACAGAGTTATGACATTGACATTACAAGTAAAAGTTACTATAGTGATGATAAAGTTTTGCCTTTTGATGATATTCAAAATAGCCAATTACTTAGAAACTAAATATAATCGTGGAGGCATAATTAATACAAATTTAAAATATCAAAATAATCGAATCTTGAATTACAGTGCACCATAAATAAATCAGATAGATATCACACAAACAAGCACACATTATTTGCGAATAACAGATATTATTCGCTAAAGTGTTTTATTGTAAAGTACTTCTTTACTTTGTACCAAAATGCAACCTTAAAATATGGATTATGGACACGAGACTTGACGAAATGGAGCGGCGTTGAAGATACATTACTGTACTCACGATTAAAAGCCTATACATTGCGATGAAATATCATAAAAATAAATTCTATGTTACTTATGCTTAGTCACGTATTCGTAACATATCTCTAACACCGTTCATTACACAATAGGGGGACATTAGGACTAGCCTAAGCTCGTAAGAATAATCTCGTTATATCATAAAATGATCGTGTTTACGCGACGGACGGCCTGCCATCCAGCATCTTATCGCTTTCCTCCGCGCTGCTCAGGCTGAAAGTACAAAATATTTTCATGTATAGTAACGGTGAAGCATACAAGTTTATCAAATCGTTTGGTTACGCACGAGTTGGCTTAAGTTTGTAGTACAAATAACGTTGGTGTGATCACAGTCTCTTTACGGCCTAGGGTCGTAAGGTAAACAAATGAAGACAATGGCTCGAACTTTAACATCGCACCGCGACGCAAGACAACGCGGATCGGTAACAATAGACACGCGAGGTGCTCATATAATTTTGGTTAACATCCTATTATGTTCGGCTGCAAATTAGTAACTTTATGGAGTAAAACTGACACTGGCAGCAGACCAGTAATAGAAGGTTCGGAAATTCAACGATGCTATTAAAATTTAACTAAAACTTAATTTTTGGTCGTTTTCATTCAATACCCGGGATTTAAAACAATAAATGACTAACCGAGATAATGAGTCACGATTTCGAAATATATAATTGCATTTTAGATACTACGCAACACACAGTTACACTGACAAAAGAAAACGGGCGTCTGTATAACAAACTCGTACCCATTATTGTTACATTAGCATCACGATCCTAACGAGTCAGCTAACTACCGTAAAGGGATGACTCAATACTTAGTGTATTCTCCTTTAGATGGAAGTACTTTTTAAGAGTTGCAAAATCTATTGTTCATTTAAAATGTGTATCTCGTTTTCATCTGTCAATTAAAGAGATGATTTATGTCATGCTGACCCAAGTTTTATTTAGATTAGCACTCATGCATCCACGAGTGAAATAGGTAACAAGCACCATTAAAACTAAAAATAAATTTTGGATGAGAGTAGAGGTGATCAGCACAGAGATTAGCGCCGCAGAGCTATCCTCTACTAATTAATAGAATGCGAAGATGTGTTGTGTGTGTTGCCAAAACATCCAACGTAACGCCACCAGACATTCATTCGGACGATATTTGTACAAGATTTTGTTTTCAGCATTAGATACAACGTGCGAAATAAAAAAAACCTTGAATGAATATCTCATTCAAGGTTTTTTTTATTTCGCACGTCGTACGTACGACGATGTAGGCACATAGATCCTCATTAACCACACTACACGCGGGAGGTTCTCCTAGTAAGGTTAAGCTAGGCAGAGAGATGACGGCTAATATTGGTGGAATAACCATCCAATAGACAGCTTAAAATCACTGCTGGTGTTGCAGCAAGTAGTACTCTCATCACCAATCCTAATTATAGTGCAACTGTGATCGTGTAAACAGCAAATATGAAATAATAAAAGTTGCAATATTCCTCACCAGTCCTTGTTGTCCATGAGATTGCGCATCTCGTCATCAGGCGCGGGCGGGGCGTCGCGCACTGGCGCGTATTGCGCAGCCACCAGAGGATCCGTCGAAGGGTTCAGAGCTGTGAGGGCCGCAGCTCCACTTGCTGGGGCTTCCTTGCCATTGCCCCATCTCGATGAATACGACGAAATACCTAATACTGAAAAAAAAAAACGCAATTTTACTAATTGTGTCCAAAATCGCTGTCAAAGCTGTCAATCCTAAAAGTGATGTGTTGTATGAAGGCAGCTCGTAAACCGTATACTTCAAATACAAAGTTATTGGATCGAAATCATGGTGCCGCTACACAGCCTTGAGTATTCGCTACGCCCATAATTGTCACATGATGCGGAATGTATCTAATATTAGCTATACAAAGGCTATATTATGTTCAGAGCATCAGTGGAAACTTGAGCATTTATTATGTATGCTGAAATCCGCTTATTGAAGCATTGCAGATCAGTTTATCTCTGAATAATGTATACGATTCGGAGATTGCGCTTTGCATCAACCGTTTTGTACTATGACATCAGCCCCGAGCTGACCAAATAAAACGAGTTTTAAAATTAATTCAGTATTCAAGTATATTGATTATCTTATTAAAAAGCACCTTGTGTCGTCAGTTACATTTAATTTTCTATGCAAAGGTCACCTAGATGCAAAAGGCAGAATCACACATTACAACTACAACATAGGTTGCTTTAAATCTTGTTTTAGTAAATACACGTGAACCTAAGAATCGTTGCCAGTTACGCTGATGACGGACAGGCTCACGTGTTATTTCAAAATAAACAATTACGGTAATATACCTCGTTTTAAATTCTGTGATGCATCATAAATATGCAATCAAATGGTTGTTTGGATTTGTGTTATATTTTTTTTTAATTGATGGGGAAATAGAGACTTAACGACACACACCAATGTTGGATAATATTATCTTCATAGATCTGTTGTTACTGAAATATTATTTTTTTTTTGTAAAATGGAGAAGTGCGAGGTTTCTTCTAGCGGTGCTGTTCACAAGTTTTTCTATGAACAAACGGTTGTTTCCATAATTCAAGTACTGATTGTGAAAGAAGAAAATTCTAAGGATCAGAAACACTGGCCCCTCAGAGTTTAGTAATATGAACCATGAAAATGCTTGGATATAAAATAAATATACCGCTCAAAAGGTTACTTAACCATAGAGTCGATATAATCGTGTGGGCCATCTTTAAATGCACCTTATCTATTCTTACGTAAAGGTCAGTAGAGGGTTGGCCAGTTGTTAGATTATGTGACTAGGAAGAAAATATGTATGGTTCACTAGTAGAATACATTCTACGAAGCTGGGCAAAAAGGAATTCCGGAAAAAACTGTTTCTTAATACAGTTTTTCGGAATTCCTATTTGTTGATTGTCCATTCCATTTCAGACAGGGTTCCCAGCAATCTTTATCGAGGGCTAATCCACCAATGATAATTTGTTGATAAGGTCTTTTATAGGAATAGGAACTGAAACCATTGGGTGAAGTTATGATGCCAAAAAACACGGATACGTAATAATTACCGAGGCAAATTATCTCGAAACAAAATAAATTCTTTGAAATAAATTTGTAATAACTAAGAAGCCCTTATTTAATGCTTTCTTTTCTAGAATTCTGCTAAAAGTTTGAAAGGCATTGATAATATAGGCCAGATATAAAAAAAAATTGAAGATTTTCCCTTAGTATTCGTCATGGCCGTTATTTTTATATCAGCAGTCTTAAAATCACAAACAGGTGCATGCATCCTTATTCCAAATCTGTTGAATAATCAAGTTCCGGGCTTAGCGCTATGGCAGCTCATAAGCCCCATTACTTTTACCAACTAACGATTAAGATTTCTCTACGCGAAACACTTACCTTGGCTGACTACTTAGAATAAGACGATACTAAATAAAAGATCATAGTAATATACTTACAGCCAGCTACCATTCCTAAGCATATTAAGACGCTGCCTGCAACCAATTCGCCAACGCCATTTTCGAAACTATTGGGGTCCGGTTCAGCTGCATTGGAGAATTTCACGCCTCCCACGATAATCAACACCGTACCTGATAACAAAATATGATGATGTTATACATAGGTATTAAGATAAATATAATGAGAGGAATTATCATTATGGTTTATGTATATTTAGAAATTCGTTCTTCTGAAGTCTGGGCCACATGGCCATCCTATCCCACTTAATATTATAAACGCGAAAATTTGTGAGGATGGATGGATGGATGTTTGTTACTCTTTCACGCAAAAACGACTGAACAAATTTTGATGAAACTTTACAGTACTTAATAGTTTAACAAAAATAAAAAATAGCATACTTTTGATCCCAATATTCCCAAGGGATCGAGACTTATGCGGGTGAAACCGCGTGGTACCTACTGCTGCCAGAATAACCAGGGTTAAACCTTAAATTTATATCAACTGCAGCAACATTTCATCCTCAATAGATAAGGTAGGTGATTTATAATTAGCTGCAGACAAACCACAAACAAAACCGCAGTTATATTTATAGAGAGAGTATATATGATTCCCAAACTGCTATCAATCAAAATCCATTTATTCATATTAGGCTGAGAATCAGCACTTTTCGAACGTCAAGATTGCAAAAGTCAGTCCCCCAAAATTGCCCGCCCTTCACCACTTTCTAGTGCTATCGCTGGGAAGAAGAAGTTCTTTGCTAGATTTGCCTTTTAATGCGTTTACAGCTCAAGTAAAATCCAACCTTTGTTCAAAGGCATACTATTCCATCAACGACTTACACGATAAGAATAGTTGGTCGCCCTGAAAACTCAAGACAATGTTTATGTTCTTTCTCCAGAATTGGCTTACTGACAGGTTATATGAGTTCATATAATTCTTTAATTTTATTTGACTGTATAAGTCAATTCTGTTTAATTTAATTTGAATGTATTATTGACATAAACTACTCATTTTAATGTTTTTTTTAATGAGTTGATTGCAATATGTGGTTAGCTAGTGACCTCGACGATTGATCATATTATTCTTGCCTGAACAACCGCCAGCAAGTTCGTCGTGTTTCCTTAGATGTCACTGCTTGCGGTAGCGTCGGGGGTCGGGTTGCCTCCTTCCCTCATTATGGCAAGCATTTAGTTTATTAACTCGAAATATACGACATATTTGAGCCATATTAAACAACGCTTTTGGCATGTTAAATCAATAGAAGCTCATTAATTTTAAAATTGATGTTGACTTCGTCGTATGTACAGTCACGACCAAAAGTATGTACCTATACACTCGGCTTTATTCAAAAGCGATTTACTCCTCTATTTTTGAATGAAATTTTATGTTGTTACGAACATTCGAACCCATAGGTTTATGTAATGTGTCATTATTTCAACGATGCATTCGTTATTTCACGAAAAAATCGCAATTGAAAGTTGCCAAGTGTTGACATATTGGTGCTCGTGACTGTACATGTAGGTACGTTTTAATTTTATTTGTACTTTTGGTACATACATAGTACAAGAAGAGTCTCGTAATTTTATTAGTAAAAAAAGTCGCGTGATTAGAGGTCGTGATTACACAGTGTCTGGAAAAACAAAGTTTCAAACAACTGTGTGTTGCCAAAATTTTGACACAGGACAGCTGCTGTCGGGGTAGAACAGGATTTTATTTTATGATTAAGTAGGTACCAGCATAGTCAGCTTATAATGTTTCACTGCTGGGACACAGGCCCACAGAACACTCACAGGCCTCCACTCGGTGAGAGGGAGTGGGAATGAGGCGCCGTAATCCACCACGCGGGCTCAGTGCTGGTTGGCCTGATGTCGAATGTCATCGAATTTTTGGTTCTAGGACGGTTCTTCCGGTCTTTGTAAGGTACCTGTTACATGCAGATTGATAGAAATGTGTTTACTGATAGCACCTAGCTAAGCATGTTATACTTAGCACCCACGACAAAGGGAGGAAATCCGGAGTGCTCTATTCTTGGATCAATGTTATATAGGTACCATTACTAATTTCCCATCGTCAGGTTATGCAGTGGCATGACCTTTATCATAATAAGGTAATTTGTATAGACCTTGGTAATGATATTAAACTTGTAGTTCCTAGATCAATTCATCATCTTAGAATGCGCGTTTACCGATTGTTTGATCACTGATCAGGCATCATACCGGACAAACGCAGGTAAGCGTGCACCCCTTCCGCGACTCGTGCAAATATATAATGAACATTTCATAGATATTGATATATTTATGCTAAATAAAAATACTTTTCGAAGTAAAGTTATTAATGTACTGAACACCTTAGATATATCTTGTAGTAACTGACTAGTTTGTTAATTTGTAACAATATAAAATGTTTCCTTGAATAATAATAACTAGCTTACCAATTAGTCCTCATCATAGCATACCGCTTTGTTAATATGTGGAAAATGTTGTGGTTATTACATTGATTTGGTTTTATATACCTTACTGATAAGTGTTATATGTAATGTAATATCGTTTTTTTCCCAAATAAAATAAATAAAAAACCAAATTATTATAACATCGCTAACGAAATGGCTACATAAAAGTACAGGCGTAAAAGAGTAAGAGTTACATCCTGAAAGAATAAGTCCCAATGAATATGAAATGTTCTAATATGTCGCGTATCGCATGTCACAACCCTTTGTCTGTCAGATATTCGCGACCAAAATTGACGCGAGCAATGTATCGACACATCTCCACCACACTGTAATAACCAGTTTTTTGATATCACGAGTTTTATTCAAATCGTAGGTCAACGTACTTGTGATACCACTAGTAAGTACATGGAAGATGGATATGAATCACTGCATACCTACTCTATACTAATTGCAATCACATTACCTGAGGTGCTTATAAGACGAATGAGGCCAACCCTTTATTTATATCGTGTTAGTTAAATTTTTGTGTCGGCGTGAATTGTATTCTGGGTATATTATACAATTACAGTCGTTACTATAAGATATCTGCAGTAGTTGTAAATATGATTAAGTATATTTGTACAAGACTTGTTTATAAAAACTAGGCAGAAAGACAATACATACATATTATCATAGCATTGGTTATATTGCATTATATTTAAAATAAAACATCCTCCATAATTATAATATCACGGAAGGAAAAATCTGTGTATTATATGAAAAAAATTTCCTTCCGTGGTGCAGAACTGTTTTATCAGATCAGTCTGATAAAACAGTTCTGCATAGAATGATCCGTGAAACTCACGTCCACATATATGTATATTATTTACACTGCAAGCTCAACTCATATAGGTACAATACATAAGTATAAAACACATGTACATAATTATACGAATCGATAGACGAAACTGACACAGATAGGAATAACAACGTACGAATGATACGACCGCATCTCGTGGCTGCAAGCAACCACACCTGGGGGCTTGCGCAAAACGAAATATGAGACCCATAGTAGGTATAATACCAGGCTTTGCAATAATGTACAGTCTAGCACAAAATTGCGAGTCTGTATCTGCAATATTTAATACATCTGAAATGGGTAAAAAACGAAGAAATTCAAGACTTCTGGACTAGAGGGGAGTTCGAATTCAGAAATTCAGTACTTTCTCGTTAATTCATATTTTAATGTGAATAAAAAACCCCCGACTACGAGAAACCCTATAAAAAGAAAAAAATAACCTTGAAATTATGACCCTACGTAAGTACGTATGAAATTTTTTGATTAAATGTTGTCCTGTCGGGGGACCGCTCTAATTATTAGCCTAACGTTCTGTTAAAGTTTAAAATAGTAGCGGTCCCCCGACAGGACAATATTTAATCAAAAAATTTCATACGTACTTACGTAGGGTCATAATTTCAAGGTTATTTTTTTCTTTTTATAGGGTTTCTCGTAGTCGGGGGTTTTTTAAATTTTTAATTTAATTTTTTATTTCATGCTTTTTGTAGGGACTCCTTATTATTTCTTTTCTTTTATTTTTTCTTTTCTTTTGTTTTAAGATTCAGGTAATCTGGTATTTAATCAGGTTTTTTGTAATTCGCCATTTTGTGGTGGTGTCCACCTTGGATTTGAAATTTGTCATAGTGTATAGTATTCTACTAGTCAAGTCCTTTCGTTTGATACCCATATTGAGGGAGTTGTGAAAAAAAAATGTAATTTGCCATTTTGTGGTGGCGGCCATCTTGGATTTGAAATTTGTCATAGTGTATAGTATTCTACTAGTCAAGCCCTTTCATTTGATACCCATATTGAGGGAGTTGTGAAAAAAAAAATGTAATTCGCCATTTTGTGGTGGCGGCCATCTTGGATTTGAAATTTATCATAGTGTATAGTATTCTACTAGTCAAGCCCTTTCATTTGATACCCATATTGAGGGAGTTGTGAAAAAATATGTAATCCGCCATTTTGTAGCGGCGGCCATCTTGGACCGATTTTCATCAAACATAGCTAAGAACACTCCCGACAAATTCACCTTTCAAACAAAAAAAAACAAAATTAAAATCGGTCCATCCGTTCGGGAGCTACGATGCCACAGACAGACATACACACACACACACACACACACACACACACACACACACACACACACACACACACACACACACAGCTTTCAGCTGATAAAAAAAAAACCATTAATATATACTATCTGGTGTACATCTATCTTACTTCTTGCTATGTCGGTGCCCACGAGGTCATAAAAGATTGTGCACTCCTATAAAAACAGGTGGCTTAGTTACGCCACCTAAACGATAATGTTTTAAACATAAGGCCAGCAAATTTAGTATAATTCAGCTATGTTAAAAGTATAATGATATTAAAGCATCGTTTAAAGAACCGAATCACCTTGACAACTTGCTGTTTGCCGGACGTGGACCATTTACTTGTATCGAGTTAATCATAGATGTGACGACAATCTAGGTGAAAACTTGACCATTTGGTATCTAAATGAAAATCCTCACTATACTCAAAGGTGCTGCCTGTTTGGTACATTTTCATTTCCAAACTAAATCCAGAAGCCTACGCTGAACTGCCACCCTATTACTGTAGAATTATACTTGAAATCGTTATAATAACTTTACAAATTCAGCATCATTTATGACAAACACGCCTACACTGAATGGCATTTCTCAATGAGTCATGCATTTTTTGGATTTCCCCAATTTCCCTACAAGCGGGAAAAGATGAAGCACGAAACGTATAACATAAGGAATGGATGCAAATGTTAGCAGTAATGCACACAAAATTACTTACTAAAAATAGAAATTGTATCAACAATTTACGTTGAATAAATAAATTAAATTGTTGATACAATTTCTATTTTTAGTAAGAAATTTTGTGTGCACTACTGCTAACATTAATTAGACTTTAAAGGATGACATGATGGATTGTGACCAGTCAAGGTAATATCATTAGCAGAATCAATAAGTTGTCTATTGAATGAAACCCGATCTCCGCCGGTTCAGACGATACTGTTCCTTCGCAGTATCACTTACGTAAAAGGTGGCATGATTTACGGATGGAGTATGAAGCATATGGAAACACCAGCCCCTTTTGCACTAACCCTAGCGAAGTAACCCAGCCCAGAATGGTGACAAAAATTAAATATACATATAGCGAAAACGAATAACCAGCAACAGGTCATTTATCCTTATGGGAAATGGACCAAACTAATTAGGTTTCATTTCCTTTGTTAATAATGCAGTTCCTGTAATTATGCTTATTAGAATCATTAAGTTAATCGGGTACATCGACATCGCTTCACAGCGGTACACCAATGTAGATTCTTTTGCTTCTTTCTAGGCAATGCAAAAATTCTAGCGCGAGAAAATACTGTCTTGGTATATATTTAGCGTCTCGAAGGATTTCTTTGTTTACACTTCGGCACACTTAAGGGTCAACGACATTTGCTTTTACTTCAAAACGTTACCTTGTACCTGGACCAAAGGTTGCTTGGACCAACGGACAGAACCAAATTGAGAGTGAATTAACATTAAAGTACGGGAGAAACTTTTAGTATTTCCGTAAGTTTCTCGTGTTCATAAATATCGTTAAACACCACTTATGATAAAGTGATAATGTATTCGTGTGAGTGTGAGTCAACAGTTCCCTGCATTAGTAATCTCTGAATGTAGATCTGAGTAACTAATTGAAAGTTTACAAACACGAGCTTTATAACCTTGGCTGCTTTCACACATTTTAGTGAAGACATTACTTTAGTGAGTTGAATACTTTTTAATATGATTCTTAATATCAAAGAAAGAAGCATGGCAAAATAATATTGAAGGGTGAAATGTGCTACAAAGGGGTGAATAAATATGTACTGCGACGCCTAGAGAAAGAAACGTATGACAGAAGACACATTGCCAGTTGCGGCGTCTTCTAATAAATTGGGTTAAAGCCAAGAGAGAGACGATGTGATGATGCACAAAGCATCGAAGTATGTCTAAGTTTAAAGATAATAAATAGGTAATTGCAGTAACTTTGTTAAATTTTGACAGTATTATGGCTAGGTGGCTAGTAACCTTGAAAAGTACTAACTTGGCCAAAGGTGCTTGATGACGTTTTAAACACGCGAGATGGTATGAGGTATCATATTATATAATTAAAATAAAATTAGCGATTGTTGCCCAAGGCAGAAAATTAGATATACATAGTTTGAATTATGCATAATGTAAAACATTTAGAATTTATTCAAAAGGCGGTAGCGAATGGACTTATGTGAGAGGAATTATAAATAAGGCAATCAAAGGTTCTTATTGCATGTCTGAATAAAGTACGTAAACTTAAGAATTTGAAGATGCAAAAACATGAAACGTAGCCATGACGTAACTAAGCACTTATTCAATAGGAAATAGTCCGACACGAATCGAAGCGTTCAGCAGACAACCGGTTTCAATCGACGTTCTACTACGCCCGGAGTGTTGCGAAAATGGGCCACAGCAGCGGAAGGAGTAGGTTAAGGCAGTGGGCAGCTAACACATTAGTGATTCATTAGAACTCGGCGGCTTTCACCCGCTATGGAACTAGAACAATAAACACCCGCGCGGTAATCTATAGCTACTTAGAAACAATTTCATATTCCATTTGCATTGTGTACCCCCACTGAGTCCACTGACACAATCCAGTTTTTGTCGCCAACGGTTCATTCAATATAATACGCATTCGAAATGGTTTCGACAGGCTCTTGTCTACTGTAATTTCTATGGAAGTTCCTTTGATATTGGTGCCACTGCCGGCTCTAGCGTTTATCAAGATAACAAAACATAGTACGGAACTATGTATGTATCAAACGATATGACGTGATTTCTGCTTTTGTAAAGATTTCCTAGCCATTACCTATTAAAATTGAAGCTTAAAAAAAGTTTTATTGTTAGAAGATCTTCAATGTCGACATAATATTACGACAGCGGGGCTCGTGTTTCGCCCACGGGCGAGGAAAGTAATGACTTTCCTTCGTTTAAGTTACGAAGCTGTGTTGCACTCGTTGGCTGAACCTTTCTCGATTCGTCACTACAAAACCTTTTTTGTTGAATTACTTTACGCAATCTCAACTTTTATACGCCCCACAATATTATAGTGGTGGAAAGGAATTTTGATAGTTCTTAGGTAGCAAAGCGTGAGTGTAGCACTTTTTTTATAGTAGTGATCCGATGATCAGTTGATGAAAGTCAAAAAACTACGATAGATTTTGATACGGACTTCGATTTTTATACATAAAGTCATATACTCAGCAACGCTCCTTTTGCCATGCACATGGCATGTGTGTGGCGTGTCCAAGGACTAAAGTGGAAGTGAATAAAGCACCTATTACGGAAACGTCATGGCAGTCGAGCCTCGGTGGAGTTTGTCGACCTTCGTTCGTAATGCCTGTTCCATTAAACAACACAGCCTTTGAATTCTACTAGACCTGTAATTTGTATGCTCCTTAATTTATAGTAACTTGTACAATTCGATGAATGATGGGCGTTCTCGTAAATAAAAATAAGAGTATTTTAGATAAGTGTGGATTGATGTCATACAATTTAATAGTAAAAATTCTAAAAGTGCTATTTTAGGTTCAAATAGCACTTTTACAATTCGAAAAGAATTGTAGCTCTGTGCTAGGGGACAGAGCTACAATTCTATTAATATTAATTTTCTAACAACCAAACCTATGCCTTACGAAGTCACGCTTACGAATCACCTCGACAACGTACCTAGTCATAAAAAATGCAATCAAACACAATGCCATTGCTCGGAAAGAGCAGACAAAATAAATAATTCAAAGTGCTGTCTACATTTTCGCTTTCTATGGTTTGTCGTGATCAGATCACGGCGCACGCAGCCACCGGATGAGTCATCGTCACCGGCGACCGGCGCAAGCGCCGCGCACACCGGACACCCGATACCTTTTACGACTACCACCGCTCATTGTGTACGATACGATACGCAATCGACTCAGCTTATCGATGCTACTCGTTCTACCGTGCGTGCGCCATCGCGCCACCAGAATTATAAAAACCCTCCCTCACACGACGTTTAATCATACCTGCGAACAGCTCTGACAAGCCTGGTTTTTAAGCATCCTCAGTACTTGCTAGTTGGCAACCTACCTAGATCATTCATTAAGTATTACAGATACTTACTATTCATTCTCATTTTAATGAAATAGGCAGGTTAAGCCCGATTGAAATAAAATTAAAATAAATATTATTTTATCATTACTACTAACATTAATTTATTAAATCTGATTAGGTATATTATGTCATTGTGTAAGTAAATGAATAATGACATCGATGAAGCAGAAGCTCATGTAAAGTAAGACTGATCCACAAAACTTTAATGATTTCTGTGCAGAGCCACTATTAACTTGGTTGACTAACAGGTTTTCGTTGCCAGTTTATCTGGACTTGTCCTGGTCGAGGCCTGTTTATCAGGACAAGTTCTGGGAATGCCTGGGAGTAGGTATTAAGTCCACGACTGCTTCGAATAAATTCCATTCTGATGATATGACAAAATGACAAAGTTTAGAATAGACCATGCTTTGGGAGTTTGCAATGTTTTTTATTTCTCTAGCTAGCGCATACTGTCCCACTTCTGGGCAAAGGCCTCCCCCAAATTCTTCCTGGAACTATTTTCCGACATAAATAGGAATTAAAAAGTATTTCAATAAAAAGTGTCAATATCAAGCCCAAGTTCAAGATAAAGGAACTCATAACTATGATTCGGCGAGCCATAGTATAGCGCGGGGCGACTGCCACCTGGTTACAGCGGTTTTTGAGGAAACCTGTTTTGGCAGAATGACGTAATCAGGGTACAGGTGGATGCTGTTGCCCGTTTTACACACACCCGACCGACACCAAACGTAAACGTATCGAGAATTGCTAAAGAGGAACACATGGCGATTCGCGCCATACCATTATAATTATAAGAGATTACGGAGCGACCAAAGAATACTAATCATAATTATGAATAGTCTTATATCTGCGTATAAGGTCCACCTATGGCTTCTTTGCGCCTTTCATGGAGTACTGTTATATTATACGGAAATTGTCCGTCACTCATAATAGTAGGGAGGAAATAAAAGCTGTTGTAGTAATAGTGGTCGTGACAATACATAATAATTGTGTACGTGAGTACATAAGGAATAGTTACGACTCTCGAATAAATAACTAAGCAGGTAGGTAGGTACTAGCGGAAGTAGATTTGGTTATGAACGGTAATAATTTACTACCTACAAGTGAGAATGGGAAGGCCATCGTTCATTTCAGAGAATTATGATGTGCCATGTGTATCCAAGAAACGATCGTCGTAAATTCGTTATTATTCATAGTATAGAGAAAAAGAAGGAACCAATTTTTAACAGAGGACGATTACCACTTGAAGTTGTAGGTGACGACAATACTGCTGTTTTGTTTATTAATGTACTATGAATGACAAAAAAGGTAAAAACAGGTAGGTGTTATGGCAAAAGGTCTGACTGAATGAATGGTAGCAAGTAATGATTGCAACATCAGAATACCTTATGCTATGCATGTCCCAGATTGATTCATGCCTAGCCAAGCACTTTTTAATAATTCCGTACAAAGAATTAGGTATTCCTAAGAATTGGTACAAAAAAAAAAGTCTTGGGACTAGGCCTAGACCTTGCTTGACTACATCAAAAACTTGGAATCTAGTCTAGCTATTAGATATCTAAATACGGGTAGCGGGATTGTCCGAAAGGGTTACCGCTGCCCTGGAACATAAAGGGCTAAGGAAGGAACACGGGTGGGTTTTAGTCAGTAAGAGTCTGACACTCCCTTCTGCTCCACCCAGAGCGGGAGGGGTCATTTGATGATTTCCCATCCTCAAAAAAAAAAAAAGATATCTAAATACCTTCTGAGCACAAAATAATGTAAAATTTAATGAATTACATTTGTGAAGATTGATTTTATACATGGAACTGTTAGGTATCAATAATTCAAAGGACATGAGTCACATCCTTGACAAAATTGAAAGGTTTGAAATTACACCGAAAACAGAACTTTAAGTAAGATACAAACAGAGATTGAGTCACCATATTATTATTAATTATTGCATAATGCCATGGTTTGCAACACATTGTGTGATCAATCTTTATTGATGGTGATGAAAAACATTAACAATTAATGACAGTTACAACAATCAATGTTCAATCAATCAATGTACTATCAGCTGCATTTTTTAATTTAAACCTGAGAATTCATCGTCGGGTAGCTAACGCTAAGTTAGGATAAATAAAGCAAGTTAGGTTGTATTGATAAATGTAGATAATGATATCTGTTCCTAAGGTTGTGCTTACTTGCCAAGGGGTTCCTGTCCTGATAACACAAACAAACGGGAACATTACTAATACAGGAACATGATAAAAGCTTTCCGTTTGATGATAACCACAGCAGAAACAGATAAGGATCAATACATTAGAATGTTATCAGATAAAAGGAACAGATTAACTTCAAAATACATCATTGTTCTTCCTGAAAACTATTTTAAAGCGATATAGATTGTTTTAATGAACCAAGTGGTATTTTTTATTGGTACTTGATATTCTTGGTAATAGAATTGATGGATATCAGCTAATCAATGAAAACATGAAAATGAAAACAAGTGAACTTTGGACAAAAAGGCAATTTATACCTGAAAATATTTATGTTTTTAATACTATAAAAAAAAAGAAAGTCCTTTGTCAAAAGATTTTAAAAGTACCAAAATGTGGCCTGTTATTTAATTGACCATTGTTACCTATAAAAATCCTTCTAATTGGATTCCCACTAAATCTATGAAAATGTGGGATTTAGTAATTTTTATTTTAATAAATTAAATTTTCATAAAAGCATGGAATGAAAACTTTTTTTATTTCATTCTCAGCATCGGAATGTTCGCAATTCTCCTAAAAAAGTTATTGGAAATTAAAACAGTACAACAATGACTCTGATCAAGTAGGTACCCATGCATGCAGGCACGTTTGCTAATGAAAACAAAACACTGTCTCACACATAATAAATGTTACGAACTTATGAAACACGGTTCAGGTGTTGCAGTTTTATGCAATCTTATGATTCACATTGCGTTTCATCAACAACCCTACTCCAAAACAATAAAATTAGTCTTAATAATTAAACTAGCGCAAATGTTTTTTCTTACCGATAATAAATAAAGTGCTGCCCGCCAAACATAATCCAACACGCATGCATACTGCCCGGTTCCAGCTAGAAGCCATACGCCGAGAGAAGTAGCTCATGGGACAGTTCCAACGCTGATCCGTGGGTTGTTGTTCATAGGTCACTGTGGTAGGCTGATACACCGCACTCGTAGGCATTTTGAAAGAAATCGAGTCACAAGCCAAACAAAGACTTCGTTGAATAACTATAGAAGCACTTCACAGGATTACACGCAGAGCAAGCAAGTAAACACAACAGACTACAGTAGCGTGGTGCATGCGTGAGCAACGATTTATTTATGTGGATTAGTGTTGTTACTGTTACTTCAACGGGCCGCGCGCGGCTCGCAGTGAAAAGTCGATAATGTCATTCCAATTCCGAGGTCGACACGTGCTTCCATTAATGCATTGACCAGTAATAATTAATTATTAGTAAACTGTTTTCACATTACCACGATTTAAATTATTTTGAGATAAAGATAAAAATATAAATGCAGTAAAATAAACTTTTATTCTCATCTATCTGAAAACATCTTAGAAATACATATTTATATTCTGTTACCACCTTAAATTCATTCAGTCATTCGTTCATTCGGCGGTGAAAATAAAAATGCGGACAGCAGAGTTCCAAGATGTTTGTTGTGGTTTCTTCCTTTCTTCTATTAATTTTTCATGTCTTGCCTAAACTTTCATAGTCCACACCAACAGTTTTTTGTAAGTAAATGACTAACGCCACAACATATAAAATTCAATTTCTAACACGAGTTAAATGTAACGTTTTACCACCAAGGGAAGGATTTTGCCTGGCTTTGAAACCTAATAATGGATGAATGAATGTGGCCAAAAGATCGAGCTCAGTGACTAATGTTCAGCAATGGACTACGATAGGATAGGTGACAGGATGGTGGCCATTATTGCTATTTGAATGATGAATTATGGTGCAGCCACAGCAGTCTCGACATTCATAGCGATCGCTTTACGACCGAATTCGGTCGCAGTCCCGAATTGACAGGTGAAATGTATGGAGTGACAGGACTTTGCGACCGAATTGGGTCGTAAAGCGATCGCTATGAATGTCGAGACGCTGGGGCAGTTGTGTTCGAATATTCTATATAGCTACAAGAAATGAAAATCGGAATATTTTGCAAAAATAATGTAATAGTTATAATTTTAAATATTCATTATCACTAATAAATAGTTTTATATCACTAGACAGTCGCTGCTTTATAATTAGAGTCATTTATTTTAACAGGTAAAGGCACTGATCCTTCTTATAAACACTACAATATAATTCTAGGCATATCAAGTAACAGTCACGTCAGTTATCCAGATTAGTAACTGCATACTCAATATTTAAAATATTATCATTATGGAATTGAGTGTGTCTATTTTCAGCAAAAAACTTCAATAGAAGAGACGTGACTCCCACTCGGAATATCATATTTGATTGAAATTATAAACAAAAGTAAATGTTTGCCAAAACATAGATTAAACTTGATTAAAATAATGTCGTTTTCGAGTTATTATCCTTAAAATACAAGATTATTATCATACACATTTCATATAAATCGGAAGTTACATGTTTGAAGTCGAATAAAACGGAATATTCAGTCATAAATAATAAAATCATTCAGTTACGTTTTGACATCGAAACTACAATACTTATGTTTATATAATAAAATAATAAGGCACCAAAGCATGAGCATTCGCCTTCACATAATTTCGAAAATCAAAGGAATTACAATGCTAAAGTACACCTGTATAATGTCAGCATACTTTTTCATTTGTACTGATTTATTAAAATTATATACAAATATATTCTACAAAAATATTTCAAATACCTAATTCATTATCATCTATTTTGTACATATGCAAAATAGAACTTATGTTATTATGCCGTTATATTTATAATTCGACTTAGATACGAAAACTAATGTTGTAACATTGCTATTGCTTTATTTAAATTATTTAACTTGAAAAAATACGGAAGCCCAATAAATGTTTGCTTCACTGGAAATATTGGTGTAAATAAATAGGTCATTCATTCTGATGGAGTTAAGACTAAATTAAGAAAAGTAAATAGACAACATAGATTTGAGCGTTATTATAGCTAGCCATAAAGCGATTAAATGTGCATAAATTCCTCTTACGTGCAACCAACACCTCTTTCGGTCCACTCATTGTATTATTTAGTTGATTTGTAGGTAAATACAAACTTTTAGCAGCAGAAGACAAAGAAGAAGGCCTAAACTAAATATGTTAGTGCTTTAAAATAAATGAATTCTATACATGGCCTGGTTTCAAATCATAATGATTTCGTTTGAAAAATTCAATTGTCCTCAATGTTGGTAAAACAATTTTGTCATGACATCTCATCCAATAATTCCTCAGTCTCATTTTAACTGTCTTTATTCCAATACAATCCAGACTAGTTTCTTAGTTCACAATTTGCAACAATATTTACACCGTACAATCACAATCGTCCGAAATACATAAAATTCTGAAAGGCGTATTTTAAATGAACACATTTTGAATTAAATTCTTAAATATCCTTGTTTTATATCATATAGTAAGCAAGACCCACGTACTAATAATATCGGTATCATTCGACGGCAAAGCCAGCCGTTTCGAGCACCGCCTGTTTGAGTTTATCGTGGAGTTTCTCCTTATTCGGGTAAGGAGGTAAGTCGAGACGATTGAAACAAGTGTGGGCTTTCGGTAGCGAGTCGGGAGACGCGTCCGCTACGAGGTGCAGCGTGAAGAGCCGCGGAGCCGCCGCGCCCGTCGAGCCCTGCAGGGCGCGGAAGCCTGCTAGAGGAACGCGCCGGGATCCGGTGACGAATTGCAACAACCTAGCTCGCATTTCCGCGTCGAATTGTTCGACTATCTCCCAGAACCAGCCGACGATGGGCGCGTCGGGCGTGACGTGCTTGAGGCGAGTGTGGCGGCGCCAGTCGGCGGGGTCGAGGTCGGCGCGGCCGGCCAGCAGCGGCTGCAGGTCGCGCGGGCTGAGCGCGCGCAGCAGCTGCGGCGGCACGAGGTCGGCCAGGCCGCGCTGCAGCGCCAGCCACTGGCGCTCGGCGCCGCGCGTGAAGCGGTGCGCCACGTACAGCCGCACGTAGTCGCGCTTGTTGGCGTCCGTCACGGCCTCGTTGGTGCCGCCCGGCCGCAGCTCCATGCTACGGACTGCGCCGAATGACGAGCACTCTACTGAAAATGTAGTGTCTATCACGCCAGCAATGCTGTTTTCCCTGGAATCATTAAAAAATGGATTAGTGTACATCTTTACGATAATGATATCGTAATGAGGTAAAGCTTTTTTTAATCGTATTTTGCTAAAACTTATTCTTTGGAAGAACTGATTTGATTGATGAAATCACTATATTTGTAAATCTAGTTCAAAATATGGGCATTTTCTTTCATTTCCGGTGTACTAACAGCATCCAGGACAACGAGCGATGTAGTTCAGGGTCCACGTCACGAATATCGCGGAGTGTGATCGGTCTGCCGAGCAACTGTTTGTAGAATGGCGCGGTGAACGCCGCGTCGAGCTGATGACCGTGGAACAACGCCACACCGAGAATGCGGCCCGCGAAGTGGAAGTACGAAAGATGTTCTGGGTTCACCTGCGCAAAGAAAATGTTATGAAAAAAAAAAAATTACTTCCATGATCTGATTACTGTAAGTATTTTTATTTTGTACTAATTTTGACAGCCCCCAGATAATAGGTAGTTTGGTGGTAAGACTGGAAGATGTTTGGTATGTATTATTTTCTAAGCAGTTAAGATATCCTTACTAGTAATATTATAAATGCGAAAGTCATGCCTTCTCTTCTTAATTTTCACACCTTAGCTGCTGAACGGATTTCCATGAAATTTGCACACAGGTCCAAAACCAAGACGTTCCTGTGAGATCATTTCGGACCCCCACGGGGGTGAAGCCGTGGGCAAAAGGTAGTAGTTCAAAATAAATGATGATTTGCAATTAGACAATCCTTACTCCAGAATCAGCATTGATCTGCAGCGCGTAACGATCGTCCCCCGCGTTCGCGTACTGGAACAGTCCGTAGTGCGGGTTGAAAAGTTCCCTTCCCAATAGATGGAGCCACTCGCGCGCCACGCCGCCATAATCCAACCCCTCCTCGGCGCGGAACTTCACCAGCAAACGTTTTCGCAGTTCCTTGCCTCGTAACTTCATTACGAGCCGGTACGATTCCTCTAGTATTTCGTTACGTGATACCTGCAAAGTTTGATTTGTTTTCATTGGGTGGTAGCGAATGAGAGTAAGTGAAACGAAAGTTTTGGGGACTAAAAATGTAAAAGAATTAAACCATATTTTGTGAGGGATGGGTGTCAGAGTAATTACAGGCACACACGATACTAGCTTTGTTAGCGATATCTCTGGTAAATAATGCATATTATGTCCATATGATAGGCGACCACATGCGTTCGCTTGCCATCCAATAAATAAAAAAATCGCAATATGACAAGCACCTGTCCAAGATCGGCTTTTTTGAGTATAACTTCATTCTGCAGTGAGATAATTGGAAATTTCGCAGTATTTTATAACTTTTTATTTGTTATTGGAATGAAGTTCCTTTTCGCGCGTTGCGAAAGGGGGCTAGACGGAGAAAATTAAGACCAAAAGTTGGAACGACACTTTTTGCTATAGTTGTAAGCCGTGCGGCGTGCGCGTTTCTCTGTCTGTCTCTCTCTCTCTCTCTTATAGAAAGCAACCCATTTTTTTTTTGTCTGTGTTTTTTATTTGTTAATAATAAAAATATTATTATAACTTAAAAAAAAAATATCTTAATTCCTTCACTAATTAATCGAAAGGACCTTCGTTACATCCGGGTGTCCCTTGACACCTCTCAAGTTTTTTTTCTTTTCGGCTTTTTACTGTGTATAAATTATTTGGAATGTGTGTTTTATTTTTGCAGAATAAAACTATTTTTTACTTGAATATCTTAGAAACCCACCTCTATCCTACAATGTCCAGTCTGAGGCTGCAGTGCTTGCAGCTCAGCCCTCAGCACTCTTGCCTTGGCCGCCAAGTCTCGCTTGTATTTGGGCAGTGCGTCCGAGTCCAGCGGCTCTGCGACCGGCGCTGGCGCTGCTACTGCGGGCTGTGTCGGCGGTGCTGCCGGGTCGGGCTGGGGCTGGAAATTAGTTTGTTGGTTTTAGATCGTGTCTGATGGCGGGTCTTAAGACAGTTTGATTGCAGTAACAGTTTTCCCTTCCAATAAGCAGTGCCACTGAATATTCGGCTGTAAAATTTTATGTAAGGAATATTGTAAATGCACCATAGTTCACACGGGATGAAGAAATTTATTTCTTTAATAATGCAATTTTTGAAATCCATTATTATTTCAACACTTCTACCATTCTTGAGGAAATTGATAAACATAAAAGGCGTTATGCTGATCGTCTAGCCACCCACCCGAATCCCCTGGCTGTTAAATTGCTGGACAGCAGTGAATCTGTCAATCGACTTAAGAGAAGTCAAGTAATATGAAGAGGTAGCAGTGGACAATGGCCCCTGTACCTGAAACGCCATTTTATTCACGCAACGAAACTGATAATAGTCCAGAAAGGACAAATGGCAGTTATTAAAAAAAAAAAAACTATGTAACCTGTTAGTCCTTATCATTTAATTGTGCTGTGTCTACTACTTGTTGTATAATAAGGACTTAACTAACAGATTGAATTGAATAGGATATGAGTGGGGAAGAGTTTAAATAAAGGAATACAGTTTTGTCGATTAGACTGGAGTCAATGAGCTGTTACTGCTGCCCATGAAGTACGGTCGTAACCGCTTGGAACTTTTACTTTACCGCAAGGGGGTGGAGGTAACATAAGAAACTCACAAGTCTCGCCGACAGCGCCAGCCTGGGGTCAGTGAACTGCGTGGTTCTATTGTTATGGTCCACGAAGTACGGTCGGCCTGAGGGCGCATGCCTCATCTCCCAGCCGGGCGGCAGCGGCCCGGCGGCGGCGGCGCAGTGGCGCAGGTGCTGCGGCACGCGCGGGTCGTGCCACGTGGACGCGCCCGTGCCGGAGTTGTAAAAGTAAACCTGACCTTGAGCTGTGGTGCGCATCTCTGGAATGTAGAAATCGAAATGTTATGCATGGGCCTTAAGAGATATCAACTATACTAAAAGTTTTTTTTACAACCCCGTATTGTACTACGGCACCAAAGCCAAAGGCCGACCTACTCTGATGTTACCTAGGCGAAGTTTTCTGGTATATAAATGCTTACTTACTTACTCTCTTTTCCGATGCGTTCTCTCCATCTAGACTATTTGTAAAATGTTAGTGTATTAATTCACTGTCGGGTTTATCATGATGATGGCTACTAGTAGCTTGCATGCGGTGAATACTTGCATTTTTACAGGCAGTTTCTAAACGTAGGTCCTTTGGAAAAGAGCTAATTGTAAGCAACTTCAAAAATCTTAATACTCATCAAAGATAATGTCACATTTCTATAATTTGTCGATGACAAAAGTTCGCGAGCATGTTTCAATCGCCTTTTATTCGATACAATACCTGCTGGCCTCTCGAAAATCTTTTCGCCAATTATTTAATGAAAAGAGGTTCCATTCGTACACACGGCGACACATCAAGCTATACGCTTCCAGTTTTAACTGACCTCGCATTGTATAGGTTTTTCGTATAGTCAGAAGTCAGCTTATAACCGTGCGTACTGACCTGGGAACCAAACTCAAGGCCTCGCACTTGGCAGCCGCACTTACAACAACCAGACTAATGAGGCGGTAACAATGTGTCGTTATACTATAACATTGGTAGGTGGTTGTGGTATGCACTGAATACAAATTAATGTTATATTGAGTACTTTGCTACATAATACGTCCTTCATGACATCATGTGTAGCATGCGAAAATGCGCAGGCTTTTGACATTGAAAAGTCAACGTCTTCTGTTCACACAGATTTTTTTTTTAATCATCTATTCTGTCCTACTGCTAGGCAAAGGTTTTTTTTCCCCCAGTTTTAGGATAATACTAACAAAATGAACAGAACCTTTTTTGTTTTAAAAGTTTAAGCCAGTAATCGTCATTTCGTGGTCTACAACGTGAAGCGAAAAAGTGTCTCATAGGGATGTTAAAGACCTGCCAGGGCCGCGGGTTGTTCGAAAGAGATACCGTGGCCCCTGGCATGGGCAACTGAAGGAACACGGGTGGGTTTTAGTCAGTAAAAGTCTGACATGCCCTCCCGCTCCGCCCAGAGCGGGAGAGGTCATATGATGACTTGCCACCCAAAAAAAAGGGATGTTAAAGAAAATGGTCAATTTTTTTCATACTTTACGTCTATAAAGAATAGCTAACAAAGACATATTACATAATAGGTGTTTTTAATGCTATTTTATCATAGTAACTAATCTCACAAACTCACAATAAACAATTTGGTTATTTTGTATTTGAACGCGCTAAAAGGCACAATTAACAAAACATGATACTAAATAATGCATCTTAATGTAGCGGTGCACTGCGGTAAATCATTTACAAGACCAAATACATCGTAACTTCAGGTAGAATAGGGAATGTATGCACTCGGGGCCTTCTATTACACGGGACTTCCATATAACTGGCGAAATGTGGGTGTACTATAATAGCCGAATTCTCCAGGGAAACAGGCGTGATGTTATGTATGTGTAATGTGTGGGCATAACAAAGAGGATTGAAGATTTTTATATGGAGCTTGGCATACCTACTGTTGCGCCATTTTGATATTTTTTTTTTCAAAATGGTGGTCACGCATGAGACCTATATAAATCTATAGCTGACTTCCATCAAAGCCCTTTAATAATAATAATAATAATAAAGAATTTATTGCATAAACAAAAATCACATTGCACTGCATACATTCAGTTGACACTATTCAATACAACTTAGCATAGGAGTACAATAAATTTCAACTCTATCCCTTAAACTAGGTCTGGCCTGTATCTTAAGAGATAGGGTTCAGCCATTATGTTGGACTAAATTATTATATTTATTAAATGACAATAACAAGTTAAACCAGTGACGATGTGGTACCTAAAAACGACGTACATTAATGAGTAGAATAAAAGAAAAATAATAATAAAAAATAAATAATAAAAAGAGATAATAATAAGGTATGGGGTATGAATCGGTTGCATATATTTGGGTGGGTGAGTGTATGATGTTGAGTGAGGTGTATGTGTATGTGTATAGTATGATGTGATGGTAGGGGAGATGTTAAGTATGTTTGAGTTAAGAGATGTATGTCAGTAGATTTTCAGTTGTGATGTAGTCCTGCTGAAGTAGCCACTGAGTGATCTTGTGTTTTAGCGCGTATCTGTTGGAATCCAGTAAGTTAAGTTTACGATGTAGTTGCTTGTATAAATGTGTACCTATAACGTAGTATTGGTGCCTTGCAAAAGATGTTTTATGTCCTTTGCAGACTTAACAACAGTTGTAAGATATTTTTCTTACCGTAGCCAGGCGGTAGGTCAGTAGCTGCAATAGGCGTGGGTGTGGTTGCCGCGGGCGGGTTACCGGCGGCCGAGCCCGCGGGCGGAGTTGCCGCCGTCGGGATGCGCGACCGAACCGCCGTCTGCGGCTGCGGCTCTGGTCTACAACAAGCAAATACAGTCAAGCACTTGAAACTTCAAATGAAATTAAATTGTTTATTCTGCAAATAGGATATCGGAATCACTTTTACAAGCCATAATAAAAAATTAGCTGGATGGAGTCGACATTTCCTATCTGACTACCCCTTAGATGAAATGGCGAAACAAACTCATGGGACAGTCTCTTTTAGTCTAGACCTTAAATATCAAAAATATCGTGGAACCAAATGCAGGCTAGAGTCTAGACTCGCCTTTTGAGTAAAGTACCGAGGGGCAATTGAGCAAGAGGTCTAAATTTTTAACGTTTTTAATTATGGGAATTAGCGTTCAGAAACGATTGGAGTAAACCAGTCCTAAATGTTGCTGGAAACAAAGTTAACTTCAATATTTCTCGTCCACGTGATCAGTGAACGAACACAAACTCTGTTTACCACGAATCAGTGAAAATAACAATAGGACTGGCCTTGGATCGGACTCAAATTACATTGTTGTGTCAACTAAATAGGTTCTTGTTTGAGTTCAAATTTTTTTTAAACAGTCATTGGAGAACCACTGATATTGAATCAATTATTAGTCACGAACAGAGCTGTCTAATGACAATTTCAGGTCTCTATTAATGGTATTATGATGTCCACTATCCTTTTACCGAATGTCTCTCATATTTGCGTGATGAAGCTTCGACTACTTGTCTCTTACAACGATCGATTTACGATTACGAACGATAATTTCCGTTAACTTCCACCATAATTAAACAGTTTACACATACACACACATCAACAAAACTAAAGTCAAAAGCGCGAGGGTAGCTCGCAAAATTCAAATTTTCTTACGTTTTTTTGCAATTTGCAGGATATTAGGTTGTATGTTGATCAAAATAAGATCTGTGACCGTAACACATGTATTTACAGAATTATAATCATTCTAACCATCAATACTAATTGCAAAAACACAAGAAATTTTTTATTTCGCCCTGACGTTTCCTTCTAACCGTGAAAACAGAACACAAAATGAATACAAACCTCAAAGATATGGAAGTGGCATGATTGACATCTGTGTCGGGGGATGGTGATACTGGTGACGAGGGCGACGAGGGCGACGAGGGCGACGCCGGGGAGGCGGGGGCGGAGGGGGGCGCGGCCGGCGCGGGCGACGCGGGCGGGGACGAGCCCGCCGGCGACGCGGGCGAGCCCGGCCACGCGGGCCGCTCCCACTGGGTGCGGCGGGACGCGTGGTTGACGTAGTAAGCTCTACAATGGTGAATTTTGTGTTTCTTGAGTTTTATTTCCTACATAAGTGTGTCCAATGGGATTTCCCATGGATTAGAATGAAGAACTTCCATACAAAATTCATCCCCTAATTAAATATCTAATACACTTTGTATTCAGGGGATGGATTTTCAGAAATCCTTCCTTAGCTTCTGGACCCAGCGGTTTAGGTTGTGCTTTGTCTGTCAGTATATGTATGAATGAATGAATTTAAGATTTATATTAAGTATTTAATAAAAATCTTAAATCTATCTTGGTTCTATTGATATGGATATTGTTATTATACGGATGATTAACTCGTAAACCTACGAAAATTTTGTAAGACTGTTGCATGTATTCAATCTGGACAAGCGCTTTCAGATCACATGCCAGTTTTGGGTGAGGTACCAAATAAAACGTGGATAAAAAAGACATGTAGATGTAAACTACCCCTTCGAGTGCGGTAATGAAATGCCTGAGCTTTTACACATCACAATAACATCAAGAAACAAGCCATCACCAGTCACAAAAACATAACCATCATCTGCCTAGACTTTCCCAGCTATGTAGGGGTCGGCTGCCAGTCCATCCGGATGCAGCTGAACCCCACCAAAACATAATATAAAACGATATTGACCTTCCGCTAGATGTGAACCGCTCCTCCCAGTGTTGTGGCAGTGGATTTCTGGTCCCATTTTGTACGGGCGGCGGGTCACGTGGGTCACGGGGCGTGCGCACATCGCCAGCTGGGCCCACTACAGCCAATGGTGAGCCTTCACCGGCCGCGGTCGCTGGCTCCCCGCGCGCTGCATCTCGGGACACTAGTGACACGATCACTTGTCCCCGAACGCCGAAGGTCTCCCCTGACCCCTCCTCGCATAACTCCAGGCATTGGTCTGTTTGAAACATCATCATTTTAAGCGTAATCGTCAAAAATAATCCACATTCTCTTTTTGAACATTCTACAGTACTATAATAGGCGACGATAAAATGTTAATACACTTTAAAAGGTCCAAAACGTATGACAATAAAATCTTCTTCATTTAAAAAACTTGCAAGTTAAAGGTCATTGAAAAGGAACTGAGAGGTAACATTGAATTCCGCAATTTGATCTCTTTAAACAATCTCTTTCACTATTACAGGAAACTGGAAATTACATGAAGTGGACAAAACTAATTTATTTGCAATAAAAAGTTTTTTATCACTTCTGGGGGCCTATTCCGAAGTGCAAAGTGCGAATGTTCGGATCAGACCGACACATGGCCTAACCGAATATTATTAAAAATTGCGAAAAAAGTTCGAATCGGCTCAGTTGGGTCGGGACCATAGTCAATATTCGAAAGAGTGTAGGAGTGTAGGATCGGAACCGACCGAACCAAATAGTAACTTCGTAGCAGGAAACGGCCGAACATTTGGCCGATACTACTCCGGAGTAGACCCCCTGCTTACATTGAAGAAGAAAATATTTGGTTTCTATTGTTATGTACATGATTAACCATGGCTTGTACAAATTGTTTTCCGAGTAATCACATTTCAAACTGAATATGAGACAGACTATTGAACTACACATTCTGGGCCATATTTGGATGGGACATGATACTCAAGACTGCACATTCATTATTTTTATGAACACTAAAGTGACCTGACACAATGAACAAAAATAGAACATTTGAACTTACAACCCGTGTCCTTCAATTTGTGTACAGTAGATGGCTGAATTCGAATACATCCGAGGAATCCTGAATTTTGTCTTTTGTGGACTTTGCGTTGATTCCATACACTGTAAATAAAATAATTTACTATTATACTGAAAAATAAAACTATAGCCAACAGATGCTTCGATCTCATTCTTCACAGTTCTTAATTCCTTTTTTCCCTTTGCATAATAATATATTTTTATCCTGTTTTCAAATGACATTCAAAAGACAAACACATCTCATAATAAGTGATTAAAGGAAATTGTTTTATTTTCCATATTGTTTTTTCCTGTATATTTTCCACATACTACATACTAGATGTTGTGAAGTTTGTGGTGTATGATGAAATACATTGAAATCCTTTTGCTCTGTGTGATGCTGCTGAACAACATATATCAATCATTAACTATATACCCAACTTTTTTGGAGTGGGCTCTAATCCTTATTAGATATCCAACTGAACAAACAAGCATACAAGCAATTCCATAAAAGGCTTACAACATTCAAATGTAGGCATAGCAAATAAGAAAACCAAAGTATTCAAATAAGAAATTTTTGCACAAAAATATTAACCACCACACAACCCCAAACAATTCAATCAATCATTTCTTTATTTTCTTCAATTTAAACACATAGTAAGTAGGTATGTGCTTTATTTCTGTTTGTGATGCAACACATTTTCTATCTTTGGCAAAGTTTTATCCTAAAGCAGCACATTTTTACCGTCTTGAATTAATTATAGTCAATTAGTCAGGCAAAATGACTGTTTAATATCTTATGGTCAGCTTACTTCCTCAATTGTACATTAATGATGCTGAAGCAGTGAAAGTACAATTTTAGTATGAAAATAATAATTACGCTTGTCATCAGTTCCTGCATTCGTGTAAATTGAGATTCACTGCAGCGTTCTCGGCAGTACTTTCACTTTAGTATGCTCTGATGTGCAATGCCAAATATCATTGATAAGAATCATTTAAGATAAGCAATGAAACAGTATATAGGTCAACTTCTTACTAAACAGATATTATTAAAATTTGAACATTGCACAGATAGTTGAGACACTAAGAATAACAGTTTTAATCAAATATAATCTAGTCATAAGACTGTATTGTTAAGAATTTGTAATACATTTTGCATATTATTATTTCATTGAAATAAACAATTCTGCCCACCAATATATTACTTAATCAAGGAATGTATGTCATTCAAATCTGAGCAAGGAACTAAATAATAAAACATTTCATATCTAATTAAGGACAACATGAAGCTCTTTATTACTTGAGGACTCATCAACACCTATATCTTATGTATAGTAACTATCAAACTTACCTAATTGTAATGCCGTCTCCTTTGGTTAGGTACAGATCGTAGTGTGTATTCCACTTGGGATCGAGGGTTGCTTTCACAGTATTGGTAGAATACACCTGTCCACTGCCATCTACAGAGATTTTTGCAAAAGGGTCTGGCAAACCTAAAATAATTTAGTAATGATCATTAATGTGTTAAGGCAGCGTATTTATCAATCTAAATATAGGTGGAATAGGCTGAGAATGCGACGCAGTTCTATCAGGCCTATTGTTTTCGCATAAATTCAACGCAGGTCGTATGAATCTCACCTTGAAGATACACTGCTCAATTTTGAATTAATCATTAAAATCATACAAAGTGAAATAGTACTTACGAAAAAGGTCCCTTCTGACCAAATTTCTTGCACATAGAACTAAAAACAAAATAAATAAGCGAGTTAATTACAAAGAATGTTAAACATACTCGAAGCAAAATATTCACACCAAGTAGCGGAAATGGTTGGATAACAGGGCACTCACTAGTTAAACGTATTTTTTGGGCACCGTATTTACGATTGGACACGGGAGTGGACATTTTTGTTACTATGGAATAATCATCTGGATTAAATAAATTTTAAAATGATTTCATACGATTTTCACATAAACTTTCAACCACCATTTTTATTTCGTTGAATGAAATGATTTTATTTTTTTCACGTACGTAAATAAAAAATCTAGCAGGAAACTATGTCCTTTGAGCCATGTGTAGCTTTCAAGTATTCTCGATAAACTTACTGATGTACGGTAAACAAAACTTTTCGAAAGGTTTCGATTCTGCTACGGATGAATCAAATTCATTCATTTCATTCATTTTGTTGCATTTGTCAATTTTGTCAACAATCTGTCAAGGTTTGTACCATCTTTATTACTATACTCTTTGGTTTGTACATATTTTATGCTTCTGTATAACTTTGTACATACTTTTTTCCTATAATTTTAATCATGAATTCATTATTTTAAACTGCTTTATGAAAGCAGATGGCTGTCCAGCCAAACATGCATAAAATCTGTGAACTAAACAAGTATATTTATCGTCATTCAAAGAGACAGGTTACAAAAAGCGGCATTTTCAAAACTATTCATTTGAAAGTAATTTGTTTGATGTAGGTAAATATTTTTAGATGTATTTATTGAAGTAATTAGCACTCAAGATCAAACTCCAAAAGGCACTGATCATTTGGAATTTTGATGATTCAATAATGTAGAATCTAATAAAGTCCAAGTGCAGATCACTTTTACCAACCAATAATTATTAGAAAGTTTTAACTCATTATCTCTTCTGAAACTTTGGAAAAGTAGTGCAAAACCTAGGAACTTCTGTTGCTGGCTATACAGAACAGCTTCAATATAAAAATCTGATAAGTTTTATTTTACTTTATTATTTTCCGTAGCCGTGTTTAAAAATATATGACTCCAGAAAGCCAGTAATAGAAGAGAAGGAAAGATGTAGGTAATTTCAACTTTCGCTAACATCGCATAGTGGGCAACAGTAGAAAGTGTAAATAACATGTTGTTGATAACAACCACACAACAGCATAGTTATCATAGTCGTACTAAAATTATCAGATAGAAATAAGTTTTATTACCCTCTATCTTGTTCAATATTGTCATACATAACTGCTAACTTGTAAAAACATACAAGAATATGGTATGTACGACGTATGTATATACAACAGAAGTAGCGTCTAAGGTAAATATTAATAATAATGATAACAAAAGTCAAACTGATAATGTCGCGTGACTCGGCGTGACTAAACTGCCCTACATTATGTATTTAGAATTTATCAAGCACACACATTCAGCGCAAGTTGCTTTGGAGAGAAGTCAGAAAATTTTCGAGTTCCGAAAATGAACCCGATTATAATCGTGCACGGAGGAGCTGGGGATATTCCACAAAGCCGGGTGAAAGGCAAGTTGGACGGCATGAAGACGTCAGTGACAGCAGGATATGAGGTCCTGAAGAATGGTGGCAGTGCCTTGGATGCGGTGGAAGCTGCTGTTGTGTCTATGGAGAAAGATGAAAACTTTAATGCTGGTATTTTTGTTTCAGCTGTTTTATTGTAATATTATTGTTTATCAATTATTATATTTATCTAGCTCGTGCTCAGCTCACTGTCTAGCACCTTCTTCTTTTCGTGTCAATAATTTATAAGGTACAATTTTCAAATCACTTCAGTGACAAACTTCTATTTTCGGTGTTATCCTGTTTTGTTTGAATTTGAACTCAAGCTACCTACAAATCCACCCATTTCAATGATTTTCTTACCACATTCAGGTTATGGATCAGTTTTAACTCTGCGAGGTGAAGTCGAAATGGAAGCAAGCATCATGCGTGGGCAGGACCTGAATGTGGGTGGAGTTACACTGGTCAAGGAGTTTCTTCACCCTATCAGCATTGCTCATAAAGTTCTTACGGACTCACCGCATTCTCTTTTGGGAGGGGAGGGCGCTAAAATGTTTGCTTTAGAAAAGGTAAAAAAGTTTTTAGGCCTTACGTATCTGAATGACTTACGATTATGTAACTTCGATACCGATTGTTTGTTTTTATAATTGCAGGGATTTAAACCAATTCCGCCCGAATCATTGATAAGTGAAAATGCAAAGAAAGCCTTGGAAAACTTCTTGAAACATGGAGATTTTGGGAGAACAGAAATAGGACCAAAAGATGAGGTAACCTTAGTTATTAAATTATTATAACAAATACACTCGTAAATATTCATAAATGCCTATTACCATTACCCAAATTAATTTCAAGGGTGGAGTGGGAACAGTTGGTGCTGTAGCCATAGATTGTCAAGGTCACGTAGCGGCCGCCACCAGTACAGGTGGCATGAGTGGAAAAGCAGTTGGCAGAATCGGGGATACGCCACAAATTGGTAGCGGAACTTACGCCGACGATCTAATTGGTGGTGTCTCCACTACAGGTATGCACGTCAGTTATTAAATATTTTTATTATACCAAATAAATGAATTTCAGAGGAACATTTAATAATTACTTAATTTGTATCCTATTGTAGGTCATGGGGAGTCTATATTGAAGTACTGTTTGGCTCACAGTATTATAAAGCTTATGGAGTGTGGCACAGATGCGAACACGGCTACAACCCTTGCAATAAAAGGTAGGTTGGCTAATCTTTTCCCTATATTAAGTAGTGATACCTAAACGTTATCGGAAACGAGATCTTGTCCTTAAGAAAGTATTAGAACATGTGCGGAATTCCCAGCTAATTAATTTTATGGTCATAATCTATTTTATAATACGGAAATGAATATAAGTCACAACACTAATCCGTATTTTTTTATAGGAATGACTTCCCGGCTGAGGAATACTGCGGGAGCGATAACCTTATCAAAAGATGGTGACGTTGGCGTTCACTTCAGCTCGAAAAGAATGTCCTGGGCGTACATCAAAGATGGTCAAATGTTTTACGGCATCGAGCCAGGCGAAATTCTTCAAGAGGAATATCAGCCAAAGAACTGTTAAAATTAGATAGCTGTAATTACGACTACATTTACTTATAAAGACTGAAAGAAGCCTTGTAAAAATAATGGTGAAGGGTATTTGTACATTTTAAAATAGCATCATTATAATATTATTATACCACAATAAATAAATTTTTACCATACAAATGAACTGCAGTCTTTTATTTAATTAGTTGGTAATAATTGTGCTGCTCTGCCATAACAATGTTCATAGGTTGGCTGTAGGCGGCAGTTAACACTTGGATAAGAAAGTGTAAACTCGGCAGTAATTCACCTTTTACTCAACTTGTATGAAGATTGAAGATCTCTCGGTAGTTGCGTACGACCAACTAGCCGTAGTAGCTGCTCGTAGTCGCTCGGTTCCTTAGTTCGGTCGTTCGGAGCGCTGGGACTCACAAAATTCGAATACTATTCACAGTCCTTTTTAAATTTAAAGGGCTGTAAGCTAGTTCTGCAAAAGTGAATTTTATCAATGACAGCAACACTGTGACATTGACAAACCATGTGACAAAGACAAGTCAAATGAAATACATTGACAGTACAGTAGTAATAAAATGATATTGTGAATGCGTTTTCTCATATCACATCTGACATTGGCAGAATTGTCGACATCGGCACCATTGCCATAGAGAAAAATAGATAGATAGATATTGTGAATGGGAGATTTCATTTTAATTCTCTTTTGGTCATTTATTTTAGTAATATTCTACGTCAGACAAATTTTATACTAAATAACAAGTAAAACTAAATATGTTGTTTAACGGTAATATGCCAATAAGGTTTAAGCCATTAGAGTTTAATTATTTCAACTGGATATACAGTGTCGCACCATGTTTTCCTGTGAATGCCTGTAAAGTCAATGTAATCAATGATCCTAAAAAGTTTTATGATACTCTCTGCGAGAGATTTCAGAATGCTAACAGGAGAATATCTGTTGCGAGCCTATACTTAGGAACTGGATCTATGGAAAAAAAGCTTTTAGATATTACAAAAACGAACTTGGAAGACAAGAAATGTTTGGATTTCAAAGTTCTTTTAGATTACCAGCGTGGTACACGGGGTCAGGTAAACTCAGTGACACAGTTACGAGACTTTGTAAACGATGTCCCTAGCCAGTGCTCAGTCAGTTTGTATCAGACACCCAGACTACATGGTACGTGGTCGAAAGTCCTACCATCTCGTTATAACGAGCTCATAGGACTGCAGCATATGAAGCTGTACATAGCGGATGACTCGGTGTTGCTGAGCGGTGCCAATTATTCCAATGACTACTTCCGACAAAGGCAGGATCGCTATATTGAGATTGTGGATGCAGACCTGGCAAATTTTTATAGTGAACTCATAGGTATGATGACTGTAAGTTATTAGTATCTGTTTTTTATTTGAGACATTATTGTTTACACTGCTTTATTTATGTGGAGATTATTTATGTTATTTTTAGCACTGTGTGAACCTGCACTTAAGTCATGCTTTTCTATGACTTATTTAGTGTATTTTTACACAGAAAAGAGTGACAGTAAGTGCAGGTTTAGGTCACACAAGCTATGAAATAGTATATGATACTCGTGACTTAACTCTAATAATGTACAGCGTAATTTCACAGCGTGCAATGATAGACTTATTTAAGTCACATATATTGTAATGTACAAATTTTTTGATTTGGTAAATTACTTTGAGAGTGTGCTTCTTAGAGACACCAACCAATCCTTAACATTTGCTTTTTAGATGAAGTAAGCAACTTCAGTAAGCATTGTTCAAAGAATGGAATAGAGGAAAGAAAGTATGCATCAAAAGAGTTGTTCGTCCAAGATATGAGGAAGAAGGTCAATGATTTTATGGTAAGATGGCAGGAGAAACAGGTGTACAAACTGACATCTTTAGAGGATTCTGATGGTATGTTTTATTTTATTTTTAACATGTGAAAATTATTGGTTATGTTATATTGTGAGGTGTTCTTGATCTATTCAAAGGTGTAACTATGAGGGTAACCCCAAATTTGGCATGTAAGTGTGGCTTGCGGTTGCTAAAATAGATATTTCTAAAATAAAAATATAATAGGAAAAGCTATAGTAGCTTTTCCTATTATATTTTCGATATAAATATTTATATAACATTATTTTATAAAATAAATGCGAAAAATTCTGACTATTTCTCTTTGTAACCAAAAATTTGTTGCGAAATCTGCTGAAAATGGCAACAAGACGTTGCTCAGTGATTCTGACTGTTCTTATATTTTCAAAATAGTATCTCTAATATAAAAAAAAAAATTGGCAACCCTAGTAGCTAGACACAAATAGTATTAATTTTAAAAAGTTATTCTGTACTTAATTAATTTTTACAAAACAACCAGTAACATTTTAACTCATTGCTTGTTCAAGATATAGCACATTATGCCATTAGTCCATTACATTGAATCCTGAAATGTGTAATTGCAGCAACAACTAAAGATACATGGATATTCCCTCTCATTCAAATGGGAGAGTATGGCATTACTCAAGATGAACAGGTCACCAAGAAGCTTTTAGCCTCAGTTCCAGAAGGTTCTGTCATTCAGCTGGCCACTGGATACTTCAACCTTACTGATGAGTATGCTATGACTTTATTAAATGACTGCAAGGCAAATATTAGCTTACTGATGGCACACCCAAATGTGAGTATAACCTTTTTTTAAAGAATAGTTGACTCATTGATTAAGTTTATGAAAAGTTTAAGTACAACTGTGTTATGGGTCAACTTGGCAGATGCATTAAATGCCTCAAGTAATTTGAGCCATAAAACAGTTTTTTAGTTGAATAGTGAATTAAAAAGCTGTATTCCCTTTTTTTTCAATTGTAAATTAGTGATTGGTGAGTTTTTAGAAACTTCACTATTTTTTATATTTTTCAGGCAAATGGATTTTTGGGTGCCTCAGGCCCCGCTGGTGGGATTCCACATGCCTACTCATTAATTGCAAGAAAGTGAGTGAATAAACACACATTTTTTATCATGGTAATGTCCCTATTCAGTGGCGTAGCTAATGGGGCGCTGTATCAATTTTTTTTGGGTGCCCTGTTTACCCAACGGAAGCTACAGAGGGTATTGTTTTTACAAAATAAAGAATATAGCATACTGACTTAGAAGGTGAGGGGCTCGTGGCTAAGTAATAACAGCCGCACGAGTCGATTGAAGGTTAAGCTACGCTTGCCGCGGTAGGTCCGTGGATGGGTGACCGTCTTAACATACCGAGACCCCTCCGTGCCACGGAAAGCACGTCAAGCCGTTGGTCCCGGCTGTCAATCGTGGATCTTTGACAGTCTTTACGGGTCGTCAGAAGCCCGAAAGTCTGACACCCAGTATTACCAAGGGACATCGTATTACCCAGTAATTGGGTTGTGGCGGTCAGATAGCCAGTCGCTCCGGAGGTAAAATACTGACATTCAGCTGCATCCGGTTAGATTAGAAGCCGAGACCCAATAACACTTTGACCAACCCGGGAATCGAACCTAGGACCTCATGCTCAGCAGTAGCGCTTGCGACCACTAGACCAATGAGGCAGACACAGTTTTCTTCCATACTTCTCTATTAGTCGTCATCTCGGTATTCCCATTTTAAAACATATTTTTGAACCAATTTACAGAAATAAATATCATTTATCAACAAGAACTTTAGGTTCTGGATATTATTTTAGAAATTTTTGCTTAGACACGTCACGTCGGGGGCCCCTGTAGCTCAGGGGCCCCGTATCCATAGACTATACGCTACCCGTATCGTTGATACGGCTGATACAGCGGTAGCTACGCCCCTGTTCCTATTCTTGTTTATTTTGGTGCCACTTCTCCTCAGAATAATACTAGAAGGTGGGGCAGGCTTCAAGGCACTATTAAACCTCGAATTTGTAGTCCAATTTGGATAAATGTCTTTAAATCTTCTTAACCAGAGAATGTTCATTATTACAGGTTCTGGCAAAGAGTTCTTGACTACGGACAAATGAACAGAGTGCAAATGTTGGAGTATGAGCGCCAGGGGTGGACATTCCATGCTAAGGGACTATGGTAAAGATTATTTTCAATTTATTATTATGCAAAGCTCAATCTACTGCAGGATCGTCACATAGTGGCAGACCTAAGAATGGTGGTGTGACGATTTGGACTCATTACTGACGAGAGAAGGCACAGCACAAAGAAAACTGGAAAAGTATGGAGGCTACCATTGCCCAGTGGGGCAAAATAGGAGAAAGTAAAGAAAAAAGCTAATAAGTTAGTATAGATGATTGTAATGTGTAAACAATTTGATTCTCAGGTACTACCCACCTGGTTGCGGAGTGCCTTGGGCCACAATAGTAGGTTCGGCGAACTTAGGCGAACGATCCGTTAGACGAGATCTTGAAGCGCAGGCTGCTATTTTCACTGTTTCGCCTGAATTGCAGGTAAGTAACATTTATTATTTCTTACAGTTTGACTATTCTCGCACTGAGGAGCTCCGATTGTGCACGCGATAATGTCACTGGGAGCAAGAGATTGTGAATCTCTTGCTCCCAGTGACATTATCGCGTTTTATTTTGTAAACTGACTTTTTTATAAAAGTTGCTTGAATTTATCCAAGTGGGTTGTTGAAATAACTTGGAAAAAAAATGAAACTGACGAATTATAATAGTTAGACACATTTTTTCGGTCGATGCGTTTTTAATATTCACTAAACGTTTTCAGCGAAAACTTATAACGTTCAATTTTATTGCTTCTTTTTTATAGCGCCAGTTACATGAAGAGTCGCAGCAGTTGCACAAGTTTGCAACGGAATGTAGTGGTGAACTACAGAACAGGGAGACGCCTCTATGGGTACGAGCAACGGTCGGTCTGTTTAGAACATACTTTTAAATAATGTTAGGGGTAGGTCAGGCCCGCGAATAGACGGACGACGGACTTGTTTCCGCAAATATCTGGCATTATATGGAGGATAATAATATGCGTATGAATACAAATACATTATGCATAATATATTATTGTATAAGGACACGAAGTTTACTCCCAGTGCAGGGTACTTATTCGGGTTTATAAAGCCATTTCATGTCAACTATAAGATTGTTATTTTTTAGTAAGTACCTAGTCTATTACTTGGAAAAAATACTCTTTCAGTTTTTTCTTTTTATTATTGCTTCTTGACGTTTTATGATAATAATACGGCTTGTTGAGGAACCTTTCAATTCGTGAGTTGTGACTAAGGACCCCTTAGTTACTTCATAATTTTCCGGGATATTTTAAATTGGCAGTTCTCCGAAATTATATTAAATAGGGAATAATGCTAGTTACTTAGTGTAGACCCAAGATGAATTAATTTTTTCTTAAATATTGTTATTACCAATAATTTTTTCTTCCATTTGTTTATGGAAATAAGCAGCTGTTAATGTTTTAACCATTTCAATCAGTATTATTTATAGGCTTATACCTACTTGGACTTGCAAGTAAATGCGCCATTGATACGTTTATATTGAAGAACTAGGTACCAAAGCATGGTTAGTTTGTAATGTACAACTTAATAATGTTGACAATTTTTATTTATATGTTTATAACATGTTACAATTTGCTGAAAGGTATAATGAAGTTTTTTTTAATCATATCTTGTTTTATTGTTATTTAAAAGCAAGGCTATGTCTGGAAAATAAAACGAAACAAGGTTTTAATAATTCTCAATTATATTCACTCTTATTTTCATTTATATAATCACATAATCATAATTATTCCGATTCACACTTAAAATAATTTTAAAATAAATTAAACGAGAAAATATTCTGCAATAATTAATACAAAACTCAGTCGTTTCCTGACATTTGATTAGAATTAAAGTATACGATCAAATTTACAATAATAGGAATCAGGCACATTATTAATAATAAAACTATTTACCTACTAGTGAGTAGCAAGACAAGTTGACTTGTTCATCGTTGGATCATACTTGGGGAGCGGACGAATGCGAGTGACGAATGGAAATGGACGAAATCACAATAAACAATATCATTTGTTATAATAATATATCTGCAAATAATTGATCCAATAAAATAAAAAAACTCACTTTTGAGCATATAATCATTTCTGATTAAAAAATAATCATTGCAATTGAGCAATTTACACAAATACTTAAACAACAATAATTATTCACATTAGAATCAGTTACTGAGGCATACTTATAGTATTTGTTTAACAGTGAGCAATTTAATTAAAAATCTATATGTAATCATATTCAATCAAATTTGAAACGAGGAAAGAGTAAGGAAACTTCCACTACTCGAGCATGGATGCCGTTTATCCTAATCTTTGGTGTGCTGGCATAACTACGCTGAGCTCTTTACTAAATGTAGCGCTGTTATAAAAAAGCGATTATTGTTATTTTGGGAATAAATTACGTGACACTTCATTTAGTAAAGTCGGTCAGTCCACACGGGAACATTAAACTGTTGTGTCGCGGTAACGCCTTCAATCTATACACTACGGACGCTGATAGTAGGTACAAAAATAGTTCACCTATTCAATATAATTAAGACTACTTAACAATTAAGTATCGCGAGGAGGTCATTGTAAAAAAACGAAACTACGAAAATGGACAAAATAATCTCAATGAACATAAGAAATGACTCGATAGGCACAATACGAAACGTATATACTGACACTCAGGTATCGGGACCTCCTCGTATTATAATACTACTTATAGCAAATCACACTAAGGTAAATTGACTAGGCGTGTTGTGAGTGGTGCGCACTGTCCGCGAACGTAGGCTTTGACGTCGAAAATAATAAACGGACGTATAGCATGACGGTCGTGTGTCGAAAGCCTAAGGTCTGTGGGTGGTGCGAGGCCGCGTGTGACGTCAGAAGCCGGCGTCGGGCGGCGGGTCGGGCGGCATGTAGTGCAGCTCGTCCACGGGCGCGCTGAACACGTTGTACAGCACCGCGAACAGCGTGCAGGCGGCGTACGCGCCCAGCGCCGCCCACCACAGCAGGCGCTCCCACAGGCGCTGCTGCGCGTGCTTCAGCACCAGCAGGCCGATGGTGAGCCCGGCCAGCGCGCCCGCCACGTGCGCGGCGTACGACACCGGTGGCGCCTCCTAGACACATCCAAAGATAAGTTCGTATTTGAGAAATGAAAAACTTACAAACGCATCGACAGTTTCGACTTCAATATCTTTAGCTATTTTTAGTTAAGGCTAGGTAGTCGTAGATGGTATAGTTGGTGCATTTTAGCATGGTGATAGCAGTAATTTATGATAATGATGATGATTAAATGCATTTACATATTTTATATCGATAAATCTAAAGAAAAAAAAAAGATAATGTCTGAGGCCGTTTTAGTACATTATTGCGTGCGAGAAGTATAAATAAATAAAATATTTTCGGATACAACGAGTTAATAATAGGACAGTCACCACTATTGAAATGCTAACACGCACCAATTGTAGTAGGAAAACCCCTAGTACCAATAAGTAACATAAACTGACGATATTTACCTTTGTATACCTCGCGTGTACAGCGAAGCCCACATCACAGGACGCGACTGCAAGCGCGGCGACCAATCGCACGGCTCCATAGCGCATGGTATGGAAGTTCAGCAGAGCGTTGGCGAGGTGAGCGGCTAAGAGCGCGTAGACACCGCCCGAGGCGCCGGCCAGGCAGACATCCGGGTCTAAAACAGACGCTGCTAAGGACCCGCCCAACACGCCGGCCAGATACACCGCCGCGCATCGGACCGCACCGTGCACCATCTCTAGCGGTAGACCCACCTGGAATTAGTAAAAATAACAATTTAGAATTTATTGCTGTGTTATATATGTTTACGAGTTTTGGCTACCGTCGCGTCGCGACAATCATTAATGATAAGCTCAAGGTGGGCGTATTTTTGTACAGACAATATTATAAGATTTCTATTATCTTCATGCAAACGTCTAGCAATAAATAAGTCAATTGTACATGACCAGAGATTCCTCTTATAACTCCATACAACAGATAAACCAGGCCTTGTGGACTCCGAACTATGATTTCCAAGAAGGAAGCATTCAGTTCTGACTGTCAATGTGAAGTAGGTACTCTTACTTACCGCGAGTTGGACTAGTAGATTGAAAGCAAGGTGCAGCCATCCGGCGTGCACGACGCTGTAGGTGAGGAACCGCCACAGTTCGCGTCGCCGGTCGGAACGGTACACGAGTGGCGAATCTACCGGCACTGGCCCGGCCGCCGCTGCCACGCCGCCCGAACCCCACGCGTACCACGCGAACACGCCCAGCTGAGAACAGACAACAAGATGGTAAAGAACGTTTAAGAGTTTTCATGGAAAATATCGTGAGGAAATCAGCAGGTCCTAGAACCAAAACTAACTTAACAGTGCTGGGAGTTTGTTGCGCCACTGTCCCGTGTAATTTCCACGCTCAAAAAGTGCTGATTTTCAGCCTAATTTGAATAAATGACTTTTGATTTTGACAACTCGAAAATATTGTGACATCCACCAACCGGGTCTTGGCCTCGTAGGCCAAGACCCGGTTGGTGAATACTTTAGGCTTACCCATACTTACCATACCCATACTTTAGGCTTCTAGTTAAAGAAAGCTACACGTATCTCGGGTAAGATATTCAGGACGCGAAAGCCAGAGGGCCGAAAACGGCCAGCAGCCTACGATATGCTAGATGAGGATCATCGACTATCGCGTTGTTCTTCTGCTACGTTTAATTTGTTACACCAAAAGATTTGACGTCTCTGCTAGAGAATATATAGAGTTCTATTTAATTTATGAGGCCGGTATAGTCTCCGAGTGCTTCGTGTACTGTCATTTGAAGATGTACTTAGGTATTTAATACCCAACATGAGGAATGATTTATTACCGCGCACAGACAGTTGTTTTCGAAATATACTGAATGGCTCACTAAATAATGTACAACTAATTTTGATGAATAATGTTTAGTACTTGGAGTTGGACCAAAAAACACTGGACCAAGTCATTGCAACTGTGAAATATGGGAGCTGTAAAGTTCAAAATACCATCAGGAATACCGCAAAATCGATTCCAGCTAGACGACGACTACTTATAGTAAATTGATTTAATTTTCTGTAGGTGTTGGGTAATAATATAGTATTAATTTCATTATTTACCGACAAACCAAAATAAGGATAAATAAATAATTAAGTGTAATTTTAATTTACGTAAATAGTGACGTTTTATACAGTTATTCATATAGGGGAAAACCGTTAGCGCGAAAGCTGCGTGCGAGCGTGCGCCTGCGCCTTGCGGGCTGCGGTGAATCAACGTGTGACGAGCGGTGAGCACCGCCGACCGATTGTTATGATTCACGTAAACCGCTTGTTTGCACGGATGTGAAATCCGCTATTATAATTTTTAATTAACCGAAGTAACTGGAGCGGGGATTGAAGCGGCACTAGGCACGTAGAAAGTGATGACTTGTACGAGTTGTACGCCTCCGGTACCGCGGTTATACGAGAGATTTATGTCCATAGCCAGTTGCATAAAATCGATATTTTTCACTATCGTAATACCCGTTGCGGACACAATGATGAACTTATTCGGCAAGCAGCTCTACATAATATGATTTGAGCAGAACATGAGTATTTACCTCTAATAGCGTGACACAGATGATGAAGAAGGGCGGCGGACAGCAAGTATACCTCTCCTGGTAGTACTTGCGATCCCGCTCCTCCGGGAGCATCTCCATCGCTACTAAGTGCACCATCCTGGAAGAAATACACTACTTAATAAAGAAAATACATACATTTTATGACTTAGATATGATAGAGAAGGTTCTCTACTCGATGTAAATGTTTCAACTCTGCTTTCAAGGAAGTGATTGATGTAGGTTTTGAGCAAGAACATTGATGTACCTTGTTTCAGATATTATGTTTCTATGCCGATTATATCCATGTTCAATAGAGGATTAAAAGTACAATCTGCATATCGTACAGCATTTCTTTTCAGAGGTTTCCAAAGCATTTCAAGACAAAGACGATAGTAATTCATATTGTAATTTTTAAGACACTGAACAGTTTACCTGTGTTTTTTAATGATGAAATAAACTTTACATTCCTATTTCAAAACCGTATTGAAAGCAATCAATCAATTCGCTTTCACTATATTCTCGATCTATTTAAAAGCAATTTATTAACGGTTTTATTGTATGAAAGCACACCACATGTCAACGTGACACGACAAGTGAACATAAAAATATTTTTAGCGACGGCAATCGATATCGACTATAATTTCAATGGAAATACAGAAAATATTACACTATATAATTTAGTTTAACTGAAATTTTGATTTAGATAACATAAGTTACATTTTACTGGAAATTTACAAGTTGCATCGATAAACGATTTATGTTTTCTGGAAGATGACAGACGAGTCACGGCATACTCGATTTATTTGAAAATTGTTTTGAAACGGTTACACTCGGTTAATAGAGGGTAGTAAATATGTCTCTATGCTTTATGCAATGAATAGTGTCTAGTGTTTGTTGTGTTTGGAACATTATCCGGGAGTATTTTCCTGTTCTATCATCGTGAGGTAATTGGTATTACATAAATACAGCGGAGCGCTAATGGCTGGTATGTTTACCTGGCGAATAACGTGGGATCCTCGAGGAGTAGATGGAAGTCGTTCTCGGAGCTGACCTCACGGTCGCGTTGGTGTACTGCGCATCTATAGCTGCGTGTGCGCTTGCCGCTCATCTGGAACAAACATACGCTTCATTAAAATATTTGTGAGAGTAAGTGGTGTTTTTAACAGACTTCAAAATAGGAGGAGGTTCTCGATTTGGATGTTTAGATATTTTTTTTATGTAAGTGTTCTTCCGGCATATATGTCTAAATGGGATTACTAAAATTCTTTTTTTAATGGATAAGGTATGCCTCAGTGGTCGCATATAAATTTTAAGAACTTCCTGTCACTGATATTTACATAGCGAGTAGCGTTATTTGAATTTGTGTGGGGTAGGTACAACTAAAAAGTGAAAAACTTTTTTGCAAAAAATACAACCGACCAAAAACGACACTACAAAGTGAAAAATAACTTTAATTTCGGAAGTCGGTGTCGTTGGGTTCGCATTTTCGTTGTTTGCCACCGACTTCCGAAATTAAAGTTATTTTTCACTTTGTAGTGTCGATTTTGGAAGTCGGTTGTTTTTTTTTTGCAAAAAAGTTTTTATTTTCCACTTTTCAGTTGTAATAGTAATTTTGGTTTAAAAACCAAACTACTGAACCGTTTTTGATGAAATTTTGATTCTATGGGACCATTTGGGAAGTATACCCTTTCCAACAAAAAAAGGATTTTTCAAATCGGTTGGCAAGCGACAGAGATATGCGCGAACAAACATAAAAAAAAAATACTAACATCCGAATTGAGAACCTCCTCCTTTTTTAGAAGTCCGTTAAAAATAAAAACTTTTACACAAACAAAACAACAGACTTCCAATAAAAAGTCGGTGTCGTTGGTTCCGCATCTACGTTTTTTGACACCGACTTCCAAAATTAAAGTTATTTTTCATTTTATTTTTCATCCACTAACCAACCAACAACTCCGCCCCTAAGATGACCCACTGACCGGGACTTCCAAATGTAAAATAAGTTTTTTTAATTAAGGTTCGGTTGTTTTTTTTTTTTTTTTTAAGTTTTTCAATATCTGCTGTAAAAGATTGAATCAATCTGCTGTTAAAGACTTGATCAAATGACATACATATTTCTCATAGCTTGATTGTGCGCAACTTGTGTTGCGCGTATGAAGATACAGATAGAACAGTGGTGGCCCAGTGGTAACGGCCGCGACTTACGAGTTTTAGGTAGTAGGTTCGAACCCAGACAGGCGCTTTACTTTGTGTAAATTATTTCGTCACCACTACTTTCAAAACGGTGAAGGAAAACATCGTGAGGAAACCGGCATGTCCTAGAACCAAACATTCGAAGACATGTGACATCTGCCAACCCGTACTGGGCCCGCGGTGTGGATTACGGCCCATTCCCTCTCACCGAGAGGAGGCCTGTGTCCCAGCAGTGGGAACATTATAGGCTGATTATGAAGATACGCCTGGTAAATCTTGCTCGACATTCCGTCATGTATCTACCTATTGTTTTAGTTTAATTTAACCCTCGTTTAAATTTTAATCCATTCCCGGAAAGACAATAAAACATAACGTATGTTTCCCTTGTAGGTACAGTCACAGTCAGTTAATTCCCTGACGTGGTAATTTTGTTAAGGCCAAATGTACACTGCTCCAGATTTACTGTGTATGAAAGTGGATCAATATGCAAAATATGTGGACGTCTTTTTTAGTTATGCCTCGCTAAAAATAAGTTGGTGGGACTAAATTATGTTGCACCAGCTAAGACATGCTATGCAGATTTATTAATGCTTCCAATTAATTAAAATGTTGTACCAATAATGTGGCGGAGTGTTTCTTAGTGAAGTGACGCTGTAAGAGATATGTTTACTGTTCTTTATTTCAGTCGTGTCATATTCGTTTCATTGCATTAGTACGCAATCCAGTATTAGGGATTGATATCCGCCTGATAAAAGTCCAAATAACTAAAATACTAAATTCCCTACCTACACTAATAGTAGCAATGCAATCACATAAGAAAGAACTGCACCCTAATTGCGTACTAATCACAATCTGAATCATTTTGAAGGATATTGTTAATCCATTGCTTCATATGTTCGAAACTTGTTTGCTCAACAACGTAAATAACGCAATGAATGTTGTTGAACTGTCAAAATGAAAGTCATTGCTACTGATAGTGTGTTACAGAAATGCCCTGCTGCGCTGGACTGCTATAGGCAAGTCGATCGATTCGTAAGTTCTAGGAAATCACTTCTGTTTATCTCTATTATCTCCGAGGTATGCACATTGCTGATAATAACATTATAAATTCACAGTTATTCTGAGATCATTAAAACTCCGACAAAACTTTAAGACCAAGGAAATGTCAAATGGAGGAAATTATAAATGTGACGTTCAATAAAATAAACGGTGAGAACTTCCACTTTAGAGTGGCGAGGGTGTATTTATGTGTCGCGGCTCTGGCGGCTGGCATGCGGCCAGCGCTTATCGACCCCGCTGCCAACCCCCCCAAACACCCGCCCTTGACACACGTGCTTTTACATTTCAATGTTTGAAGTAACTTAAATAAGTGTAAGTTCTAAGTGAAAGATTTCTCCTATTTCTGCCTTAGCAGTAGTTAGCGACTGCTAAGAGAGAAATTGGAGAAATCTTTATAGAACAAAGCAGGTTCTTTCTTCTTTTTCGTTTTGACGGTACATCTATGTTTCTTATAGGTAGTGTTTGGGCCCAGTAGGTAGCCACATTTACTGCGTGGTCACAAAGGCAGCTTATAAAGTTTCAAGATTTTTCTGGTCGCTGCTTTCGGCACTAAGGGCATGGACGGATGTTATAGTTGTGATTTTTAGTTGATGACCTAGGTATATGACTGTGTTCTTTCACGTTATTTCCTAATTAATTAGATGGCATGGATCAGCTACCTACTTTGTTTTTAATTGCTTGCAATGTGCAGGTATTGCACTTACATGTTACCTACAACTTAATTAGGTATAAGTATAACAATGGCGCAGTGGTTACCTTCGTAGCAGTCCCCAACACCACCACCACCAGTAGCGGAGTTCAAACTATTTGGTAGCATAGGTACACACAGGTCTACCTACGGGTGTACATACGGCTTATAGTGTTACATTATGCCGATTGAATACTAGTGAAAGCTACCGGAATTCGGTCTACCTATCCTCTCGTTGCATACCTTCCATCTTCCCACGTTAAGCTTCCTATATACGTGCTTTGAATGTAAAGCGATGTGAATAAATCAAGTTTGGTGTTTTAATAGAAGATGGCTGAAGATGTAATGCGGAACGTGAGGTGCAGCCGCGGCACTAGACGCTCCGCGCTGCCGCCATGCCGCCATGCCGCACGGGTGGGCGGTGGTCCGGTGAACGACTGGTCGCGATACCAGACAACCGCATTGTCTCCGCAGTCGTTCAACTCAGTTTCCCACGAGACTGCGAAATGTCCAATGCCAAAACCCAAATACAAATAGCCTAGACGCGTCGCAGACACAGCTAAATCTGTCTCGGCAACAGCGACCGCGTTAATTTAGAAGACTGCGTGTTAAGATTGTCCGCAGTCATTGTCAGGATAGCGTTACGGTTGTAAACTCGTCATGCCGATTTAATAGTATCCATCAAATGTGTTATTTTGAGTAGGTAAGCAGCTTAGCTTCTGCGAAGAACGCGAAGCGTAAGAAATCTACCTACCTACTTAGATAATTAAATACGGTCAGGCCAGCAAAGATCGACTTTCGTTCAGTTGGCAAAACTCAACAGCTATTGGGTTTGGTAATTTAAAAATTGTTTTTTTTTAAGATGACAAAAATAAATTAATGATTCAATATTAATTGATTTTTTTTTATAAAATCATTATAACATACCTAGGGCTACGTAATGTCAGTCATTAGTTTGATAAATAATAATTAATGTTAGATCAACTAATCTTGATCCTGCATTGTAGGTTTACTCACGTGTAAATAACTAAAACATATTCTTTTTACAACATGTAATGATAACTATAGTTTACTGTACTTTTTTAAACTATAACATAGTACTATTGTAGTTTAGCGGTGCAACCTGGGCGCCAGTGGGCGCACTGGCGATGGCGGAGCGGCGCGGCGGCGTGGGCGCCGCGTGACTCACGCCGACATCCGACACGTCCGATCCGTATCCGGAACCACTAACTAGGCACCTATTGCCGTTGCCAGTCAAACGAGCGCACGAGCCTACGCGACACAACAGTCATTTCAATAACCCACATTACCATGTACATGACTAATTATATTATTATTGTCATGGAAACAAAAATTATTTTGTATGTTCTCACATATGAGTTTGGAGAAATGTTACTCTTTTGTTCATTAGATATTATTTCGGTATTGTTGTATCTTTTCATGTTCGTTTTGGAAAAAAACCTTAAAATGTTATGATTGCTAAGTTCAACAAGCCTGAACTTAGCTTATTCATAAGGAGCAAACGGCTAGAGTTGCAGATTTATTAGACGGTGACTTATGGACACCTACGCTGCATAGAATTATTACGGCTTTATGAATGGAAGTATAATTGATTTTCTTGTATAGTTCATTCACACGTATTATTCATATGCTTTATAAATATTTATAATTTGTGTCACGACTAAAAAAATCACAAACGATTCTATCCTTCCAATGTTGGCAATAAGAAAGATAGAATCGGATTGGATACGTTTCAACAACTTACTAAGTAAGGTTTGCGTAAGATGGTATTTAAGTATCTTACCTGTACTGTACCAAAAGAAGTACCAAATTACATTCGCATGTACATCACATTCAAATTGAAAATAAGTGAACCATTAATACAAATTGCCTTTCAATTGTAATGTAGGCACTGAATAGACGGTGAAATTTAAATATAAAATTCTTAATATAAGTATACTCATACCTACGAATCAATATAAAATTCTCGAGAAGATAAAGATCTTGGCATACCGATATTTCCCGCGTTGTACTTTCGTTGCAAATAATGCCTTCTTTAATTGAGTCCGCGGTATTAGATGGGAGGATTTTTATCTAAATCTAGCATATTCATGTAAGATTTGGTATGGTAGAGCGATGTGCCGGGCACGTGAACTCTGGGAGCGTTCCCACGCACCCACCTCCGCACCATTATGTTCTAATCTCTTGTAGTCTCTTTCCATTATTACGAAGCCGTGAAAGTACGCTATTCGTTTTGCAAGTGGGAAGGGTAATAAATTCACATTGCGGAATTCGACTCCAAAGAAAGACTGTAAAAAAAGATTAATTAAAAGAAGAAAAGCTATAAGTATCTTGTTCTGATTATTTACCTGACCCACACGTGTACTTAAATATTATTGGTATGAGATATACGGGGTAAAATAAATTGGTTCTAGCGGTGACTGGCACCATGCCCGGCCCGGTGCGCGTACCCGCGATTTCCTGTCGGAACTTCCGGCGGTGGCCACAGTACTTTAAACTTTTGGTGTGGTTTGAATAAACTGATCGATTTATAAAATCTCATTAACTCTTATAAACTTTAATATGTAAGTAACTACTTATAATATAACTGTTTAAGAAGTACTGTAGGATAATAACAATACTTATGTGTTTTAATGTTTTGTATCGGTTTGCGCCCTTGAACACACGGTGCGACGCACTCACTTATCCTGGTCGCAACATGTTCATACACGTCACTGCTAACCTACTCTTTGATACTTATTGACTATTATTAAATGACATACAATTTTTTTTTTTGAACTTCTTGTTATTAGAATATGTAGTCACAACAATATGTCACCTGAACCTGAAATGCTCCAAATCCCAACAAAAAACAAGGGATTAGGTTGCAAAGATACACACCGTAGAGAAAATTACGTAATCATTATAATCTATCACATAATGCAAATCTGGTAATTCTACTATGTAAATTAAAATGATGAAATCAATCTGACAGTGATTCAGAAGAGTCTATGATGTACAAATTTATAACAACGTGTTTCAACGATTAAGAAGTTCATGCATTAAAGTTATCAGGATGAAATTATGTTACTTAGTAGAAGTATTCTAACCTACTTAACGATTATTTCGCCAAATCCTACTAATAAAATAAAACTATCTATTATATTTATGTTAGGTTAATTTATTAATCCACAGTTACACTTGGTTTCGCTATTTGATTTCTTCAGTATCCTATTGATTTCTTGCTTCTAATTTTATTGCATAGAACCCTGCTGTCTGGCAGTCTCGTGTAATATAGAATTTTATTTATGTAGATCGGGTGGTTGGCGACTTAAGGAGTCGCCAACCACCCGATCTACATAAATACACATGATAGTGATCAAAGCAAAAACATTTACTATAGTGAAACAATATTAAGTTGAAAGTTACCTTTAGGAAGTCTATTCATAATTATCTTTTGTTTGTGAATTATTTTGATCACTGTTCATTGTTATAACTACCTACATACTTACAATATTTTAAATGATTTGATAACTTAGAAGGTGCAAATTAAAAACGAACTGAAATAAACTTCTTTTAGAATTACGTTATTTATTATGAATGTTAAATTGCAGTTTTTTTTATGCCAATGAATTCAATAAAGTTGAGAACATAAAATAAGTTTAAACGGAAATTTTTCGCCTCATATTAACTGTAAAGATTAATATGATTTTAAAATTAATACTTTATAACTTTTGAGTAACAATTTTCTAACATTCACGGATATCAATTCAATTTCTTTTGTAGCTTTTCTATTTATCCGGAAATCGTGCGACACTGATCATTTCGAATGAATTGTAACGGAGAAATGTAATTTCTGATCACGATTCTGAAATAGGCTAATTTTGCTTATAAAATTAAATGGTAACTAGTACCTAAATAGGTTTCATACGGCTATTTCAAACCTAAGTACTTGAAGTTCAACTTATACATTTTATGACCTTGGGGAAGTTTTCCACACCATTTTTAAGATCCAAAATGCATTATAATTTTATAAACAAGTAATATAGGTAGCCCTAATTAAAAACTTTGTTATTAATCGAAACTGTTTTATAGCTCACGTCGCGCCCACTGTGCGTAGGTAGACTACTACCTACGGTGTCTACTGCCAAATATATTTGTATAATATCAAATAATGGCGGTTTATCTACATAATAACATTATATTTAATTTATAGAACCCAGTATCAATATTATATGTGAAAATGCTTAAAATTTTCTTTTGCTACTAGATTAGGTACTCGTAAATTAAACATATTTATATCAAGCTGCAGGTAGATTACAGCTGTTTTGTAATGTGTCATGTTACTACAAAGCTTACACATGACAAAGCCTAATTCAAGTTCAAACGAAGAAGCTATTTTAAATAATTGATATTTTCTATGCATATAATTACCCATATTTAGTTACTAAAAATAAACTTAAGTTATTCTATTTTCATGTTATTAAAAAGAAAAATTATAGTTAGAATGATCAAGACTTGTTAGTTGATGTATGTTGTCACTAAGGCATCTAGCAAACATTGTTCCTACTAAAATTAACAAAATAACGAAATGAGAGTGGATATATTGTGTACTCGCAAGCTATATTTATATAGCTAGATATTGAGAGATGAAAATTTTCAAACAACATCGTGTAATTAGTTGAATTTAAATTAAATTCTAATCTGTTTTACGTTAACGATTAATGTAAACATAACCTATAAATGCAATTTTTGCCGGTTAAAATAATAATCCACTTTGTAAAAAGTATTTAATATCTAAATTGAAATGTTAAGTAATGTGAAAGTACATTTATATTCGATAATAATAACAATTCTATAGGACTTACCCATCATTTTCCTGAAGTGTGTATTCCCACTTCAAAACTATTATTTACTTCTTAGAATAAATAAAAAATGCGTTCACCACACTAAAAGTCACAAAGTTTGTATGCGTGAGGTAGTTAATTGTTTATTTTGTTAAGTTTTCGTATACGTTTATGAAGACGCGTGCGGAATCAGCTGTGTTGAGAGCGCAGAGCGACACGAACTACTCTCAACAGCGCTCCCTACAGACTGACGTTTCGTTCCGTGGTTGCGTTTCGTTTTCGTCCGGTTGTCGAATGCACGGGTGTTTTTTTTTTGCGGTTTGGGCTGAGTGGTGGCTAGGTATGTACTGCATTGTTGTATTTATAAAGGGGTGGTTCCATTTCCGAGCGGAATAGAGATTTTTTTTTACTGTCTTTGTATTTTATTTTTGCATCGTTTCTTCCGGTTTAGCTTTTATTATCTCAAATAATTTTATTCTAAGTAAAGTCTAAGTAAAATCCTAGGTGATTGGTAGGTTTCCTATCTTTCTGTTCATCTATACTTATAATAAATCTGTAGAAGTGAAAATTCTGTACATTGAAAATATCAAAAAAATAAATGGCAGGGGTTGTTACTAGACCGACACCGAACCCAAAAATGTGATTAAAAAAATTTTTGTCTGTCTGTCTGTCGGTCTGTCTGTCTGTCTGTCTGTCTGTTTGTTCAGGCATCACGCAAAAACTACCGTTTCGATTACGTTGAAACTTGGTATAATTATTCTTTAATATCCTGGGCACCACACTGGGTACTTTTTATCCCGGAAAAGTATATACAATAAAAAACAAACTTAATTTTGCAGTTCGATCCCTATACCCGATTACTGCACCAACCGCAAATAATAAGTTTGTCGTAGGTTAAGTCACCCGCAATGGAGTTCATTTTTATTCCTTTTAGTTTTTAGAGTTATTTAGGTTTATTTTTATATAAGTCGTAGGTATAGATTTTAATTTTAAAGTATAGGTAGTATATTTGATAGTGTACGTAGTGACCGTAGGTTATTTTATAATACTGTTAGGTAGGATTAGTCATTCTTATAGATATTAGTTTTTAGGGATTTTGCTTATTTATTGAGTTTGGATTAGTTATCATCAGAAATAGGTTTATTTAGGTAGGTACCTAGGTATTTAATTTTCTGTTAAGTAATGAGTTTTTTTTTTTAATTGGGTAGGTACTTAGGTAAAGATATCATATAGGTACCCTCTTAATCACCACTAATGAGACACAATTGGTTTTCTATTGTAATTAGCCACAAAGGGCCCACGTGATAGATGGCATTCTGGGGAAGCACATACATAGGTACATTTTATCCTGTTAGCACGTTCCCGTGGGATAATTTCCGACATCCACGCGGGCGAAGCCGCGGGCAGAAGCTAGTAATTAATAAATTAACATGAATATGAATATTTGGTAGGATGAGTAGGACCTAGAGGCTAGATGTCCACACTAATATACCTACCTACTAATAAACTGTAGGTAGGTACTGTAACCAAACCGCTGTAACTCCACCTCTAAATAATAACACCTGACTAAACATAGGTTAGGCGTCAATTATAAACCGCCGTATTCGCCCAGTTGTTTAGGCCTATTTGTTTCATAAAATTATTATATCTTCAGACTTCAGTGCTGGCCCAGTGGTAACGGCCGCAACTTCCAAGTTGTAGGTCGTAAGTAGGTTCGAACCCAGACAGGCGCTTTACTTTGTGTAAATTATTTCATTGCCACTGCTGTCAAAACGGTGAAGGAAAACATCGTGAGGAAACCGGCATGTCCTAGAACCAAACATTCGAAGTCATGTGACATCTACCAACCCGCACTGGGCCCGCGTGGTGGATTACGGCCCGGTTCCTCTTATCGAGAGGAGGCCTGTGCCCCAGCAGTGAAAACACAGTCAACCTATCATAGGCTGATTACGTGTTATGTAGACATTAAGGGGTTTTTATTTATAAACAATGATTAAAATTAAGTGACACAGTTAAACAGTCGTTAATCACTACTTAACTGTAAGCAACGTTTATGACCAAAGGGGTAAGTAAGAAGATTGGTACTTAATTGGAAGCAGCCAAGACGGACGTTACTGGAAGTGGTTACCTACTAGTCCACTAAATTCAGAAACGATTTAAGTAGGTAGATAGATACATAATCTACTTACTTATGATATAATAAAACCCTTTAGGACCTTTAAGTTTAGGGTGTGATACGTGACGTGATCACGTGATACACATGCCTAAAGAAAAGGCTTTTAAGGTCCGTGGCGTACCTACCTGTCCGCCATTTTGTTTTTTTTTTTCAAATGGCAGCCATGCAAGAAAGCTATATAAATCGATAGCTGACATTAATCTAAACAAAAAATATAATAATAAAACATCTCTGCAACAAGATGTACGCAAGTTAAAAAAATATGGATATCACGTGATCAACTTGAACGTATAATATATCTATACGTATAATATGTCTGAAATTTTCTGTTTGCATTGATGTCAGTTATCGATTTATATAGGTTAGGTTTATATGTATAGGTTGCATGCCAGGCTTCATATAAAACTCCTCAATCCTCTTTGAGAATTCTTAACCTAAACTAAAAAATATCTATTATAATGTGTAGGGATACCTGAATTTCCTTTTGTTTTATGGCTATAGCTTATACTTAGCTCCCCTGCACACCTGCTGACCAATTGCCAGAAGTGATAACAATTTGCTACGACTTTTATCTACTATATTTTATTATTTTATGACTCTTTACTACTTTGTTAATCTTTTACAGATGTGCACCTTTTACATTGACTAATTGTATTGCTATGGAAAATATTTCTACTTCTGTTAATAAGTCAGTTGTAATTTTTTAAGTCTCAGTCTAAGTTTCGTTTTCAAAGTTTGGTACAATACTTATAGGTACTTACTAGTAAGTAATACAAATATATAAATAACAAAAAAATACTGCTTATTAAATAATTACTTAACTTAGTAAATCAGGCAAGCAAGCTAGGTAGGTAAATTAATTATGAATAACCTAGAGTTTGAATGAAAATTAATAGGTATAAACATTGGGACTAGGTCTACTTATTTTACAAAATGTGTTTTAAATACTGAAAATGATTGAGTGAGTTGAATGACTGAGAATGATTTTTGAATACTGATAATATAGCCTGCGGCCATGTGACTAAAATAATAAACTATCAACTTTGGAAAAAATCGCAAAACGTCACAACTAAAGTTACGGCCTAAACATATCGGCACCTTAGCCTAAAAAAAAACTAAGCAGATGGTTCTCCCGAAGTTCCGACCTAATGACATTTCACGCTCATTGGGTTCGACTGAAACTTTACGGTCTCGATACGTCAACACATGGACTGTTGTCGATACGTACAACAATGACAGGTGGACGTCAGTCGTCACAACGTCATCGGCAGAGGGATCTGCTAATTTGCCCAATATTTATTCGCAAGATGCCGCCGACACAAATCGAGGGTCATTATTATAGTCGACCATTTGGCGTTGAGCGGCACCTTTGAACATTCTTTTGCTTACTAATAAGGTAATAGATTCTATTTTATTTATTCAGAAACTGATCTGTGTTTGTATGGTGTAGGTAGGTACTTACCTATTTTTTTTTTTTGTAAACAAGGAACCAATGAGTTTGTATATCTTTCTAGATAGCCTGATTATGAATTTTGAAACTGGGCATTTTTAATCTAAATTTTAAGTACTAAAAGGGTATCGAAGCTCTAAATCGTATGTCCTAATCGCAAGCCAAGGTTAAACGAGGAACTGGTCTACTGGTCTATTAAATAAAAAGTTAGTCAGTATATTTGATAAGCACCAATTAAAAAAAAAATGGATGATATCTAATTATATTAATTGGTAAGAAATAAAGGATAGGTGTAGGTAGGTACCGAGTGTCATAAAACGTACATCAAGTTTGCATTAAGGGTCACCCTAAGTTAAAAAGTTTTCAAGTAGATTCCTCGGCATAAGTATTAGTTAACGACACTGGCATATGGTGAGCCGCCCATGACCGCGGCTGTTGTGTTATCAAAAATTTGTTAATTCCACTCAAAACAGCCAGTCATCCCGGCTGCTACCTACGATGTTTTATCCCTCGTATAGTAAAACCAGTCCCTATCCCAAGCCATGGTAAAAAAAAAACCTTTGTGTAATTGGCAGATTAAAAAATAAACATGTCAAAACTTCTAATTCCAATTTTGAATTTTCACACTTGCATGCCAGAAGAAAAATAAATCTCAACGTGTGATGTAAGTGATGCAACAGATTTTCGTTTCCTATTTGAATTAATGTTCCTTTTATGTATGTTTGTTTAGTAATGTACACGACGAAAGTTTTGTGTGTAAGTTTAATGCAAACATATTAAAAATATGAGGCAACTGTCTGTAAGACTATTTCTTAATATTGTGCAACGATGTTTTCCAATATGCAATGTTTCTAATACTGCCTTAGGAACTTAGATAATATTTACAAATTCAGGCGCAATAACATTTTCCTTGATAATGTTGTAACTAGGACGATGTTGAACATCTGTGTCTGAATTGTTTAACTTGATTCCATCTGGATGCGGTTAGCGAAAGCGCAGGTGTTTTACAAACGGCCAATATTTAAAGAGGATATCAGGGGAATAGCCACCATCGTTCATATTACCCCTTCCAATAATTTGGACAAATCGATTTAGATCGAGCGGCGCGTTTGTTCCATGATTTAGTAGTACAGACAAATTGGGCCTTCCACAGCGAGCCATGATCGATACACTGCGTATGCGCACGTAATGTGGATGTTGAAGCGGTTACCAATTACAAGGACTTGAAAGTAAACGATCCGTAATTTCGTTCATTCAATCTGGCGCAGTCAATTATTAAAGTCATCCCTGAACATAATATAGGGAGGTACTCATGCAATGCATAGCTGCAACGTTGGAGTTGTTTTAAAATAAAATCGGAGAGAATAATGCTTTTTGATAGGAAGGGTTCGACTAAAACTCACGACAATAAACAAAGTACCTCCCTAATTATCTATTCACCATCGATCTCCAAGCCATTATTATCGATGATGATTTTTCAATGGAATTTAAGGAGGCCTGGTGGTTCTCTATCAAGAGAAATATGCATTAACTACAATGTTCCTGGATATGACTGAAGTATTCAGTCAGATATTCTATTCACAATGTACACGACATGCAAAAAACATTCTAATTTTATCTTTCATTAGTCTCAACAATGCAATGATCTTTATCAAAGTCTGCCAAATTGTTTATTAGCACATAACCTGCAGTGGGTACAGTGATTCAGTTAATTGTATTTTTGGTTCTGATTCAGCAATTCTGTATCTAGGGCCCGTTACTCTGATCTTCACCGTAATTTCATTACATTTCCTAGAACCGAAATCAGAGCACTTTACGAAATCACTGTTTCGACTCATTGAATCATAATCTGCTTTTATAATATCATCAGTGTAACAATTGACTAATTCTGTTTTCCGCGGCAGTAAGGGGACTGACATAGAGATGTGTTTCGGCGGCGCTAATGCAGTGATTCACTTACGTAGGTGATTCACTGATATTACACGGTGTTACACACGTCCAGCGCGCAACGTCGTGAGTCAAAAGTGCATGTTGTCTATGATTATAGTATATGCGCGTGTGAGTGACCGACCTTGTAAACATCGCTGAAAAATGTGTGCTGTGTTCTTGAACAGCTGGGTTTCGGCTCGCGTTAGGTGACTCGCATGTGTTTCATATATCAGCTGTAGTTTTTTTTTCACTGCTATTCGTGTTGTAACTAGTTTAGATTTTGTTTATTTCAAGGAAATTGTGTTTTATTTTTACTTTAGTTAGTCATGAGAGCTCCTATGACTTAATATTATTCAAATACTAAAATTTTCTTATTACAAATGATTCGTGAGTAAAATAGTTAATAGGGGTTGAATATGTGCGTGACCTGGCCTAGTTGTGCTCAGATATTTTATAGCGGCAGTATATATTCCCATTTAGGACTTCTACAGGGCGTTAGCCTGATGGCATTAGCCTACTTTACTGACAAGGCGGACACTTGAAAAATGTGGGCGTTTCGGCTTTATGCTTTGCTTTATTAATGTAATTGATCGAATTATTTAATTCCGCGAATCTGGGGCAAATCAACATTCATGTATTTTAAGCGTCTCTGTCCTGGCGCTTTATCCCTAATCTTAGTCTTCCACTTGTGGTAGTGATTTAATTATCTCATCTCTTATATACCTATACTTTATAAAATAACTATTTGTTTCTGAAGCTATGTTGATGCATTCACCTACCTGCTTATACCTAATTTAGCCACCGGAGAGTATAGATTTTTCTTAAGTTGCTGCTATAAAGGGAAGTTTGAACAACATGCCTGGGAGAGGGCTACCATCAAAGTGCAATGTTCTCGACACGCAACCGGTCAGAACACTGCCACGATATGAATATCAGTGGGCATAACGCCATCGTTCTGTTTTCCAAAAACAAAATTTGCATTCGAAATTGGAACGCGAATGGCACGAGCGCCTCGGGCGGCGCGCTACCGAGCACACAATGCACGCGCTCACGCTGATTTTTTGCAATTTTCATAATTCCACATTACCTTCATTTGGGTAGTTAAATTAGTTCTTTATGGTAAAAATAAACTAGAACTGCATGCAACGCTACAATCAAAGGAAATGAGCATTTATCCGGAATTGTTATTGTACCACTACCTACCGTTGTTTCGGCTCTACCTTTTAAAGTTTCAGCACATATAAAATTTAATGATGAAGTAATTGATATCTAAGATATTTTTACGGAGAAGACATTAACTCTCCTATAGCGGTGATTTCAATTATAAGCAAGAACATAAATATAACTCCATTTAGAGTGCTGTCCCCTTAGGGTAGGTCGTCACTGGTGTAAAAATCATTATGGGGCAGTGTATCGAAGTTTGCGTGCGGTCGCTCCGAGCAACGCAGTGTCAACTTTAAAATAACGAACGTTTGTCGTATTTTAGAGCTGGACTTAATATCATTTTTATTTTCAGATGTTCTGTAAGTATGTTATTTTATTAAAGCTTGGGTTTCAAAATGGCGGCCGTTAAAAATTGCTTGCAAAATACAAGCAATTTTTATGAAACCCCCCTACGAAACTTTACCGTCGGTGTTCGAATTTTGGAAACATTCATAAGCTCGTGTTCGCATAAATATGGGAATCATTGGACAGTTAGAGATTGTGGCCTTGTATTGTCTTCTGGTTATTTTTACTTACTTTGAAGCTTAAGTCCCGCATAAACATGTCTATCTAAAGTGTGACATCTTACAATTTATTACACTGCATAACACGTACAGACGCCAGCAGGTCAAGCTACCCGAAACTGTAAAATTTACCCAATCAACCTTGAACCTAATGCTTGAGCGATAAAGTTGAAAATCTATTAAAGAAATTTGACAGATTGTAGTAGCTTGATGTGCTGGCGTCTGTACAAGGGAATTTTCAAGGCAGAGCTGAAAACATCAAAGTGTCTTAACAGAAAAGTCTGAAAGCATACATAAATTGTGTGAACTTCAATAGAAAGACATCCATGGAAATTTGTTGTACAGGCCTACTTATTCACCTAAGTAGACTCTGGCAGACAGTATAGTATGACACTAACTTTACCAAATGGGGTAAAGAAGTGCAAAAGCGATCAATTTTTACGCTTTGGAGTGTCGATAGTCGGCAGCCGATGGGCAAGTATGTATAACGAGGCAATTTGTATCAATGCGCAGATCAGCGGTCATAAGAGATTTCAAAGCCGCCGCCGCACCTGCTTATCCGTAAATATCGCTTAATAGCACTTCCATTCAAATACTGAACAATCAATTTAAAGCTTCAATGTGCTAATTTTAGCGCACATTTTTGATTAAATCCGTTAGTGGGATAAAAGACGTTTTGAAATAAAGAACATAATTTTCAGCGGCAAACCGCGGAATGCGCGGCGCGCGCGGCTGTTACAGTGCAGCTTAAGAAAACTATTTTTTATGAAAGTTATGCAACAGAGGGCGGGTTACACACTGGACAATGTCTATAAAATACACTGTTTAAAGACAACGTTTGTTAACCGACCAATAAAAGTTATAATAATGTGAGAAACTAAAAGAAATAAATGCAAAATCTTAAATGACTACTGTTTCAAAATGTTGGTAACATAGTAATCGTACCTATATGTAAGAACTAATAACAGTTTATCAAATACTCTAGCGACCCGCCCCTGCTTCACATGATTTTTATAAACTAGAAAAACATCGACATTTTTTTATTATACCAATGTAAGTTTAATATTATCGTATTATACACATAACCTTACTTAATAAATTCTCTCGATGATGGTGAAAACCGCATCAAAAACACACAGACACGACTTGCGAATTTAATTTAAAACATTAGGTATAGATATACATATTATGTAGATATTAGTATATGTATAGCGTGTAACAGACACGTGTGCTCATATTTAAGGATGTGGTGCAAACCATCAATCTGAACAACTTTGTCCATGGGACCAACAACAAAACTTTTTTGCAAAAAAAAACAACCGACTTCCAAAAACGACACTACAAAGTGAAAAATAACTTTAATTTCGGAAGTCGGTGTCGTTGGGTTCGCATTTTCGTTGTTTGCCACCGACTTCCGAAATTAAAGTTATTTTTCACTTTGTAGTGTCGTTTTTGGAAGTCGGTTGTTTTTTTTTGCAAAAAAGTTTTTATTTTTCACTTTTTAGTTGTAATTTTTTCCAGTAATTTTGGTTTAAAAACCAAACTACTACACCGTTTTTGATGAAATTTTTATGGGACCATTTGGGAAGTATACCCTTTCCAACAAAAGAAGAATTTTTCAAATCGGTTGGCAAGCGACGGAGTTATGCGCGAACAAACATAAAAAAAATACAAACATCCGAATTGAGAACCTCCTCCTTTTTTAGATGCCGGTTAAAAATAAAAAATAATCAGCCATCCCATACATCTGGGTCGAGTGGGTATTGAAATTTTGTATGAAATGGTGAATACGGTGGTGGTGTACGTGATCCTAAACTTCTAAGCAGCATAGATTAATCTAGTTCTGTGAGTCTAGTCACCAGCGGGGCATCCATAACACGGGATTGTTCGCGGTCACAATAGAGTAGACGCGACCGTTTACATTACCAGTACCACTCAACCACTGACGACCCGATGATTGGATGCTTTCAATAGACAATGACATGTGTCTCACTATTCATAAACACGATTGTTACCGAAAGAGATTCGGAATTTGTTTTTGTTTTTTCTCGTTTAGATGAATCCCAAAAGACATCGAGGTGTGTGTGTCATGCAGTTTAGTGTGATCAGGGATTGTGTTGGTTTGATGTTTATGTATTGGTTTATCTTCATAATAATCCTTAAATATAGCAAATCTGACTCATTCTTCACATTTTTCACCTTCACGTTAATTTGTTTACGTAGGTATCTTAATGATTAAGTTTCATCAGCATCAAAATCAAAATCAAAAGTCATTTATTCAAATTAGGCTGAGAATCAGCACTTTTCGAACGTCAAAATTACAAAGACAGTCCCCCAAAAACGCCCGCCCTTCGCCACTTCCTAGTGCTATCGCTGGGAAGAAGAAGTGGCGGAACAAACTCCCCAGCAGCACAGCTGTCTGTTTAGTTAGAATATATGTAGTTGCATGTATACAATACTAGGAACCTATGTTCAGTAATGAACATTACAAGAAGCTTAAATTATTTGCCATATTATGTCAGCTAGCCACGCCAATATACTAACAAATATAATAAAAACTATACGTACTCAAGCTAAAAAATAATTAATTAAAATAAAAATAAAAACTCACTACCTAAATAAAAGCCTCCAGGCATAAAGGGCGTGACATCATCATAATCAGCCTATAATGTTCCCACTGCTGGGACACAGGCCACCTCTCAGTGAGAGGGAGTGGGCCGTAATCTACCACGCGGGCCGGTAGATAGATGTAACATGTCTTCGAATTTTTGGTTCTAGGACATGCCGGTTTCGTCACGATGTTTTCCTTTACCGTTTTGGGAGCAGTGGTGATGAAATAAGTATCCAGGCCATATCTAAGTTTCTTAAACATTATTTGTAATATAGTAGGTAGACCTAAGTATCTATAAATTTAAAGTACGTGTCATGTGGCATTTTTTTGGAATTGTTGTTTAAATTTGTATTAAGAGTCAGCGTCAGTTTTCAATACGCATGCGTTCTAAAATGTCATGTCTTTCTAAAACGGCATACAACAATTTGTGTATAAATAAAATGGAAAGTGATGTAACAAAGGAGCTTTTTATTTTGATAGATATACGTTAGATAGTATCGCAAAGTGTGGCTCGGGTACAACAAAAGGTCTTTTATAAAGAATATTGTTTAAAAATGTGTCGTCAAATTGGTTTTAGGCTGAGAGCATATTAAACCTTTTAATAAAAAGAGCGGTGTTTCTAAAAAAAATATTTTCAGATGCGTGAATTTATATGTAGTTTTGTAAAATTAAATTGTGGGTCAACGTTGGACTTTCAATTCAGGCCCCTATGAGGATGTTTTTTAAAGAATCAAGGTTTATTTATTTATATAAAGGCAACTAAATATATACACAGTATTCATACATAATCTTTGCCATAATTATAGATCTCACATGTAACTATATTATAGGAAAGCACGGCACTTTTAATTAGTGGACTTGTACTTGTAAATTATATAAAAGAAAAGATGTTTTTATAATTTCAAAATGGCATGCAAAATAGTGTTTATAAATATCTAATAAAAAATATAAAAATGAGAATATTTTTTATTGGTTTGTAATATAAATTGACATAGCCAAGAATATTTGTAACGTAGACGCTACGTCGCGCCTACGCCGCGAAGCCGCGCGTAGCAACGCGTAGCCGCCCGTAGCTGCGCGTAGCCATAAACGTTTTACTTATGAAATTAAACAGTTACGTACCTACTATAATAAATTACAATATGCTTCACCAACCTTTAAACTGTGCCGAGTTTTTTTTACAAATAAATCGCTAGTCACGACCCCAAAGTCGTAGCCTTAGAAATTGGTTTCTCTATGCAAATGCGTATCTCGTGCCCGCGACAGGTGACGTGCGGCACCCTTAATTGTTTTTTGTAATAATATTCAAATATTATGACGTTTTTTCTTTGAGTTTTTGTGTTAGGCTCTGGCGCGGGTGGCGAACCAGGTGGTCCAGAAAAAAAAACCATTTCTTTCGCCGTAACAGCCGTTGCTAAGCTTAGGCTGATACAGTTATCGCTATATTATAAACATAGCATGTATGTATTGAGATAATTCACTATAACATTTCTTTATTGGATAATCAATTCGTGATTATCCAATAAATAAAATGGAAATGTTTTTCTCGTGAAATCCTCACAGGAAAATTTTGTTGACATCACAATCTTTGAATAGAGTTAGTTAAACTTCTTTGTCAACAAAAATTATTTGCTGATTGCTGTTACGTTCTCCATGGAAAACAAGAAAATTGCCGAAACAGGATAATGTCATAATTTATTGAATAGCGGCTATTTCAAAACTTCAGAATTAGGTATGTGTTTGATAAACTTTCTGTATTTATTTATTTTAATGCACCGTTTGTACAGGTTCGCCAACAGGCACAGCTGTTGTGTTTATTGCCTAAAAAACTGATGATCTCGAAGATCAAAACTTACAAGTATTCCGTGTTCAAAAAACTTTTTATACCGAACAAGTAAGTAAGTATTATTTAAACTATGCTCAATAAAATATTTCTTTGAGTAATATGAAACTGTGACACATTTCAACAAACATTAATTTCGTGTAACATTGATTTATGTTTATAACTACTAATTATATGCTTAATAACGTGACAAGAGCCATAAATTAAGAAATAAGAACGCATGACGTTCAGAACGGAAGCAAAGCATTAATTTATTCAAATCTGTTTGATTAGGATCCATTTTAATGCGGACTGTTATTCTTACAATTTTATCGTCGGATAGTCGAAAAAGTTGAAAAGGCTCCGGGAGGCGTTTGGCGCTTGGCGTGTGCGCTTGGCGTGCAGCCCTCGGCGCTTGTGCACCTGCCGTACAATTATCCGGTCATTAGTCGGCACGGAACCCAAGGAGACCCGAAATTAGTGTGTGCAACTCTAAAACCCCCACAGTATGTTATCGCATAGGAAGTAGGGGTAAAAGAAATTGCTTTGTTGATTTTATGCTTATTTCCTAAAGTCTCTAACACTTTTGAGAATACTAGCGTCTTTGCAGAAAAGCGCGACGTTAAAAGACCCGTGGTAGAGAGAGATGGTGGTCACTGTGTTCAAAATGTTCCAGTCACCTGGAACGTGCAAATAGCAAGGCCTTTGGCCAACAGACGATCATGATGCGTGGTCAAAAGCTGTGACTAAAAGTACTTTAGATTGCGAAGCTCTGTCGTATTTATTTGGGGTATAAAAATAGATTTTTATCTTGTAATTGCAGGTCTGGTGTTGAATCCTTCATTAGGGGCGTGCTGCGGCGGGCGGGGGTGGCGGGGTCTTGGGTCGTATAAGTGTGAGGACACAATGGGCGCCCCCCGCGGTATTGTGCGCTAATGTATGCGCGTGCGGTGTCGCCGACAGCGGCCGCGGAGCCACAACACAAACATTTCAACGCATCTAATTTATTGTCGTGTCGCACCGAGCCGCGGCACGCAAAAAATATTGTATTTAAGGTGCAGTGCTGCTACGGTAAAAGCCACAACCCCTTTTAGTATTTATTTGTACTGGATTTGATAAATGATTCTCTTCATTTAACGCAAAATCAACGACCAAACGATCAGAGTGCACCAAGCCATAGCCCGAATATTGGACAAAGAATTGTTAAGATTAATATTTTGACTAAATTTTTCTCCTAATGCGTTCTGTTTGCTTTTTACAAATTTAACAAAACTATAGGTATACTATACAATTACTGTTGAATGCTATCCCGAAGCCTGAAACAAAACCTCTGAATTATGATATTTTTTTTAACCTTATCATATTTTTATTATCTAAACAATAATGTGTCGTATGTCTCCACAAAAGAACGAGGTCTTAAACAAAATTGAATATAAAATCTCAACGAAGGATGACTCAGTCGTTGAGAGCAATTTTGAATATTATAATATGTAAACTAGTTGTTGTTCGGTGGAGTTGTCTGTTCTGCCTCTATACAATTAGTGACATTTATTAGTACAACGATTGTGTACGGGCAGGGAGGTGACATTCTGTATAATTCATTGTATCGCATTCGTAACAAGGCACTTATAAATTACAATTAAGTATCGGCAGGAGAATACGGACACAGTCGTTACGGGCTGTCAGAAGTCCGAAAGTCTGGTAGTAAAGAATCAGTGGGTAGGTCTTGGATACAAAAATGGATTACAAAGGTCAGATGTTAGTAACTTCATGCACAATACTTTAATATGTTATGTTATGATTTTCAGCAGCGCTAGGAAAAGGAAAATGAACTTAATTATAAGTATTTGATTCATACGACCATAAATTAATAGTGGCTGTCAATGTTCAATCAATAAATGTAGTCTCTCACAGACCACAGAGAAAAAAAATCTAGCATTTTAGCCTTTAAGTCATTAAAGGCTAAAATGCTAGGATTTTTTTCTCTGATGAAATTATTATGATAGCCATCTGGCTATCGTAAGAATTTTATGGTCCAATTCACTTATGGCATAAAACGATTAGCAGGGATTTCCATAAACATTACCTGGTAATAATGGTTACAATTGATTGGTCAAGCTGCTCAAGCGGCCTTCTAAAATGGACTGTAAGTATGCTAAACAATTACTTACAGCGCCGAATAATTAATTTACCAAAAAATTATAACTTGCCGTTGACCTGTCAATGTTTCTGGTTTACCCGCTAGAGACAGTTTGTAAGCAAAATAAACGCGAATATTTACCGTGTCCTGGTAGTCACAATGACACATTCTACAAACAGTTACTTGGCAATTTCATGTTATTCCCTTGAGTTCCCGTAGGTAGTGAACATACGGCCACCCAGCACTGGGAGATGCACCTTCGACTGTGCTCTTCAATTGGTAGCTGGCAAAAACTGCATTTGCATAGTGCTCGATGCCTGCCGCGATAGTGGCCACCGCGAGTTCTACCTTGCGCCGTAAATCTACGAAAACTTGGATGTGATTGTTTCTGTCTTATTTTTGTCGACATGTTCATACTCTGATACGGTGTGTGTTTATATGTTACGAATAAGTTTTTGCGTTTTGGACCAAAAAAAAATATACAGAATTCATTATTTACTAGGTACAACAATGAAATCAATCCTGCTGTTTCAGCTTTCATGAAATTATGTAGGTAGGTACGGGCAGTAAAATAAGATTTCTTTTGATTGTTTATCTGATATTTAATCATTATCTGGATGTTTTACTTAGTAGCCCACTTTCTTATAATATTCCGCCGCCAGCCGTCTCATAAAATCGGTCATAAAGATCGGCGGAAAACCTAAGAATTGGCACAATGTGTCGCGGACCAGACAAAACTAGCTTCTTTTTTCCTTCACAGGCATGATTATATTATTATAACAGTCCTATTTTCGTGAGCTCTGAAGTCTCAGAGTACGCTCAGTGGCACCGTAGATTCTGGCGGCCGGTGACAAATGCCGATGCCACCCACTGCACGCACGACCCCGATGGTACGGCGGTACCGAGACGTTCCAATAAATACAACACACAAATATATCTGCCTTTTATTTAATTCAATCCCTTCAATGTGGAATTACTTTAGATTTCATGTTTTCGGATTACGTACAATTAAATATACAGTCGTAAAACCTGGCTTGTTTTCTAGACTGACTATATCTGATTACACTCTTTATTACTTACCCCGCAGTCATGCTAAGATAATTATTTTAAAGGATTTATAAATCATTTGAATTTGAAGAGCATTTGAAGAACGCTCGTCAAAAAGCCAAACTTTAATGTTCGATGTTTAATTACATACGCTAAAACACTGGATTGTATATCATAAAAGTGATAAATGCACCGTGAGCTCCTTCAAACTAAACAAACCTGATTAAAATCAAGCTTACGTATTATTTCTGACCCACTTAAAATTCTTGTTATAAATGCTAAGCAAATTCCGATATAATGCTTTTTATTGCGATACTTAATTGGCCGGCACGTGTAAATTAGAGGATAATATAAAAATGTTAGAGGTTCAGAGGACGTCCGAGGATCTTGACTTTAATCTTTATAAGGATTAAGGTCGGGCGGCAAAAACTTTAGATAATAGAGGTGAGTGATTCTGTGTAGGTTTTAATTTGTTTCACTCCCATAACTCGTTCTACATATCTCTATGTGGATTTAGAAGTCTAGTATGGCAACTGTCATTTATTTTGGGACCTGTCTAAAAATTTTCCAGTGGGTGAGGAACCAAAATTAATTAGGTACTTAGTATATTTTTCCTCAATTTTTTCGGGTCGTTGAGCCAACTAAGTTTTTCTACCTAAAATTTGCAGTCAAGACTGATTTTGCAGTACCTTGGCACTGGACATTTGCAAATATAGAACCTATCCACTTCAATCATATAGCTCTAAACATAAGGGCCTGTACGTACGCTTGTGTGTATGTACAGTAAGATCAAACATCACGGCGGAGGTATCCTCGGACCATTATCGGGCCACATTCCTCGAGTCAAATTATTTATTTTGTGCGGGGCGTGAGTTACCGGCCGGCCCGCCCCTTCGTTACTATGTTAATTCCTGCTACCTACAGATCTGCTCTTCATTCTAATGTATCAACAAAGCCTTTGGAATGTAATTTAGAGTAGGTGTTCTAGTTTTTTAGAATTTATGATGGTTGATTTTCCCATGCGGAGGATTGTCATTGTAATATGACTATGTGGGTACAAAGGAGATTAGCCTACTTAACAGGAATGTCTACTGCTATTTTTATCCACTACATCACATCAGGACGTTCGTCATATAGGTACAGACAGTCATCAACGAAAATTAGAAACTAATTTCTTTTGTGCCACAATACGTCTGAACAATTCAATAGAAACATAACAGTCGAAATAAAAAGGTTTAGTGGACAATGTAATTGGTTATTAAAAAGCGCATATATCACGGTTGCGAGGGCCGGGGCACACCGAGCGGTTCGCGTGGGAGACACACGACGTGATTTGTGTGGAACCGCCGCGTGCGCTCGACCACGCCCCTTCATTAACATGCTAATGCCGATTCTGGAGCAGGGATTGGGATGCTCTCACTGGGTCACTGGCGTTACTGGATGATCTGCCATGAGGGTTACAGGGTTTTTTAGAAGCATGTATTGCGTACCAACAGATGACAATAGGCTACTGAAGAATCAAATGAGTGAAACAGTGTCTAAAAATACCAGTAGGTACTATTGCTTGCAGAAAGTGTTCAGGCTGAAAAATTGCGACTTGATGTCTGATTTGGGAAAGCTTTTAACGTTGTGTGATACAAGAGGTTGTATGCTAAATAAAAAAGGCAAATTGGGTTGATTGTTAGTGAGAGTGCAGGTGAATATATCGAGTGAATGGTTCAAGCTAGCGCATGCGTGTGGCCGGCGTGAGGCGCGGGCGCATCGACGACAATGCGTGGTGTGGTAATGTATGCGCGCCAGGGAGGTCCCGCGCTGTGTCGTGGGAAGACGTTATCGTCGCGATCTGCCTCTCCTACATATACTTTTAAAACCCTTATATGTACTAAATGTAAAATAAAGTACCTACGCCACATTGTCTGGACGTATTTTACACTCGCTTTGATTTGTATAATAGGGGGATTAAATACCTATAATTTTTGTATTCCAAGAGTAAAACTTTTTTTGGTATAATTATTTAATTAAAAGAAAATTTAAGCTATGACAAAAGAATTCACTTTGATCTTGTTTCACCAAAAATGTAAAACTGCGAGTTTAAAACATAGGTACCTATCACAACTTCGTAAATGTAACGTTTCCCATCGTCTACGCGCTACGTTCGTAGCGAGGGCTCGTAGCGGGCGGGTTGCGTGGCGCCGCCGCCGAACGCCGCTTGGAGAATTTGCATAAGCTTTTTGTATTCGGTAATAATGTGGTGCGTATTTTAATTGGGCGCGATTAAATCTTAATAAATCGGTCGGTGTTCCCACACGCGTCCGTCGGGCAGACTTGGCCGCTCGCAATTACGCTGGCGGCGTGTGTTGTAATTTGGCGACGGCCGCGGGCGAAACTCAGAAATTGCGCTCAGTTTTAGCAGTGCACCTTTGCAGACTAAAACACTAAGGCATCGCGTGCGGCGCGCGTCAGACAAGCGCCCGCGCCGCCCGCCGACCGCAAGCCGCGGCCACTTGAATGCACTCCCCAATTACGAATCGTAAACGCGACTAAATGAATGATACCCGCGTGCGATTATTTTTACTCGACACTTGCAAAGGCCTACTTTTGTTTGCTGTACGTTAAAGAATACTCTTTTTTTTACATCTTAGATCGAAGAGGGAAAATGGAACTTATATCAAGTCACCATGTCCATTTCTGAAGCAGTGCGTTAATGAGACGTCTGCCGTAGGTTATACTAAGGTAGGCATCCAATGTGGTTTTGTCACTACTAGTTACTTATGCTCTATCAACAGTAGTAGACAATTAAGAATTAAACCGCAAAATGACAGTCGTTTAGTGTCCTATTGTAATGCAATACCACAATGCATTATTGTTGCTTGTTTACAATGGGATCTCAAAGAGTTTTTCAGATTTTAACCCTACAATCACATATTGCGTATGTACATGAGGTGCCAAGTCGACTCACAACTATTGCCTAATCATGTGCACCTGTTTCTATTAAATTATTAATATTTTTATGTCGAGAGCTGTTACGTTAAGCACCGGCTAATTATCTGGGTTACCCGGAGAGCTTATTTCGGCACATAAACCAGCGTCCGTCCAAAACTAATTTATATTGGAATGTGATATATGTGCGGGCGGCGAGTGGCCCGGGGGCACGCGCTCGGGCGGTTTTAATCACCTTAACCCTAACTTAACTGCTGTTAAAACACTACCGAAACGAAGAAGGTGAAGCCGCGCCGCCGACGCAGGCGCCACGGCCGCGCCCGTCCGAGCCCATTATCTCCACTTGCGACCACTCACCAGCCTCATCTTCAACTTTACCGCCGGATATTATGCATTCAATACTTTTTGTACTAACATTACATTGCATATCTAATTTAACATCGAATCGATATGATCAGAAATCGATTAAAAGGTAAGTATTGATCGACTAGAATTGTCATTGGTATCGATGAGAATCGATTTGGTGATTCCCGTGACGGGTTTTTTGCGCACTGTCCCGCGGGTGACGAGCGGTCACGGCTGACGTGTCAATGAGTCCAATTCTCACAGTGTCGGCGCCGGCGCCGGCGCTATGGGATGGGTTACGAATTTACGATCAAAGATTTGTTCAGATAGCGACAGGTTATTATTATGAATACATAAAAGCTTTTGTTATAATGACGATGCGAAGAGGAGGTTCAAAGGCAAGTACAATAAGTAAGAGTTAAAATTGCAATTGATCGAAAACAGAGTTATTGCACTAGAATGTAGCTTGCAATCAGTAACTTTGACATCAAGTAGGTGCACTCAATCAAAGAAAATCTGTGTCAATCTTTGTCTGGACTGATTTTTCCATCGCCAGATAACTTTTATTCGAGGAATAAAATTGACGTTTGACAGTTTTTGTATGAAATAACTGTAAAAATTTCAAAATCATTTCTCGAATAAAGTTATCAGATGATTGAAAAATCAGCCCTTTTAATGACATTACTTAGATAATCAATATATCACCACATCAACTTAGATAGCAAAAGCGGCAGCATTTCATAAACATTTCAGCATCATAAGGTATGCATATTACACTTAAGCACAAGCCATTGGCTGCAAAGTGAAAGAGGAATAAAATTGACGTTTGACAGTTTTTGTATGAAATAACTGTAAAAATTTCAAAATCATTCCTCGAATAAAGTTATCAGATGATTGAAAAATCAGCCCTTTTAATGACATTACTTAGATAATCAATATATCACCACTTCAACTTAGATAGCAAAAGCGGCAGCATTTCATAAACATTTCAGCATCATAAGGTATGCATATTACACTTAAGCACAAGCCATTGGCTGCAAAGTGTAGCAACAAACCACAGGTGGAAGTAATAGCGTGGTTCGTGTAGACGTGCCTTAACCTGTTCGTGAGAATGCTTGCGGTTTCCGACTCGGAAGCACAATGCCGGGCGATTATACCCGAGCTGGTAGGAACGCCGACCAGCGACGCGCGCGATGGTTTCATGTCACTACGGAGAATGTAACAGGCCTTAATTCTCTACAGGCAGGTGGAGGCCGTGCAGGGTAACAGTTTTACAGTAGAAGCAGGGTTAAAAATATATCGCGAAGATTCTTAGATAGTTGTAATAATTGCTTTGATTGGAAAGGGAACCGAAAGAGACCGCATTATAGACCTTCGGCCACTGATGACAGCCTTTGAATTGATTTACGCCCAGTTTCTGGAACGAAAATCAACACAAAAATTACCTAACAATTTGTCAAGCGCGCGTAAACTGCTGTGATTGGTTGAAATAATTATCAACAACCAATTGCATCACTTGACCTGCGTTTAATTTTGACGAGTCGATAATTTTTGTTCAAGATGCCGGGCGATACACTTGTGAATATAAAAAAAACATACCTAACCACCTACGTTATAGTGTTTATCAATATTTGAAAGGTTGAGTTTGACAGGGTGGCAGGGTACGAAGAATTCCAAGTAAAATCTATTGATCGATACATGACATCGGTATTCAAATAGGTATGTGGCAACTGTTCTACTTAATTAGTAGGTACCACCGAACTGGCTAAAATTCTGTTAGCTTTCCCTAGGTACTGCGAGAGCTCTCGCGAGCTTTCCGTACCTGGATGAGTAAATTCAACAATCAGTTTGTTATATAACATCCATAATTATTCCTAGAATGGATTTTCATTTTTACATTTATAATTATATTTTTTCATCTTCTGTCTTCCCACTTGCCACCTAGACAGACCCCTACTTGTTTTACATTCTATTCTTTAACCAAATTAATGGTGATCTCTTATATGTTTTATCTATTTATAACGAACTCGCGGAGGTCGTATGTAAGTCCGGAACAGAGGGGCAATTCTCGTAATTTTAAGAACGTTCACAGTCTGATCGCAGTCTCAATCTGTCCAAAATACCTCTTATTTACCTACATTTTTGACGAGGTTTTGACATTTGTTTGTCGCTGAGATGAGACTGCGACTAGATTTTGAACGTTTTAAATTACGAGAATTGGCCTTCAGACTATAATCTCTACAGTACCTAAAGTCCAACACAATTGTATTCTGATTGCCGACCCTCCACATTTTCAATTTCAATCCTTTCGCATCTCAAATCAGAAAGATTAAAATACCAGACCGTATTTACAACTCTTAAACGAGGATAAAGGCGTAAGCGGCACGTTTATTGCCTACAAGATATCAGCTTCATATTATAAAATAAAATATTCGATCAGTATTGTGGGTAAACATTAACATCTCATAAGTGTTAACTTTTTTCGAAAGAAAGACATTGTTTTCGCTGCGATCGTAACTGTAGTACAGTCAACAGCAAAAGTAGATGATCAAAATCAGAAATTCAATACTAATGAACGGAGTTCGCAGCTATATGGCAGCTGTACTAGTAGTAAATGTTTGGTATAATTTACAATCACATACTTTTGAATCACTTCGACGCCACACAGTTCTAACGCGAACTCCGTTCATTAGTATTGAATTTCTGATTTTGATCATCTACTTTTGCTGTTGACTGTACCAAGTACAGTCACGAACACCAATATGTCAACACTTGGCAACTTTCAATTGCGATATTTTCGTTTTTGTTTTCGATTTTTGTTGAAATACGACACATTACATAAACCTATGGGTTCGAAAATGCTACGTTCGTAACAACATAAAATTTCATTAAAAAATAAAGGAGTAAATCGCTTTTGAATAAAGCCGAGTGTATACATACTTTTGCTCGTGACTGTACCTACCCTAAGTACTTATCTAATTACTACCAACAGCTTCTGACTTAATGAAGTATCGTACTGAGCCCGATAAAAGACGCCCGCAGACAGGCGCGACGCTATAGCGCGACGAGACTTGTAGAACAATTTCTATGAAAACTTCGTGGAAATTGTTCGACTAGAATCGCGTCGCACCGTCGCGTCGTGCCCGTCTGCGGGAGCCTAAACACTTTAATTATTCTCTCTATAAGCAAACAACGTTAAACTTGAGCATAAAATGTTAGATTTCCTATAAATCTTAGGAAATAACAGTGTTCCTGACGTTGCTAATTAAACAACCGCTTACAAAAAAGTGTGCCATGAATAAACCAATTGAGCATGAAACTATTTTTTGTTTCAGTGTTTATCTTTTTTAATCTCATGCATAGTTAATTCCAATTTGTTAGAATTAAAATTATATTGCTCGTTTATTAAATTACGGTACTTGAAAATGATATGCGTTTAACACTTTTGTCCAATAAAAACTTTTATTAACGATTTTACGAAACACTTAGCCAAATGCATAACTAGTCGAACATGAGACAAACAGCAATTGGTTCCAACAGTGTTCGTTGATTTTGCCCAGAAAGCCGCTTAATCTGACCATTAAAAATCCCACGTAACACAAAGACACAAACATTCAATACTCGATTAGACGGCCCCAAAACCAACTAGAGACGGCGAAATCAAATGATATTCGCAAATCGCAATAGGATTGCCTAGCCTAGCCTAGATGACCGCAACGCTCGGTCAACACTCGACGTCCTATATGGGTCGGCCGAGTTCGCTCGCCCCCGCCGTAACGGGCCATCATATCCGTAATCTTTAACGCGATCTGTGTATTGTTTATATATGATTGGTGTTTTATTTGTGCGTGCCAATGACCTTTCTGCTTAGGATTTGGAAAGCTTGCTAAAACCAAAACTTAGTACGTCACGTCTCATTTGATGTTCAAGGATCTTCAAAATGTTTAATTGAATTTTGGGCATTATTTGCTGTCATACAACTATGAACAGGAAAATTTTGTCTAGAATTCGCGTTATATACATTTCATAAAGAGTTTAAGGAAGCCATAAGAATGAGGCAAGCTACACTATGAGAGTAGTAGTCTGTAGTAGAGACGAGACGACTCTACATTATTTATAGAATGAGTTTTTTTTATAAATTGATTGAACAATTCTGTCGGTGATAAATAAATGAGGTACATAGGATTTTCCTATTGATTCTCTTGTAAAATAAACATTAGGGTACATACTCAATTAAGTCCTCGAAATCTATTTATAATATCTTTTGTCTGCGAACACGAGCAAGAGGAATAAAATGAAGTTTATTTATAGCGTCTGCCTGTATTAGTGACGGCAGGACGGAGGACGGGTGTCCCATCGCGACCCGCGTATGAATGGGATCGTCTCCTCTCCCGGAATAACGGGGCTCCGTTGGTGAGACGTTATACAAGCCTGTAAACGTTATAAGTAAAATAACTCGGTTTAGTGTGGATTACTGCTAAAATGCTGTGTTTGTAGCTACTAGCAACGTAGCCTTTGTTCTCTAGAGATGAAATAGAAGAGTATTCTCTACGGTTTTGCTTCTACGCTGGACTCGAGGTTTATAATAATAATACCAGCTTATTATTGTCCCACTCCAAGACAAAGGCCTCTTCTCGTACAGAGAAGGCACGAGCTCTGATCACCATGCTTGATCAAGACAGGTTGGCGATTTGTATAGTACAGACGCCAGCAGGTCAAGCTACCCGAAACTGTAAAATTTTCCCAATCAACGTTGAACCTTAATACTTCAGCGATAAAGTTGAAAATCTATTTAAGAAATTTGCCAGATTGTAGTAGCTTGATGTGCTGGCGTCTGTACCTAAGTATAAGTCCAGCCGGTCTATTTAAATCTCACCGTGAAAACTTGAGTGAAGTGAACTTCAAGTGAGCTGTCATTCTTCTGATGCTAGGGATTGACTTTATTGATAGCTCACTTCACGTAAGTTTTCACGGTGAGATTTTTACAGAATAGGTCGGCAGGTGTCCTCGTAATGTTTTTCCCTCTCAGATGTAAAGCCCAAGGTACACTCAGAAAGTACATACGAATTCAAAAAGTCAAATTGTTACGTGCCCGAATTTAGTCAAAGGAGGTATACGAGGTAGGTAGGCGAGGGAGGTATTTAGTCAAGTCAATTTTTTTGTATCCATCGAAATAATTATGATGTCATACCATAATTTCTATTCGATGGAACTATTTTAATCGATTTAGATTGAATGATTATCTTCTCATTAGACTACTACAAAACTTAGTATATTTTAACTTCTGTCAGTTTTATTTATGTTTTATTCAAATGTCTTTTGATATACAAATATTTTATTAGTTAATACGATGTGTAAGGATGACTCCGTGGGCGTGGTAGCCTGATGTCATCATTGAATACTCAGCTTTCATATTTTGTAAGTCTGGAAAAATGTGTCTCATTTTACCTAAAACGTGTACATAAATTGACAAAATTATCCACAACAAGCCCGTAAAAAATCGAATGAGAAATTAATGAACAAATTCGTCTTTCCATCAGCTTGAACATCAATTAAGTTCAATAATGTAAGTTTACATATAATTACGTTGATAGCATCGTTTCCAGTCCACATTATCATGTATCGATATCTAGTGTAGTCGCGAATTGTCACCGGGGCCGACGCAGGCGCAGGCGCGCGGCGGAGGTACGATCCGCGGCAGGTGTGCCCTTGCACCTGTGCTCGATTGTTACATTCCTCGCTTGAACCTCCGCCCGCCAACTGATCACTCCTGATTATCTACTCGGATTCTTCTTCAATCAACAAACACTTTGGTTTATAAACGAGCTTGTACCTACCTACTGGACAGTAAGCCGTGTGTCAGAACGTAGACGCAGGATCTATGTTTTCATATTGCTGCAATTAAAATGCGGTGTAATTACTGTCACTCTTGCTGGAGGGTTTGGTTATTTACTTTGGTAATGTTATACTATCCAATTGCTAAAGTCATAAATTCTGGGCTAGTCAGCATAATTATGCAACACACTGCATCAAGTAGATTCAATTGTTTTTTCAAAGACCTTTCCCACACTTTATTATGTGAAAGGTCATAATGCATCAGCAGTCCAGCCAATAATTCGCTATGTATAATCAAAGGACCTGCCCGTCATGAATGGAGATCGCAAATATAGAAATGGTCGGCATAGTAAAGTTGTACGTCACAGATAGTTGGCGCCGACGCGCGACGGACGCACGGGCGGACGTCGCTCCTTGCATACCGAGTGCCGTAGTTCCGACACTCGTCAAATTAATAATTCCACAACCGGTGCTTCGGACACATTAAATCGTCACTCAAAATATACTCCCTCCGTTTCCATCTATATTATTATAAATAGAGACAGGACATAAAAATGAGTATGTAAATTTCACCGGCCGTAGCAAACACAAGTACTACTGTTCGTTCCGGCTCGTAAATTTAAGCTATTTATGCAACACATAAACGCCGACGGTGTTCCCTTTTAGATAGAACAAAGATATAATCGCATGTAGAGATTTGCACGGTAGAGTTCTGGTGCAGTGATTTTCACGCATGCCCTAGTAAATCCAATTTATCTGTGAATGAATGTAGCGCTCAGTTTATTTGGCTGACACAGATATATTTAGAATAAGCAGTCCTTAGAGAATTTAATGAGTTTTCCCGAGAAAAGCAAGCTTAAATGTCTTTTTGGATTCGTAAATAGCAATTTGGAACAGCCGCGCTGAGTTTGGCTGGATTGATGCTTTTGAAAACAGTAAAGTCAGTCCTCCACAGAAGAACATAATGTATTTACAAGGCTCTGATCTGAATACCTGCCAAAAATTTGAAATTTAAGCATAATGGTTCATAGTTAAGCTACAGATTTGAAACCTAGATCAGGAAAACAAAACATTTTTCTTTCAACATCAATGTAGACCTCGCTCCTAAAATTTTTATCTATTCGTAATTCGCATGAAACCACTACGAAATCGCATCAGCAGGTATTTCCATGGTACAGTGAGTCTGTTGTGCAAGTGTCGGGAGGCAGTGGCACGCGGGACAGGCCCGCCTGTTTGACGTTCCCAGGCGATAGCTGCTATCTCTTGCAAACACCTCTTGTTTGAGCCACAGCCGACACTACCTTACCATGTTACAAGTAACAGTCAGTAGAAACTATAGTTAACCTTAAGGGGATTAATATAAAGGTGTTTATAAGTTTCAGCATATGCATCTGTAAGTTTGCAAAGTTAAGCTAAGTATATTTTAGACTGTAGCCTTCTTCGGCCAGACACGCGACTTATCTATTGAAATTTTCAAGTGAAGTCGCGCGTCACTCACTGTTTGTGTTTGTATATCGACAAGTGTCACTGTTGTGTTACGATATCTTTTGTAACTAGTTCCAATATAGATAATGATAAGAACATCAAAAGTTTTTCAACAATTATCGCCTTGCTGTCTACTATGTTGCAACACAAAGGAATGTTGTAAACAGCTTAACAGAGCTTGTTGCAGCAATTTTCAAGAATGATTCAGTAGAACGAGTGAACTTGCGTTGTGTTTCAGTTCCTTTGCTAGTTTAGATCATTTTCACTCACTCCTCTAAAGTCTAAATAATTAACACACATGGGTTTAACCGTTTTTTCAAGAAGACAAAGTATTAAAATAGAGAAGCGTTGCAGGGATGCAACTCATGCAACGCTTCTGAATATTCCGTTAAAGCACATTCTCAAGTGACATTGCTTATTCCAAGCTTACAGCTAATTAAAGTGATAGTAAGCGCTGGACACCGCATTCCAGAGCAGAAACAGGTCGGTTTCCTACTGACAAGGAATGGCTGGTAGAAATAATTCTGTAATTATTTAGTTAGCACCTGCTTGGAGGCATCTGCGAGGCCGCAGAATAGGTCAGGAGGCCGGCCCGCTAGCGCACGCGCCTCTCCAAGGCCTAATGTTTCAGCTGCTTAGTAAGTACTGGTTTTAGATTGGTTTATTTGTCATTTTTGCATCTGATGCAGACTTGCAGATAAGAAGAGTCATCGATGAAACCGTTAACAACTTTGTTTAAAGAGATATTACAGCAATAAGAGATATTTATCTACTCTTCCGACGACCGGAAAGCTGGTGACTTATACTTATCTTTTGGAACAAGTGGAACAAACCCACAAGCTAATAGAAGTTTATTTAAATTGAATCTAGAGTAGTATACATACATTACATAGTTAAATAGGGAAGGTAGCCTGCGTATGTTCTCGAACACATCCGCCAGTTACCCCTTAAGGTGGAAATTTATGCGTCTATTACGTAGACGTTAAGGCCAGAATTAGTTCAAACAATTCGCAACATGAGGGGCACGCTCGCACTTGCGTAGACGCCACTAGGAATACCGTTTATTGTTTCTGATATGTTAGACATTCTGCTACTGAACGCTTTGGTTCGATTTAAATTGCTTCGACGACATTAATCGCGGGTTATTCTGGGATTTCAGAGAACTGTACGGAGGAACTACCTTGCCAAAAGATAAGAGACAGATCGCCGGAGGTCGTTTCCTTTTTTTGGATCAGATATTTGACACTATGGTAATCGGCTAAATTTCTAAAAAAAATCTTCCTTCTTTCTATTCGATGCCATTTTTAAAAAGCACCAGGTTTCTTTGGGTTTGTTGCTATTTCGGTGCCTTTCAACACGCAAAAGGTACATACATGGTAACCCTTTTCGCAAATCCTTTACGACGGGTTGGGTGCGTCTAAATCTGTCGACATCCGCGTCGCCCGACGATCTTTTCGTGATGTTCTCTTTGCAGGCGTCGTCGGCGTCGCGACGCTCAAACAATCTCGCACTTGGGAACATTAGGACGTCCACGAGTAATGATAGACTTGAGGTGAAAACAAGCTGCCGGTTTAACTTGATCCGTGTTTTATAATAAAACCCTGTGAAGTTGAAGAAGAACGAAATGAATTAAATTAAAGTGACATTTCGCGCATCGTGTGAAAAAGAAACTGTTCAAGTTTTATTTTCGGAGTCTTTCAGCCTAATGTTGTCTTTACCATAAACATTCGATACGTCCAGTAAAACATTGTTATTGCATTTAAATGTGAGATGTTGTTTGTTATTCATTCGATTGTTTGTTTGGGTCGATTTTATTGCGCCTCGCGCCATTGTAGGCCACGCGCGAATAATTATAAACGATTCGCTGATCGCGTTTGATTTCAGTAATTGAATTAAAGGCAATAAAAATACGACTTACTTTTTTAGGACCAACCACTTCATGGGGCAAAGTGGATTGTTCACAATTTTGTCATCCAGTAAATTTTTGTGGGGCAAATTATCGCATACACAAGTTTTTTTTTTACTACTAGGGTTTTATTAAAAAAATTAAATACAAGTAGAAACTTTTCGTACAAGGTTAGGATGGCTTTGGCCTTGTTGTTTTTATGAGAGCCTTCTCCGATCTTCATGAGAGTGGGTGTAACATGGGCATTTGACGTGACATTTGTTCTACTGACTCTTCTGGAAGCCCCGCTGAGGTCATCGAGGATTGTACAGAGGTCCTTCATAATATCAGCCATGACTACTATATAGTTGGTTGATGTACTCGCCATTCATTTTGTTGTCTAGCTAACGCGGGATATAATTGATACTGAAATTAAATTAAAACTTTTATAAGTCTGTCTTACATGGCGTGGCGTGGCGTGAGTAGTCTTGTTTGTGAATGTAAGCACAGTTTGTTGCGTGTAAAGTTACACAGCGAATGTTTCCATTGCACATCTGCATTTATCAACCAAAATAAAACATTACGTTTCAGCTGAAACACCAAAATTAATGGCTTCAAAGCTCTATCTTCACGTAGCGATCTTTTATTTCTGAAATATATAACATTAAATAGCTTTATCATCGCACACGATGTCGCGCAATACGGTTACACGGTACCGACAGTTCGTGTCTCAGACATTTCGAGACGGATTCATTTTCATACGTAATCTATTTTACTGTAACATTGCGGGCAGTTGAAAGTTGGCGTGTGTCACGCCACGATGCGGCACAAGCTTGTCAAATTAGCGCAAGGCGGGACCACTGGCCAGTGGCCATTGCGCCTTTATTGATGACATAACGTGTATAGCAAAACGCTATTAGGCTAATCTGAGCCATAGGCGGCAGATACCTGAAACATTGGGGCTTGGACCGGTTCAATTGCAACTTGATGAAAACTCAGTGGGCATTTTCATTGGTAAGAATCATCCACGAATAAATCGATGATTTATTCGTGGATGATTCTTACCAATTTCATACTTATCTTTACTTTTAACATCTATCGAATCGAATAACAGAAATATTGTCCCTAACATTGAAAATTGAAAAAAGAAATCTCTTGCTTGGCACATTTATCTGAAAATATGTCTCGTTTCATAATATCAATCTTCTTGTGTCAACATAAATTAATTACGCCGTATGTTATTCAAAACTCTCGTCCCATTTAAAATGGAAAGCTCCGCAAGGCTACCACACCGAATGACTTTATTTCAGGAAGTGCCGAGCATGCCTGCCGAGTGCCGCATGCTGCATGCTGCATCTTGATTGAGAAACGGTTTCAACCAAACGATAAGGGGGTTTCATTCGATGTTACGTCACAATGACTAGCTTACAGACAGATATGATGGATCGAGCCGTAGAGATATGTATCAGGAAAGTAGAAACACGTAGATATACAAGGTAAGCCTCGTGGGTGCTACAATAGTCTCAGATTACATTTGTATCATTGCGAAAATGATTGCAACTTTTATTAGTCTTGAGATAATTATGAGAAACCTATTGTGAAGAACTGTAAAATGAAAATATTTTCTTAACATTTTTTCGATTCTTTATATTATGTGGAGCGTCTGTAAATCTCATTGTTGCTACGGACAATTTAAAAAGGTTTTTTCCAACTGGTACGCTGCGCCGAAAAGTTTTTTACAAATCTCAATATTGATGCTTGCAGTTTAGGTATCAACTCCTAATTTCTATGTATATGACTCTATAAAAAGATTTATGGATTTCATGTAACATTAACCTAAAACTCATTTTGGGCAGTCATTATTTTTCTCGAATGGCAACTTACCAAAAAGAAGGTGATTTAAAACCCACGTATGCAAGTATTAAAAAGTTGTACGCGATATATTACACGTCTTTGTTTGATGATTAGTGAATTGGTGTTATAAATAATTGAATGGTAAGTATTGTAAGTTAAAGTACAAGGAAGGCAGCGTTCAGTTCGGCCGAGCATCGGCTGGAGGTCGCAGTTCCCAGGCGTCCTACGCAATGGCACGTAATTATCGTAAGATTGCGCCACACCGATCCCGCATTGTTCGACGTAATGTCTCCTCTAAATCAGAGCTTCTCAGTGCATCATGTGTGTACTCGGCCTATTGTCGCGCTGAGTTCACACGCACTATCTAAAATGCTCCCACGGATCCGTTTGACACTACGTTTCGTTTCAACGCTTGTCCGATCTGGAGAAACACTTCCTTGGTACATAAGAGTTATAATTGTTACAAGCGTTCACATTTTCTGTTTTGTGTTAAGGCTTAAAATGAAAATAATAAAGCCTATTTGATCCTGTAGACTTATAAAAATATAAAAGTTAGTCTTCTTTTCCAAACAAAGAATAGAAAGTCGAGTCTGTGTGATTTGTGTTCTTTAGGCATAATAAAATATTAATTCAGGTGGCAAACCAAAGGCAAAGTTTGCAAACAAGCTTTCTTTTTTCGCCAAAATCTCTCTAATGGCAATGCGTTGGCGGTAATTTTCGGTTTTACCCAAAGTCATACACTTACATTTTAGTCGGTAATTCTGGTAACCGTTAAAAGTTGTGGGACTAAGCACTTTGATGCTCCCAAGTTGATAAATACGTTTAAGAGTTCTAACAAACGTTAACTGTTTAAATCCACGGGCATTACGTAATTAAAAACCGCAGTAATTTCATTATGATCATTAAAATTATAACAATAAAGCGTAGTAGTAACAAAATAATGTTTAGAAAGCGTAACGGCTGCTATATCTACACGAACGGCCATAGTATGTGGAGCTGTAGAACTATGTAATTACCAACACACTCCCTAGTTAACCTTACAGACAGAATTATCCGAAATTTAAAACATTTATTTGGTGATTCTAGCTAAAAGTAACAGTTAAATACTCTCTTTAGTGGCGACGAATTTTGGCTCGGAATTCGGGATACAAAACAGTTCACAGATCTTGCATGAAGAACTTTACGAAAAAATAGGTAGGTCGAATAAGATACAATACCATTTCGCACTACTTGTAAGTACTAAATACGTATGCAAACATGACCAACAAACTCCACCAATTTCCAAGACAGAGCCACTCAAAGATTTAGTTGTGTTTTCGAATTTTCCAACTAGTATTCAAACTTTGTGGAAATCAAACTCAATGAAACTGTTCTAATATTTTTTTTAAAGTATGTTGTGTGGGTGTTCATCCTTCATACGCATGAGGCGCTCGCGAACTCTGCAGGTATGCGCCGATAAAAACTGGGCAGTATCAAGAGGACACCGGAGGCGAGGTGGTGTGGACCGCTTCTTGTCGCATCCCACTTATTAATGTGGCCGTTCATACAACATGCTCGTGTTGGCATGCTTCCTTTATGACAGGAATCCTGCACGTTTTTATGAATATTGAATTATGAAACAATTTTTTTCAAAACCGCATATGGTCATTTCATTTAAAAAAAAACCTCTGCACGTCCATCTCATACGAGATAATCTGATGCTTTAAAAGAAAAACTATGATTTATCTCTTAAATGCGGAAACTAACTGAAGTTTAACTAACGATGTAACCAACGTTTTCACGACTTAACTCCGAGTGTTTATTGCGCTGACATAATTGATAAAATAACGAGATGGCATCGTGAATAATTCATCGATAAGTCGCAAAGATGTGGTTGGTTTTGTGACGTTAGTGGTCGCACGCGTCCGTCCGGTCCGCGCAGGCGCAGGTGGACATAATGCCCATACGCATTCAGAGCGCGCAACACATCGGACATACTGATGTTTTTTGCTTTACATAAATAATTATGAATGTACCGGATTTACGACATTGTTAAATGTCAACGGTATCCGAAATGCCGCAGACTGGTAAAAAGTTGGCCGTGAACAATCGGATAAAAGTAGAGTATTATTAATTTTTAATCTTATAAGGTGTGTAATCAAAGTAAAAGAAACAAAAATAGAAATTATATGAACAATGTGGCGATATTTGTTTCTTTCAATCCACGTTCAATTGTGCTGAACTAATTACGTCAAAAAACAATATGGCACTAGAAACGTGGCATATAATTGTATCGCAGTATTGTAATGTTGACGTTTTGTATAAAACTTTCTGTAGCAGACTCCCACGTTTTCTTTTATCGGAAGCTTTCTCTGTCAGATAAGAACGAATTGACAATAATAGCGCATAATCGAAGAAAGTTTACGTTTTCGTTACCAAACAGTTTACAAAATGCTGTAAACACGACGCTTTCCGTATCTTTTATGTAAGTGAGCAATTTATTAGTAGGTACTATTAGACGATTTAAACTTTTCCTCTCTTATATAATGGTGAAAAGTCATGAAGGCTATTTCCTGTGTTTTTAGTAGAAGGTGTGTCAATAGACAATAAAATTATACAGCCAAAGACTATGACATAGTCTTTTCAGGACTAGAGACATGCAAATGAGTTCCTACACAAACTAGGTGGCCGGACATACGCTGTACAAGAACTAAAAGTAAACTTTCCCAAAGGTACTTGCAAAGTGAAAAGGACATTTGCTCCACATAAAGCCGCTACAAGAAACTCGCCACGTCTCAGACGAAGAAAGGGTGCTCATTATATTTTCATTATGTGCTCATTAGTAAGCACACGACCACTTCCTTTGAGCAAAATGGACGTCGCGAACAGGCCGGGAAAACGACGGGAAAAGTTATGAAACCAGTGGGGAATCATCGTGAAAACTAATGGTCTGTTTAACTATCTCCCGATAATTTCCTGTTTACTTATAGATATCTAATACTAAAATCTAGCAGGAACCTTCATAAGAAAATATCTATAGTCCGTTATATTATTTACTGGCGACACGCCCCTGCTTCGCAAGGTTTTTAAGACTTGACACAATATATAGTTTTTTTTATATCTTGACATTTATTACACATTTACTTTATTATATCTTAGTTAAATAATAATGTATTTAAAGTACACACAAACCTTCCGGGATACATTCTCTCTTTGATGTTGAAAACCGCATCATAATCCGTTGCGTAGTTTAGAAGATCAACACGGTCACACAGACCGACATGAAAAGCGACTTCAATTTGTATATATGTATAACTATACATATATCCTGTCATATAGCCTGTGTACCATAGAGGCTCTAACAGCTAATCGCAGACCTAACTTAAACAATTGAACATCAATTTAATCTTCTAGACTAGACCTACCACGATGACAAAGCTAATATCTACTCTCCGAACAGATTGCTCGGTAATTTAAATAAATTCGACATTCATTGGTTTCGTTTAGACTCATTACGTGTTTTATGTTTACGTGGTAGGTAATACAAGAAGCCCGCATAGCTAATTAAGTCGACTTCCCTTCTATCGCTTATCCGCAATATTTATGTGACCACCATAGCAATTAAGTAGTCGTAACAACAGAGCCCATTGAGATTATTTCCAAATTACTTCAATTACACTATATTATTTTTAAATGCTACTATTATCTATTAAGCATAGGAATGTGAAAATTGTAAAGTGATAAAAATGTATGTAAACCTATGTTGCAATTACTTGATATTCTGCAATCATTATAATGTGTACAAACATTTACTTACTGAATGACATTAAAGTTGAAAATCGCTTGACTTTACTTTATAGCGATCTAGTTTTAAAATAGTAAAATAAAAATTTATTACCGTTATACTATTAAGGGTTTCCTATCAGATTTACAATAAAAAATCAGAGGAATGTTCGTGTTTTAATTAACCTCATTATTTTCAATAAAATAAAACCTACAAGCTTATTATAAGTTATGTTTTATCAGCACATTGGGTAGGCACAGGCGGGGCGGCCGACTGGTGGCATTGGCCGCCCCGACACGCGTTTTTCTCATTTTCCCTTGTACATTATATTTCGTCGATGGAAAATACGGCGTGTAATAACGAGTCGTTTCAACATGCCAGACCTTATTTCAGGTCATGACGCCATTAATTATGGAAATTCCCATTAGGTTTCATGTGGCTTTCTGTTACTTTTGAACAGTTTGTTTTATTTAAAAAAAAATGTTTTATCAAAACATTTTCCAAAACATGTTTTATCAAAAAAATGTTTTATCAAAACATTTTTTTAGATTCGATTTCTCACGTAACGTAACGATATTATTTAAAAAATGTAAAAATTACTGATATGTCTACATTACTTAATGTTTTGTAATTTTAGATTTAGTACCTAATTTAGGTAAAGTATTCCTAATAGGGCCAAAATATCTTTCTAAATAAGTACTTCTTTTTTACAAACTTTTTATGGAATGAGGTCAGTAATCTGCTCTCGACAGCAACCTATAAAATACAACCCCTATTGATTAATAGTAATAATTCTCCTCAGTCACGAACGATAACCGTAAATAAAGCAAAAATACGATATCATAGCCCATTTAACGAAAACTGACTGAAGGAAGAAAAACCAGGGATCGACAACATATCAGTACAAAAATTGGTTGAAAAATACACGAGTCTCCCCCTCGCTAGACATGGTACGCTTGTATCGGATTGCAATAAATTTGGGAGGGTAAAAAGCTATGGGGTAGCCGCCGCCGCCGTCGCGACTAACGTCTTCCGCGTTTGATGGGCTTCATGAGTCGGTACTTCAAACTTACTCGGAACTACGTTGTTCTTGAGTTAGTTTTTCTTTTACTCAGTTCCGGATTTGTCAATTGTTTTTGTTGGGAAAATGATAGATCTAAAGCTGAGAACTCAAAGTTCCTATTTTTATTAATTATATTTTTGACATAATTAGAACATTTGAATTGGCCTTAATTCGGAAAGTCAGGTAAGTTGAGGAGATCAAGAGGGAGGAGAAAATTCTTAAAAAATCACGATTACATTATTTTACACAAACGAACTACAATAAGAACACCACGAGGTTGTCATCATCGAATTTATATCAACGATCATCGCGGCACAAACATGCGATAAAAAATATCATAACGAGATAACATTTACATAGTGATGATGCCTAGCATTCTATCTAGCGCGGCGCCGGCGCCACTCTGTCTGAGTAATTCATGTTTGATTGCTACAGCTAGCCTTTATTTTTGTTAATAAACAAAAACTTGGCTTCTGACCACGGCCTGAATATATTTACCATTTATTCTCATCTCATGCATAAAACATAGTAGGCAAGTAATCGAGACTCTTACGCTAGACAGAAAATAAGGGTTAAGAACAATAGCATGACTACCTATATTTCAGGGAAATGGATAGCTTCGAAAACTTGCAAGTTGGGAGAAAACATCACGAAAATAGGTTGTGTCAAACGTGCGTAGTAATGTTTTGTTAGAGCAGAGTGATAGGCAATATTATCTCATAAATATACTTTATCTACTTTCTATCTAGGACGCGCGAATGATCTATGTTATAGAGACATGTCAGGCTCGGTGGCGCCGTCCTGATTTTTGTCCCAAAGCTATCAACTTACTTTACTATGCTATAAACGCTATTTTTTGCAAGAGAATAATGAACAAATTCCGAAACTTGACCCGGACACCTTGAAGAGGCAACATCACTATTATTCAACGACGGAACTTTTTCTCCTTTTTGAACCTCCGAAAATAGTAGTAAAAAAGTTGTAACCTAGTTTCAGAGCAACTAAATAATATTGGGTCATAATCAGCCTATGATATCTCCATTACTGGGACACAGGCCTTCTCTCAGTGAGAGGGTAAGGGCCGAAATCCATCTCACGGGCCCAGTGCGGGTTGGTAGATGTCATATGTCTTCGAATTTTTGGTTCTAGGACATGCCGCTTACCTCACGATGTTTCCTTCGCCGTTTTAAATATAATTAGGTGAATCAACCTAAATATAACTGCAACCTAAAAAGTGGGCTGAAAAATAAGGGTTCAATCTCCCTATAACGTACTCAAAGCAAAATGTCCGCTATGAATGCGACACGACACGACCAATTAGATGCCATTACATTGTACGATTGTGTCCGAACTATTGTGCTACTAAAATTTGGGGCGATTTTGGCTCGATTACGTGTACCGTGTAATCACCTGAACCAACGCAACAATTATTCGAATCAGAATAACATTTCCGCTTTGCGAATTAAATACATGTTCAGTACAATTGTGTCTTTATTCATGGAATGACGAGAGCTTTTAGAAGATTATCTACTCAAATATGATAATTACAGTGTTCAATAGTGGAGGCGGCTCTACGACTGTAGCGTTGCGTAGCGGAGGTTTATGGAATTGTTTAATTAGAGTTCATGTTCGTAAAAGTTTGAAGGTAATTAGGTCGGTAGTTCAAGTATTAATTATTATCATTGTTGAGTAATTGAGTACGAGAATAGGACGGTGCAAAATATGTAGTTCATTATCAATGCTTTGGAAAACTTAGATGTCTCATAAGTTTGTTGTCAAATTGATTTTAATTCTATTTTATGTAATTTTAGTGTCTGTTATCTATGCCAATTGCCAATACCAATTGATTTTAATTTAATTTAATGTATTGTATGGATTATTATTATCTGAAATAAATGAATGAATAATAATAATTAGTGAATAAAGAACTTCGGAAGTTGCTATTATATGCTATTGGATATAAGTATGACAATGCATTACACTGCAGAAATATCAATTATATTATTATCTTTTGTCCATAAAGCGATACAGTTCATTTCCCATAGCGCACCGAATCAGTCGACTCATTCAAGGACGATGAAAATCCAATATGCCACATTTATTCCACGAAAGGCGGGGTAAAGCTACAATCGAAATAATGGGAGCCCGTTCCAAGTATTTACTCTAATGTCAGTAATAAAAATAATTGCCACATACTGTAGCTTCAATGTAAGGCGCTAGATTTTCCGCCCCAGTAGACGAATTCAATTCGCGCATTGTTTTTCTTAATAAACCTTGCGAACTCCCCTTCCGGCAGGTACGTTATTTAGTCCGGAACCCCATTCTCGGGGTAGTGAGTATTTATGACCGCTGCGTCATGGGGTTTCACTATAAGTGTAGTAGTGAACTTTACGATATCGACGCCATGGGGCACGTTAAAAGCTAGTAATAAAATTATTAGATTGTTTCTTCTACTGCTACCTAGGAAATTGTTTGTTGTACAAAAGTTTTCAAATATAGTGATCAAGGTTAAATCTTTGCTATAAGAATGTGTGGGGGTTTTTCCAATGTGGGCGTTGTCGTACGGCAGACGCAGCATGCTGCTACGCTGTGTCTGATAGTCGTCGTCGTAGCAGCATTGGCATCGACTTAGTGCTGGTGCGGCGTAGCAGCATCGGAGAGGCCACGTAGCCGTGGCGTTGGCGTAGCGCAGATGCGGCGTAGCAGCAGCGCAGGGCCCGCGTAGTAGTAGCGGAGGCTCCGTAGTAGCGGTGAATACGCATCGTAGACGCCGTCCGATCGAATATGGTTTCGACTCGAATACATGATCAATAATAAAATGGATTTCGACGAGGGAAAATGCTCTGGGAGGATTCATTATGGAAGTTTCGATCAATTGACTGACATGACTTTTTTGTGTTAATTAGCATGTAAGCTTTTTTTCAGAAAAAATATTCGCGATTTTAGATTTCCCTTCGTTTTTTTTACCTCGCAAGAAAATTTAAACAAAAATTAAGGGGCGCCCCTTAAATTTTCGAATCCAAATAACAAAAAAATCACAACTATATATACTGGCTCTTCAAAAATGACACCGAAGGTTTACGTTCATTAATTTGCAAAGGTTGGTTACAAATGTTTGGTCGAATATCAACACATGTTAAATCTGTGCACGCCGTGGGTGCCCAAACACCTTTCCTATTGGTAAATTAGCAGTGTAGTAGCACATGTCTCAGAAAAAATACATTAGCAGCCGGCTAATGCCCCCGATTGATGGCGCACCCCTTATGCGATGGGCGCTACGTGAACTTAAGAGGTTATTTGTGAGATAAGATATTTTTAGAATTTGAATTGATCAAGAAAATGCAAATGTTTTTGAAGTAATACGGTTACGTAGCTCAAAAATCACCAAACAAAAAATACAGAGATTGACAACTTTAAAATAATTTCATTGGCTTAGTGAAATCGAGATTTCTTAAATAATTTCTATCGTTAGGTCATGATCCTGATATCACTCCATTATTAACTTTAAAAACTATGAAAACAAGACCTAATAAATATTTTATTCTACTATAGCATAAAACTCATTTTGGGCGTAAAAATAAAAAAAATGGTGGCGTTACGTTGATATTCGGGCACACGTGTGTTAAATATAATTGAATGGTAACTTTACAAGTAAACCCACCTTGCCCAACAGATGTTACAGATTTAGCAGAAAATACTGATGGATTGGCTTTGTCAGCCGCCACCGTTAAATATGAATAATATGACCTATACAGAACACACTTTGGTTTTATAATATTCGTACACATCGTCGCCAAGGATTGAAGGTACTATTCTGAAAGCTTTAGCAGCAGCTTTCGGAATAGTCAGTATTAAATTGTGGTGCGGTTTTGTCTTTGTACTTTCTGTGCGAAAAGTTTAAATAAATATGTATGGTATTATGTGAAAGGTGTGCCATTGTTGCACACCTTTTACATAACGTATGAGACGTTTTTTGATACCGTATGAGATTTTTAAATACCTACTGTGACACTGCTCAAATCAAATAAAATTTTCATTTGTTTAGAACAACTGCAAGAAACAACGTAAGAAACTCCTCGTTGGTTCCTCTACAACAAAAGACCATCATCATCATAGGACTCTTTCCGTCGAGGAGCTGTCACTGTTATCACTATACAAGATTAGGCTGCCCATTACTAGAACCTTTAGAGCCTGTTAACATTAAAAGACGACTTCACAACACCCAAGGAGGATAGCTCCCTGTATTAAAAACCATTACATTTCAGATAAAGGCACTTCTATAAACTCAATAATGTTTTTTTATCGCAAATTGATACCATCCCTTACAAATTAAGGGACAGAGTCGATGCAACAACTGATAACAAAGTAAGTGAATAGATTACTTAATCTGTTTTTCCTGCTACCGTGAATAAGATAAGTGGGAGATAAGGTGGTTTCACCAGGCGCTAACGCGTGTTAGGACAATAGGATTACAAAGGAGCACAATAGATCGTCGCCGTAAAAGAGAGTAATCTCGTTTTACACAACTTTTGTTACAAAAGCTGCTGTAATAAGATTACATGGGTATTCTTGCAATTAATGTGTTAATACTTGCCGGTGGAATTGGAGATGCGTACATACCTGCAACAAAAGAATACGGGTCAGGCGTTACTGTGTGATAGATAGTGCAATAAAAATACTAATCTGTATTGTGAAATTCGTAATGAATTATGAATCATGATCATGATAGATGATAACAGTCTACTATAAGGAAAAAAATCCCTTTTTATAAAAATAATATAAGTAGTCATGTTACTATGCTAACTAATTATTCTAATGAGAAACATAGTTTTAAATTTTTGTATGACATAGTATAATTTACTCAAGGATCTATAAAAATAAACAATAACCAAAATATGATGCGATAAAAAAGTCAATAAACCTGACATTATACACTTTCATTCATGTTTACTACGCTAGAAACATTCTTAAGAGTTACGATGTGCGTGTTTAGATAAAAATAACATCAACATATCGGTACAGTTAGCTTCGGCCCGTTCCTGCTACCTACGGACCGTTCTTCCTACGGGAAGCACGCGGCGGCATATCTTGACGATACGATATTTCAACGCTTGCCTACCAGATGTACACATTACTCGCTTTTTCGGATGTTTTCACTCAAACACACTGTTATCGATATGTTACATCCGTAAATAAAGTATATTTTTATGCGGCTTTTTTGAAGAAGAAAGGTTTACTTAGGGATCGCCTCGATGTCTGTCTGTTACACAGGTAATTCTGAGATAAAAGACGCATTTAAAACTGTTTAGTGTTGAAGTTGTTAAAAAAATTGTTCCTATTTGGGGCGATTGTAACAGTTTTCATATAAGGGATGCAATCATACAATATGCCACGATAAACGTGTGTATCTACGCCTTAATATTTCCGAGAAATAATGCAAAGACTCTCGAACAGATGCTTTTAAGAAAGCCGATATCAACAATTAACAGCGATAGCAATGTTTGAGCAGCGGAAGCAGGTTGGCGGAAGAAGGTATTTCGGCGCGTGGCTTTTTGCGGCCCCGGCGACGGAGGGGCCCGACAGATGGAAAGGCGCTCTGAGGGTAATCGAATTACTTTTTACTGACATATGCACTTCGCAGCCGAGGGGTTAACTTCAAGTTTTTCAGCAAAAAAAAAAACTCTTGGATGGGGCTACTTGTGGCTTCCCTTTGCTTACGAATGGGTTCTGTCATGAAACTTTTGAATAGGAAACCAGTTAAAATCATCATCCGTTCTTCTTTTATAACATTTTTAATGGAGGTTTATTGGATATAAAATTACTAAACTTATTTAAGTAGTACAAATACGCAATGAACGGACAAAGAGCTGAAATCAGGTTAAGTGTCAATTAAAAATCGCCGCAAACTCTACACGGAGGAAACCACTTAATGTCTAGCTTGCGTTAGTGATACTTCCTGCAGTCGGTAGGAGAGTTCATAAATCGTGTGGCTTTATTAAATTTCCTTTTGTCGCGAACACGCGGGCTTAATGATGCCCGACGGCTACAAGAGATATTTGTCATCGACCAAAAAAGTTCACGCGACTTATGCTTCTATTTTAGAAAAGAAGAAAAAAAGCATTACGAAGGGACATCTGTATATGCTTCCGTGTAGACTTAAAATAATCAAGTACAAATTAGTGCAACAACCATGAAAATTTTTTATCAATATTTATTTTTAAATAAGCACGCGACACGTCTTGCTTATGTGTCCCAATGTTCAAAACAGTTTTTTCACTTGTCTTTCTACTCCCTTATGCAATCAACTGTCCCCTGAGATAATTTTTTTCTAATCCAGGTGATAAATTGACGGAAGCTCTCGGCATCTCCCCTACAGCCTAAAAATAAGGATGACGCCTAGCATTTTTTATTTCATAAATTCATAATCTAAATATAACTGAAACAGTATGTAAATATGTTCACCATGCAAATGAATGCAGTATGAGCCACATTATGAATTTATGAGGGTGTAGTTGTAAGTAATTCAAGTACAAAAAGTCTGGCGTTAGGCAAACGTCTTTTCTTCTATAAAATTCCACGCCGTCTAGAGCAAGTCTAGGCAAGGGTTTGAAAGCTCTCGACCCCTTATTTATAGCTCGTAGCCACAATAAGCATAGAATCCAATCTCATTTTATAGAGTAATTATTCTAGCCTCATTGAACTGGACGTCTGCACAGTACGGTAAACAAAGCGGAAATGGCCTATTAGATAGCAGCTGGTATGGCGGCGGCGCACGCGCAGCTGCCGCCCGAATTTCGCCGAGAGATCGCGAAACGCGCGCCTTCCGTTTCCGGCCGATTGTACTTGCGCGTTCTTTAAGTTAAGTGTCCTTAGGGGTGGACATGGATTGACGTTTCGTTGCTGTTGCCATACGGCATGTGTGTACTCATTCACCACAATTCGAGGAGTGGTAATCTAATGTTTTTCATTATTGTTGATGTGATTGATATACATAGGTATACAACGACCGTGTGTAGGGCACATAATGAATTTGAAATAAGCCAAACATGTACTTCTGATGAATAAAGTAGAGAAACGTCTTATGCATGCTGTCCATCCTGAGGTGGATGAAGATTTACCACATAATGATAAGAGTTGTATGACAGATTATTTATAACATTAAACAAAGTAGGACAGGTGAAAAACCCAAACACACAAATTATGTAGAAAATGTTCGGTACAAACTGTAATGAATACTTCAAGGCACGGTACGGTCTCATCCAAGTAGTTGTATAGCGGACAGGTTTGAGCAGCAGTGTCGAGTGACATTGTGGCAACAAGCTACTTGCGCCCGGGTGCGCGGGCCACGGTGACTTGCCGCCATTGTCTGGTAGCGAACTAGTTGTGCCTCCACCGTGACTTTAAGACTTGTTTACATTTGTAGAGCTTTGATCATAGAGGTTCTAATATTCCCAGGTACCAACACTTTTTGCAGCGTCGTTTGAAGTTAGGACTGATTTTCAGTCAATGAAATGTTGCCATTCTTGATAAGAAAAACATCTCAGTGTCTAGCGACCAGCCAAGCTGGTAGACGCTTGATGATTTTTCTTTCTCTGATGATCTATTCAGCCTATTCCGACGTCTCTAGCTTAGTCTAAAACAGGTTTTTTTAAGTCATGTTTGGCATATTGACGGACTCTAATATGATTTTAATATATCAAAATACACGAAAGCTAGTTCTTCTTAAGTTATTATAAGTATTGTTAGCAATACAAGCGTGTCCATGTGAACTAAACTTAAGTTCAACAACGATACTTAGAGTGCGCACGCGCGTTAATTTGAATTGTGTAGGTGCCTCATCATCCCAGTAATGGCCGGACTACTATTATATTTTCAACATTGTTATCGAAGCGTTAAATAGTATAATGTACGGAATGCTCTCGAACAGGTGGACTCAAAAATGTATTGTAGGTAAGCCGCAGTAATGTTTTTGAATTTTTTACTTTTATGCTGTTTGTTTCCCAATTATTACAATCAGTCTTGTCTCTGTCCAGTACTGAGCATTTTATTTTTAGTAGTCAAGTCGGTTGTTTTATTTTCGTCTTTCGGTACTTACTTCATTAGTTCACTTGACAGAAATTCTCTATTTTATAGTTACCTGGCTATAAATTGATTAGGTATGCGCCAGCGACGGAAAGGTAAAAACTGCATTCCTTCGTTTTGAAACTAATAAGGGCATGAAATCTGTTAACTCGGCGCATTAACGTACCCTTTTTCAGAAACAAAATGTACAAAATATTTAACACAGTCGAAGCTTGTTTCATGATACGGGCCATTCATAAAAATATTGTTTTAATTTAGTGACATTGCAGTTCTATATATTTATAAAAAAAAAATAAACACTGTTCAGAAAATTACCTGTGTTCAAGCACAATTTGTACTGGCAGACACCTTTAGTTATTTTTCGGATTATTGGAATTATTATATTTTTTAGAATCCATGTCTTGACCTGTCCTTGCAACTCAAATTCTTTGTATTTGTTGGTAAAAGAAATCATCTGAGTTAATCCTAGGTGTGGCGGCGTGAAAGCTGCGGCGCACGTGCGTACGCGCACCTGCCGCCATACCGACGCGGCACCACCCCTGAGCCGTCTGGCCTGAGGGGTGACTTGTATAAACTAGTCCAAAAAGTTATCTTTTTTTCTGTGCCATGCAAATGTCACATGGTTTACTTTGTATATTGTTGTAGATAGACCAACCCAAAAACGTATTAAAAAAATTGATTATGTCTTAGCCATCTTTGTTCGATGTCTTTTCATGTCCCATTTAGGTTTATCTCTATTCTCTAGGAACATTTGTAAGAAAACAGAAATATTCTGAAGAAAAGCAACTTTAAATCTTTCAGAACTCCTTTCAGGGTACCATTTGTAAGTAATGACAACTCAACCGATCATCAGGATTACCTACTAATTGTAGCAAACAAATTATAATAATAATGCAGAGAACAATTACAGTGAACATGTAATTACTTTAAAAGACCGTTTCAACTAATGCTCTACATAAAATTACAACAAACACATTTCCGATAGATAAGTTGACAAACAGACTCGCATAATGTTTGAGGACAGCAACCATTCTGGTTGATCGCTTACGCAAAAGATTAAAGACTTTTTTACGGCCGTTTAAGAAGTTGTTAAAGACCAATTAGCATTTATCGGACTTCCCTTTTCATGTTGAAGAGACATTAAATTGGTATACTTAACTGTATTGGGTACTGAGTTTAAAATGGTATCTAATTAAAATTAAAATGTTTTTTAAACTGTGGTATATGTATTTAAACTTTTCATTACACTGTTGCATAGCTTAGGGCCGGTTTTTTGACCCGTAGTTAAACTAATGTTTAAATTTTTGCAAAAACAGTTTTTTGATAAATTTTTATTTTACCTAATTATATAATATCATTGCTAATAGTCATATAATTATTGGTTAAAAAAATAAACCATTAGTGACCATTAGACAAACTAAAAATTGATCAAAAAACACATTTTGGAAAAATTTAACCATTAGTGACTATTTTTAACCATTGGTGGAGTTTAACTACGGATCAAAAAACCGGCCCTTAGCCAAAGCTCGCTGCAGATAGATACCTAACTACTTTACCTAGGTATCCCTCTCGAAGAGAAGAGACCTGTGTCCCAGCAGTGGGAACATTATAGGCTGATTATGGTATACCTAATGCATGTACAGACGCCAGCACATTAAGTTACTACAATCTGTCAAATTTCTTTAATAGATTTTAAACTTTATCGCTAAAGCATTAAGGTTCAAGGTAGATTGGGAAAATCTGACAGTTTCGGGTAGCTTGACCTGCTGGCGTCTGTACATCTAAACCTATATATGTGCAATTGTTATTAACCCTACAAACATGAAAAGTTGTGTAATGGTGAACAGAATGTCAAATTATAATTAAAAATAAATAATTGAATATAGCATGTATGGCGCATGACGGTGCTCATTGCTATGCCGGGAAGCGCATAGTGCACGGGACGCACTTAGAGGGCTCATTGCGAGGTTAATAACGAGGGTGGAGGACAATAGAGGGGCGGAAGTTCGCGTGTGTCCGCCGGATGTCGGCCCACCATCGATCATACAGTAAGTACCGAGTACAGTACGGCACAACTTCTAAGTTCCATCGACTAAATTCGACAACCTCGTCGAGGTAACTTGAGAGTGCGACTTAGGTTTTATAGGAATTTGACTGAGCCGAGAGCAATATTTTACTTTACTGAGTTTAATAATCGAATATCTACTAGTTTTAGTCGATCGATTAGGTACCCATATCGATAGCACCTTTAAATTGTGTCGTACTGGTACCAACCGTCGACGTGGCAACTGCACTGCAACCGTAGTGATGTATTGGCTGGGAGACCTGACATTCTGCGCTCTATGTAATTTTTTGCGCGAAATTATAGCTTGTTTAGCAATACATATTTGGATAATACACTCGAGAGCAATGATTCCGGGTCACTTGAAGAATCCTAAAAATCTCGGAAACTAAAAATGCTAGGTTAATGCAATAAATTGTATTTAATAGACAATGTAATACTCCTTAAATGAAGGTATTAAAACTTCTTAGTTATTATAAAGTTATATCATAAAAAAATCAAATTTGAAAAAGGGCCACTTTCGAAGATGGAACTACGAAATTACAGCATTTGGTTTTGCTTTTGTTTGTAATCTGTCATTTATGTGGGTACATAAACCATGTTGATAGTGCTCTATATTCATTATTCAAGCTGAAATTATGTCGCTTACGCCTGAAGAATGCACCAGAATACTTACAATGCTGGAAACCGGCCGGAGTCAGCGCGATACAGCCAGGACTGTCGGTGTGTCGCTGTCAACAGTACAAAGAGTTCTCCGACGTTACGAAGAAACTGGTTCTAACCTACGCAGACCAGGAACGGGCAGAACCAGGTGTACCACAGCACGAGAAGACCGATACTTGGTGAACACCATGCTTCGAAATCGCTTTCTCACAGGAACTGAACTCACAAATCAGTTTCGACGCCTCGGAGGAAGTAACCCAAGTGCATGGACAGTAAGACGTCGGCTTGCTGAATCTAACTTAAAACCCCTTAGACCTGCAAACGGCCCTAAACTGGAGCGTGGGCATCGTATTTCAAGACTAAGATATGCCCAGAGCTACGTAAATTGGAGTATTGAAGATTGGTCAAAAGTTATGTTCTCCGACGAATCAAAATTTATGCTCTACAAGCACGATGGAAGACGCAGAGTATATCGAAGACCAGGGGAAAGATTCAAGCAAGCATGCATCGAAGAAAAAGTAGCCTACGGTGGTGGGTCTGTACTTGTGTGGGCCGGAATTTCTTCTGAAAGTCGCACAGAGCTGGTGATCATAGAAAACGGCTCTTTAACTAGCGTAAGATATGTGGAAGAAATCCTCAATGATCACGTTGGTCCATTTATGGTCAATTTAGGTGAGGATGCTATATTTATGCATGACAATGCCCGACCTCATACAGGTAGGATTGTGAATGACTACCTTCAAGAGATGAACATTACTCGTATGGAGTGGCCAGCGCGCAGCCCGGATATCAACCCGATCGAGCATGCTTGGGACGAGCTAGGCAGATGCGTAAAACAACGAAACCCTCCCCCAATCACGCTTCGTGAGCTCAAAATTGCTCTCACAGAGGAATGGGAGAATATTCCCCAAAATCGTATAAGGAACTTGGTGTACAGCATGCCAAACTGCGTAAACGCAGTAATGGAAGCACGAGGAGGCAATACGAAGTATTAAAATTCAAGAAAATCGTAATAAAGTTCAAAAATTTCATGTTTCCTATTTTTGTTTTAAGGAGAGATCAGCAGTTTTTTTCTTTATGTAATTTTGTGTTAATAAAATGTATGGTGACTCATATTTTTTTTACTTTCATTTAAGGAGTATTACATTGTCTATTAAATACAATTTATTGCATTAACCTATCATTTTTAGTTTCCGAGATTTTTAACATTCTTTAAGTGACCCGGATTCATTGCTCTCGAGTGTATTATCTTGTTTGTGTGACCAATAACAATCATTATTATATTAGACAGTTATTTAAAGTAAATTTAATACTTAAACTACAATTTAATGCTCGTAAGCAATGTTTAAGTACTCTATGATTAGTCCTGGATCTGTTTTCATTGTTTGTTTCAGGAATATCATTAAATTGCCTTAAAGTCTTTGAAAAAGAGAGCTAGTTTGAAAGGTTCACATTCTTTACTTTAAACAGGAAATGTCACGGGGAAGTCAAATCTTAAAAAAGCCTTTCCCACGGGTTGCACCGGACTAATAATTGCTTTATTTCACCTAAAAATAATTACGTGACTGTATGTAAGTTCTACGGCTTAATGTCTTACACCAGCCAATATATATTCATTGTTTATGACACCTTTTGTGTAAGGCCGCCTACTCAATAAAATGTAAAATTTGGTCTGTCGTATGCCTTCTTTGTACAGGCACGTAGGACACCTTCGAAGTCCGGGATAATGTTGGTTTAGAGCAAAATTCTCACGTTCTGTTTCCATTGTAAACACTAAACACCGGGACACCCGTTACGTCTCGTTTACTGCGCTTATTGTTCTATTATATGAGCTTGTGAAATGTAAACAGGCGTTGAAAAGATAAATGAAACCTGAATAAAAAAATACGCAAAGGATTTCTGGGGAAAAAAATTGCAGGTCCGGGCTAAGTTACTACCTTCTAGTTAGTATGACGGGCTGGTGTTCGCAATTCCACGTCCAAGCACGTACGTATGGGAAAATCAACCAATTGATCCACTCTAGCTTCTCAAGTAAGGTCAGCAACGCCTTGGTGTTACTGACGATCTCACGGAGTGTGCTTGGGTTTCCGAAGTAAAGGTACTTCTAATAAATATAAGAAAATATTTGAAGCCGTTCTCAATTCCGGTCCGCCGCCCGGTGGCCCGTGTTGCTCTATGAAGCAGACAAACAAAAACTATAGGACATTAAGTTATCGAAGTTATCTACTCGGAACTGTTGTCAAAACCACTGCAGCACCCACTTGTTACCTTGATCGTAATTACCAGCACTTAGCTAATAAAGTCCTCAAAAAATCTTTAAGATCCGATGTCATTGTACCTGCTGTAGTAATGAATGAATGAATTCATTCTGCAGCTACCCGCTCATCTCGTAGTTGCCTCACGTACAAGGCGACCGGTTGCCTTTTCAATTCGACCAACGATATTGATACCATAGAGCAAACCTTGAGATTTATAGACACGTCTATTTATTGCGGAAATGAAAATTCATTGTTCTAACGTTGTGTCAACTTGTGAATATTTAATTGAGTTTAATTTGTGCGTCGTAAGAGGTTCTGTTTTATTATGTAGCTGTACCGTAACTTTATTTTTGTTGTTAAACAGACAAAAAAAGAAAAATTGCACTGATTTGGAAGAAAATTAATGCTATTATAAGCATTAATTTTCATCCAAATCAGTGCAATTTTTTGTCCGTGTGTGTTTTTCACAAATAGTAAACCTGAAATCTACGTCCCGTATCTCCACAGAGATTTTCGTTTTTACTTTCCTTAGTGTCACACTATACTTGACAACTTAAAAGTGCTTGTGTAATTTGAGATTGAAACTACTTCAATAGCAAATATTCACTAAGTAGATTATTACCCACACACACAGATAGGTGCAATTTCCAATCCTTTTACATAGGAGTCGTAGCGTGTCTGCAGACTATTCTATGGCACAGGTGCATTGCGGCACAGTGCTCCTACTCGCGGCGCATCGGCGACGTCATTCATGTCCGTCCGCCTTGCCTTCCGGTATGCAGCGGGAAATTCGCCCGCTCGCTGACCAAGCCGTGATTCATTCATTCATTCTCTCTAAAAATCGAATTATGACAGAACTTGACCTACGATAGTGAATCACTTTTCAATTCCAATGATGTTTCTAATTTATTGAAATGCATGTTGCGTTTTGACATAGATGGTATCTGCTTACCTATTCTTTCTACAAACCAGTTATTTTCAAGTGTGTGAACGTGCCAAACCACAGTTTGGAGCGGCTATCACTCTTTGAAATGACCAATTATGATCATCAGCACCCATCGACAATAAGTTTTTACTTTTTCAGTTGTCAACCACCCATCCATTAGTCAAAACTGAATAAAATCTGTATCCAATATTCCGCAAAGCTTTTCGGGAGCTTCATAACCTTGCAGAACAAATCTTGCCACAAGGGACCTTCCAGATCAAAATTTTATTAGTCCAGGATAGAAGAGTGGAACCTGTAAATATCTTTACAGGTGAAATAAAATAGTCAGTAAGAGTCTGACACTCCCTCCTGCTCCACCCAGAGCGGGAGTAGTCATTTGATGATTTCCCATCCTCAAAAAAAAAAAGGTAAAATAAAATCTTGTCGTTTTACGGTTTCCGAAATTCAATTATACATAATCAGACTATAATGATCCCACTGCTGGAACACAGGCCTCTTCTCTTCCAGAGGGAGTGGGCTGTAATCTACCACGCGGGCCAAGTACGAGTAGTGGGTAGATGTCACGTCTTCCAATTTTAAGTTCGAGGTCAGTTTTCCTCACGATGATTTCCTTCACAGTTTTGAGAGCAGTGGTGATTAAATTATTTACACAAAGTAAGGTGCCTTCCTGAGTTCGAACCCACGGTCTACAACTCGTAATTCGGCGCAGTTACCACTGGGCCAACACTGCTCTAAAGTTAATGTTTTCTATTTTAAAATGTAACTTATTAAGTACTAATGTCAACCAAGCTGCAGTACAACTTCTAAAACCCTGTACCCATACCGATTACAATAATAAATATTACAGCGGTTACAAAAATAATGAAATCAAGAGGTCTATAGTTAGTTATCTCTGTTGTTATCAGCACTTCGGTAGTGTGAAACAATTTGTAACACTTGCGCACTCAGCGAGTCAGCGCACGCGCCGCTGTCGACATTGTTATTGTTTTGGTGCGTCGCGCCCTTTGTCAAGACCCGGCGACCGTTCAGAGAGTGCATCCGTAATGTCAACCTTGTGTACATAATATATGTCATCTACGGAAGTCATGAGAGTTGCATCGCATTGTTGTAGGCTTTCATTCAATTCTTCCATGTCCGTTCATTGTATGAACTTATGAACCTATGTTCAGCAGCGGCTGTCTACGGGCTGCTGATGTTATTTTGTTAGTTTGTTCATAGAAAGATAGAAAAAGTATTTATTGCGACTCGTACAGGAAGATCACAAACTAAACTAAACACAATCAAAAATAAAAAAAAACCCAATAATATAAAAAGTAACAAAAAGAAAACTGAAACAGAAAGTCCTATACGAGGCCAAAAGGCTCCTATTTCAGCATGATGCTGCGAAATTAAAAACAATTAAAAGTCAATGTTAACTTCTGTAAACTCAAAACAGGCGCCAAACAATTTGTGAAAAATGTTAACGTATTTGTTGAAAGCATTAGCTGGCCTGGCTATATAGGCTGTAGAATTATACCGAACTGTCCGTCCACTAAGTGGTAATTATTTTTTCAATAGGAACGGCTTGTGGGAAGCCTGCAAATGTTTGCTGTTCTCATATTAGTGCTCCACATTTCGCACTCGCTGTTCACACAATAGTAGCCTTGCATCAAATTGTGCTGGAAATCTTACATCAATGTACAGCGTTGCACTTAACACGATTACCAATACTTTTAGTTAGCAATTTCGACACGCAAGCATGATCATGCGAAATCTTAATTCTAAATTGAATCCATGTTTTTGTTCGTAAGTACCTTGACCTAAGACTCCACTCTACCCTCACTCTATGTTTAACTTTATGATGTTCTCTGAAAATGAGTAAATATACACGGTGGCAGGGACATCGACGAGCAAACTGTAACCATGAATTCAGCACATAATTCTAGACCCAATAGAGTAGAAATTTATCGTCGGTTATTAAAAAAAGTTTCATGGAACAGCTCATTTTTTTTAAAGAGTTCAGAATCATGTACTGAATCCACGGTAACAGGTTGCGCGTCGATGTCCATGCCGCGTTATATAGTTTAACGTTACAACAAATCTGAAAACGTCGAAACCAATCTTGAAAATCCTAGTACGTAGTACTGATGGCATTTGAGGACGACTAGTGGTCTTCCTTAAATAAAAAATATCCTTTTAACTAATTCAGGCGGCCGGGTCCATCTCATCCAGTACCATTTATATTGAAGCTAGCAAAACATGCTTGATTGCCAATGTTAACTTTGAGTTATACGTGTTTTACGACGCTATATTTTAGTTTGTGTATAGTTTTAGTTAAGTTATGATTTAATTTTCTTATTTTTATTAATTAATTAGGTATTACTTATTATTTGCTTATTACTACTTATTATTTTAATTTACAGAAATAACCTACATTATATAAAAAAAAATATATACATATATAAGGCATCTGGCATTTCCCTATATTGTCATATTTAAAATAAAAATACCTTCTGGTTTCCAACAGTGTGGTTTGTGTATCTGTCCACTTAACAAGCAAAAGTATTAATATCGCAATATTTATGTCCTATATTCCTGTTAAATATGTGTTTATGTAAGTTAGGAAGAATTGGTCTCATTCCTTATTCCATTAAAAGTTACTTTGACGCTGAAATCTAACAAGTTGGATCATTTACATTGACGCGTGGGGAGCAGAATAATATAGCAATTACTCACGTTTGATTATAAAATAAAATGATCTAATGGACTGAGGTATGCTCGTTGTATAACGAAGTGTGGGAAAATTGACTGTAGTTAGTCGGAAAGGTGTGGAGAGTGTGGTGTTTGCAATTTGCACCACGTGCTCGGTACCTTGCTACTTCACACCAACCTCCCATTTCTGCTGAACTATTTTTCCATTTTCATTATCCGTAGGCAGAGCTTGAGAACGCGAAGGTTCAAACCGAAACATGCGACCATTGTAAATCGGTTAATTGTGATATTTTATGGATATTTTGATTCACCTTTCGCTTTTAAAATATTAAAAAACTTAACATCTATGTAACAGCATTATGAAAATGTCAAGGTAGTCGAAATCTACTCACAACGTTACGAAGAACTATTGTAATTTGAGGACTAATCTATGGACGACTGATCGCAATTCTCTTTCGATGTAGTTGCACCCTCACAATTATTGACTGACTCAAACAATTGCTACGTAATGGTTCACAAAATATACAAAAACTTCCATCAACAACATCTATCATTTTGAACTTAAGGTGAATCATGTAAATCTGGAATGAGTAAGCCCTGGGAATACCTACCTACCTCATTATCCAGAGTTGCCTCAACTTTTTACTGATCTTAAACTTTTTAAGTAGCATGTGAAGAGACGAACATTGATAGTCACAGAAGTTCTTACAAGCATGCCTAGGTAATAGACACTTTATCTTATTGCGATTCTATGAAAGTCGGACATCGTTGCTTATCGGGTTTACAGTTTTTTAGGCTCCCCTTTGTTCCAAACACATAAGCAAACGGTTTTATTGCGTCACGTCTTAATTATCTTTTGTTTGAGCCGCGTATTGTTAATTTGTTCATTGACCAACTTCTTGCTTCCATTTAATGAATACTCCGATGAGATGAAAATGTTACAAAACAGTCTTCTGCGGTGTTTTTTTTTAAATCATTATTTAGGTAAATTTAATTTTCTTGAGAGAATTGATACTTAGTAATTTTTATTTCAAATAATGAAACGTATCACACATTTTATAATATGAACATGATACGGTGATGGGTATTAGAGAAAGTGATACGAAGGCCTTAATATTTAAATATGAGTTCAATGAAATTGAGTAGATGATGTCGTACAGGTCACCGAACACTGTTCAAACATCATCCTAGTTGGAGAGGGTGTGATCTGTAAGCGAGCCCTCTCTTACGTTACCACGGCCCGTGGGAATCACCGCACACTAAATTATTAACAAAAATATTGACCCGCTGCCTACTTAAGGGATTTGACCACTAGTTGTTTGCGCTGGCAGTTTGCCGCTCCCAACAAATACGGGCAACGGCGACGTGTCGACGACTCCTTTACAAAGTTTATGGGAAAAGTTGGAGAGCCGTGAGCCGGGCAGGGTCAATATTTTGTGTTTGATCTCTATGAGAACTGACGTAACCTTTGAGATGATCGCCGAACTTTATTAGTGAGTGGGAAACTTTGATCGTGGATCGTCAAAAAGGTATCGTGTATACTAATTTTCAAATTATATTTCCGATTAAGTCAACATATTGATTAAGTACTTTCCTTGTTTTACAATTCTTGAGCAAAGATCGAAAATCGGGCATGTTTGTTTGGCGAATTCTCAGCCTAATCACAGTCCAAAAAACAAAACAAAAACTACAACACATTCTTCTATTATTTCAGAACGATGTGAATGTTTGATTGCATTTGCCCTAATTGTTAGTTACGCACGATCGGACATAGGTGCCGTGGATCTAGTTCAGATCGATCAACTGTGCAGTCCGTTACAGTTGTGTCGATTCAGAATTACCCAGTCGACGGAGTAAACAAAACATTGGACAACACAATAACCTGCATTGTAGAGAGCTGCCAATGATATTGACCTCTAAATATAGAATAGGCGCTAATCTATATTTATAGGTCTATTATATGCTTGCGGTAGCCTAAGAATCTATCAATATTATTCAGTTCGTATCGCAGTCGTGAATGGTTTAATTGGAATGAGCAGTTACTCAGGTATGTTTATTTAATTAACAGAAAAGTAATATGTTCGATGCAGTGCACAGATAGGTACATCGGGTTTTCATGTTGGTATTTGACAAAGTTTTGATTCCAAAATATGAGTTCGGAACTCTAAGATGTTCATAGTAGGTAAGTTACTTCTAACTTCAATAATGGTAAGAATTGCTCCCAAACTACAACAATTACGTCATCAACAATCACTATAGTTAATTCGGGTCCATAATAATCGCAATTTACTTGACTTTACAGTACCTTCCTACATAATGTGACACCCGCGGTGATACTCAGCAGTAACGAGCGCGCGGCATCCAATCCGCGTTCGCTAATCCATTCATTAACAACCGAGCTAATTGGGCTAGTTCACGTGGGTTCGTCACCGTGGCCGACTCTGAAAATTACTGCACTTGTTTAAAAAACGCGGAAAAGCGGCCCCCACTCGTTACCAACGTAATTTGATGGGAAACTTGTCAGCTTGCTGTTTTACGGTTACCAACTGAATTTGCGGTATGCCCCAGCAAATTGTATTTGTTTTTTACGGCACAGCGGATTCGCTAGGTTTCCCTAATTAACAAGCTAACTGTTTACCAATAAATATTCTACATAAGTAAGTTAATTAGTACAGTTACATTGAATTGTAAAATTCTTGAGAGACATCGACCGGAATGATGATGTTCCAAGAATTTTTCTACGTGATAATAGAAAACATATATTCGTATGTAATTAGTTTATGTTTACGTATTGTAAATCAATGTATGTAGACCGTAATTGCCTACTTTTATCAGTGATTGATTACCGTAATTACTTGCTGTACCTAAGGTCGTCGAAAGCGTTACTAAGGTATTGTAAATCTCGAATGATTCTCGCTCTAACTAAATATTTTGAAATCAATTGGAATAGGTAAAGATTTTCCTTTTGAAATACTTAAATATCAGGAAGACATTTCACGACACCCAACAAGAAAAGGCCCTTAACGATTCAAGTTATCGTGTTTACTTGGAAAATGCGTGACATTTTCCACACGCGAAATAAGTTTTCATAGTAGGAGATGGCGGCAAGCGACAGCGTGTGTCTGACGACGTAGTAGCTATGACTACTGCGGCCAATCATTCAATTGATCGAGGCGGGACGCCGCGGGATTGCCTCATTATCCAATAAACACACGGCGCCCGATCTCGGCTGCTTTCAATAACGCCACAGATGAGGTAGAAGGTCAGATGTTAATACAGTTTCCTTTTTACAATTGTCTGACGTGTATCTATGATGTTCTGGACTGGATACTTATTTTTTTATTGGGTTTTTTCGCACAACCTGCATTCTTCTACCTGTGACATTGAAATAAACTGTCGTCAGAGAAATTCTTGGTATGTATTTTAAAATTGATAATACACAAGCCGACAGGTAATTACTTCACGGTATACGTCACCGAATACAATTCTCCATAACACCACTTTCTCACTGACGTCAACAATCAAGGCCGGATACCAATAAAGGTATTACGAAGAACGATCTAACATTAACGTTCCCATACAAAATCGAATGGTCATAAAAGTTGGTGAATAATATTGACAGCTCTATGTTTTATAATGTGAACGTTTTGTGGCGCCGACGCGACGCTGCCGACATAAACACCACAATTACTCGATATAATTTGATAGCCGGGATCGAATCATGTGATGATCGGAGGTATCGATTTCGCACCTGAGCAAGGGCTTCTTTGGCAAATTAGTGATCGCTAATTTTGAAAGATTGTGTGCAATCTTCTTTTGAAGCTGACCCGTAGGTAATCCTATTTCAAAACATATTTACAGTTAACAGATTATTCTTGCTACTATGTGGGTTTAACAAAACTTTAGTTTGTCTAGTAAATTGTCGTCCCATTTATTTAGCCCAGTTTATTATGCGAGATAGAATTTAACTATGTACTAAAATACAGAGGAGCCAACTTCACACAATTTGTTCTGGTATTCATGTCTTCTGCAGATTACAAACATTTCTGTCTGCAAAATGTAGAGTTGTACTTAGCACAGTAACGTCGTTTGCATTTTCTCTTAAAATTGTAGGATTTGATTATACGAGTACTTTTGCACGCCACTAATTTTACATAAGATGTATGCCTACAGCCAGTTATTTGCATTTTAAGATACCAATATAGGAATGCGATCGTGTGTGCATCGTTTTCATGCAAGCTGTAAATAAATTTTGCATTCCATGACTTTTGGGCAAAAAATTTGTAACTATTCTAAGTATTTACTTATCGACACACAACGAATTTTAATAAACACCTTCGACTCTTTCTGTTATTTTTGTTATTAAACTACCTTTTTATGTTTGGGTTAGGTTAGATATAGATTAGGTTAGGTATAGATTTCCTACCGCGAAACTAAACACAAACTCATCATCATCTGCCTAGGCTTTTCCCAACTATGTTGGGGTTGGCTTCCAGTCGAACCGGATGCAGTTGATCACCAGTATTTTACATGGAGTGACTGCAGATCTGACCTCCACAACCCAGTTACTGGGTAATACGATAGCTCTTGGCAAAACTGGTTGTCAGACCTTCGTGCTACTGACGATCCGTAACGACTGTCAAAAATCCACGAATGACAGACGGAACCAACGGCTTAACGTACGCTTTCCGAAAAACAAACAACAAAAAAACACAAACTATTGTTTCCGTTTTTAAACTATACCCAAGTAGCACATGACAGCCGTACAGTGACTTGATTATAGAATTAGTGTCTACTCAAGGCTGTTTTAGTTTCCTGCATAAGGGCTGTGTAGTTAGCTACGCAGCCTTTGTAATTCCAATTTGGGCCCCAAATTAACCAGCCTTGAGCATTAAAGTGACTGGTTAACGGCAGTATAATCATTGAAACAGCTGTACAAGGCCTGTACATTGGCTTATACAGCTATACAACAGTCATTGCAGCCTAAGATTCAGCTTCTTTAATTCTCTTCAACAGCTTTTAGATGTTTTGAGGCTTGGCAACAGCTTTTATTAAAGTATAAATCGTAACCAAAATATATTTTTTTTAATTTATTTTGTGTATTTGTGACAGACGACAGTTATATTGTTTGTTAAAGTGCGCGGGCGGACAATATTTAAGGTAAGATATTTTTAATAGTTTTCACGTTGATTTTGAGTGTCCTTGTATGTAAATTGAGTTGCGAGTACCATTTTACTGTAAATGTGTATAGGTAATTACATCAAATATTTCACGCGCCATCAGAATAATACCGCTTTAACGAAAATATTTCACAAGATAAATGGTGTACGAATACTTAATAGATTTATCACTCAAATTATTGCTTTCTAACTTATTGTGTTCCATTAGGAAATAAGTGGAAAATATATTGTTTGAATTAAAAGCTATCAAATATCCTTGAAATCTATAAGAAATCATCTGGATATTTAGTAACAAATCGTTTCTGTAATGCTAAAATGGTGTCCATTTGTTATCCAGCACAAATTCTCCATAAATGCTATTGAAAAGTTATTTACTGTAACAGTGGTGTTGCCAAGTCTATGTACCAGCTTAAAGCATTACGCTGGCTGGACAAAGGATTTTAATTAGCTTTCTTACTGTGTATTGGTGTAAAGAGAGAGCATAAAATAGGTTTTCAGGGATAAAGAAATCTCGACAGAAAACCATTTCATTATCTACAATGTTTGGCTTTCGAAATACCCTTGTAGGCCCAGAAGATATGATTTAAGTTTTTTTTTAATAACACGTTAAGAGACGGCTTGGCTCGCTCAACAGTCGCAAGAAGTTGAAAGAGTTGTGTTTCTTTTGCATGTTTCCGCGCTTCCCGTGAGGTAATGTAGGTACTTGGCGCGTTTTTAACCGACTTCTAAAAAAGGAGGAGGTTCTCAATTCGGATGTTTGTATTTTTTTTTTTTTATGTTTGTTCGCGCATAACTTCGTCGCTTGCCAACCGATTTGAAAAATTCTTTTTTTGTTGAAAAGGGCATACTTCCCAAATGGTCCCATAGAAATTTCATCAAAAACGGTTCAGTAGTTTGGTTTTTAAACCAAAATTACTGGTAAAAATTACAACTAAAAAGTGAAAAATAAAAAAACTTTTTTGCAAAAAAATACAACCGACTTCCAAAAACGACACTACAAAGTGAAAAATAACTTTAATTTCGGAAGTCGGTGGCAAACAACGAAAATGCGAACCCAACGACACCGACTTCCGAAATTAAAGTTATTTTTCACTTTGTAGTGTCGTTTTTGGAAGTCGGTTGTATTTTTTTGTAAAAAAGTTTTTTTTATTTTTTGAACATAACTTTCGTATCTGCAAGGGTATTTGGAGAGCCAATCGTACATAATTTACATACAAACCTTCAGCTCATTTGATTTGTTTTTATTTTGCTTTTCCCTTTTCGTACTATATTATGATTACTAATTACATTAATATTGTTTTCAGGAATAATAATGCTGTTTAAAATAATCAAAACCGTTGAAAAAGGAAAGGAAAGACTAACAATTGTTCCAAGTGGAGCATAATGGCATAATTTTGAGATGGCCAGGAAAAAACGTTTCTTTAAAATTGCTAGTAAAAAGTGAAAAATTGACGCCTCTTCCAGACTGGACTGATTGCGTAGTCAAACAGTCGTCTATTCCCACTTACAATAAAGCTGAAGAAGTCCTTGTAACATATATGATCACTATACAAGCAAAGTTGAGGTAGTACCATCAGCAGAGTTGTGCTGGCCTATTTATTTTTTTGTGTTAAGACTAATAATGGCATAAGGTTTTTATTATAATATCGATACCAAATCTGGTGGCTGTGATTAAAAAATAATTCAGATTATGAAAAGTAGCATTTATTCATAATTATGTTGTATTTAATATTGATTAAAAAACAGTACTTACACATTTATAAAACGATTTTTATTTTTTTTATTATCCTTATTAAGACTGTATATGGCTCAGCAGAATTACATACACTTTACTTGAAATAATAGTATTAAAAAAAATCTAATGAATAACAAAATATGTAAAAGGGGTATGAAATACAAGTAGTTTTTATGCTCAATACATATAAATTTAAAGTTCACATCCAGAAAGTGTATTTTCACTTCAATACGTTCTGCGTTAGGCCGTTTTGCTTTAAATATGTCAAAAGTAGATGACTTTATTGGGTAGTCAAAAATGTCTTTGATCAAAATCTATTTGTACGGAACCCTCACTATGCGTAAACGTCACGCTTGGCTTGTAAATATCAACTACATCAGTACTGCTCCTTTGCAATTCGTTCATAGAAAGCGAGCCTTAGCGTATTCTTTTGACAGTTTTCTTTTAACTCCACCAGTTATTTTTCTTTTATTCCATTTAAAGTGTATTAAAACATGCGTAGAGTAACACTTGAAGTCGTGTTGAGATTATACAAAAAAAAAAAACAAATCTGACGTAATTTAAACACCAATAACCTAGATTTACTTTTAAATAATGCCGAAAGCTGTAAAATAGCTGTCAGCTACACTTTATGCATTGGCATTAGGATGGAGTACACCTACTCCAATTTACAACTCAGGGTGAATTAATGATTCTCTTATAAATGTAACGGCATTTGTAGAGATTATATATTCACTTTTAATCAGCTGTTATCAAGCTCGTTGAAGTAGAATTAGAATAGAATTAGTGTACACCAATTAAAAGCCAGTGGCATTATTCGATGCTTTAATGCAGTCCGTAACATTACAAGAGAGGTGAATTTTTCGTATTAAGCAGTCGTTAACAAGCTTTGGACTTCTAAACCAGCTAGTAGTTTCACATGCAGCCAAAAGCTGGACTAGATCATTTTCAAATTCTACTTAAATGCTTTTAGTATATTTTTTCGCCATCATAAAGTCATTAGTCAGCTATGCTGTTTAATAGTGTATAATCTTTCCTTAATACAGTCTAAAGACTCGTCCTATCCTTTAGTACATCTGCATAAAAGCTGTAGACTATAATGTCGCTTGTTTATGACCTAATTCATCGCTAATGTGCTACTTGGGTAGTCACTAACAAAACCTCTGCACAATTTATACAGCAGTTGGTTCAAAAGTACGAAAGCATTTCTTAGCAATGTGCACATAGTGGTTTAATCCCCGTTCGGTAGCTATAAGTACCAAGTGCGGTATATATCGCATGTCGTCAGCCGGGACATCCGAAGCATTTCCTCATTGTCGCACGCGCACGCGCCGACGGTTTCTTTTTGTCTTAACTGTGCAAGTATTAACATTGATGAGCATCATGATTCGCTTCCTGTATACTCACAAATTTTGAGTTCAGTTCAGAATAGCTAGACGGCATTCTTTATAATTTACAGTAGGCACTGTCTATTGTAGAGTTTGTAATCAGTATTTTATTTTGGTGTTATTTCGGAATAACCAAAACCAGTTGTAGTATAAATGCATGCAGGATCCGTTTTTACAACTGTGAACGTTGTGCGAGTAATTTGATGATGATAATTACCTGTATAATGTCATATAGCAAAGGATCTCTAGAGAAGATCTCAACAGAAAAATCACAATAGTCCGATGGCGTCAGAAATTACTGGTGGCATTTGCCTGTAAATCAATTTGAGCTCTGGTTGATAAACGTTTACGAAGAACATATTACGAGTTTCATAATGTATTGTGATATCATTCCAAGTGTTACTGCGTAGGATTCGTCATCTCAATTGCGAGCACAGTACCGCCGCTACTCAGTACTCTCATTACCTGCATCCTGCCTCCAATTCCCGCCTCCTTACTAGATCCCATCTAACACTGACCCACATTCCACGAACAACGATAATCAGGTCGATAGTCAATTAAAAAGCATCCACCGTATTGATCCAGTTCCTGCATTGTTACCGAACCTATACAAATAATGTCTATCCCTCCAACTGGTAGCAATAGGACGCTCTCAAACCAATAATCCATATTTTTTCCAAACGATATAACCTTATTTGTCGAGTCGGATCGGCATAACTAAATACAGGGGACAGAATGTAAAGCTTTTTGTGCAGTCCCACTGAATCAATTTTGCGTTTTTTGTTCGCGGATTTCGGAAGCCGCAGGTAAGAGGGCCTAGATCCGGGTCCGTCTTTGTGTTTCGCCATTCTTGTGATTTACTAATATTTACAAATTCGCAATTTGGGAAGCAATAACTGTCAGAACGCATCAGCTGCATCACTCGACCAATTGGGTTACACACAACGAGCTCCACTTTACATGATGTCGACATTATTTACGCTGTTTACCGTCTGTGTAGATGCGCAGGGCACTTTTTATTGCTTGCATCAAATAAAAGATAATAATAAAATCGAAATAATAAAATGCGGAGTGCTCTTGGGTGCATTCTTCAGCATCGTATTGTGTTTCTGCTCCTTAAGTCCTTTCACGGTTCACACATCACTAGGTAACTATAGCAATCTTGCCATTTAAAAATGGCAATGAATATAATTGTGTAATTGTGTATTTTCGTGATCCATTGGTAACGATTCGAAAGGGTTAGCTGCATGAAATTTACTTGACCGTAAAAGATTTTTAACAATAGAAGTTTACTTTACCGTTCGTATTTCGTTCATCATTACGAATTATTCCCAGGTTAACGTCAGATTGTATTCTTAACTTATAATTGATGTCAACACTTAACTCCATATGTATAGTTGAATGATTAACAAAGTACAATACTTAACTAATTGTTAAATCTTGCAAAAAAGTTTTATTGCATGACGTAAAAATTATAGAATAGTAGAGACATGCCCGATGTCCTAGGGAACTTGAATAGCTTGAAACTGATGCTTACAATGGTTGAATGAGAAAATAATGAAATAATATGTAAAAATACCTATGTTGATAGTAGTTTGTATAAACTGAATGCAAATGAATCATGAAATGTGACGCAGAATAATTATTATTATGTGCATGATAAGCAAGTAAAATCAAGGCACCATATCCCCAAGGCCCTTTGTACACATACGTTTTTTTTTTGCCTAGAAATCTACGGTTTTGCCGTGAAAAACTTTTTGGTTGATTAGTTGTGTGTAGGCACGGTCGTGTGTTGTAGGTATAGGACACTATGAAGCCGAAGGCTTGTTGATAGACACGGCGGCACTACGGCACGGAGCCATCGCCGTAGCGCATCTACAATCTCACACGATTTTTCTACGGAGCGTTTATCACGCCGCCGCCGTACCGTAAAGAAACCGTGCCTAATAGCATTTTTGTAGGAATCCTAAAATCAAAATAATTTGTACAGTTCCTACAAATCGGAACAGACCAGTGCGAATTTAACAAGATTAAAAAAACTGGAAACAAACAGAAGTGGTGGGGTGTCACCAAGCATGACCGCTGCGTGGAAGAAGTCGACCGCTCGCTCGGCATGTGGCGGAACTAATAAGGCCCATTAACATTTACCGTAGTGTACCGTAAAACCGCGCAGCACTGAAACACGCGTGCTACGCAATCGTTATGCAGATTCTGCTGTTACTAATGTGAGTAAAGTGCGATTATTACTATCTGGCCAGTGCTGATCATGCGTGGCGGCATTGAGACATCCTTGGTAGTTTAGTGTGGAATATTTGTTAGTTTGAATTTGGATTTGCACGTGGCCAGGGATATTGCTATTCGAAAATCTACCGTTTTCCTATACACATTATTGCTGGATAAATTTAATTAAGGGGGAAGCTTCAGAGTAGCCGCGAAATTTAAATTTTCTTACGTTATCTGCATTTTGCAGGTCAGTGTAATGTTTTATGTTGAACAAAATATGATTCATGACCGTAACAAATGTGTTTAAAGAATTATAATCATATAATTTTATTGCATGACTATATTTCATTGAAATATCAATCGATAGGAAATTTGAATTTTTCCAAAAATATTTCTGCACATAACGAATATAAATAAAATTGGGAAGATAATTAGGATAAAGAAACTAACTTAACACACGTATGAGTCAGTAACCCAAAGTTAACTGTAAACTAAATTCTTATCTACCCATTGTTATAGCATGAATGAAAATAAATGAATTTGCATAAATGTTTTCATGTATGGATTAAAATCTAAATTGCTTTGGATTATGTTATTAACGGTAATGTGAGAAATGGCTCATAATTGTAGATTGCTGGCAGTCATTACAACGACTTGCAAGAACAAGCCGCCCGCCCAGTTGTTAAGTTTCTTAGCAGGTTCTACCGCGCTCTACCTCAAAATATTGCATATGGATGATACCGCGGCACCTCTTGTCGTCGTCGCACTAAATCATATTCACATTACGCACCACCTACCGCACAATATAAAACATAAAAACGTTGATGATGTTCAATTATCACTCCACATTGTTTGTTGATAGGCCGCTCGCCGCTCGCCGCTCGTCTCTCCGACGACGAGACGTAACGGTGGTAATGTTTACTTTGTCTTTTGCGGCACGCTCCCTATAATCCCAAATAACAAATTATGAAATGGATGAAAAACTCAGGTTAAGCTGTCGGCGATTCCTAAACATAATGTTTGATTGTGCTCTAATGACAAGGCGCGGACTCCAAGCCACCTTTTGTGTAAAGCCGACCGAGATTACTAATGGAGCGAAACAAAAAAGCGTTTATTTTTAATGTCGTAAAGTCGAAAGTGTAGTCAATCCGAGATTGCTGTTAGTGTTTCGACTAAGGAGGTCCTGGTAATTGAGCAATCATCTACTCTAGTCCGTTGCGGTAAGCGACGCATCGAAAATAAATGAAATTTATTATTTGTTTTGTTTGTTCCTGAACCATGTTATGTTTAAATATCATGAGGAAATTAGTTTACTTCCTTGTGTGGTACAAAAGTGCTTTTTGGTTGTATAAGTTTCATGAGGAGCTAGTAATACGTAGAGCATTAGACAGCGTTAGACTACAAAACTGCTTATAAGTAACCTTCCGATAGTTATTTATATTATTATTAAAATGGGAAAACAGGAAAACCGCTGGGATGTAGCGTATTCCATATTACACTAAGCGTTTCCCCAACCCTCATCTATTAGAGTGTATTATTAGGTATGCATTCATTCGCGAACACTCGATCATCCATCATGATTCATGATATGGCGCATTTCGCATCTGACGTCTGGACTCTGGACCTTTATTGCCAAATGAGGAAAATTTCGGTGTTCGGAAATGAAGTCAATTTAGATATTAATGTGGTTTAGAATGCATAAAAACTTTTCTTCGATTCCTATAATACAAGAAAAAATAATGTAAACGATTATCAGTTCAGCAGCAAAACAATAAATAAAGCAAATGTACCAAAACATACAATCAACTCTGATTGCGCACTGATCGCAGCGACTAGAAAGTAAGTCGTAGGGCTCACTTGTAAACATTGTAATTGTCTCTAAAAAATGTTATTATTGATAATTGATTCAGCTATTTAACCGGCCCCCAACATAGAAGCACGTGGGATGACGTGAATGGGCAGTCATTGATCGCGTCTGTGATTGCCGGCGCCGACCACGGAGCAGCGCGGGCGCCGCGTATTGTACAACGTAGCACCTAGTTTGGCTTAGCGCTTCTAATGACATCGTATAAAATTTTATGGTTATTGCAAAACGTATTGAGGATGTTTTTATGGGATCGGTGTGATTTAGTTTTTCGGCGGATAATGTGTAATGCTTATGAAGATAAGGGCCTAAAAAGCTTGGTCCTTATACGTAGTAACAATTTGTTAAACATAGCATAAAGTTGACTGAGGCATACATATTTGGCAACTTTAGTTTGGTACAAAATTACCTATTATGTTTTACATAAGTTATGGTGAACTGATAGGTGTGTTTGCTAATGATACGAGACAGGATGTAGGCAGCGCGGCGTGAGGGGCAATAAGACGACCTTGCGAATGTCGCCGGACAACACGCGGATTTGACTCACGCCGCGGCACGCTATGATTCATGCCATAATAATTTTTTTAGAACACACCACCGGCTATCCCTCATTTGTAACTACATACTAAACAACACATCTTAGTACCGATACATTACAACCAGTCTTAAAAATATCCCTTCCGAAGATACCCAATCAAACATCAAAAGAAAGAGGCAACCGCTCGTAACTAATTTAAACACCCGATCCACAGGATTAACGCCAGGAAATCTGACAACAGGATACGTCAATTTAAACTAGTCGAAACTGAGAACAAATATGCCAAAGTGTACCTTCGATCTATTGTTCTTTACGACGACGGCTCTACATTGGACGTTATAGCTTTCTGTTTGAAGAAGAAACGTAGTTCAGTTGGATGAAACAAACCCGGTATGTGATACTGTACACGTTTTAGTGCAGCTATTAGTACCTACGTAGTGTATTGAAGTGGCAGGACGTGAGCGAGTAACAAAGGAGCTCGTCTAAACAGGCCATTAATAAGGAGGCGGCTCGCGGGATCCGCCCGGGACTTCCGCTGCATTCCGAGAACAGCTATCCCGGGACAAGACAGGAATAGCACCGGTGATACTCCGCTCAACATATAAATGGCAATCAACGCAACATACCGCACTTGATATTAACTCCGAGGGCAAGCTAAGTGCACTTGATATATATGAAAATTAGACAAATCGCTGTGGCACTTAACAGCTTTTACTCACTCGAGCAAAAACAGTTTTGAAAGCAGGATATAAGGCAACTCTATATAAAAACTGTCAAGTATTGATACACTTATCAAGAGACGGTCATAAATTTTGCCAGAATGACCGTAAACATGTTTGGAATTGTCAACATTCCGTCTTATAAGAACCTTTTGAAAGAAACACAATTGTTTTGTACAAAACATTGTTAAAGCGCGGCGGATCAAAATGTAAAGAATAATAAATAAATGTGAGGGCTCAGAGACACCTTTATTATAGAAATGGGTGGAAGGTGGCAATCTCTGAGATCTTGCTGTGTGTTTACTGTGCATCATCACGTTTTACAAAAGGAGACAATTTATTCGAAACGTGAGAAAGAAAGAGACGCAAACGTCGGCATGGACCACCTTGTTAGTAATAATCGGTTTACGGGCCTTGTCAAAAATTAACTTATTATAAATTATAAATATGGAGCTTAGCGGGGGTGGCGGCACGACTGTTTATCGATATATTTTTGCTATTATTTATAAAATAACTCCTAATACAAACTAAACCTCTATCTACAAAGCTTTTTGTGGGAGGTGTGGACTTGACCCTTTTAAAGTTCAAAAGTTGATCAACTTTGTTATAATTTGGACATAATTGATTGTTAATAAGTATCTTTGCGACCAAAAAAGCTTTGAAGTGTCATTAATTTAAAGCTTTTATTTTGTCCAGCAACTTTAAAAGCTTCTTTAGATTCCATTCCAGCTACTATGTTATCGAACAAGCTCATTCTAACAACTACATATATCGATAAGCGCTTTGGCTCCTCCCTAGAGGTGCTACCTGCCTCTGATTTTGTGATTTATCAGTAGGTACGGCGAGAGCTTTTGCATTTTGCATGCTGATGCACCATGAATAAGTTGTTTAACCTCTTTTATCTTCAATCCGTATAGGGAATAATAAAATCTATTAACAGGAAAATTGGAGTTGTATTATGAATCTCAGTATCTGTGTACGTAATCGATCACACCTTTCCGCACGACTTTTACAATCTATTTTTTGTCAGAAGACGTGACCGAACTACGGATAACGTTCAATAATTCGGTATCGGATTATTTGTAAATAATCGATAGAATTGTTGATCGCTACCGATCTGAAGCGTTACATCGGTCTCCACCTGCCGTCACGACGCGCCGGTAGATCACATCGATTGACCGGTGACGAATCGATTTCGTAACGTTGACGACTTTATCGGAATTGTGTCGACACACCGATTAGCTTGATACACGAATTTATTATACGTCGATCCTGTAGATATTTTTCCCAAGAAACCGAGTATCTAAGGTTTGTGAACTTAATTTGGAACGCACAAAAGGTACAAAGTTTAGTCGTGAACTCATGGCATTCCCAATACGCCGTGGAGCAGAGCAGGCTTTTAGCTACCGGATATCCTTGTATATTTCCGCATGAAAATCCAAACCTGCAAGGTAAGTAAGGTAACTGGTATTTATGAGTTATTTATAATACATGCATAAATTGATCTCGTTATAAATGCATTCTAACAATAAATAATTTCGTGATTAATAATTTCTGACATAAAAAAAGAAAACATCAATAAATGAGTGTCCATAACGAGTGGTTCTTCTATATTTACTTATGTCCATTATGATATATCATGTATGGGCCACCGAGGACGCCACAGGACGTTCGACCAGATTTTATTAAGATGTACCACTTTGCCGAGCCCGCGTACAACCTGCCAAATGTATACCTGTTAAAACAGTCCCCCAAGCTAATTTCATCAGTATTACTTTAACAATAGAGATAATAATAGCATGAAGACTGTGTTTTATTTGTGAGATATGTGGTGCTTTTGGTGTATGTGACAAAACAACCGCATTAAAGGTGTCTGATTCGAAACAATCATAAGTGACTGAACAGAAAAGTGTGCTTTATGTGGACGGTGTATGGTTTGAAAGGGTATTGTTCGTTAGTGAGTTTGGTGTAATTTTTCACGTAAGTGGGAGCGCGGAGCCGCGGGGGCGCCGACAAAGCTCCGGACCCCCGGGGGGCGGCCACCGCTTCCAACTGCGTGTGCGCATACCACACTGTGATTTGATAATAACATGACACATTTAGAATTACCGCTCCTATATGTTTATATTTCTGGAAAATTATGTTCTCATAAAATATTTGACATTTACATTTACATCTACATAATGGTTTGTCGAAACAAATAGCATGACAAGATGCAGGCGAAGAAAACCATACTCAGACATTGAGAAATTCTTGCAAGGACATATGTAGCAGAGAGTCAATCATATTGCGTTTATGGATCAAATAAGTAGGTACCTACTTAAGCTTGAAAATTAAATAAATGAAAGACAGTAAATTATCAGCCCAAAAGTTTATAGCAGTAATTTCAACTAAGGGGTCAATTTGTTAGAATATTTCTGAAATCTAACAATAATTTTCTTTCGTTTCACGAAAAATGTGAAACACTCCTAATAATAAACGTATAAAGGCTGTATATTTCTAATCTTGATTCTCCGCTGCTATATTTATCTGATTCTAATTAATCAACAAAAATATGAAGTACGTAAAGTATTGAATGGGTCGGCGGGGTCAGGACGGTGTGGAGTGGCGCGACCGCGTAGGATCGCGTTTTGGCCGCGCCCGCCCACGTCCACATAACCTATTGTCTGCCCACGCGCAGACGAGACGACCACGAGACGTGATGTCACGTTATCAACTACAGATATGTGTGTAATTAACGTCAATACATTTGGATTGGATTGCAAAAGATGTAACGGAGACGCCAATCAGACGCCTGTTTTGGGAGAATTCGTTTTATCAGTCTACAAACCGAATGCCAGTTGTAATGTAAACAAATTGCGTTTTTGTTTTGTTGGAGTTATTTTTGCAAGATGTATAAAAAAACAGCAATAAACGTAAGCCACACACATTTATACAAAATTAAGCTCCGGAATAAAGATATTCCGGAACTTAATTTTGTATAAATGTGAAGGATTATGACGATTATTTTACTTTAGAGGAAGACCTCTAAAGTAAAATAATCGTCATAATCCTTCAGGTATTAAAGGCTTAGCGTGCCAACGGACCTGGCGCGGTATTTAACAAGGAGTTTTTTTTTTCCAAAATACTATTATAATATTCTTTTACAAACGTGTCACAAAGGAGTCTATTCCTTTAGCTGCTAATGTAAGGTAAACAGCACATTAGCGGACTGTAACAATTGATTATAGTGTTCGTACCGCCGCCTACGCCGTGTGGCTTATTTCTGTCATTTTCTCGGTAACACAGGAAAGAAACGACTTGTGTGGCAAGGATCGCACGCACTCAGCTTAGTTCCGTTTAGGTGTGAAATAAAAGTTTATTTTATAAAGCATTACGCCTTTGTTGGTGGGGTTTTATTGTGCTATACACGGCTATATAAATTTGTATAAAATAATTGAATCATCATCTGTAAATAAACTTCTACCTGGTCAAAACAGTCATTTGAAAGTTTACTACTAAACTTTTGTTGAAATTATACTTAATGCAATTTTATTAAAAAGATCTACAATATTTTAGTCTTAGAACAAAGGCTAATAGTGAGCAATAAAGAAGAAAGGCAAGTTGGTTTGGTCCGTGGGCGTGAGAAAGCCGCGCGGGCGGGGGCTGACCCGCGTCGCTAATGTTCTAGTCAAACACGCACGGCGCACTACTGCCAGTCTGCCACACTGTGACTGTTCACTTCGTCTAGACAATTAAACACTACATCGTTAGTACCTTGTTAATTTAGGTAGGTGAACAAAAGCCGCTTCCTAGCTGTTTATTTTTTGCCCAGTTAACACTTGCCTATTATTTAATTGGACTGTAAATAAATCAGTGTATCGCAGTCCACATTTGGGCACAAGTAGTTTAAAAAGTATCTCTAATTGAAATTGGGAATAATGCATCATCAGTTATTCTAATTAATCTGCAATCGGCTTACGGTAAACTGTAGGATATTTTACTGTGTGAACTAAGAGTACAATAAGAAAACATATTTAATTCAGTTTTGCTGTTAATCCGATTTGAAAAATCTCGTGAGAACTGAGGTAGAGTCAAGAAGTGTGACGGAGTGGTGGCTCTCGCCTCATGTGATCCTTATCAGCTCTCTCTACTCTCACGTCGCCGCAGTGACTAATTGCACTCGCTCACCCACCGTGAAATTACACCATTTAAATACATATATTTCAAAACAATAATCTGAAACTTTGATAAATTAAAAATAAATTGCCACTTTTATATTTAATAACGACGAAATTAATTTTTATGAAAGCGAAGTTGTTTGCGCTTCACTTGGTTTTTGCATCTGCACTATATTTTTATCGCATACATATTTACTTGGATACAACCTACCTCTTTGCTTACTATGGAAGGATATATTATAAATAATTCCAGTAGGAAATGTTTCCAAACAACCGTGACAAATAACTACCTTTCTTCGTTCACGTTCCTCATTATATCCTAATGCAGTAACAACATCTCATCGGACATTTCTTGTAGGTCGAGGTTCGATTCCGCTGCTCCTTTTAATCGCAGCTCCATGAGAACGGCAGTTAATTAGTACTAAAGCCGCCACCTGTGTTATTATCTGGACGTCAAACACATGGTAACGCCAGCATTAGGGGCGTTTACCCTATATTTGTATGTGCATAGCTTTGAATGATAATTCGCGCTCATGTGCGTTCCCACTCATAAGTTAATGCATGCGTTCTTGTATAATGATGCCATGCTTTCCTATTTTCTTTTTATCAAACAATATTTTCATTTGTTTCTTGCATTGATATCTACGTGTTTGTGTTCACCTTGAAATCCATTATTAACTCTTATTTATTTTGGTTTGTTTACAGCTGATGTCGCGAACAATACAGGCCTGCCCGTGATTGTCCACGGCGATGATCGGTGACTGTCTGCGTACAATCGCCCGGGGCCACATGACGAATCCAATTAACAGCACTAACATATTCCGTCGGGCGGCCAGTATTTATGTTTCCTCACAGTCGCACTGTAAATATTTAGTCCGGGAGGCGTCTGGCATCGCCCTCGCCTTATCTCTTCATCGGGCGCGTGAACCATTTCATGGACAACATTGAGTGCGCCTGCAGCGCCGACAACGTACAGGATACAGGTTTGTAAATACTGATTAGAAAGTGGCACCTAAACGAGCGGTCCTTGAAAACTTCGTTACGCAGATAATCAGGAAGTTTATTTAGTGGAGCGTGGATGTTAGATAGTAGACACGTGGCGTGGTATCATAGCGAAGATAGCGCAGTAAATCAAGTATCGGAGCGCGCGCGTCGCGATCGCGCCGAGTCGCGTGCGCGTGGGCATCGACAGGTGATGTCGGTCGATTATCTGCTAATTTATACGCGCCGCTCAACTTCTGTTCTCTCATATAATATTATTCATTTCGACACAACGCAAACGAGCTCGCTAAATATAGAGAGCGGCATTCCATGGACAACGCGCCTTGTTCTCGGGTAACTGTCCAATTGTTTTATTATCCTTTTTCGATTACAATTTCTTATTTTAAATGTCAGTTGTTCGCGGCGAGGCAGGATGGCTGACTCCTATTTGGAGCAGTGTCTGTTGTTACCGTGCTGATGTCACCGTGCCATGCCATCATCATGAAGGGGCCCGTTTTGGAATCTTTACGATCGACACCTCCACATATTCGCAACAGTTCATTCACCGACGCGAATATGAATGTCATTGTCAACTTAAATTTATCTATTTGTGATCTGATGAAAATATCCGTGTTTTAATGACTTCTTCATTAAGATTGACATACATGGATGAAAGATCTACGTAGGCTTTACCTACCGTTGCTTTGCAATGCAGGTTAAGTCGAACATACACACACTCCTCTCTCATTCCACGAACATCTACTACTCTACATTTGAACATTGTGACTGGTATTCATGGTGGAAGAGACTAGTGAAAAGACATGGTGCTGAATAGTTACGTTTATTTTCAGGTTGCCAAATTAAATAGGCATTATCATGAACTGAATAACAGTAGAGAACATGATCAATAAACATAATATGAGGTCAAAAGGTGAAAGAGAACCACTTTATATTATAACGGACACAATTCGAGATTATCGATGAAAAAACACAAATTAAAATGAATATAAAGGTAAAAAATGAGGCGAAACACTTGAATAGAACCATGAAATAGGAGTTTCTGGTATTCGGAAAGAAATAAAGAAATTATTCGGGCAACCGTTATTGTGTCCCTATTTTTGCAAGGAAGGTTGAGCGTGAAAATTCGACTTTTTATAAAATTACTAATAATAAGATCGCAACCAAGTAATATTAGGGATATCTTTTCCAAATATTTTTTGTCAACAACAAGGAAGTTGCTATACAGGATGGCAAGACCATCGACGCGCAACCTGTTGTTACCATAGATTCAGTACATGATTCTGAACGATAAATTACAACATTTGGATAGTCAATTGGATAGTCGACGAAAAATCCAATCCAATCGATCCAATCAAATCAATCAATCAATCTATCCAATTCAATTTTTTGTCAACAACAAGGAAGTTGCTATACAGGATGGCAAGACCATCGACGCGCAACCTGTTGTTACCATAGATTCAGTACATGATTCTGAACGATAAATTACAACATTTGGATAGTCAATTGGATAGTCGACGAAAAATCCAATCCAATCGATCCAATCAAATTAATCAATCAATCTATCCAATTCAATTGCTGTTCCGTACATATTGACCGCGTAGGTTTTTTTTTTTTTGGTAACCGACTAAATATGTCTATTCTAGGCGTCTACAATCATGTGCTGAATTCATGGTTCCAGTTTGCTCGTCGATGTCCCTGCCACCCTGTATGCTTAAAGATTTTAACGAGGTCGATCCGGAACACAATTAATAAAAAACTGGAAAATGTTATTTTTTCAGTATCAGGGACCAGACACTTTGGTATGAAAAGTGGACATTATAAATATGGAACCGTATGGAACATAATATGTATCTACTGTACATGACATGATGTTCATTTTGACTTTTCCGGCTATGACCGCATGCGTACATAAACAATATTTTATATTCTAAATAGCATAGGTTTATGGACTTATGATATCATCACCTGTGTTGTTATGTAACCTTATCGAAGCTATTGTTAAATAATTTGTAGGCTGTCACAAAGGATGCCTCCTGCCAATAAATATCTTGATTTGAAAATGTTTTGAAATGGTTCTATTTCATCGGTTCGAAGCGTTAAATTTAAATGTTTAATTCATCCCTTTTATTAGATATCTACGTAAACAAAACTATCGACAGGGCACAGGTGCGTGTGAACTTGCCGCGCGTGAAATTACTGTAAATTTGCTTCGGTGTGGTCTTCAAAAAAAATACTGTAACGATTACACGATCCATCAACCCCCATGGGCGATTCACTACGGTGACCTCCGTGCGCCATCATCATTTGTCCCTCCCGGGGACATTAGCCCTCAGAGGGATGGAAGTTTTTGTCAAGTTTTAGAAGAAAAGTTTATTTAGAGTAGTAGGTAATCAGGTTGATGACTGGGAATTAAATGGCAAAATAATTAAATTGTACGCTCTTATGAATAATCAATTAAAGGGAGTAACAACAAGCCAGGTTAGTGATGAGATGGCGGAAGTAAAATCAATGCATTTCACATTTGGTAGACAAAATCAAAACAAACCTGATTACTTCAATGGACGAATCGGAATCACTAGAATACCTTTCATTGTGCGCATGCGAAACAATAGGTTATATAGAAATTAATGTCCTGATCGATGTCAAAGAATAGTCGTTAAATGTTTCTCAATGGTCAGCTCAACTGCGATTGGAACGAGAAAGAATTTTCATTTCAGTAAGTAAGACATTAATTACCAAGGAGCAATAAAAATGCCAGCGTTGAATGGATATTTGCTTTCTTGTTGATACTGTTTATATTCCCAAAAAAGCTTTTTCCGATCAAATGTTCAATAACTGCAAAATCAGCAATGACATCACCTTGCTCTCACCTTCATATCTGTATGTTTACTTAAATTTAGGAGTGGGCAGTATAAAACCACACATCCACATTATAAATGAAGGGTTCGAAAAGCATTACATCAAGGGTGGGATCAAAGTGTGGCGGCCGGCAGGCGGCGCAGTCCGGCGGGCGCGGGCGCCAAGATCGCAACGATATCGTCGCTAGAACAGTAATCGTCAATAAAATCTCAATTTAGATGGCACCGATACCGTGTGAGTTACGGACGGACAGTCAGACCGAACACGAAAACTTACTCGACGATGGAATGTGCCCGTGACAGGACCCGCTAACGAATTAGGTACTCACAAGTTTTTTTTTTGACACTTCTAATTTAATTTATTTTTTATCTTATTTATACTTAATGACTGAGAAAAAATGAGCAAATATTTTTGCAGGTGCTGCATGGGTTTTTTTATTTACCCCTTCGTCAATATGATGAAGTGAGGATGTGTGCGGTGGGCGCCTGGGGCCTGGGAGAAGGTCTGGTGGCGCGGTGCCTTACCGAGCTGACCAGCAGGTCGCGCTGCGCCTCCTCGGATTAATGACGGCTTGACGCCTCGACGACAGCGGCACGCCTACGTCTATTTATAACAGACCTTTTTGTCTTTTTGCTCCCACCCCACTGGCCAGTCACAGATAAGAAGGACATCAAAGTGGGCATTTAAAAATAAATTTGTCGAAAGTGATAAATGATGGATATAACTTTTATTATTTCAAATTAAATTAACGATCCAAACGGAACGTCTACCTTTTCTCACATTAGAGGGATCTTATCTGGAATGATTGCTTCCATTACCTTGGAGAACGGACACGTTGTTTTGTAGGTAAGGGAAGATAAAGAGATTAATGCGTAAAGCAATTAATTTTGATTGAGGTGTGTTTTATTAAGTAATTGTTTTTGTTTCCAATGTGGATTTGAAACGCACCATGAAGTTCTGATTTGGTGTTGGTAGTGTTTTTTCAGCAATGTATTGTTTAAGTTATACTTAGGAGTTTGATCTAGCAAATAACAAAGCTATACGAGTATCTAATGCATCAGATAAAGTAGGTAGCTTTCTCCCAAACTCTTGACACACACTTATAAATTCACAGTATTAGGGGTGACAAAAAAATGTTAAAAGTTAGAATGAAATGTTATGAGTGTTTCGGAACTATGTTTGCCGTATGGCTCGTTCCCACAGTGAGCTTTAATACATTTTCCATGTTCCAGTTAGCGCCCCATAAATTGATTAAGGGTCAGCGGCGACTCACAAAAGTTTTTTGTGACGCAAGAGTCAAGACAGGTAATTCTTAACTGCTGCCATCCTAGGACTAGCGATGGAAATGAGCTTGCTTATCACAACATTGATAATATTAGAATGTTCAAGATTTTAAGAAAAGTAAAGTTTGTGTTAGCGATTAATCTTTAATACTTCTTGGTGTTAAATCAACATAATGGAGTGAACTAATTTCCTGTCAGGAAATTGCTGTAGGGAGGGAGTGCGATTTCCCTAAAAGCTTCTGTTCCAGTCACCACTGTTACATCAATCATTCACGTTCGCCAACGTGAAAACATTTTCATAACAAAGGAGTAACCAGCTTTTAAAAATGTTCCAATCGATCTATTGTGCCTTGTTTGTATCATGGCTCGGCGCGTTCTTTTAATGTTCTATTGGTTATACACAAATATACCAAATAGGTTTTGCCTAGAAATACTTTCAGGAATTCTAACAGAAAACTACTTAAGTACATAATTCTCGAACCCCCTGCGTTGAAACTTTTGGTCAGTTATTAAAATAAAAAATTGGAGCGCGTAGGTACGGAGGTATTGCACTTTTGTAGGAAGCAGCAGATATTTTTTTAGCAAAATTTTGTAACGCAAGTTAAAAAATTGGTAAATCCATGGCAATGGGTTGTGGGTCGATGTTCCTGCCACCGTGTATATTTATTGTTAGACTTCCACACCAATGTGGAAGTCTACCTGTCTTGTACTAAAGAAGAATGTTATATGGATTTTGAACTGAATTTTCAATAATTATGTTGTTTGTCATTTAGTCCGTGCTAAATAATTGTACAGACGCCAGCAGGTCAAGCTACCCGAAACTGTCACATTTTCCCAATCAACCTTGAAACTTAATGCTTTAGCGATAAAGTTGAAAATCTATTAAAGAAATTTGACAGATTGTAGTAGCTTGATGTGCTGGCGTCTGTACTTTCTTCCTTCGTTTATTCCTTTCTTTGGTGAAGTAATTAAGTAGTACTTTTTCCTCACGCCTTTATAACTAGTATTTAAACCTTGACCTAGACCTAAATAGAGTCGATACAATAGAAAACATATTAAAATTGGACCGTTGTTCGTCTTCAGTGTCAAGCAAAAACTTACACGCGACATACAGAAAAACATTTCATGTTATAATAGACAGAAAAAAGTTGGTAAACGCAAAAATATTTCGCCTTTGTGTTATGAATGCAAGTTATTTGGACCGTCCGTCCATTCAGAGTTTTTAATCCCAGAATAACTTCCTTTCATCTGCTAGACATCCGGCCACCAGAGGAGTTGATGGCATACTTGAAGATTGGTGAGAAATGAGCCGCCAGCCGGAAGGAATAGTTCGTGGAGAATACCTGAAATGCATTCTAAGTATGGCAACTTGTTTCAGAGTCGGATAGTGCAGAGGGAGCTTTTTTAAAATCTTTTTATAAATAAGATGTTTTATCATTTCATGTTTCCCATTTTTTATAGAAGTTGAAAATCAATGCAATAGGTATGTTGTTTTGTATGATATACACATCGCTGGACACAATATATTATTATCACCGAGCACGATATCTGGCCGCAATGAAGTCAGCCAGTAATTTAGGCCAGGACTTTTGGTAGGTTCGAACAAAAAAGCGCGAGGTGACAATATAAATAACAATTTGGCCCACCCCGTTCGAATGTGGTTCGCTCGGATTAGCATAAGAATGCCGCATCATGCACGCCCACGACCCTACACTGTCCCTCGTTGTCTGTTTAAACGTCGAATTTAATTTTGATTTACGATCCTCCACACAATTGTAAGTAAAACATTTTTCGATGAAATGAACATAAAAAGCGGCAGCGCCAACTAGCTGTGCCGGCTATGACTCTGTCGTATATTTTCTTGCTCTACTAGGCATAAACTGTCAACAACAATATAAATAATGGAATGAGAACAAACTACTATAATTTATAGTAAGTAAATGCATTGAAATATATAACAACACAATAGGTATATTTCAGAAAATCATTAAAAGAATAATAGAGTAACAAAAAAGAAATCCAATATCGCGTAAGAAGAAAATCGCTATATGGCGCTTATGAACCGTCTGTAAAAGACTGAGCTTTTGCTATTTTTACAAAAGTAATCATTAATTCTTACTAGCTGCGCCCCGCGGTTTCACCCGCAAGTTTCAATCCCGTGGGAATATCGGGTTAAAATAGTAGATTATTAACCAAGGGGATAAAGCAATGTCTTCTGTCGCGGGTGACGATTTAAATCGCGCGCGTAACGAAGGACTTGAGGTTCACTCCCGAGCGTAGCGAGGGTGTTAAAAACTTAAATCACGAGCGAAGCGAGGGATTTAAGACGAGTCCTGAGTGTAACGAGGGATTTAAGTTCACCCAAGACTAAGACAGCTTTATCACCGAGGAAAATACTCTACTTTTCGTACCATTTGCGAAAAAATTAACGCAATAATAATATGAGATAAGCATTTATTAAAAATAATGACAATTAAAAGTAAAAGTTAGCATTCGAAACATTGGTCCAATTATTGATAGAGAGAGTTACATTTTTGTTTGGTACATTTATTGTTGATGAGTTGATTTGAGTATTTCTCTGTTCTTGCGTCTGAGGAACTTGGCAAATTCCTAGACTAATATTTTTTTGTCGGAAAAGCAAAGGCATCGAGCTCATACGGCCTCGTCGGTTTTCGTAATTTTATTTAATAATCGTAACTGCATAATAAATGCATATTCCTTTTTCAGAAAGATGTATAATGCTTTATATACAAACTCAGTGGTGTAAACACAGATGTAGTTCAGTATAAATTTCGGTAAGTATTCCAAATTTAAATCACATTCTCCCCCTAGAGGATGAATGAAATTCAGTACAATTTTCTTTCCCTGTTTTTAACAGATTAAAAATGACTATTGTTATGTTCGCTTTTTGTGGCATAGAATGTCACTTTTTTGAGCAAGTGGTATGAAAAATATCATCCATACCAAATTTCATCTAAATTGGTCCAGCCGTTTGAGCTTTCGCCTTTATAATATTAGTGTGATTGGTAGTACTTACCTACCTACTATACTATAGATACGCTACGTCGAACGTTACTGTACACTCGCATCGCTATTGTACATAATGTACTTATGTATGTATGTGGTTAGAAAGTTCTAAGCCCGAAAAACCTGCACCATAATCGCGTAACACACTATCAAGTTCAATCTGAATCATTTTGAAGGATATTGCTAATCCATTGCTTCATATGTTCGAAAAATGTGTCTGCTCAACAACGAGTGTTGTTGTACTGTCAAATTGAAACCCATTGCTACTGATGGTGTGTTACGCAATTACCCCGCTGGTAATTCTAACGTTATAGGATTCTTTTTCCTGCTGAATTTACGGTAAGTAACCATTTTGAAGTCAAATGAACAAAGATTTGTGTAGAGATAAAGGGATAATAAGGAAGGGCCTTCCTTATTATCCTTCCTTATTCCCATCCTATTCCACATATTGCCGTAAAATTCCTATTTCGCAATCTTAAGCTTATCTTATCTTTATTACCTACCTACCTGTTGTCCAAATATTTTTGACTAGATATTGCTAATCCATTGCAACATAATGTTCGAAAAATTTGTCTGCTTAACAATGTAAATAACGCAATGAATGTTGTTGACTAAGTTGTAAGGTTGTCACACCTGTTTTTTACAGCTATTATTTTAATCTAAATCGTTCCCTAAATCTTACAATTCCAACAACCTTTGAGTCCGTCTTTACCCCTTTTAAATAACTTAATAAAAGAGGTCTGGGAATATAATTTACGATCGACATTATGGCGAATTAAAGTGCTTCTTAAGATTCCTTTATGCAAATATTGTTAAAAATATCGCCTACCTCTGCCGATTAAATTAATTGAGGTAATACTCGCTTTTGGCATATTCGAGTATTAATTTGATAAATGAGGGTTAATCAGATCATCTACCTAATTATTTTAAACAGCTCATAAACAAAATCGTCGGGCGTTCCGTTTAATTAATGCTTATCTCGTAATTCGAGCACAATGATTCAAAAGCACCTACTATTAAACCTATATATTATAGAGATGGAAGGAAGACATCTTAGTTACAAAATGATCAATATGGTTGAACTTCAAGGCCTACCTAGAAGATGTCACCAAAAAATAGACAGTAAATTGACTAGAAGAAAACTGTGTCTAAGTAATTTTAAGATATATAGGTACGTATACATATATAGTTAAGCTCTTGTAACAACCGTTTAACAATATAAGTATTAATTTAAACAATTATTTATCTTCAACCTTCCAAAAGCGCTAAGATCTAATCTAAATAAATAAAATAATAATCGACGGTGCTCAGTGTTAATACGCATTTAAGATAATATATTTAACCATACAATCCACCTAATAAATCGTGCCGGACCTTATCGACTTTCGAGACGCGACAGTAAGGACTCGATAAGGATGTGGGTCCATTCGGTATGAGAGTTTCGTGTCTCTTAACATTTTGGTTTACGTTAAGTTTCCTTTTACCTTTGTACGGTGGAACTTCTTTGGTGTCGAATTTGCTTTTAGTGACTCGTGTAGGTTTGAGACGGGCGCGAGCTGAGCGTAATCGGCGTTGCATCTTAATTTAGTTGTCTTGTATTGTGGGAGGCGGCGCGGCGGCGAGCGCGTTGTGGGACATAACCTAACCCACTGCGGAGGTAAAGGACGCCGTGCCCGACTGACGCATATATCCCTATATTTATTACACATTTGTATAAAAAACGAATGATTTTATTGGCTTAATTGGGATCAAAGGTTCTGTGGATGAGTAGATCACTGCAGGATCACAAGCTGTTTGAATTATAAACAGAAGTAGGTACTTATTTATTCTAGAGGAAGAAAAGCACTCACCACATTGACGAACTCTTGAAATGTAATAGCGTTGCTCGTTGCACTCTGTGCTTTGTCCAGAAGAATCTGGAACGAAAAGCAGCAAGTCTTGTTAAAAAAATGTTAGCCAGGAAACGTCCCTATAAAATTACGCTTGGAAAGACTTCTTAAAGGAGATTGTCATTAGAAGATATTTCCGAATCTTAAGGAAGAATATGGAACACAACTTGCAAGTTTATATATCTCTCTCTTTAAAAAAGTTTCAAGTCTTGTGATGAAGAAACTTACCTCACGCTTATGGGGCGGAACCTGTGCTATAAAATCTGGATTTTGAAGAGTTTGTAAGAAATCTGGCCATGGGATCTCACCAAAACCCTCTGGGTCGAACTGCAACAAAAAGAGTCAATCTAGCATTAAATAATTCACATTAATAAATTTAGACTTAGATATGCCGGTTTCCTGACGATGTTTTCCTTCGCCGTTTTGAGAGCGGTGATGAAATTATTTACACAAAGTAAAGCTCATGCCAGGGTTCGAAGCTACGACCTACAACTCGTAAGTTGGGGCCGTTATCACTGAGCCACCACTGCTCATAGAATAAGAATAACAACGACAAGGAAATATACCTAAAGATTAAAGATTAAAGGTACAGGTAGAGGTAGAGGTGTGACTTCGTAAAAGCAGTGGATGCGCTCATTAATTTAATCCCGTCCCGATACGGTCACGTACCGGAGCCCTTGATTATGATTTCACAGTGGCACCCGGAACGTCATAACACGTCAGTCGCACTTCACACATGTGCCTTCAGTTATATTTTCATGTGTTTCCCAAAACAGTGGCACAAAAAATAAGAAGCGCCCCTATCTCAAGTATCGCACTATCTCAATGTGTCCTACGTGACGACTCACCGTTTGATCCGCGCGCCACCGCCTCCTTTATCCACTTATAAAACATTTTATATCCCGCTTCTGTACATTTTAATCAGTCAAAAACAAAGAGTATTCTTTGAAATTTGTTTCCGTATCCTAAACGACAGTTTTTATGAAATATGCGGGCTTTAACTCCTACCTTTATGTGACAGAGTCGCCACTTTTACGAGCTTCTAAAATGATTATTGTGATTTCATATTCATAGAGTTAACAGTGCCAGTTTTTTTATACGCTCTTCCGTTCATAAATTAGAAATATCAATGAAGTTTTCAATTACAATATGCTACTTTGTGGTCTTGGTGAACTGCAGTATTTTATGTTTTAACTTGCACATTATCAGCGAGCTTGTCCGTGTAGATTTCGGATATTTCAATACATTCCTACCGTATTTTACCCTCTTAAGGTTAAAAAATAAAAAAATCTGAAACGTGTTTAATTTTTTTATCAAAAGTACAAGAATCAATTTTCATTGATTTTACTAAAAAGATAACGGATTTACTTAAGTACAAACTTTTTTATTTTTGAGGTAGAATTTCCTAATTTTCCTTTTCCTTTCTTAATGGATGGATCTTCTATCCATGTAGGTAAAATTGTCCATAAACTCATAGATTAGATAAAGATTTAAATTTTAGGTACCTGGTAATCTTTCTATAAGTTCGTGATACCCTTTATTAATTATAAATCAGCACCTCTTTGAGTAGAATAAATGAATTCAAAGATAAGGAAATAATATTTTTGTTTACCAACAGGTAGCAAAATAAATTGGAAAGGTATCGCACGTGGCATCAACCTTGTCTTGTCGCGCTGTCAACTGAATAAAATATTACGGTTCAACCCGAATACATCTCGTCAATGCCATGGGGTTGTTTCAGATGTTTACTTCCTTGTTTTGAAAATACACCTATTAAATTAGACATTTATGGCCAATAAAAGCTTTACAGAACCTAATAAGGTTGGATACTCACTCTATCAAATAAGAGGCGCCATTTCTGCAAAAAACAAAAACATAAGACGTTAATTAAGAAATTATGAGGGTAATGAAAATATAATTGGAGTAGTTTTAAGGCTGTGTTGAACCCTAATGAATGTTAACCTCTGTATAATTAAACATTATATCTATACCATTAGTTTCATTCACAACAATGAGGTCCCACACATTGTATTATCCGTGCATTAACCCTAAATCTAACTGTAACTTAATTAAACAAATATTCATTTGATAACGTAAACTGCTATTGTTTTAAACTTTACTGAGCTCCTAAACTTACATCATGCATCAACTCCCGCCGTATTTCCGCCTCGTCCAACTCCGAGCCGAGGTCCGTGTGATCCGTGTCGTAGAGGGGTTCTGCTGCCCGGGATATGGAGCCGAGTGAGTCCCGGGCTGAGGCAAGCGATCCCGTGACGGTGGGCAGTACCCCCGCCTCGATCCCGGACTCCATGGAGGTGTTGGTCGAGAGGATAGTGGCGGCGGGCGGCGAGCGCACGTCGCCGCCTGCGCCACTGCCCACCCACACAGACATACTGCTTGCAACACCATCCACACTACTGGACTTGCCCTCTATTACAATAACTACCTCGATACCATACTAAACTGAGTAGTCAACTGTTTCGTCAGAAAACCTACAAATTGTATAATAGTAAGAAAATTTTTTGGACAGATATTGGGACCGAAACTTTATGTGCTGGACGCTTTTAATTTTGGACTTTGGATTTTTATGGAAGGAAATAAGTGAATAACAACAAGTAACTAGATTCTATGCTTGGAAGATTATAAGGCACGTTGTTTGATATCTTTCGCCTCGATCGATGCACCTGAAACAAAGGAATACCTACATAAGATTCTTGATAATAAAATCATTATTTTTGGCATGATTTAGGTACATACAGCCTATCAAGCGGTTGTTAATCTAGGTAGATATGAAATTGAGGTAGGTAGGCATTTCATGTCGACCCTCGCCCTAACTTTAATTCATCTAAACAAATCGTACTTGACCTCTTTAAAAACAATAGCCTATCGTTATTTTTTAGCCTTGGGATTTCTGATTTCGAAAAGCTTTTATGATTTTTAACGACTTCATTTATCCCTCAGTAATAAAACCCAACTTCCCTCTTATTTTGCTGGCGGTGTTATTAAAAACTACTTAATTCATTGAGTTGATGACGGCATCCTGCTTGTCACACGAAGAGAAACCATAAGAGGTGCTGGAGTGGAACCATAAGAGGTGCAGCAGGTCGCACGTGGCGACAGAAAAACCAAAGAAAATTTCAGTTATAATAGGAATGAAAATGGTTTATACACTCGAGAGCAATGAATCCGGGTCACTTAAAGAATGTTAAAAATCTCGGAAACTAAAAATGATAGGTTAATGCAATAAATTGTATTTAATAGACAATGTAATACTCCTTAAATGAAAGTAAAAAAAATATGAGTCACCATACATTTTATTAACACAAAATTACATAAAGAAAAAAACTGCTGATCTCTCCTTAAAACAAAAATAGGAAACATGAAATTTTTGAACTTTATTACGATTTTCTTGAATTTTAATACTTCGTATTGCCTCCTCGTGCTTCCATTACTGCGTTTACGCGGTTTGGCATGCTGTACACAAAGTTCCTTATAAGTACGATTTTGGGGAATATTCTCCCATTCCTCTGTGAGAGCAATTTTGAGCTCACGAAGCGTGATTGGGGGAGGGTTTCGTTGTTTTACGCATCTGCCTAGCTCGTCCCAAGCATGCTCGATCGGGTTGATATCCGGGCTGCGCGCTGGCCACTCCATACGAGTAATGTTCATCTCTTGAAGGTAGTCATTCACAATCCTACCTGTATGAGGTCGGGCATTGTCATGCATAAATATAGCATCCTCACCTAAATTGACCATAAATGGACCAACAAGATCATTGAGGATTTCTCCCACATATCTTACGCTAGTTAAAGAGCCGTTTTCTATGATCACCAGCTCTGTGCGACTTTCAGAAGAAATTCCGGCCCACACAAGTACAGACCCACCACCGTAGGCTACTTTTTCTTCGATGCATGCTTGCTTGAATCTCTCCCCTGGTCTTCGATACACTCTGTGTCTTCCATCGTGCTTGTAGAGCATAAATTTTGATTCGTCGGAGAACATAACTTTTGACCAATCTTCAATACTCCAATTTACGTGGCTCTGGGCATATCTTAGTCTTGAAATACGATGCCCACGCTCCAGTTTAGGGCCGTTTGCAGGTCTAAGGGGTTTTAAGTTAGATTCAGCAAGCCGACGTCTTACTGTCCATGTTTCGACGCCTCGGAGGAAGTAACCCAAGTGGGGTTACTTCCTCCGAGGCGTCGAAACTGATTTGTGAGTTCAGTTCCTGTGAGAAAGCGATTTCGAAGCATGGTGTTCACCAAGTATCAGTCTTCTCGTGCTGTGGTACACCTGGTTCTGCCCGTTCCTGGTCTGCGTAGGTTAGAACCAGTTTCTTCGTAACGTCGGAGAACTCTTTGTACTGTTGACAGCGACACACCGACAGTCCTGGCTGTATCGCGCTGACTCCGGCCGGTTTCCAGCATTGTAAGTATTCTGGTGCATTCTTCAGGCGTAAGCGACATAATTTCAGCTTGAATAATGAATATAGAGCACTATCAACATGGTTTATGTACCCACATAAATGACAGATTACAAACAAAAGCAAAACCAAATGCTGTAATTTCGTAGTTCCATCTTCGAAAGTGGCCCTTTTTCAAATTTGATTTTTTTATGATATAACTTTACAATAACTAAGAAGTTTTAATACCTTCATTTAAGGAGTATTACATTGTCTATTAAATACAATTTATTGCATTAACCTAGCATTTTTAGTTTCCGAGATTTTTAGGATTCTTCAAGTGACCCGGATTCATTGCTCTCGAGTGTAGTTCAAATCGTCATTTATTAGCATTCCATATCGGGCGAAGTGGTAGCTGGCAGAAGTGACAGAATGGAAGAACCTGCGAAATCAGAAAAACTAGATATACCTAGGTATCATTAGTGATGCCTATTATTGCCTATATGTATTGATCAGCTGCGGTCCCGGGGGTCATTATGAAAATAGAGACTCTAGGCTGCAAGAGCGAGCGAAACAAACTCGAGAATTTAGGCACGTGCGTGTAGGCTAAGTGTAAGGCCGGATTCCAAAACCTAAACTGCTGGAAAACGAGTTTAAGCTTTTCTTCGTAACTCGACAAAGTAAGTAAGTAAGTAAGAAACCAGAACCTCTTCAAGGTAAGGTGCCAATCCCTCGCTCTTGCATTCTACTTCTTTTGATTCTTGAGTTTTTCTTCAAAAGTCCACAAATTCCTAGTTCTTTTGGAATGATCAAAAGAAAATCTAACGTATCCGAGAGTTTTCAAATTTTCGAGCTCACTTCGCTCGCTTTAGCATTCTACATTCATTCTATACTTAGTTGCTCAGGCTGTCCTGCAAAATTCAACAATTTAACTCCTATTTATGTTCGAAATACAAAACAAAACCTAATTTATCCAAAGCAGTTTGTCAAAAATTTCGAACAAGCTTCGCTCGCTTTTCTCACCCTTCATAATCTACTATTCTCTCAGTTACTACTTATCAAAAAGTGTTGCGACCAATTTTCCCGCATCATTAAACCATGAAAAAGCTAGGCCCCTGAATAGCACAATTAAGTAGCACTAGCAAGCACTAGACCAACGTAGCTCCCTAATAATATTCCTCGGCACCCATAGTGACCCCAGAATCTTGGGCTGCGACTGCGCCTGGTATTGATATTATCAGAGATGTACAGTTTGTACAGACGCCAGCACATCAAGCTACTACAATCTGTCAAATTTCTTTTATAGATTTACAACTTTATCGCTAAAGCATTAAGGTTCAAGATTGATTGGGAAAATTTGACAGTTTCGGGTAGCTTGACCTGCTGGCGTCTGTACCTTCAACCAATAAACAATATTCCACGAAAGTGGAAGCTGTCAGATTTACGAAATTGTTTCAATGATTGCTGAATTTGCGCATGATACGATTTGGGTTTTTTTAGTATTATAAACTACCTAAAAAAATATTGATATTTTTTTTAATAAAGGAAGCCAAAAGTTAGCTTTACAGTTTAGCTTGTTTACGTTGCGACATCAAAAATGAACACAGTCCACAAAGCACAAACCCAATAAGTCTGGTGTAATTTACGACACAAAATCATATTTTCTGAGCACCGAGATAGCCAATCGGCTGAGGGAGGGAAACGTGAGCGGAACGCTGTGGGCCAGAGGGCTTCAACCCTCTTGACGTTGCCATGACAACGGGCCGCAATTTCATACCCCGCTTCACACTAAGCTTATTTGCCGAACACGTGTTTTATTAAGAATATCTTATATTCGTTCATTAAATGGTCAGTATCATGTCAGTATAGAATTTTATTTATTAATTTATTTAAAAGTATTAACGAACATTAAAATGCTAACAATACCTTGTAGGTGTTTACCTACAGGCACGTAATGATATTATTTAAATTAATTTAGCTTTGCCTGCATTTCCCACGTTTTTATGTACAGCGATTCGACGTTTTATCTCATTGTAACAGATGCAAGCTTTATGTACCAACACTTTTAATTAAACAGATACTTACTTCTAAAACACCAGAGATCGTTTGTTTTCCCATGGCCCTAATCAACATAACCAAAATCGGTCACTTACCTTTATCTTTCCTAATCGTTCGCACCACTATCATAAGGGGTACTTTACACGTGGCTCCATTTCCAAAATATCACATATTATTATGTTTCGTGTCAAGAACACATTAGACTTCCAAACGCGGTGGACATTTAGTTATATGTCAAAACACTTCGTATGCCAGTGAAAGTGAGAATGGCGTCCAGATTTCAGCGCATGCGTGTTGCTTAGAATCACAAGAGGGTGCTTGCCATGAAATATGTATGGTTCGGCCCTTTCAAATGTAGTGTTGAACCGCAAGTGTGAACGGGTTTGTTTGAAACCTAAGCATAATGCAAGAGTGTTTCATTTAAGAAGATAAGATACTGCCTTCCTTCCTTATGTTAAGTTCAGCATTTGATAATATACTTACCTACTAATAATAAAATGGGCAGACAGAGCTTTGGACTAAGAAATTGTTCAACTTTTGTTAGTTTAATATTACTTATCCTAGTTTCGTAAGGACCTAGTATGATTGTGAGCAATTTCCACCTGGTAACTACTTTGTTATTTTGTTTTGTACAGACGCCAGCACATCAAGCTACTACAATCTGTCAGATTTCTTTGATAGGTTTTCAACTGTATCGCTAAAGCATTAAGGTTCAGGGTTGATTGGGAAAATTTGACAGTTTCGGGTAGCTTGACCTGCTGGCGTCTGTACTTTGTTGAATTGTTTTCTAATAACGTAGACTAAAAAATAAAGAAAAAAAGAAGTAAGTATAAAGTGGGTCGACAGATTATTAGCGAAGAATATCATGAATTTTTATGAGTGTGGAATAGAAATAGGACTTTGTTTACACTTTCTACGTAACATATTCGATTCTATAGTTACCCTGATCAACCGTATCTAATACACCTATTGGCAGTTTGATTGAAATCGGACGTGGATGAAGGATATACGCCTGCACGTTTTTAAAGAGCAAGTAACACTAGTATAATGCAATCGTTTGAATATCATGGAAGGCGTTTTTAGATTGACTAATGAGTACCATGAGTATGATTAACCACCGTTTTACGTTTTAAGTAAATTGTTGTTTATATGCATTCATCGAATGGTTGTCTAACAACTTTAGCTTGGCATAAATACTTTACGACGTTTATTTTTTTATTTCTTTTGCGTTGGCAACTCTACTATTTAAAATGTCAAAATATTTGGTTTCGTCGTGGATATCGTAACACAGTGAAAATTATGTAAGAAAAACAAAAATAAAGCGAAATTCCGTGTTCAAAAACCGATTTTACGTGATACGTTATATTATTATGCCTACTGGGCGTGCTGCTTTGTTGTTGCGGCGTCTCTCGGCGGGTGATAATAGGCTGAAAAGTCTCAATTTGAATCAAAATACTGCGAAGGAACCGCTCGTTGCTAACCCGGTGTGCAGTCCCAGGGATTTGAGCTTGCCAAGAAGGTATACTATATTGTAGGAGTTTAATTTATCTCTATTTTACTACTTTTCCATTATAATGTATACTCTGCCCGGCTGAATCCTGGACAATTAATCCAAAAAAGTAATACCTGCTGTTAGATGACCTTGTTTTTGTTTACATGTCATGTTTACGACAATATTGAAAGAGAAGGGAACCATTTTCGCTTGTCATAAATATTACATCAATAAAATTAGGATTTGTGAACTTCTTTGCATATAATAGGTACTTGGATTATACCATTCTGCGCATGGATTACGAAGGTGACTGTTTTTCTTATGTAATTGGTGAATGATGAATAAATTACTTTGATTTTTATAAATGTCTGTAAGCATGACAGTAAGCTTATTTTGGACTCTGTATTGGGATTGGAAGGCAAATGTTGTTCTAAATGTCTGTAAGCATGACAGAAAGCTTATTTTCGACTGTATTGGGATTTGAAGGCAAATTTTGTTAATGGTACTTTGACAAAGACTGCTTCATAGTAGGTAGTCATCAAAATTAGCTGACCAAATAAATATGTTATTAAAATACTTTAATGTTAGTATTTCATTCAAGGTTAATAAACCTTGAATTAATCTGCAAAACCAAGTTTGTTGTTAAAATAAATGCTATAGAACTTCCTTGAATTCCTTATTTATCAAAAATGGTCATAATATTTTTTTTATTATCATAAAACTGCCCCCTTTGGTTACCACTGTGAGATAATCTAATTAAATTAAAAAACAAGTGATTTTAAGCATATTAAGCATTTGCAACTCAAAAAGAGGTGCACACAGACAAAGAAATGTAGCTTCAAATCCTTCGTAAAAGTAGTAAAAAAAATGTTATTCATATTTTATTTTTATTCTCCTATCATTCTTCCAGATTATCATCATTTGGACCAAATAATATAGCAGTCCCAAAACTCACAAGAAGTTTTAGTGACAATAAGATTATAATGGCAACTCCGAATGCTGATACTCCATCCACAGAACAACCAAAGCATACCAATCGTTTAATCTCTGAGAAATCTCCTTATTTACTTCAACACGCTCATAACCCAGTGGAATGGTACCCATGGTGTCAAGAAGCCATTGACAAGGCTAAGAAGGAAAACAAACTTATATTCCTATCAGTAGGATATTCGACATGCCATTGGTGCCATGTCATGGAGAAAGAATCGTTTGAAAATGAGGATGTAGCAAAAATAATGAATGAACACTACATCAACATCAAAGTAGACCGTGAAGAAAGACCTGATATTGATCGTGTTTACATGTTATTCATACTGGCGACGAGTGGGGGTGGCGGATGGCCGATGTCAGTCTTCCTTACTCCAGACTTACGCCCTGTTACTGGCGGAACGTACTTCCCCCCTGAGGACCGTTGGGGAAGGCCAGGGTTCAAAACAATTCTACTTTCGTTAGCCAACAAATGGAAAGCTAATCATGAACAGTTCCTCGAAGCAAGTCTCAATATCATGGAAGCATTGCAAAAAATATCCTTAGTAGACCCAGACAGTTCTAATTCTGTTCCTGGAGAAGCAACCTGGGAAAAATGTGTTCGCAGATATGCATCTAATTATGAACCAGAATTTGGTGGATTTGGAGCAGCACCGAAATTTCCACAAGCTTCCATTTTTAATTTTCTTTTCCATTATTACGCTCGTGACAAAAATAATGTAGAAGGTAAGAAATGCTTGGATATGTGTCTGTACACTTTGACCAAAATCGCTAAGGGTGGTATTCACGATCATATATCTAGCGGTTTTGCACGATACTCAGTCGATAATGACTGGCATGTGCCTCATTTCGAAAAGATGCTTTATGATCAGGCACAGTTGACCGTTGCTTATACGGACGCTTTCCTTGCGACAAAAGATGAGTTTTACGCCGAAGTTGTTCGAGATATCATAAAGTATGTGAACAGAGATCTGAGACACGAATCTGGTGGATTTTACAGTGCTGAAGATGCCGACTCTTACCCAGTGTTCGGAGCTGCTAATAAGAAAGAAGGAGCGTTTTGCACTTGGGAATACAAGGAACTAAAATCTTTACTGAAAGATAAGAATATTAATTCCGTGTCGTATTTGGACGTTTTCTGCGACTACTTCAGTGTTGAAGAGGATGGAAATATTACTCCCGAAAGTGACCCTCACGGAGAACTTACCAATCAAAACGTATTGATTATTTATGGTAGTAAGCAGGACACAGCTCAGAAATACAAACTATCCATGGAGCAATTCAATCAAGTCATATCCGAAAGTGTCGAGATTTTGTATGATGTGCGCCAAAAGCGGCCTCGTCCGCATTTGGATACCAAAATGCTTTGCTCTTGGAATGGCTTGATGATAGCTGGCTTGGCACAAGCTGGCCAAGGGTTGGGAGAGAAAGACTTCGTTGAGGATGCAATCAAAACAGCAGAATTCATACAAAAACATTTGTATGATGAATCAGCCAAGATATTATTACATTCTTGCTATAGGGCTGAAGATGGATCCATCGCCCAAACGTATGTTGACACCTTTTAATATTATAATACTCTTTCACAGCATAAAATTCGTATTGATCAATGTTTATTAACTTTCCACAGTGCCGAACCGATTAAAGGCTTCCTAGATGACTACGCGTTCTTGATCAAAGGCTTGCTGGATTTGTACGAAGCCTCTCTGGACTACCGCTGGCTGAGATGGGCACGTGACCTGCAGCAGAAACAGAACGAACTGTTCTGGGACACAGTCAACGGTGGTTATTATACCTGTTCCATGGATGATACCAGTGTGGTTCTTCGACTTAAAGAAGGTAAGGTTTTATTACGGAAAAATATTTGTGAGTTTCGGAATTATTATTTTGAGGTTCGCAAATAAGACACAATTATTTTAATACAAGCCGTGTGTCCGATGGGATTTCCTAAAAAAAAATATACCTTCCGTACAAACTTTTATATCTTATTTTTACCCTTTAGGCGATGAATTTTCAAAAAAGCCTTACACTTAGTGCTCACTCTTGTGCAATTTTCTAGACCCAGCAGTTTTGGATTAGACTGCTTCATTTAACATTATTCTAAACTTGCTACACAAGAATTCAACCGAAAGTTACCTAAAAAACAATGTTCTACTGTTCGGCATTTGTATCTTTTATTCCATAAAAAAAATCTTCAAAACTGCCGTAGTTTAGAAATAATAATATGATACAAAAAATAAATAATAATAATATTATACGCTACATTGACTTGGCTTGAGCCCATTAATCTAGCTAAAGAGCTAAGAAACAAAAGTTTACCAATAAATAATAGTAATATCCCTGGACATTTCACACAGCGCCATCTAGTCCCAAGCTAAGCAACCTAATGCTTGTGTTATGGTAACAAGATGGCTGATAAACTACTTATATACATTTTTTTTTTTGTAAATACTTACATATTATAGATAGAAAAACACCCAGACTCGGAACAAATACATGTAGGACTTACAAATATTTGTTCTGTGCGGGAATCGAACCCGCGACACGCAGCGCAGTCCGATCGCTCAGCCATTGCGCTAACCGTGTTGTCAAATAATAATAAAAATAATAGAAATTAAATAGAAATAATTGTACACTAATATTTTATGGTACATTTTTATTTCAGATCAAGATGGCGCCGAACCATCGGGCAACAGCGTAGCCTGCCACAACCTGCAGCGCCTCGCGGCATACGCAGACAAAGGCGCGGCGCCCGAAGGCGGTGACCAGGAGAGAGAGATGGCCATGAAACTGCTGAAGGCCTTCTCTAAGAGACTCAACGATGCCCCCACTTCGCTTCCTGAGATGATGTCCGCGCTCATGTTTTATAATGATTCTCCTACTCAGGTTTGTTTGACATTTTGTGCAACTTTCATATTTATCGCTTATTTGTCAGGTATTTTTAATTAAACTCGAGACATAGAAAAAAGAATACCGTAGTCAAAATAAAAAGAAATTGTTTAAATATTTAAATAATGTTGTGGGATGTTGTATACGTTTTAAAGTCTATGCTAGACTAAGACAGCACAACTGCGATCTGGCGTCAAGATAACTTCGCGCCATTTTGTACACTGATCGTTTTCCGTGACAAGGATAGAAGAATATTATTTCAAAAGCGTGTAACTTCTGTTTTTCCACCGATTCGATTTTTGGTAACATCTTCAAAATAAGTATTAATAACCCGACTGCGGCAAAGCCAAAGGTTTATGATTCTGACAGCCTATATTTATGTATGTTCATCTATTCCCTCATAACTCCTGACCTGCTTGTAGCATTTTGACAAACGAGGCATCGATCGTTATGTTGTTCTATATCGGAAGCGTCATGTCGTTCAGTACTGTACCGTCGTGTCCCAGGTGCTGATAGCGGGCGGCTGCTCGGACCCGCGCACGCTGGAGCTGGTGCGCGTGGTGCGCTCGCGCCTGCTGCCGGGCCGCGTGCTGGCCGTCGCCGACCCCGCCGCCGAGTCGCCCGCCGGTATGTCCGACATACGTGAGTCTATCTCATGAGTAACCCGCGGCTTGCTTTTAACATCTTTGTTTTATAACAGGTGTAAAAAGACGCCTAACGAACCGTCTGGTTACGGAGATATTGAAGGCCAAATTTTGGTCTAGTCTTTGTTTTACGAAAACATATTTTAAATGTTATAACTTAATTTTAAATACCCCCACAACTCCTGTATCGTTGTATGCACCCATAAGCAGTTTGCCTGCGATTGCACTGCCGTAAACAGCGATTTTTCACCAAACATAATAGTCGTTTTCCAGCTTATGCTCAATGTAACTTAGTTTGATGTACAGAATGCGTAGATAATGGCAATGTGATGGGTCTTTCTACAACCTGTATAAGAAAATAAGAAGTACACACTGCATGTCATAAGATAAGCTAGTAAGCTTACGTTACTTAGCTACGTTGAGGGACACAAACGCATATTATTATGGACGTGACGCCATTTTATTTTGACCTTGCTTACAAGGTGGTTCGACATTGAAACTCATTGCTTATTAGTAGTGATTGGTAAGTCCGGTACCAACGTTCCTAAGCAGATGGTGTCATGGGGGCAACATTCCATGACGTTGCAACACTATACTACTTTTAAAAAGGTTTCACGACCTATTGTTTCACATATTGTTTTTTTTTTTTGTTTATGGTTATATTATTATGATATGTGCATGTGATGCCGAAGTACGAGGAAAAACTCGAGGAAAGTTTTAAGTATAAATGTGGATTGCTATGAGAGTAGGCAAAGACCAAAGAAACGATAGATGGACTGTGTTCAAGCTTTAAGGGGGTTACTACCTACTATTATGGAAGAAAAAGACATGTGCGACCCCAAATAATTTGGAATAAGGGCAATGATTAATTGTGTATTGTTTCCAGTGCTGAGCCGCATCAGGTCTGTAGGCGATGTGCCCACAGCATACGTGTGTCGTCGCTACGCCTGCTCGCTGCCCGTCACTGACGTCAAGCAGCTAGAGAACCTACTCGATGAGGCACCCGCCGCGCCATCTATGAAAAACAAATGAACAACATGGAAAATCATATTGTTCTGTATAATATACCCATTCACTATATTACTCATCAACTATTTAATCACCACGTATTCAAAAACATAACTCATGTAATGTAAAAGTTGTCAAAAGATATTGTGTAGGCACTACTGCACCAAAAAAGCCAGCAAAGGTAGCTAATATTGAATGGGGATGTTATAAAAACAATAACGATGGACATTTTATAAAATCTAAGGTGATAATTGCAGCGAAATGGTTTTAGTGTTACTCTGCTACTTACCAAGTCATACAGTCCGCTCGTCGAGGCAATGCGTTCCTGACTCCTGTCAGTGCGATAACTCTAGGAGCCAATAAAGATCAAATTTGGAAAACACGTATATGTATGAAACTAACAGGTGTCAAGAACGTATTATCTCTCGTCGGCCGTCCTGTAAAATTACAATCGGGAAGCTTATTAACCTAGTCATCATGTAATAGTTATGGCAGTGACATAATCATATGTAGTTATTAGTTCGTTAGTTGTCTCATGACAATAGTTTTAGTCATTATAGTAATCTCTCCCTTAGTAGACTCATCACATAAATATCGGTATACTTTTCACCACTAACAGTGTATCACATTGTAGTTTGATGTAGTGTCTATATTTATAGGATTTGAAAATACGTGGCGTTTGTTGCAAAAGTAGTTTGAATAAAAAGGTTAGAAATCTCGAATGTGGGATTGGAAATGTTTAGTCTGATGTATGTGATAGTGTAATTTTGTCTGAATGTTGATACAATTTTTATAGGCAGCAAAATCATTTGTAGCTCCAATAGTTGCTAGGAGCCTTCATAATATTATCATAAAGTATTGTTTATATTATTTGTGTAGTTACTTAGTGACTAATTATGCTTGCTACTTTATTATCGGTGATGTATTCGTTGTTAACTTATTTATTGAAAAAAAATATATATATATATTGTCGTCGCTAGAAGCAAAATTTTTTTTGTTGAATTTGTGATATTTTTTTATGTAATAAATGCTGTTATGGAATTTTGTTATTTTATTTTAACAAATCTTATTGTTATGGTATTGGTTCTTACGAAGTATATGGATGAAGTGGACCCCACATTGTTAGAAGTCTATAATTTGCGGTCAACCGCTCAATCGTAACACTTGAACTATGAAAACTGCTATGATATAAAAGCGATGTCAATGTCAAATTGTTATGATGGACGTGCGCTTTACCTACATATATAAGAAATATCCCAGTTTTAATTCATTACCGAGATGCGTGAAACCACAGCTCGCAGCACAATCTTTAAGGTATACATATTGCTACAGGAATGATTTCAACCTCCTGTATAGTAAGCGTCTAACTTTATGGCGGCTCTGAAGTGCGCTAATCGCTGTGTAATACCGCACGGGTACAGCCCGACGTGAAGTCACAGTTCCTCCATTTACTGGAGTCTGGAGGTCGCCAGGTGGTATCAAATATTCCGATATGTGATGATAATCATACATAGTAAAGTTCTGTTCATACGAACAAACGTTATAATTTATAATCTAAAAAGAAAAGATGAGTTTCCTGAAAATCGGTTGGGAATCGGACAAATAATCTAGAAAAGCAAATACATAACTTTCTTGCATTTCTTTTTTATTTATTTTACAGATAAAAGAGATAGGTACTTCATACATTAGGAGTACGACGCCATGTAGATGTTACACTAAAGCCTCGGATACACTAAGGGACATTTTGTCCCGTAACATGACGCGCAACACTCAAGCTACGTGTCGCTGCAACGTTGCAAAGTGTCCCGCAACATTTTACGTGACGCGGGACATGTTGCTTGCCCCCACTCCGAGAGCGAGCGCACGCGTCCCGCGTCAGTGTCGCGCCATTTGTAGGCCTGCAAAATATTCCGCGACATTCTCTCGGGACATTCACGTAGTTGTCGAACGCTATGTTCCGCAACATGTTGCTCCATTTGTCCCCTAGTGTGTATTCGAGCCTTTAAGATCATTACTTGAACATAAATTACGAGCATTTTTGCTCTAATATACGTTAGATACCAATTAATTAAATATAGGAGTTCGGTAGGTAGTACTATGTGGAACATCAAACAAGTGTTTAGAAACTGATTAAATTACATCAAGACCGATTGATTTATTTTTTCATACATTTAGTTCGATTACAGTTACATCGCCTATGAAAAACTTATCAATTTGCAATAATTAAGTTATTTATTTTAAATAATTAGACATTTATGATGAAAGACAAAATATAATTGCTATGTCCAGAAATCCCGCTGTCACACATCCATCATATTAATTGTATAAATAAGTTTCATAATTTTGATTTAAGCATACCTGTATTTTGCCAATAGTTCGCGGGTATAAATGACGTCTAAACCTAGGTAAATTTTTGATTGACTGGTATGAAATACATATTCAATTGAATTACAAGTAAAAAATCATATAATAGTGACATTGTGTCTATCACATCGTTACCATAATAATTATGGACTAATATTTCAGATATTTGTTTAGGCTCGGATCCAAATCCCAAATTAATATTAAATGCAAATAAAACTGTTTCGTAATACTAGCAAACGATGAAAAAACTTAGAGAACCCTTTACTGGATAATAAAATGGTCCTATGCGATATTAAATGGAATGCGTCTATGTTAGCGAAAAAACTTTTCTTTGTTTGTAGTTAGCGTAACTACAATGTTGAGACACATTATGAAGGTTTTTCGTCATTTGCTAGTATTCCCAAGCATTAGATTAAAACAAACAAAACTATACCTACTTTCAGAAATGTAAATCCATACAACTAACTACATATACAAGTCATAAATATTTAAATATCACATTAAGCTAATGTCAGTCCAGTCATAGGTTACGAACTACTTTAATCCACCTACGAATACACATGAGCGAAAAATAAAAACACTCCGCACACATGTTGCTACATGTGTTGAACATTGTTAACAAAGTTTTATAAATAATAACATTCAATGTGATTTTACGTGCTATAAAATAGGGTACAACACGTCGTCAAAGCATTATGTTTATATTACCCGTGGGGGCGATGGTTCGGTGGTATTATTACTGCCTTCATAAGTTCATATCTCTCGAATAGGTAACGCTCATGCATATTAAAGGCCTATTCAGATATTAGCCATATCGCTATCGCGTTGGGTAGCAATACCAAATCGGTACGCGACATCGCTGTCGCGCTCAGTAGCAATACTGGTCCAAAGTGACTAACGCGAACGCGGAGCAGTATAGCTACCGAGCTTATATCTGAATAGGCCTTTAATATACATGAGCGCAACCTATACAAGCAAAATAAACACATAAAAATTTCTACTTCCAAACATTTCTCTCAAGCGAAATGCAAATAAGAAATAAACAGCGAGGTAGATTGAAATGTTTGTTCCGTGCACCATCCGAATAATATTTTAAATGATTTCATACACACACAAACACAAAATTATCTTTTACTAGGAATGATACGCAAACAGCGTTTGTAGTTATAATTCATAGTCATAGTAATATTATGTATTTTCCTTATATGTACAATTGATAAAAGTATTTTTTAAAGAATAATGCGTTAGTTTAAATGGATAAGCGCCATGATAATGATTTCTCGTTTGTATTGTGACGAGTTACAGTAGTACTTAGAGCATACTTCATAAATACTAAGACCTAATACAATCCATAACACATCATATTATAGAGTCAAATAAACTTGTAGGCAGAAATTAACTTTCAATGTGAACAGTCCAAAACTAAAGTCAATCTTGCCGAGTGAAGGGAATAATAAATAGCCTGTCTGTAGCTCAATAAAGCACACACTAACATTAAAGTCGAGAAGTCTTCCAAAGTTTTAAGTATAGTGATAGATAATGTTTTCAACAATTTTGCGTACATTACTATTGACAGTGTTTTATGTTTATATTACATTAAGCTTAAAACTAACAAATTCGTGAATGATTCCGAAGAAAACATCGAACATGATGGTCATTGAGACATCTTTCAAACATCTACACTAATATCACGAGGGGAGATGACTTATATTTTATTTTGTTCCAAAACAAAACCTTATCCTTTTTGTATACATAATAGATACATATAGGAGAATCTAAGAGACGTGATGCATTCGCATCTGATACAAAGTAATGACTGAATAATTTGTAAAAAGATTTGCTTCAATTGCTTTAAGAAGCGTCGCAGTCATACTCCAGAACAGTCTTGTGATAGAAGAGCAAATACCTGAAAAAGAAAAAAAACTTACAACAAGGTTTAACTTACAACTGGGAAATAAAATTGATGATTATAAAAATCGCGATAAGAAAAAAAGTGGCGGACACGCCACGTAACGCGCTTTATGTAGCACGTGAGATGAATCATTCATATTCCTATTCACACTGCTCGCAATTCCTATCTAAACTTTGCTGTTGTCTATCCAGGGTATTTCCCATAAAAATATATTTATTAAGTATCGTAATGCCTGTTATTTGTGAACTTACCCTTCGCTATCCAAAACCTCACGCAGCGAAGCGCGAGTGATCATGTGGTCATCACACTTGAACCAGCTGCCCTTCATCTGGCGCACGTAGGCCGTGTAGTGGCCGGCATCCAGCGAGCCCACGTGGTTCACCACGGCGAACAGCGAGTAGCGGTTGTCCTCGCACACGCCCTCGGGAGCGTTGTTGTTGTCGGCACCGACGTCCACCGCCCGGCGGTGCGACGACATGAATGGAGTCATGTCTATCTCAGCAGGGAACGATACGAAGGCGTTGATCTTTCTATCGATCTGCGAAGAGTGTTCGAAACGCTTCAGGTGAAAACTGGCAACAATGGGCAACGTTTCCAGAGTCAGCTGTTTGGTGGACTCGCGGTAAGCTCGGCAGTTTGAACACTTTATCTTAGCAGCGGATCCAAGATGCTCAGCCCGTGTGAAGCGCTCGAGACAGGCCGCAAGCGAGCCCGGCCCGGCCACGTCGAGGCTTATGTCCCAGAACGGGTCGATGGTGGTGGACACGCCGTGGCATGAAGTGCACACCACGTCGCTCTGTAGACCACCTGTAAATATTTGGTCGATGATGCAGTTGCAGCGACCGTTTTCCTTTTTCTCGCCATTTTCGTCCACACCGTTCATGCAGTGTCTGGAAATCGAAAAACAGAGTCGTAAAATAAATTTGTCCCTAAAAAAATTAACAAAGAAGACGATAATATAATAGAATAAAGCTTGTTATGCTGTACACCTACCTATGCAGCACGTCAAGGGTTGCGATGAAAAATTCGTGAGCATCCTGCTGTTCATAGCCGGCAAGATGACGTGCATGCGTCCATATCAGATGCAAGAGGCGATGCAGGGTGAGAGGTGTCTTTGCACCAGAGTAGAACTCCTAGAGAAAAAATTAAATAATTAAACAAAAAATCATTTTCGCACAAGAATAAAAAATATGATTCAAAGTAAAGCGCGTTATTGATTTCCCCGTGGGTGTAGTTATAAATAAATGCAACACTTGGATACGCAGCTGTATTGAACGCGGAAAGTTCTCAGAAAGGGGTGGCTTCAAAATAGCGTTACGTAAACTAATTTCCACGAAACCCGCACGTGTATTATGAATTTATTTCCCCTAAAATTACCTGAAAGAGTTTGGAAACCTCACAAACGAGGCATTTTCCCGACCCTTGTGCTTTGCATTTGTGCTTCTCTCCCAGGAAATAGTCGCGCAACAGAGGAGTGTGGATCAATGTCTGAAAAGTCATATTTTTTTGTTAAGTCCGATACCTCAGATAGCTCAGAAGAGCATCTTCTCTAGAATACAGCGTATGTTCTGTAAGGTTTTCTAATCCAATAAAATACACATTTATTACAACATCGTTAGGTTATACATTAGATTTCGCAATAGTTTATAGACGTGTACTCGGACTAGGTAGGACACAAGTGTGTCCTAGTCCTTGCGGTGAGTTTGTTGAGGTACAAGAGCTATTATTATTATTTTATTTAAGTCAGACACAGTGATCCATAGTTATGTTAGTATACTTAAAAATTATGTTAGTAACCAAAGATTAAAATACATGCCACAATAATACACATAATACACAATAATACCATTATAACTAAAATTAAATAACTGAAATATATATAAAGTCAAATTGTAAAATAAATTCATTAGTTAAAATCGCAATCAATTTTAAATTCATTAAAATCTCTAAAATCTCTAAAATCATTTAGTAAATCTATAAATTAATTAAAATGAATATAAATTTAAATCAAAATCAAAAATTTCATTAAAATCATAAAACATAATAATAGAGAAGATATATAGAGTAGATATTCTTTCACAGGCCCTTCGCCAACTATTGACTGCTTTTGAATCAGCAATGATCAGTAGAAAATATTACAGATTTTAGTCATTTATAAGAGTAGGAAAACGATACGGAGATTATTGCGTAGGTATAATTTTAATTGGTTTATGTCAATATATTTATAGGCGGCAAACGTACAAAATATTACATTTTCCTGCATCGTTGTAACAAAGGTAATTACGGCATTGTCTTATTTATTTGCGACGTAAAACCTCACGAACTGATTGATCGGTGACTGTTCTTAATTTAAATCCAATGACCGTACGGCTACCCCTAGGTCTTTCTTAGGTCCATCATCATTACAGCCTAAAGACGTCCACTGCTGGACATAGACCGCCCCGAAGCACTTCCACTTCGACCGGTTCTGTGCTTCTCGCATCCAACGGGTTTCTGCGGCCTTCACAAGGTCGTCGGTCCACCTTGTGGGAGGCCTTCCAACCCCTCCTTAGGTCCATACTTGAGTGTAATTAGCACATTAATTAGAAGCAAACAATTCAATCGGCGATTCACGCTTCAGTGCCTTTATAGCCATATACTGCTAATTCAATGTGTCAAACAAGACGTTAAAGCTTCATAAAGATTATACAGAGCCCATCAGATGCTCATTCAACGAAGAAGATCAATAAAAAACTCAATAAGCAAAAAACAACATGCATTTTGCTCCGTATGTGCACTGAGAACTCCAATGTGCAATATAAATTTGATAATGCGTTGTTTCCGATCAAGTTTCTAGAAGAGGAAATCTTAATCCCTTGTGAGGAGCAAGTGCGATTGTATCGCTCGTTATCCTATGACGTGCGTCTTTCAAAACTAGTTGATGCTGAATATAAATAAATGGATGTACTAAAGTACTTGTTTTGAAAATATACCAAAACTGTGCAACCTTAAAAATACTTCATATTTTCTCAAGAAACCAATGTGATTTAGCTGTTAGGCGCCACACAACAAACTTGATCGGGTAGGTTTGATTCAGCACATCCGGGCCATATTTTATTTTGATTCTGTGCCGAATTATGCCAAACCGGACATGTGTATAGCACCCCTTACGCTGTTACCAATGCGGGGCCGAGTCGTATCTTCTTTGTTATCTGATACTCCAACCAGTCAGCAAGCAGGTAGCAGGCGTGACTGATATCACCTCTCTCGAAGGCCATTTTATTACTCAACAGTTTAAAGATAATTATAGTAAAGTAGTTGTACTGACCTGCACAATGCAGTTCATGAAGCAAGTAGAGCCCAAGTTCTGCAGTCCTCTCAGTCCGATGGTAGTGTGAGGGCTGATAAGACGTCTCTTGCGCAGGCGCCGCAGCGCCATGGCTTCGTTGCTATTTGGCAGCCATGGCATAAACGGCACGCTGATGCCAAGCGATCTGGTAGAAGAGTGGCAAATGCTTATAAGTCATGCATCCTCAAAAAAGGTTATAATTATAATAAATTCACCAAGTGTAGCTACACTTGGTGAATTTATTATAATTATAACCTTTTTTGAGGATGCATGACTTCAATGCTATCAAATTTTAATGTTTTAAATCTTTATCTGAACCTTTGTGTCATGTCTGAATAATATAAACATATTGAGTTATAAATTAAATATAATAAATAACATTTTCCCTAATATAATATTCCTTATAGAAAGCAATACAATGATAAGAGTACATACTTAGCTTCTTTGAGCCTGTGAGTCACACCAATCTCAGTAAGTTCTCGATCATATATGTAATCTTGGCACTGAGCGCAATAGATGTTCCCATAACTAAGGTCCACATACAGGAAGTGCTTTTTGGTCTTTGAATGGTCTTGAATGTGGCCCGCATAGCATGCAAAATAGATGCAATGCAGGCACGAGTGCATGCGAGGGCTGGGCAGGCCACAGGTGAAGCACAGGCATGATGTTGCCTGAAATATATGTAGGCATTGTTGTGGGTGTTTTCACCTAAAATACAGTGTTTTGAGAACTTAAATTATTAGTATTTCAAACACTCCAACATTTGATGGAGGTCAATATACAGAGGTTAGCTTTAAGTCAATGTTCACTAAGATTGACAAATAAACCTGTTTGAGATTGAAGGTGTTTCTATTAAAATGTGTGTATTTATAACATTAGTTGAATAATATGATTACATTTTTATTTTAAATAAAAAATGTATGCCTGATATAATTTGGTAGGTTCCAGAAAAGAAGCAATTAATTATGTTTTTCATAATTATTATGTAAAATACAGTTATACTTAACAACAATGTACTCAAATACCATTGAGATCATACCTGATGTATCTCCCTTTATCTTTGAATCCATAAACAACATGATTTATAATTTTAGGATAGGCTTTTGGATTTACCACAGTTATGCAGGTAATAAAACCAATTACATGTATTTAAAAAGAGCTAACTATTGAATATAAAGTGCAATAGTTACAGTTATCTTGTATGTTCTACAGGTTTGATTGAACTAAATGATAGTAAACCAATTCCTTTACATTCAGTTGGTTTTATGGAGACTTGAGGTAATTATAAATAGATGTTTACATTACAAGACTCAATAAGAAATCCTTTGTGTTCATAAACATAATAATGTAAAGCATTTTAATCATTTCTAAGTATTTGATTAATATTGATTGACTGTAAACATGTACCAATCATTGCTGTGATTTAATCACGCGACGACGACAATACAATGCTACCAAACAGCTGTTATGAGGTCAAAGATCATTAATCAGCTGATCACGAATTGAAACCGGCCAGAGAGACAAATCCATGCATCCCCGTTTCAACGAAAGAAAAAAAATACTACCGTAATCCATAAGTAACGCCGAGCGACGTGATAAAAATCAATGTACAAATATTTGCATCGCGTAAAAGGTCATAAACGCACAAAGTACTTCGGTGTAGCTGTTACGTGAAAACTTACCTTGTATCTTCTTGCTTCGTAAGATGTGCATGACACAAAAAATGCATGCACGATTTTATATGGGTTTGTACCCTTTGCAGCCTTAAAATTATTCAAGTGTATACAACCATTGTCATTCATTATTTGGCTTGTGAAATACACCGGCTAGGCAAATTATGTCTACTTCAGACACAACAAAATTAAAATAAAAGCATTCTATTGCACTCAAACACAAACACAATTTTTTTGATAGTAAACAAAAAGGAAGTTTATGAAAGAAGTCTCCAGATTGTTAGTTCTACAAATATTTTGTAGTAACTAAACAGATTGAAATACAGACAGGGTAATGGATGGGGGGCGTGTTCTTCGTTTTCGTAAAATACGCAACAACGCAACTCCAAGCGCAGCTGACTATTGTGATTAAAGCACAGAACCCATTTGTAACAGCCGTCGAGCTCACAGGTTGTGAGTTTGTGAGCTCGACCAATAAATACACATAGACGGAGCTGTGAGTTACAGCTCCGTCTATGTGTATTTATTGGTTAAAAAATATGACAAGATGATAAAGAATATACATTAACCAATGACTAAAAGCAGCGCGTAAATCGCATTTGATTACAGCAGTTCTAAGTCTGTTCTTAGCTCAATTCATGTCCATTTTACAGAAATTACAAAAAAAAAACAATAAGATATTCTCGGCAACTAAAAAAATTTCTTACAACATCAAAGCATGGAAGTAGTAGGTGAGGCATGGAAGATAGAAAAAGGTGCGTTGGCATCCGCAGCTAGCATGTATAATCCGATGTTATCTGCCACTATTTCTAAACATAGTTATTATTAAGTATGTACAAGTAAATGGATGCAAAGGTATACGAATACCTACTTTACAACTCCGCTAGGAATAAAACAGTATAATAATAATGTAGGAATAAAAGTGAACGTCAAAGTTATTCAAGCGCCAAAAGATCCTTGTAGCACTGTATATTTGTCACGGGGGAATCTTTCACACTCCGTCAAGGATTGGGTAGTCCAATTCACGAAAGAAGTCCCGCAGATGCGGCGCTACAGGCATGCGATGGACGGAGGACGTATTTATCTCAAGATTATATTCCAGGCACTGGTTAATAAAATGTACAGACGCCAGCACATCAAGCTACTACAATCTGTCAAATTTCTTTAATACATTTTCAACTTTATCACTAAGGCATTAAGGTTCAAGGTTGATTGAGAAAATTTGACAGTTTCGGGTAGCTTGACCTGATGGCGTCTGTACACTTACAATCGTAAATAGAGAAAGATGTTTAGTGTATAGGAGTGTTTTTGATTTTTACAAACACAGGTGTCAAAAGTATGGATCTTCACTGAGATTTTGACAACGGAAAGTCGATGCATGTATACTTAGCACTAAATTCAAAGTCATATAATAGGTTCTAGTTTGTAATTATTGATAAAAATGTTATACGAGGCATTAATGTCTCGTATAACATTTTTATCAATAATTACAAACGGTAGTATGACAATTTCGGTAGCTTGACCTGCTGGCGTCTGTACGACGCCAGCAGGTAACAAGCGTGACCTCTCATCATCATCTGCCTAGCCTTTTCCCAACTATGTTGGGGTCGGCTTCCAGTCTAACCGGATGCAGCTGAATACCAGTATTTTACATGAAGTGACTGCCTATCTGATCTCCACAACCCAGTTACTGGGTAATACGATACCCCTTGGTAAGACTGGTTGTCAGACTTTCCGGCTTCTGACTCACTCTTCAATGATCCACGAATGACAGCCGGGACCAGCGGCTTAACGTGCTTTCCGAGGCACGAAGGGGTCTCGGTATGTAAAGATGGTCACCCATCCACAGACCAACCGCGGCAAGCGCAGCTTAACCTGACCGATCGACCTGTGCGGCTGTTATTATTTAGCCACGGGCCCCTCTGCGTGACCTTTCAATCGTTGGTCTAGCAACCGGTCTTACCCATAGGTAACGTATTACCCTGCAATTGGGTTCTTTTTTCTACATTCAATAATAAATTCTACTAACTAAAGCCAAAACCCAAAACATTTCTAAAACTCGGTGGGCCAAATAATTATACTTATTCTGCGTAGTCGTCTAAACCAGAGACAATTTTTATCTATGGTCCTATTGAGGATGAAAAACAGATGGACAAGAATATTAATTGTCAATTTAGAGATATTCTGTCAGTTTGAAAGATTGGCGTGGCGGGCGCAGGTATAAGCAATACAATCGCTGTGGTGGCGCTGTAGTGTAGTAAATAAATATGGCGGCTACTCAGTTCACAACGATGTAAACTTTTGTTTACTGTTTTCTAAATATTTTGAGACATGATAAGTGAATTTGAAAACTTGTCCCTTGGAGGAAACAATGCTGCGAGTAATCATGGTGATCCATTCACTCATACCGGTAATTATGATCCATTTCTATTGTAGACGTAGAACAAGTTGTTTTCCAATTTTAACATGACCTCAATGGCTAGGTTTTATTACTGCTGGATATATATGGTTACTGTACCGTTGCTTTCAGAGTTGACACCTGAGCAGCAAAAGACTTTGATAGATATAAGGCGTCGAAAAACAGAATTGCTGTTGGAAATTCAGGTGAGTGAAACATCGAATTGCTTGGCTTCACTCTCTGGCAATCTGATGACTTTATCAACTGAACTATGAATAAGCAACACTCGGACATTAGTTAGATCCTTATCAGTATATAAGTCATAATGTTAAAGGTATGTGTAGGATTCTATTACATCCTGTACCTATGAAAAGATTGTCACAATGTTTTGTTGTTTTTATCCCAAACAATGTTGATATGTTATGACTCAGTGTCTTGAAATAAAAGTACTTATCGAAGACAGTTCTTAGTGTCTTCTTCAAGCCCATTTAACACAGTAATCTGTTGTCTTTTCAATATAAATGTGTGTGTGTGTGTGTTAAAAACATTACAGCTGCCCTAAAGACAACCCTCTGACCAATATTTTAACAGCTGTGTGTGCAATATCAGTCTTTTATAAATTTATCAGGAAATGAATAACACATATTAAAATCAGTGTGACCATCATCAGATCATATCTTATCTGATGTTGAGTGGAATGTAATCATCCTTTTTGCTGTATACTGTAGTGTAGATGATAAGAGATTTGACTATTCAATGAAACACATGTTTTTATCACAAAATACATATGAGCAAATTTATTACACAGGTGCTTACATTCTTACCCAGTGCCCTCAGACTATATGACATTATGAATGTTAGTGCAACCGCTGAAAGTACTTTGTTTATTTTTGGTGAATTTTGTTCATGCATAGATTTTCGTTATGTTGAAACCTGAAAAATAGTAATACATCCCTCAAATTACATTACCTCCAAAAGAGTGAGGAAGTTATTATCATTGTGGCCAAAATTTGTATAGTAATTTTCTCAAATATTGTGCAGAAATTCAAACTTAGTTAATTAATTATAAATTCCAGAATCACTGAAGAACCACAATATTTTTTTACTCGCCAGTATGTTCATTTGTTTCTTTTATACTTTAAACAGCTTGATTTGCTAGCAAGTTCGAATTTTAATTAAAATCTTTGAATTTACCTCCTTGGTTGCCATGTTTCGAAGTAAAACGCTCATTTTATGTTTTCAATTACATGATAGATATGAATTTTCATAATAATTCCGCTGCTAAACCTGACAGATATGGATTTTCATACTAACATTGCTGGCCGTGGCACGCCTGTGTTTGACCAGTACATCTTTTTTTATTTAACTTCAAGAAGGTTGTCAAAAGAATGCTCAAATTTCCAACCATTTTTGAAAAAACTTAAATAAATACAAAAACACATTAAATTATTGCTGGTGGACAAACTAAAAATATGTTATAACTTTTGTTTGATTCCACCAGCAATCTTTGCAATCCGGATGTTTTAATAATTAGGTTTATTTAAATCTTGTGCAGTTTGGAAAACCGCGCCTAAGGAAAACCACTGTGACGGCAAAAATAAAACATCTTTCACCGCAGTCTATTCGCACCGCCACACCCTCTATTATTAAGATGAATCTAACGACAAAAATCATTTAGTAAAATTCATATTCAAACGTTTTCGACAGCAGAGGATTCCAAAGAAATAGACATTCTTATAATATACATTATACATCTGAACCATAAATAGAATTTAATCGACTATGGTGACGTGTGCTACTTTGACTTGAATGCGGTTTTGCTGGATAAGCTCGACAGATTGCTCGACAATGGGATCCGGTTCATATTCAACCTTAGGAAATATGACCACGTGTCGAGCTATAGGTCTGAGCTCAAATGGATGTCCATTCGCCAAAGAAGAAGTTTGCGCGCTTTGACCACACTTTTCTCCTTTCTCAACTCTCCCACTCCTCCTTCTTATCTCGTATCTCACTTCCAATATCTATGTTCTTCACACGCTAAGAATCTGCATTCTTCTAACAATCTTCTCTTACTTTGTCCTTCTCATACATCTGACTTTGTTCATTCCTCTTTTCATATTCAGTCCATTCTTCTATGGAATGCGCTTCCTCTTGATATCAGGACGGCCACCAGTCGGTATGCATTTAAGCGGAAATTGTAGAGTTATTTTCAAAACAATTTTTTTTTAAAATAGCGTAGAGTCATCTTTACACATCTCTCCCTTGATTTTGTATATATATTTATATATATTATAAGTATATATTATAGTAATAATATGTATGTGTATGTAACCTATTTATGTATTTGTGTACCTAGTTTTAAGAGTTTTTTTAAAATTATTATTGTCCCTCTCAACCAAAACACCTGCCATCTAATCTCTTCACCACCCTTGGTTGACTGGTAGAGAATGCCTAAGGCATTAAGTCCGCCTTTGTACCTTTTTGTGCGAAAAGTTTAAATAAATAAATTAAACGTCTAATAATAATACAAAAAGTCCACTCCATGAGACGGGTTCGACCTGGTGTGGAGTTCATGAGCAAAATGCTTCCTTTGCGTTTTATTTTGTTTTTTTTTTTGTAAACCTAGCTATTAATGTAGACTATAACGAAACGTAAACACTGTTTTTGGCAAATAAACATTATCTTATCCTCGTAATCATAATCTCAAAGGGTTAGGTCACTCGGCTTCGTTAGTTCATAGCAATGCACGTATTGATAGAACGAAAGCGATTAAATTGCGTTACGTAAGCAATTAGGGTGCAGCTGAAAATATTTTTATTATTTAATTAGTTAATCCTTGATTTAAAAGTGATGTTACTATACTGACTTCCTTATTTATGAAGCTGGTATGGCAAGGGCCGAAAAAAAGTAGTCCAGGAGTAATTGTGAGCTACATTTTTAATAAAATAATTTCACTTGCACCCTAATTGTGTACGTAACGCAATCGTAATTTTACTCGCAATTCCAATCGCTTTAATTTCGGCAATTCGACAATAGACATACACATTACTATGAACTTATGAACCGATGATATTACAATTACGTTGCTTAAAGTTCCGAGGTTTTAATTAAGATGTTATTTTGCTACTACACACCATAAAAATAGTCGATTTTTTAAAGGCGTGTGTGTCTGTATGACCGCGACGTTCTTCTAAACTACGCAAAGGATTTTCACCATCATTTGAAGAATGATGTTTTGTATAGGTAGTCGAAAAACCGTGTGAATCAGGGCAGGGGTGGTTCGCTAGTCTATAATAAAATTATCATCATATTTATTTATTAACCGACTTCTAAAAAAGGAGGAGGTTCTCAATTCGGATGTTGGTATTTTTTTTATGTTTGTTCGCGCATAACTCCGTCGCTTGCCATTCGATTTGAAAAATTCTTGCTTTTTGTTGGAAAGGGTACTTCCCAAATGGTTCCATAGAAATTTTATCAAAAACGGTTCAGTAGTTTGGTTTTTGGTTTAAAATTACTGGTAAAAATTACAACTTTAAAGTGAAAAATAAAAACGTTTTTGAAAAAAAAAAACAACCAACTTCCAAAAATGACTTTCGACAACGAATTTCGGAAGTCGGTGGCAAACAACGAAAATGCGAACCCAACGACACCGACTTCCGAAATTAAAGTTATTTTTCACTTTGTAGTGTCGTTTTTGGAAGTCGTTGTTTTTTTTTTCAAAAAAGTTTTTTTGTCTTTTCCTTTTCTTTAAAAACCAAATTCCGACCCTAAAAATTAAACATATTTCTTTTCCCTTCCATATGTTTTTTTGGCTGTAATTTTTACAACTCGGGTAACATGATTTTAGTATTTATACTTTGATCGTTGTCATTTTATTTATTTGGGAAAATACACAGTTCTACTGAAGTATTACACAAAATTTGAGCTACAGAGTGAGTAAATGTATAAACCCACGACATTTTTTTTATAATTTGATAGGTACCTACAATAAAGTTACATAGGTACCTATGTGAAAGATAAAATTAAACAGGCATGCAAATTAAAAAGAAAAACAAGAAATTATAAAAAAATACAGTTGTAAGAGTTAAATTACGTAATAAATCAAAAGTTTCTAGCGGGACAAACGTTCTACAATTTTTCGGGATTAAATCCTGTCTCTAAAAGCAGTTTATAAAATAATGCGAATAAAGTATTTATTTCATTTATGTTTTGTTCAATAGAATTAGTAGGTGCATGTATATGTATTTAATTATCTGTAAGTTAGTACCTATGTATAGATTTGTGTTTTGATTTTGACTCTGCAATGCGGTCAAATCTGAAAATATCACACTGTGTGTAGTCCGTACCGTAAAAAAGAATACAAAAGGAACAATTTATTGTTATAGGAATCATTTATTATGTCAGTATCTACTGTTAGTAGAGTAAAATATTTTCGGTCTTTTTTGCGCACATGTCAGAGCACCCCATCCATTCCCTAGCCATTTCATTCAATACGGCATGCGGACTGGTCTGACGTAAGCCGTCAATGCTTGCTTGGGTTGGGCTTACTATACAGAGCCTGGTAGTAAGGCAGTGCGAGGCGGGCCGCGACGCGGGCCTGACGTGTCGCCCTCCGTCGGTTTATTATTTATGTATTGTCACTATCACTTTGTCTCCTAGTGTTGTGGTAAAAATACTAGTTCTGTTTAAAGAAATAGTGAATTGTAACTTTATTCTGTGCGTTTTTTATTCATAACTTCGAGTTTGAATAGTGATATCACCCGTAAGTTTGATAGTGATAAGGCGGATAAGTGGAAATTGCTATGACTACGTCGTCGGACACCGGGAGTTTTGTTATTATATTCCTTGATTTATGCCATTGTGTTTTTAGGACGGTCTTTCTATACACTATTTCTAGCTACGGTTGTATCAATAGCAAAACACGAAGCATTAATTCTTTGAAATATGTTAAATATTTGCAATAGCGTCACCGTCGTTGTTTACTGTTAAATTCCTTAAGCTGGTTAACCTTCATTAATATTTATCTCCATAGTAAATAAGGAATGCTATAAGATCATGTATATCAAATTAACGATGTATGAACAAGATATTTGCAATATACTTTATGAACTAGCTCGATGTTAAAATTTCAATGATGTAGGCACAGGAGGAAAATGTGCGTCAGATTAGACCTATCCTCACTCCATTTTGATTTGAACAGTTTTGTGAGCCACGGTCATTTCAACATCATCCGTCTTATATTTTCAGCTTGTATCTTTAGCACAGTAAGGTAGTCTCTATTTGTTTTGCTATAGAACACAGGTCATAGACTAATCCACTTCGCGTCATTGCGATGCACTGTTATGTTGAACTCCTATCTTATAATCTGATGTATGTGGAATTTAGCTATTGATAACTTTAGGTCATACAGACAAGACCCTTCTGTTAACTATTCTGTATAATCTGTAGCAATGCTAATGATTATTAAACTGAACAAATTCCACATTGATATAGATTGGCTTTAAAAAACTTGTTTCTCAATCTCAAAACGGTAATCATCCGAATGAAAGCTTGTTTTGAGGCGAGGCGCGATATTTATTTATTCGAACTGGACAATGTTCGCGATGGATTTATCATATTTCCTTTACCGCTTCCGCAGCGTGGCTGCAAGCCTCGATAACAGTGCCGGCTGTGTCCACAATATTGCTATGATATTCGCCATCTTTTTGCTTGTGGATCATCATCTGCCTAGCCTTTTCCCAACTATGTTGGGGTCGGCTTCCAGTCTAACCGGATGCAGCTGAATACCAGTATTTTACATGGAGCGATTGCCTATCTGGCCTCCACAACCCAGTTACTGGGTAATACGATACCCCTTGGTAAGACTGGTTGTCAGATGTTCGGGCTTCTGCCTACCCGTAACGACTGTCAAAGATCCACGAATGACAGCCGGGACCAACGGCTTAACGTGCTTTCCGAGGCACGGAGGGGTCTCGGTATGCAAAGATGGTCACCAATCCACAGACCAACCGCGGCAAGCGTAGCTTAACCTGACTGATCGTCCTGTGCGGCTGTTATTATTTAGCCACGGCCCCCCTTTTGCTTGTGGATAAAGATAAAAAAATGAATTTTCACTCTGTGCTATGGACTAGAGCTGTTTTGAAATATGTTACTGATAAAGTGATTATCACAGTACCTAGATTGTTGTAATGTATCCAAATTTAAAATTTTCATTACTACTTGTGGGTAGTATTTTGAAAGGCGTAATGACATTATTATTATGAAATCTGTTTTTGCTTTAGAAATATAAATTGTTTGTGACGTCGGCCTTGTCACAGACGTGCAGAAAGATAAAGCGAAGTCATATCTATGTATGTAGGTATATGTAATTGTCACGGTGCCAAAGATCGGTGGCGCCCGCGACTATCTTCAGTTTAGTGCGTTCCTTAGAGAGAGGTGTATGGCGCGCGATGTGTTTTCATGTTCGCCTGCTGTGCGGCGCGCTGTGGTGGCCACTGCTGGTGCGATGCGCCCGCGCAACCCGCACCTACGACGACGACTATGATCAGGTGTGTCATCGTTGCCGCTTACTGTGCACTTCGCAAACATACTCCTTTGTTGTGTAGCTTCACTTCTTTTTTTGGCAAGTACTTGAATGTTGGTACCAATACATACGTCCGGCGACGCGCAGTCATCCACTTTTCCACTTTATTTGCTTATTTAAAACCGCAATTTATTTTAAAATGTGTTGTGGGCTTAATAGGTATCCTGTCCCTGCTAGCTTCCTAATATTGGTGTTCGTGTGGTCAAGACCCGCGGTGTGTGAGAGTGTAATGTGCGTGGTGCGTTGGCACTTGTGAAGTAATGTTCATCAAGGCCGGGCCGGCAGCGGCCGAACCGGAGCGCCGAGGATCTGTCTCCAATTGGTTCTCATCTCTGAGACGCGGTGGCGGGCGACGTAAACGTGAGGAAACTGCCGTGCCCTCAGGTTACGGTTCGCTGGGCAGGCGGAAGGATGGCTCGCAGCCACGGGGCAAGACCCGCTCCGCCTGGGATCTTACAACCGTCACTAGACTGGTCTGTATCTTGTTTTCGATCGTATTTACGTTAAAAGTCATCATTTGATGACACACTGCGCTGGAGACCGCATTTGGCTGGTATCCAAATGCGCTGGATCGATCACGCTCTTTGCGTCTGCGTGTGAAATGGTGACTAAACAATATTTATTCCTCATTATGGAGAAATATCGCCTAATATAGTATTACTTTCGTTTATAATAATAAGGGTTTTACACAAACTTGCAAATGTTTTATTTGCGATGTATAGTTTCATAAATTGTATTATTTTATGCGCAAAACAACAAAGTTGTTTTTAGTTTTATCGATAGTACATGTGTTTTCACTAGTGGTATCGTTAGATAACGATAACCATTACTACAAACCAGGGCAAGCGGCATGAAAGTATTTAGTTAAATTCCGCATGATTCATTGCTACTTATCTATGAATGACAATAATGTGTACAGAGAATACGTTTTCCCAAACAAAACAATAGTATGATTCATAATTCATTTTGAACTTAATGTAATACTCGGATTGAATTCGAATAACCAGTAATAGGGAATGCTCTTGCATAGTCGAATGACGCGACGTTCAGTACAGATACATCGTTACTATGAATGTATGATTTGATTGAGCTATCGTCTTTTATCAATAATCGTTTTTATTGCATTGCATAGTTTGAAACATACAACTACAGAATACAAATGAATAATATTTATTTATTAGGTTCTCTAAGTAGTGACTGCCAAACCCAGTACAACACCATTATGGCGTAACATTGTAATGTAAAGTCACAATCGCTTTCATTTGGACAGTTAAACGATAAACAATGTGTTGGACTATTTGTCGATGGTCAGAATTTTCACATAAATCTTTGAAGCAAAGGAAAATTGACCGTCCCAAAAAATTTTTTTGTTGTTTTCTTTGCTGTTCATAGTGCCCCTGAGCGTATACTCCGCCCCTAAAGACCCACCGACCCAGTTTTGTGCTGTCAAAATGAAAACGATTGTGATTACGAGTGTCTAACGTATTTAGGGTGCAGAAGGCCATAGGCAAGTTGCAATCACTTTTAAAGCGTTTCGTATTTCTACAACGACTTTTAACAGGATTGACATAAGCTTTCGGTAGCTAAAGTCAGTTCCATACATTTTTGTCTTTTCCAGCATCGTTATCGCCGATAGAATGTCACTTTGTCTAGATCCTCTCAGGTCCCATAATGTCTGCACATTACAACTGAATTACCGCGGAGTGTCTATTGTTTTATTATTAAAAGTAAATGGAACTGTAAATTATTTATTTGCATTGTTTCGAGTAATTAGGATGAGTAATGAGGCTTTTGGTTATAAATTTTAACCCGAACACAATGTTTCTCGACTTATTCATTTCTTTATAAGTAAACGGTATAAGTACTTAAAGTAATGAAGCAAAGTGCTTCATTTTCTCTTTTACTTACATAGAAACAGGCTCAGAATGTTTAAAGTAGAGCATAGCTATTGTTTGAATCGCGTGTTTACCAGGGAGTTAAGACTATATGGACACAGTAAATAGCCACACTGAACACGTCCTTTTTGTATTAATCTTTTTTGTAATTTGTCAAATAACCAACGTTATCTCGATATTAAAAAAAAAATAAGTTAGGTATTTGACGAACTGAAAATGAGTCTATTTTTGTGTGAGGTATTAAAAAATTAAAACAATACTGAAATAATTTCACTGAAAACGAATCTTGTTGAATGAAATTGTAATGTCACATTACAGTTTTGAAGATTTTTTCTATATACACATTACTAATGTGAATATAGAAAAAATCTTCAAAACTACGGAGAACGCAATGGCGATCAATATGGCATCGCAATTGCACCCTATTTGCGTATCGCAATCGCAATCAAAATAAATTGCTTAATGCAATTAATTTTTTAAAGTAAGGAAACACTAACTGGCAGCCGCACAATCCTTAATTTTTTATTACCATGCAAGTTTTTTTGTTACTTAATTTTCACGTGACTGCGATTTAATAATGCTCCGTTGTTAAAGAACTACGCAAATCATTTGTTTTTGTTATCTCCGCGACGATAATCGATCAAACGAGGTCTGCACACGTCTGTAGGCACACAAAATCTGTTATCCGTATTTGAAAATCTAATATCAAATAACCGTGGCTCCTGTAGAACGTTTATCAATGTGACATCACTAAGCAAACGATTCCAGTATGTTTGCCTAACAATGTTTGTACGACCTACTAGTTCGCATGTGTAGCCTGAGAACAATGGACATATGGCGCCTGTATCGAATACCCCTCGTTTCTACTACGTTTTACGACTTGACCGCTCCACGCCTGTGTAAATTAGCTTTTAACTTCCCTTTGTGGTCTAAATTGAAAAAGTTACCAGGCAAATTTTCTCGTGTTCCAAATGTTATTTAAATACATTTTAACTTGGGTCAAGTTTAGAATTGATTAAATATAGGATTCCCCTGTATCTACGATGCTTCAACTGCTAATCCAAAGAGATTTAAATTTGGTAGCTTCCTGCAACGACTCAGAACCAGCGGTGTAATTGCATAACACACAATGTCAATGCCTTTCGTTTTGGCACGAATTTTTCAAACATTTAAGCAATTGATTAGCAATTGCCTTCAAAATCCTTCGGATTGTGATTGAAACTGCGTACGCAATTGGGGTGCAGCTCTATTCAAGCCGAGCACTAAAATGTGAGTTGGATTTTGTCTGCCAATTTTCATATTTTTCCATGTTTGAGTTCGAGTGTTTCTACATTCCGTCTATATTGTGTGTGTAACCTACTATTATTCAGCGAATTCATCGATATTTACATCGTGATCGGCCATTATTGACATTCATTCGCGTCGTCACTTAATGCAAATGTGTCTTTTGTTCAAGCAACGGTTTGGTTTTGCTGCTCCACTGCCTCGAGCTTTGCATGATGGTATTTCCTCAACGGCCACTTAGCTTGACTCACAGTATAAATCATCAGTTGAATATGGGACCTTTTGAATACAAATGTATCTAGAGCTGAAGACCTGGTACGTCTGTGTTGTAGAAAGTAGAGTAAATTATTCCATCGGAACAAGCTGCTTTATGCTTTCATGTTGTCGTAGTGGTTTTAGTGTAATATTGCTCTATGATACATTTTATTGGTGATAATGTTTTATGCTCTATCGAAATACTTGCAGATTCCTCTTGAAATTGCACAGTAATCTCTAACAATTCTCTTCCAATTGATTAAATTGCTGTGTTTTAAGAGTACTCTTAAATTACAGACCAAGAGAATGCGATCATTATGTATAACTTTTACCTTCGCACCAAACGAAGTCAGGAGCTTCTATAAAATAAAATTACGTCAGATTTAGATATTGCATTCGCTGGTTCTGTTGCCGATTGTTACATTTTGTTTCACACGGTAATTCAATTTGGAACAAATTATATTACGTATAGTGACGTATTCACCTGCCGTGACTCGCTCGAATAAAAACTTTATAAAGATCCGGCCATGCATGACACACAGCATTTCTTTATATACCATGCAGTCCGCAGTACATCCAGCTGGTTTAGAATATGAACTTTGCTATTTGTAACATCTAGTGAACATCATTAAAGTTTTTGTACGAGTATTCTAGGAATAAATAAAATCAGATGAATGGCCGGTCCCTGTACAGTGTCTTCTATCTACAGATCCTTCTCGGAATCTGTGTAGTTTTAACTGGATTCGCGCCTACAGACATAACAAAAGTATTTGGAAAGTAGACATTGGTCAAATATTTAGCAAGGATTTAAACTTTTCGCACACTAAAAACATACAAACGCTGACTAGGCTTTATAGGCTACTTCTTGTCTCGGTAGCATGTGATGTGTGGATAATTTCTGACATTCACGCGGGCGAAGCCGCGGGCAGAAAGAAGCTAGTATTTAATATAACGGTCCGGTTTTCCCCTGAGCATAGCCAGAATATCCATATTCAAGAATATGGTGAAATTAAACCTTAAATTGGACTAATTGGAGGTCAAATCCCCGACGGTTTTCCCAATTTTATCGTAGTCATGTGTGCTTTATGAAAGCTATCTTGAAACGAACCATATTTGCATCATTCTGTTTAGCAAGATCTATTTATTTGTATTGAAAATATCGCCCTTCTATTTATAACTATCGACAGAGTCGTTTGACAAATCTTGGGTTTACCACTGCGGTAAAAAAACTTCGTCATTGTCAACCATTACTGTCGGGCTGACCGTAGGGCCAGCCATAGTAATGGTAAGGGTCATAGTAAGGGTCTACACCCTTACATTCGGTCAGGACATTCATTAATACTAGTCACTCCCAGGCATATAGATAGAAACATGAATAGCGTACTCCTACCTAGGGCAATAGAAAATACATTTACTTATGTGAATATGTTGACAAATGAAATCTCAGCTAAATCAAATGTGTCTCGTACAATGTATATCCTTGTCTCCGCAGTTTCCTTCGAATGTCGACGGCTAAATTCCTAGTGATTCAAAACATAGTTTTGCTACATTGTTAAGGTCAAACGCAATTCTCGAACTTCTCGAAATTGTTATGCAAACAACGTTTTGCCAATTTGTAGTACTTCCTAGTAAGTACGATTGGCGTGTTTGCGTGGAATTAAGATGACCTTTTCAGTCCTTGCGTCATGAAGCGATAATGATGTCAATTAGGTACATTGCGTGACATCGCCGACACGCCTCACACATTCGCACAAGTTTGTCAATTTTCTCGCGATCCAATTCCTTGCTCTATTTAAATAATCATTGAGTCATATTCTCGTCTATTAACACAACCTCATTAGTTGTTAATAGGCAGATGACAATGAGTCTGACTGGTTATATATTAAATAATTAGTACCTAAATTGAATATTTAATAAAACAAGTACTGCGTTACCCATCATTCATTACTAATTGACGTCATAATCGCTAATCAACTAGATACGTTGTGATTATCGTAATTACAAAGTAGGTGCCAAAATCATTAGCTGTCTCTAAATAATAAAGAAGTATTTTCTCGCCAAAATTGTTTACAATTAGTTTTGGTGCTATTGACCTTAATTTGTTAATGGAACACCGCCCATCTATAGTCACAACGTGAGCTAAATATTAATCGGTATCCTTTGAATGGGATAGTGTTCCAAGAATCGCGTATAAGATCGGACGGAGAGGGGTACCTTGACCTTGCCGGGGGTAGCGGGGGGTAGGGGCTCGCGAACTGCGCGCACGCGGTCACTGACTCGCCAGACTAGTTTTACTTGCATTGCTAATCATCAAGGGGACAGGGATCCTCCTTCGATGATTTCAAAAGAAAGATATTTGATACGTTTTTGTATTTGGCACATTTTTTTTATCTTTTGTTGACGCTTCACGAAAAGAGTGCAAAAACTTTGTAGCATCAGCCAGCCAGTATTGTTGGCAACAACTTGGTCGGTCTTGTTTTAAATCGAAAACAAACTTCAGTCTCTGTACTATTTACATTTATAGTTTTGACGTCAAATATTGGTTTTTCAGCTAAGCGATCCCAGATTTGAAATTAATTAAGTATTCAAATATTTTGCCGTTGCATTGGTTTTTCGAATGATTCATAATACTTAAATATATTTTACCTGTAGGTACAAAATACGTAGTAGAGTATGTTTTGCACAGTTGGTATGCAAATGTTCCAGAAATCTGCTTCAGTGCCTTAATTTAATCCACTTTAGTCCAATTTACTTTATTAAGCTAATCAAATAGCACAATTTATTTAACACACACTGCTGTTGCCGTAAAACATGGCAATTATCATAGTTCTAACAACGATACGATCTCTGATAACAAAACTATTACGTTATTTAAATACCTAGTAAGATTCGTAAATAAACAACATACGCATTACAACAGTACTACTAATTCGCTTTATTTTTAAACAGTAATTATCTGTAGTTTTGACGCACGCTGTACAATAAATATTTGTGTTGCTGTTTTTGTAGAACTGTTTATTTAAAACAATACTATTTTCAGAAGCGGTACTAATGAATCTAAATAAGATTTAAAAAACAACTACTAACACCGATGACCTTTATTATAACCAGAGTAAGAATCATAAAAACATAAAAAACAGCTTCTTTCTTATATCTATGGTAGGAATAATAACCATTGCAGTTCCTGAAAAACGAAAATAACATCTAAAGGAGCTAGTGAAACTGAGATTAGATTGAAGAGCCGAGAATTAAACATGCATTCTGTGATTCTGACCGTTTCGGTCAGAATCACAGAATGCATGTTTAATTGACCAAATCCATGACAGACATTCGGTCAACACGTGTTGAGGATAATAAACACTCTTTTTTGGACTTTTTGCTGACTCATCATATTGAGGTCGTTTTCTCCATGCCCAGTGTTCAACAGTAATCTTCGTCATAACTTTAAAAGCAACTTAGTGTCAAGGTGTTTTCTCTTGTAACCATTACAGTGAAGGAACTGGTCTAGTAAGCTAATGCCTGATGGCCTTAAGGGCCTGTGCACACCACGTTTTTTAAACGACGCCGACGACGACGCGCGTTTGTAAAACGCGCGTCGACGGCGCGCTTTTATCCTACAGAGCAGTTTGTTGTCGTTTGTATAGATACAAACGCGCGGCACCGGCGCGTCTGTATCGATACACACGCGCGTTAGTATAGCGTTTGTATCGATTCAAACGCCCGACACCGATGCGACCGCTAGCGCACGCGCCTTCCCTACGGGCGGGGTTTCCCCCGCAACGAGGGAAGTGTGAATCTACGCTAGTAGCAATCGAGCAATTTGGTGCACCGCACGTCTTTGGAACAAAAAATGGTTAGGTACTAATTTTTTAAAAATTAATAACAAAGCGCATGCAATCAATGCTATCTCGACCGACGCCATCTTGCTACTGTTGACGAGGTTCTGCTTAAAAACGTACAATGCCAGCGCGTTTGTATCGATACACACGCGCGTTTGTATCGCGTCTGTATCGCTACACACGCGCGTTTGCATCGCGTCTGTATCGCTACACACGCGCGTCTGTATCGATTCAAACGCGTATTTGAATTTATACAGGTGTGCAAAGGTCTACGGGCTGCGTCTGACTTGCGTGCGTATCGCGTCTGTATTGCTACAAACGCGCGTCAATGGCGCGTTTTAAAAACGTGGTGTGTACAGGCCCTAAGTGTTACCATCTTGTTCCGGGAAACACCAATAAATATGGTCATCCCACGACCGTAACGGCGAAGAATTACGTAAACATGTTTGTGCTAACTTTGGGAACACGTATGTAACACATTCGGATTAATGTTCCTTCTAAATCTAGTTCCATATTGATATTAATTGTAGGCATGGTATGTAATAAATGTCACAATGTACTTCTGGCGTCGACATACATTTTATTAGATCCCTGCGAGCGTCTATACCCCCCCATGGTTGTTTAATTTAATGAATAGCTTAATGACTAATATAAACAGTTCTCTGAACTGGTATGGGTAATATTAAAGCCACGTGTGAAATAAAATTAACATTGTGATAGTATGTTTGATTAATTTTAAAGTAAACCATTTTTCTAAGGTTTTTATTTGATCTGTCTTTGAAAAGGTAGATTTATTTTTCTTTACGGACTAACAAAATATTTGGTCTGGTTTGATCGGCGACTAATAAGCTAAGCTATTAAAGTGTTCGATAAACTATTTCTTTTATTTGAGCATCTGGAAAAATCTAACGTTTTTTCTCATTTCATGTGTGTTATGCACTGTCTTGTGCTCCACAAGAAGTCGCATCAACTTTTTCCAACAAGTAAACTTCCCGAGAATACTTTCTATACACAACCATTTTAAGAACGATTGAAAGAACCAGAAACTCGTTCACAGGCTTGCCATAAAATCTATCTTAGAAATAGAGTAACCACAAATCAGTTGTATGTTATACAAACACTGCGGTGCAGTGGTTAATTCCATCGTAAATCTGTAATACTTTAGTCCGTATAAAGGATTAAATTGGGCATAAAACGACTTGATTTACCTTTATTAACATTTTATATACGAGACGAGTATACCGACGTACATGTTCCTAATGCGTTTTTATGTCGTATCAGGCGGCTGGGGTGTGCTGCCGGTAGTATCGGCAAATTACTTTCATGTCACAAACCACCAGTGCCTCCACCGTATATGTATGAGTAATTGACTTTTATATTTTTGTAAACGTCTCTAAAATTACTTTTATTGGAACATGCGAAGCCAAATTGACAATAAGCAGGTTGCAGTTCTAGATGTTTTTACGTTTATCATAACATCCGAACGTTGCGTTTTGTTGGCAGAGCTTGACACTGTTCATGATTGATTTCTTAAGTACTCGCCTACTTGTTAGTACCCAATCAAATACAATAATGTGTAATTATTACTGATTGACAGTTGACCTCTCTATGAGTAGTCGAGCACCCTTATTAATGGACGTATTTCCCTTAGTTATCATTGACTATTACTTACTTATGGTGGTTTATAATAAAATTATAATAGTTAACTTTTTTTTTATAAAAGTCACGTTGATTATTCTACGAAACAATCAAGCGTCTATTAGGGTCTTTCAGCGGTTAAGTGTGTGATGATATTCATAAGTGGGTATTCATGTAATGTATAGAATTGAACTATTAAATATGGCAGTAATTACTGGAGCCTGTTGTTTGATTCACGTTCCGCATAACCTAACAAAGTGGTTACAGACTAACATTTGATATATTATTTCGTAAGCTGTCACTGATGCAAAACGAAAGCAAGCCACTCGAAATGTCGTCTTTTTAGGGGCAAGAAACACTTGCAATGTTCCCATGGGGTGCTATAATGTGGCGTTGAAGCCCCGCTAAACACGTAATTGCCCGTATTCCAAAAAAATACCGCCTCAAATATATTTTTGTTTAGGGACCATTTTTTATATCTTCGCCTTTTTGCTTTTTGCTAGCTTCATTTTATGCTGAAAATTCTTGAGTGCCAAGTCCTGACCGTCCTTCATTTGTCGTAACTCATACCCAACATGAAGTCTGGCCATTTTTGTGTAGCCAATTTTTCTCATACATACCTACATATTATCTGTCATGATCATGAGTTTCATGATTACAAAGGTCAAAAATAAATGTTCTCCTATCATTTCAGACAATTATAAATAGTTTTGTCAAAAATGGTAGTCGTAAATATAGCGGAATGTCTGCATTGTAACAGTTACGCTAAGCTGTGTCGTGTGTGCCACATGTTTCATGTCAATGTTCTATTTTGTAATTTGACCTTGTCTTTTCCTTGCTCTTGAAATACTACACTTCAAATTTAAGCTATAGTATTGTTTGTGTAATTGATGGCGCTTCTGGCTTTTACCAGTTTTGCTCGGAATGCGTGGGAGGTTATTTATACGGATGTGCGGGGAATTTTTGCGCCATGAATATTTTCAACAGATCCCTTAGTTTAAATTGTTAAGTCTATCATAATACTGAACTCTTAATTTACCATGTTTGATTTCAATATATTATTAATTTCAACCTGTATCTCTATTTTTGGATTTTAACGCGTTCACATAAAATTAAGCTGGTTAACTATAGTAGTAAACTATAAAGAATATAAAGATAAACCAATTAAATCAGGACGTTAAGCTCTCCAGAGGTTCAACACTCACGGTCACGGCCAGCGTAAAAAAGGTCGATGGTTATAGTTGTTCAACATGTGCCCCGCCATATGGCTTCTTTATCATAATTATATCTCTCTCTTGAAAGAAAAGAAACGACCGAAGGAACTAAACTAAGTTGTCTGTTCACCCTCTTTTCGTATTCGTATTTTTTTGTTTTTAAGTACTGCTGTAGGTAAGTATTGTCTGTTTTTATTTCCGGAATGCATAGCAGTGCATAAAATTTAATGAAAGTGAACCTCTATGATAGGTATTCCAAATTGTTTTCCTCATTCCTTACTGCCAACGAGCGTTTTTAAAAATAAAATCTAGACGAAGATTATGAAGTGTGTCTGATGTTATGAGATTATTGAACTGTGAAACGTACAATACAACCAAAGTTTGCAAGTGCATGCTGTCATCAGAGTAATGTAAGTACCTATGTCTGCGAGTGAGCTTGGTGTGAGCGTCAATTGTATTCTTATAATGATCTGTGTTGAAACCCAAAGCATCGTGAAACTAGAACAGTTAGCTTCACAGACAATGATTACATTAATTAATGGTTTCCAGTTACATAAGAGAGCTCGAACAAATCCGTTGTTAAATTGTCATGCAATAACGATAATAATTTTCGGTAGCAGTTAGAAGAAAATGTTAGAATGTTATATTTATTCATCCATCAAACGAATAGTTAATTTCTGATGCAGTATAGAATAAAAGAAATCGTGTTTACATAAATCACTTGTTAATCACCTATATGTAAAGGATGTGAAATCCTGCTTAGCAGCCAGTTGCATAAACTATTGTAAGATTAGAAATTCCAATTAAGTTTCAGACGTGTTTCAGTGTATGTTTTTGTTACATAACAAATTAATTATCTATTCAATTCAACGGCTGTTTTATAAAGATTTAGATACCATGTGAATGTGAACTCTACACGACGACTTTAATCGCTGTACAGGTCAAAAGGGAAACTGCATGTATGTAAATTACATGTATCATTTACTGCTAACCTCCGTCCGTGGGACATAAAAAATGAAAAAAAGAAGTGTATAATTTAAACTTCTTACATAGCGTTTTAAAATTCTATGCGTCGCTATAAAATAATTGATATTCGTGAGCTGGCGTCATTGTTGTCGGAGTTTTGAGGGGTATTTTTGATTAGCGTTTCAAATCCCATCGTAGATCGATGTCAACGGCGGCGATAAATTTTGTGGGGGCGTTGGCCGTCGGTCGGGCTTGCATGTCCCACGGACCACCGCTCCCATACTAACTGTCTCATTAGATCCCTTTGCGAATATTTTTTTGCTCATACTCCTGTTTGACCCTCGTTCGTTATCGAAGTATAATGGCGACGGACATAGCATTCGTTTTATTTGTAGGAAGTCGCGCATGTTCGTTTAATTGAAATTAATTTGTGTCTTCTTTTATTTGTGTTAGCATTAAAGTCGTTGAAAATTCCAAGCAACGCGTTTTACCCACACATTAATCATTACAATAGTTGATTCATGTCCAGTTATATTTAACTCACATGTGTTAGATAATATGCTTCTGGTATATTGATAGCATTCAGTTAATTAATGCATTATTTTTTTTATAAAGAATACTTTTAAGGACGAAATTAAATTGCTTGCATGCGCGCATCTGCAAGTCACCATAATCATAAACCAATAGCAAAATACAATAGCTGAACTGTGGACAAAGTATTTATTGAAAAATGGACATCAAGCGGTTTCGCTGGCCAAGTAGTTAAATCACAAACGTCACTGTGTTCTTCCCTTTTTGGCAGTTTGCCAGATTTACAATCGGCCCTAATTTACGCGGGTATTGTTGGAGTCTGTGCGAAACGAAAATCTTTGGAAGTTGCTCGGCAGTGGCACTCGCTCCGTGACCGCAGGCCGGAAATATGAACCCATTGTGCAGCATCGTCTTTTTGTAACCCGGGCCTGAGCACCCCAATATGCTGCACTTACATCGCATGTTTTTGTTATTGTTATCATTTGCTTTTTGTTACATTCCAAAATTTCAAATGACTGTTGTTATAACATGAACACAATACGCTGATAAAAAGCAGTAGGAAATGCAAAACTTTGCTACTCAATCTTATCTAAATAACGGGTTCCCGTAACTCTAAAAACATCCGTTTGATATGATTGCGGGTTTTTATGACTAATCGATATTGGTAAATCCCACCAATGTTTTTGCGTCACCACTCCAATATTAACGAATTTTTTATTCTTTTTCAGGTAAGCATTCTTTTACGTCACGCTTCAAGGTGATGGGGTAAGAAAGAATATTAAGTTTCGGACGTTCTTTAAACGCATTGAACTTGAGAAATTGACGGAATTTTGCCGAGGTAACGTTACTTTCGACGTGTGACGCTCAATATCTGTGCGACTGCGAGTGAGTGTGTGGGTCAAGAATGCGGTGGTGGCAACTGGAGGTCGTGTAGGTCGATACGTCATCGAATCACCGATCAGATCACTGCAAAGCGCAAACTGCAACTAGGTAATAATGAATGTGCAGCCTCGATAGACGTGTCTATTTAGACGTTTCTATTTTACTAAGAACTATTCACTAGGTTAGAAATATAACAAATTACAATACAATAAACGTGTTTTAGATACATATTTACATAGTTGTTGGGAAGATAAAAAATCTTTGTTTTTATATCTATAATCAGCCGGCGTTCGCCCATGATACCCGTCTCCTTTCTTGGAAAGAATGAATGCTAGTCGCAAGCAAATTAAGTATAATAAAGTTCTACAGTTGCTCAGTACTGCCCGCTGAGTCACTTGCGAAGACAACACAACAACACGATCTATACTACATTATGTAGCTATGCAAAATAATATTTTCTAAAATGAGAACTTCTAACAGAACTTGTGCGAAGTTTGCTCACTTCATCGCGTTGTGTTTTAGAAGATAATTAGCAGCAAAATGTGGGCGGAAAAGAATAAATAATGACTTTATTTTGCGCAGTTTACTAAATTAAATTAATACATGCTGGACAGGCTCACAGGCATGCAAAAACCTGTGTATAAATTTAGAACCTAAACGATTGGTAGTGATCGTATGGATAGAGTTTCCACAGTCATGAGTACTGGTGAACCCAGAAGGGTTATTAAAAGTTCAGAAGGCAAATGCAAAGGCCAAGTACCCTTTCGTTTGTGCGTGGAAACCGGTGAATCATTTTATTATTTTTACATGTAAGTATTTATTTTAACTCGCAGGAAACACGCTCGCTGGGTTATAACAACTCAGTAGTGTAGAAACCGTATATGAAATCTTTATTAAAAACTCCTGCCTCATGGGTTATTAACCGCGGCTGTGGCTCGAACTTTTTTTTAATCCGGTTGAATTCTTTTCACTTTATCCTTACTTCGCGTCACACGTTTTTAATAGTATTTTTCCTAATTACAGTCAAATTTTTCATTACATAAGCATCAATTAACAAAAAATCTGTGTTAATGACCGGAAGGCCAATTCCCGTAATAAAAACTTTCAATATCTAGTCGCAATCTCATGTCAGCGACTATCAATGTCAAAAACTTGACACAAATGTAGGGAAATTAGAGGTATTTTTGAGATTGAGAATGAGATCAGACTGTGAACGTTCTTAAAATTATGAGAATTGCCCTTCTGTTTATTGGGTTAAACTTCAGAATTCCTTTTCTCATGCTTTCATATTTCCTTAAACTAAGTACCTATATATTGAATAGCGTACATGTCACAGTTCACGGAGATTGTTTAGTTTGGTTCTAATCATGACAAATATTATTTCCCAACTATATTCATCATTGACATAATATTTTAAGCAATAGGTAACTATTACATGTTTGTTGTATATTTAGTTTCGTCACAAATTCCTAACACAGCCAATTCTAATCATGAAACCCGAGCAATAACTTGCCGGTGTCTCCATGGTAATCGATTTAACTGTAATAGTACCCGCACCTAAGTCTATCTAGTAACTGTATACGAACAACGAAAGCATACCATCTCATTGCATCAAACTAATGTAACAATCACTTATACAAAGTCTGTGACATGTTGTTATTCACTTCACCGGCCACACCTGAAGGTCGCCTTCCACGTAGCCGAGTCGCATTCAACTGATGTCATTTAACGTTAGAGCATTCTTATATCATTACCACATCAGGCGTTATAAACAGGAATTATATTCTAGGAAATATTAAAGATGTATTTAGATGAAACATCTACTGTTAGTGATTTCCTAAGATAGACTTATTTCCATAGATGGCAAGTGAACGTTAGCGGATTACATCACTGAAGGATTTGAAATAAAAACGCAGATCTTTTGTGATCGTTTTATTTATAACCCAGTCAATTTAGCTAGATACGAAGACGACGTCGGTTCTTTAAACTATGTGTCGCGTTTTATTACTCGTCGTGTCGTGTCAGAGTACTGTTTCATGAAAACTGAAAGGGACTTTTTTAAATGCACCACGGTGTTCACGAAACGAGTAAGTTAGAGAGGTAAATTTAAAAAGGGTACCGAAATAAGGAACTATTCGTGATTTAATGAAGTCACAAGAAAGAGTCAAGCTTGTCTGTAAACAAAGTTTCTACGTGGCGGAAGAGATTGCAAAAGTTATTACGGACAGAATCTCGCGTAAAATCGTATGGTCCTCTTCCTGCCAAGTTCTTGATTAAGTCGCGCCACTATTTCAAGGGTATATAGGTATATAGTAATCATATTAACTATATGTAGTATAAATATCACTACATAATATGATTAACGTTGTTGTGATTAGTTATTTACGTTGTTTTGTATCAAGTATCAACGTTTTGTAAGGACAAGTAGGTTCTTTGATTAATAGGTATCGATTTGAAAGTATCACTAAATTCATGGATGAAGTGACCTGGGACGAGATTGAAGTATAACAAAATTGAAGATATGTAATTAACATAACATACATTGTGTTACACGATTGCACAATATACGTGAAAAAATGAGCAAAGTGTGCGTTAACTGGAGCGGTTCGTGCAAATGCACTGTCTGCATGAATAATATCATAATAATGTATTTAAAACTGGTTATAAAATACCGGCTAACTCAGCGATACTAGGAATCTCTAATTTAAATTAAGGTGCCATCGTTTTTTTAACTCATACGTCATACATATTAGTATTAATACTAAGTCACTTCTGCACTAACCAATAATTAAACCGTTGGACACGAAAAACTATAGAAATCGCACTTAGATTTCGTGTCAATGATAAGTTGGCAGTAATTAATTACTTTCACAACGGCAGTTCTAGTCTACCGGGTTGTTTTATACTTAATAATGTATAGAAAAATAATGTACTTATTTCGCGATACATTGTTGAGGTTCAGTAACTTATGTGGAAACTAGCAATTAAACGTTTCCATAGATTACATTATATCGCCCATTGTCAGCCATTGAATCCTTGAAAGTATTTTAGAGAAGTTTTAAGTTCATCCTCCTTTCGCCGTTGCCGCTGCGTTTAGCATGTTTCAATACTGTTCTTGGCCCAGTTTTCGAAAGATTTGAAATGAAATATGCATGAATGTAACTTAAAAATGTATTGATATTAAATATTTATTAGTAAAGATTAAGAGGAGGAGGAGTTTTAGGGGTTAGGAGGATTGTGACGATATATACGATATCGGAATATTGGATATGCGAGACGATATTTTGGATATTATGTTGAAATCATATTCAATGCATGCGGCGGCATAAGAATTTTGTATACCTAATATTATTACGGTTCAAGGAACGCTAAGTCTTCCTGCGAAAGATCACAGTTCATTCAAAAATGGAAACTCCAATAATAGTTATGCTGGCAGACAATGCTGGATGGTAAATATCACTGGGCCAACCACTAAAAGTACCGAAAATACACCTAGTTGGAACCCTTCCCGGTTGCCTTTGGGATGCAAACATAAAGTGAAAGAATAATCTTCCATCAATAATGGAGCTTCAGAAGTACTTAATGAAAACGACTGCTAGGGATGAATTGAAAGTTCAAGTGGCCAGAAATTCCACTTTGAAACTCGCGTGAAGCCTTCGTGATTTATAAATCTATATTCAAATTCGTAGAGCTTGGTCTCTACAAAGTGCTTTTGATGTTTCACCAAAGGTTAGCAATTATAGAAAATCGAAATAAATACATTTTTCACTATGGCAGAACTGTACTGCTTTTAAATTATGTTCACAATCATAGCCAAGGGCTACAACAGCTAAGCAACGATGCTGCTTCCAATTGAACTTTTTAATATTCCTTGACCTAACGTTCATTACATACTTGATTTGTTGATGAAACTATTTTGCTGCGAATAGTCTTAGCTAATTATTTGTTTACCCAATGTCTTCGTAGATGTAACCCTGAGCGTGAATTGAATTAATTTAGCATCGGTCTGATATTAACGGAACTCTAGTTCTCCAGTTGGTATGGGTGTGAAGGTCGTTGTAGCAGTACGTCTGCGTGCAATGACAATAGTATAATTTGTTGCTGCGGTTGGGAACACTGCCAGGAACTGTTCACATTACGTTCCGAGGCGATTCACCTCGGCCGCGTGCAGTTCAAACCGGTCCGATCTAATGCGTCCTAGTAAAACTTAATATTACTAAATTATGATTGATGCATTAAAATCCCATTAGCAAACCTCTAGTAATAAAGTAAATCCTAATCATGTTCGATCATTTCTATAAATTGTGTGCTCTGATATCTCCAATCTGTTCTCGTTAGCGTATTATCAAAATATCCATCGTTGCTAACGTTGCATAGCTAATAAATTATGTGAAAACGCCTGCGCCCTAATAATGTAGGCTATATGTATTTATAGCTTGGCATACATTACACACGCCATTAGCCGATGGACCGTGTCGTTAAGGGCTAAGTATTGACCTGAAAGCTATTGTTAGAAACGTTAACTGTACATTTTAAACTGACAGCTTTATATTTAAAACGCCGTGTGGTTTACTTCTCTCCGACCTGAACCTATTTAGTTTCTTTACTTAGTACGTTTGTAGACAGTCTGTGTAAACGTATCTTCACAAAATATACTGACTAACAGTTTGTCTGTCAAAGACTTCTCAGAATTATTGTATCTTCTGTATGTATTTTCGTCCATCTTCAAGGTATTTTTGTTTATTTTCTGAGTCACTGGACTCTTAGTTTATTTATAAATTAAATGTCTCTTAAAAAGCTTTCAATATTTTAGAACCTTTTAACTACATCTTGTAGCAAATAATGTGGTGTTCCGACTGCACCTTACTTAGGTTTATTTTTGTCGTTACCCTCAAAAGATAATATTTTAGTCGGGACGCGGAAGCAAAGTTTGTAAATATGCATCCGCCCCAGCGGTTCACTTGTCGAGGGTACTGTTTGTTCACGTGAGTCACGTGGCACCGACCGCCTGCGTAACCCAACCCACAGTCAACCTAATGCGGCTTATGGAGTTATGGTGAACTTTACCTTTTAAACAACACTTGTGTGGCTAATTACCAACATTATGACGGAAGCCTTTCTTTTCAAACAACATGCGATTTCAACGTTAACTTTGGCGCAAATGTTTAATTAATCACTTCTCTGAACTAACATTTGCATATCTTTTACGCTTGTATTCGTAAACGTTTCTTATATTATGTATATAACATCGTAAGCAAGACTTCAAGACTAAGAAGAAATACGCGTCTAGAATATTGGCAATCAAAAGATAACAACACCGAATCGATCTCTCTACGAAATTGGAGTCAAACAGCGTCGGGAAAGTGAATTAATAGGGGAAAGTCTCTAAGGATTCGCGTGCTCGCTTTCGTTACGTGCCGCTAATGTCACGTGAAGGATCCGAACTGTACCTCTGACATATAGCTAAGAATAAACACAACGATACAAAAGTCCCTAATTAAATAACAACACCTATATAAAAGTTATATAAGCAATTGATGAAATTGCAAATAGACCTTTGCAGTTTGAATTACATGATTGCTCGCTGCATGGTTACTTGATTTAGATTTATAGTCCACTCTCAATAGATTTCATCAAGATGATTGCACAAATAATACAATTGGAGCCGTTTGCGAAGTAGTGATTTTATGTGAGTAATGCGTAGCGCTAGAGGAACCTACGCTCGTTTTTTCCTTATTCCTGACACTATTTTATGTTGTAAATATTAGTTAAGTACTTCAAACAATTTTACATGGCGCAAACTGTTTACCACTCTTCACGGGGAATATTTTTGTTATAGTAATGCCCCCGATATTCTCACGTAATTATTAAATTGACAATAGTAACCGAATGAAATTTATACCTACAAATATTCTACCCTTCTCCCTCTTGCGTGATTTATTTAAAGTTGCTACTTTAGGAGCAGTGTTTAATTTCAAAAAAATGTTTCGTAAAGTTCATTGATTTGTTTTACTGATAATTATCTATAAATAGTTCGTAACACGAGGAACTAATCCCATATGTGCTTCTCTTCTCATTTGTCGAGATGTATTTTAAACATTGAGTAATTAGTCACATGTGGGAACTCACGTCATATTAATGAGCAACGCGTAACAACCAAGCTTAAAATATTCCCCTGATTGAAAATAGTATTGACTTATTTATTGCTTAATCTTTGGGTCAAATATCAATAGATTCAATAGCTATACAGGTTTGATTTATTAATGTCGGAACCCCGATGGATGTGGGCCCTTTTCACTGACTCCCATTGATCGCAGTTGTTAAATTGTGTTTCAATCATGCTACGTCGCTTCATATTGACGAACTAAATATTCGTTATTCAAGACCACTTCAGAAGAATTTGTTTCATTTGAACAATCTAACTAATGATTAATGAAATCGCATTTTATAAGGCAACCATTCGATACGCCTCTTGTGGAATCGTAGCGTGATGTCGTTTTTAGATTGTTACAATATTAGATATTTAAAAATCATAGAAAGTTAATCTGTGACTAAATAAATGTTATATAATACCGCGGACCGGGGTCACACTTTCGTAGAGTTCAATTGTTTATAATAACGGATATGGCTCACTCTGACTGTTATTACCAAAATGGTTATATTTATCTCTTCATGTACCTACCTGTGACTAATTCAGTTTATGTAACCTTTGAACATGAAATAGAATGTTCAAATTATTGTAAATAAATTACAGCTAACATGTTAAGTAACATCATACAAAAGCGGTAGAGGAAAGAGATAGGCCGTTAAATAACAGTTGTTATTAACCGCCAAGAACAGCTTCTGTTCAAGACATAAAACCACGTTTTTCAACCACAATTTTTAAAAGGCACGTCGAATGTACCAGTAGTTAAATTTTAATTGCCGTCAAAACAATAGTGAATCATTTTAGTTTTGAGTCATATTCATTACAATGAAACGTATGCACACATAAGTGTTTGCCTTCATAAAGCGTCATTTTATGACGTGCGTAGGTATTTAAAGTCAGACCACGTGTTGTCGCTATTTTCTTCACAAGTGCTGCAACACCAGAGTATTTGTGTCCCCAGCTATTTATACGGCGCGAGACTTAATCGCCATCCATTACGGCTCAGCTCACATCGCATCCAAATGAGCCGACGCAGTAACAAATCTTCGTGATCACGATGTCATGTGGACTTAGGCAAACAATTTAGAGCTCCGCAACTTCTCATAGAAACCCTGTAACAAACGATTCCTATTGAATTAGCCCGATATCCGTTCAATACGTCTGGATGAGATAATGCCTTTGATGGAATGCCTGTCCGTAATTAATCTTTGCTGGCAACGCCGGGGATACTCCTCTTTTCAATTTGTACGATTATCTGAAAACGTCACCGTCTAGAACAGAAATCCATCCACTATAGTACAAACACATACATACAGGTACGAAGCGAATAATGAATATAAAATTAACTATTTAAATAAAATTGGCAATCTGAAATCAACAGGTGCTGATGTGCCAATGAAAGCCGTAGCGAATTCAAAGCATTCACTTTTGATGATATGATAAAGGTGAAAGGTTTATTTGTAAATATCGTGGCGAAAGTGAATAAGAATAGAATTGCAAGATTGATTTTTATTAGTAAAAGTTATTATTCTTTCTTAATACGCTGAATTTCATAAGCACACAAATGTTTGCTTTTTTGAATGATGAATCATTTAATCATCAATATCTTGCTTTTGCCAGCTGCATCACTGATTCACCACTCAGAATTTACCACCAATGCAAAATGGTGATCTCAAAATAATTATTTAATAAAACATCAGGCTATCAGTATCTGTGACTTCCTTTGGGCAGCAGCAGTACCTACTCAGAATCTCCAATTTTCAATTATTGTGTCGCATAAATTGGGATGAATCACGACACGATGCGTGTGGTGTCATTGTTTAGTTAGGTCGTCACTTGTTTGTGATTTATCCTTATACAAGACAGAATTTTCATGTCAGTAACCCAGCAAGCTGAAGGAACAACCATTATTTGCGAATTGAATGATTAAGTTAAGCTAAATAATGTTTTATTTTCAGACTTGAATAGACAAAAATTTACTCTCTTAAAATATTCACCTCCATCGTAAACGTTCGATAATCGCCGTCATAGGAGTTCACTCTAACTCTTAAAGCCTTTCATACAAAATGCGGCTTTAGTGCATCCGGCTTTTTCCTACTTGTAGAAATTCAGTCACCTGCTACATTTGCAGGGCAAAAACCCGTCTAGACGGCATTAAGCTAGAGTGCGGGCCTACACTTGGAAACACTATAAATGAGAATCAAATTATTGTCAATCTCATTATTTGCATCGTAGAAGCTCTACATTCTGTTATAAATGTAACAAATAAGGACAGGACATCTAAATAAGCTTACCTGAAAAGAACCTTGTTAAGAACAAGTGACCTTTGTGAACGGCTAGAATACTAATTTATTCTGGTTATTGGTTTAGGAATGCGGGTCGACTTGTAAAGCTAATGTAAATTGCAATTCTATAAACGTCGTCAGCAGGTTATTGTTTACTTCATTCCTCCATTGTCCGAGGTTCAATACGCTATACGCTCTGTTCTATTATCCGAACTTTGACCTCGTTGCCATGTATATTTTAACATACATAAGCTTTTGTTTTGCGTGACTGACTAGGTACTCATTAGAACACATATTTTAAGCTAATTAGCTTAATATAATAATTACAGCAGCACCACGTCACTATTTTGATAGTCAAAAGAGCTCTCGGAGTAATTATGGTAGGCGCATCAAGCACTACAGCCAATTATCAGATAATTTCATGATATAATATTTGATGTGAACATTAGATTAGCTTGTAAACCATTAGTAGATTAATGCTGTCCAAAGTTTTTGGCGAGCACATGGTGGCTAAACCTTACTTTAGCAGAGTTAGCTCGAAATGTAGCTCCCTATGCGCTTATTTCATCGTCTAGACAAGGAAGGCCGGTATCATGTCTCCTGGGGGAATAGGTAGCGGACCGCAAATAATGTTAGCGTTGCCAGACCGTGGCGACGAGCGGCCATTGTGAGCTTGTTTGAGCTTCTATTACGGCTTATTCACTGGTCCTCTTGGAGACTGCCGGTTACGCCTGCCTATTGATAAGTCCTCTGTTGTTACTTTTATTATCGGGATATCCGATTAGTCACGCTTTCAGATTATGAAAATGTAGAAAATTTCCGTCTCCCCTGAAACTTAAAGAACTCGATCAAGGCGAGAGTTTTACAGGATTAAGAGTGCTGCTCTATGCGGCTGCCTAGCTGTTGATAATTGCCAGAACAATACAGTCACCGTTCAAACAATAGGTCGAAATCATAACAGAAACCGTAATAATACGGGTGCAAACTGTAGGTTACTTTCAATCCTAGACGCGTAAGACCTTGACTTGAAATTCACTGCCTCGGTTATTGCTAATGTAATGTTCGTCAATACTTTATCCAACAAAGAAATACTATCGGTTCTAAACATAGAACGAAAGTGCATGCAGACGGCATAATTCAAGGTCAATAAAAACAAAATATCAACTACTATACATCTAAATTGCATGCTCACGACAACAAAGCAGTTCCCCGAAAGGTACAGGGTTGTACAGCAAAATAACCATGCAAACGCGAAGAACTAACGAAACTAGCTACCTACTTTCGGTCATTGTTCCCTGTTCGTTTGTTTTTGTGATTTTCAACTGGGCTTGCGTTTGTTCTGGCTCGTGGAGGTAATAAGTAGCTGGTTATTATTCCTTTGCATTCTGTAATTAATCCTCATAGTGAGTTGCACGACTTCATTCGTGTTACATTCTGAACAAGCTAGAGAAGACTTTGTATGGCATGATATTACTTGAAGTGATTTGCCTTTGCCACAAATTATTCGTCCAATTATCAGACGAATTATATGCGTGTTCTATGAAAACATACAGGTACTCATCGAATCCGCAACTTTCATCTTGTCAGAATCTTGGGGATGACGTTTCTATTATTAACTTCGGTCGCTAATTTCTGAGTACCCCGCACTTGTATTTGGGGTTTACTTCATATTAGGGTAAAGATCAAGACACGCATCAAAGCCACGGCTATCCGTTACATCACATCATGCTATCATGATGTTTTGATTAGTTTTGTTCAGTTTAAATAGTAATCAACAACAGCTATGATTTCTTTGAAGTTATGAAATATTGTGTCCCCAAAAAGGTAGTCGAGACTTCGAAAGACAAAGCAAATGTAACACATGACTGGATAAAAAATATTTCAAGGAAAATACCTTGACTCTTGAATTGATAATTGTACTAAAATAAAAGGAGTAAGGATAATGACGCGTGTAGTATGCAAATAAAGTCAGAAGGCCTCGTATTTGCGATACGAGCGGGCTCGTATTCTGAATCTAACACCACGCTGCGCTTGCGGCTGCAACGTAGAATGCGCTGCGTCTTGCGGTTCGCCTTGTGGCCGACGGTCGCCACTCACGCCCGCCACTGACACCAAAGTGTTTATTCAATACATGATCTGCAATTGGAATGCCGATGGAATTGAAAGCCTCAGTCTGATCTGTCGCCTGACCTCAACACGAATTTCGAAAAATTGCGAATGCGTCCATTATGTATTTAATTGGATGATAATTTTTAATTGGAAGGAATCTTTAATTCAAATTTTATTTCAATACATTCATTGTTTATTATAGTCTCGAAAATAAACCAAGATTTGATGAACTATTTCGTCCTATACTAAACCTTACCTGAGAAATAGATATATAAGAAAAAAATAAAATGATATATATATAAAATCAGTGCATAATTCAATGAACCTTAATTTTCTTTGTTACAGCAACTCAAAGATGAGCTCGGTGAAGTGGTCGCGGAGCTGGAGGCTCTGGATGGGCAGGAGGAGTGTAAGCAAAACAGTAAAGCCAAGCAGATGAGTATAGGGAGGAAGAAATTCAACATGGACCCCAAGAAAGGTGAGAAAAAAACAAATACATACGCTCTAGAGAGTCTGACAAGCCCGTTTGATTAAGGGCCGTAGCCCGTAATACCTGCTCCGTGTGTCTCACAAAAACTAGCAGCATAGCCGTTCGTTTCAATTACTGGAATAGAGAAAGTATCGAAGTAGGTTTTTTATATGAACAACGATTCTGACCTTTATTATAAATCGGTCACATTGGGTTGGGACGTGTTTTCTCATTTAGCTTCTATATACAATGTGTGGTTATATACGAATTTAAGAGCTCATGGAATGAAATGTTGAATGTTGTTGAATGTTAGGTACCTACTTAGATGTTGATCAGATTGTGTATGTTATAAGACGAGCGCTAATCCTGCCGACAAACTGTCACGCAGTTTGGCAGGTTTATAAGATGTATACACGTATTTGGTTCAAAATAAATTATTATTATTATTAAATAACTGGCTCGCTGAAGAATTCCATACAATCTGACGACAAATTCCTGTGGCGCTGCGGTTTTATTAAAAACTTTTTAACTTTTTTTTTTTTTGTTGTATTTATTTCTGTACTTACCTATACGTAAGTAGTTTCATGAGGTCTGGTAAAGGACACAAATACACAAAAAGGAAGTTTTAAATGTAAATGAGAGAACAGTAAAAAACTCCGATATATTTTAGTTCAAGACTTCGTTAACTCGAAACACTTAACGGTCCAGACACTTTTATTGTATGTGTTGGCTAGGCATTTTTATATGGTAGACAATGTCGGCCATGCATTATATTTTTTGGCTTACCATCAAGGTTCAAAAATCTCCAATGCAGATAATTTTGCTATGTTTAATTTTATGGGATTAGTTATTGCGTTGAAATAGTGATTTGGAAATAATTATGCTGGAATTAAAACATAAAGCAATTAAGGGACTTTTAATGTGGATCTTATCATTAAAATAATGGCGGTAAAAGGAGTAGAATTCTTGGTACAATGCTATTCGATGCGGCAGGTGCGGCGTTCCCACGGCCGGTCGAACGACATATTCTGCAAATTGTTCTATTCCTGCACTTTTACACCTGTCCAACGGACAACTCCTGAGTTTAATAGATTACTATCGTATGTTAGATAAATGTCCTGCGGCTCATAATATAACAATAGCATTTTAATTGAAACTGTTAGGAACCTTGCTGTCTGAAAACTCTTCTCATTTTTTTGTGATCACATAGTTATCTTAAATTAGTAAAGTCCTAATAGCAAAAAAATTCTATATGTTTACAATATGTTATTTTACACAAGTCTTTCATTAGTTGCTAGTTATATCGTGCGCACATTGTCCTTGAAAGCCCATTATAGCACGTTCTAGTTTAAATAGCTGCGTCACTTCGATATCTTCTACTACATTTGTATCAGAACTTATCGCATCTTCTGATACCTCGTATTCTAAAAATATATTCTTCAAAAAATCCTATACAGATATATTTTTAATACTTCATACCAAAATGGCGTTAAGACCTTGATCCGCTTTAATCTTGGCAGGGTGAATGTTTGTTCAGCTAATCGATATCCAAACAAGAACCTTTTTAAAACTCGGGTGTCTCTTTCATAGTTGCTTTCCAATTTTCGTTATCGTTTTTATCAGTGAGAACATCTTCCAATATGTCATTGAAAGATTTCGAAGAGTATGCAGTGGCGTGCATTGGTTTTCAGAATAGGTAGGCAGGAATTTAATTCCGTCGTATTAACTTGAATGAGTAAAGACCACGTAAAGACCAATGACAACGTGTGAATAGTACGGGAGCCGAGTAGGCCGTCTGGCGACTGCCTACTGCCGCGCGTGTTTGTATGAAGATTTTGTTTTTTGTTATGTATGATAATTTAGTGAGTTTCTTAATTGTGGGGCACACACACTAAAATGTAATTGACCGACTTATGTTGATTTATCGAGGTAGGCACTGCTTATATGCCTTTATGCAATGCACACCACTGAGAGTATGTGACTGAAGAGTTCAGCTCTTTCTACTTAATGTAAGTTCATGTTACGCCTCATTGCGTTCTCGTGATCATGGCTAGTAAACTCGATCACTTAGATATGCTACAACATTAGATGTAATCGGTAACAGTAGTCGCCATCCTGTAATTAACTCTGGTAGGTGGACTTGATATAGGTTAGTTTTCTGCAAGTAACGGTACAAATTACCGCGATCAAGAACGCTTTCGATATGGTAATAAATCATCTGCCCGCATTAGAGGGAAATGAAGAGTTTTTACAAGAACATGTACTGGCTTGGCGTTTGACTCACTCAGCATTTTTTGAATAATGCGGGGGGTCTCTAGCCGAGTCTTCGTATTATTAGTTAATGCGAAAATATATTTTCGTGTCTCTCTTGTAAGATACTTCAGCCAGTGTTCCAGTACTAATTAGGTCGTGTTGACAGTAACAACTAGATACACGAGAGGTTAGATGTAAGGCACGAGGTCTTTTGAATGCATGCTCCAAGCTCGGCAGACGCTCGAGTACTCCTATTCTCAAGAACAGGCGTAATGGGATGTAGTCGTATACAGCACCTGCTTGCACAACTTCCTAATGACGTCATCTTGTGAATAGGGACACGACTTTATACGACAGCCATTATCCTTTTTCCAAATAATGAATGAACTGTAGGAAAGGGGTCAAACTAACTTTATCGAATTTTACATCGTTTGCTGTTATGGAATGATATTGCGATCAGTCAGGGATTTATAAGTAGGTACTGTTAACAAGTTATTGAGTTTCTTGGTGGAAATCTTCACTACCTGCATTTTACTTACAGTTAATAAATATATGTATCTATAGTAATAATAAATCTGAAGAGTTTGTTTGAATGCGCTAATCTCTGGAACTACCAGTCGGATTAAAAAAAAAACTGTTTGCTAGCCTAACTTTTGAGGAAGACTATAGGCTATTTAACATCTTAAGAGCCAAGCAAAAAGAAATAAAAAGTCAGAAAGAACGCTAAGCGATAACGAAGTAATAGCGCGGGCGGACGACGCGATGCGATGAGGTGGGACGGGGGAACAAGTAATTAGACGCGGACGAAGTCGCGGGCAGAAGCTAGGTATATATTATAAATAAAAATCAACTACTGCATGTATGAAAGATCATCACTTGAGAACGGCTCGACCGACTTGACAGTTTTTTTTTTGCTTGTGTTCGTAATTGTCAGAACAAGGTTTGTATGAAAGATTTTTTTTTGGAAAGTCCGCCGGGGCGACGCCGGGCACGAACAGCTGTAGCAATAAAAAATACAGCTGTAACAGTCAATCAAATGTGTTGTAATCAAATATTTTGTTTATGTTAAATTAAAATTATCCAGATCACGTGCAGTTTATTTATAATTCATAGCATTTTCTGACCGGCTTTACGCGGTAACATTATTTCTGCGCGGTAAGCTGGCTTCGCATCAGGATTAGCCATGCCGGATTATGGCGGCAACATTACGGTAAAGGGTAATCGCTCTTTCAGAATCATAAATATGGTCACTATTTATAGAAAAACTAAATAGCTTTATAATAGTGCTCCCACACAACTTACGTCATTAGATGGAGAAGTAACAGCAATAAAACCAGGCAAATTGGAACTAAAGATCATCAAGAGATATAAGTAAATAACAAAATAACTATCCGATGATGACCAAACGCGGAATCTAGAAAATTTCTTTGCATGGACAATAACTCAGCATTAATTGCAGGTCGATGGATTTACTAAGTAATATTTCTCAATATTTGCTTCCATCTCCAAGAATCCGTAACTGACCGTTAGTAGAATTTGCTGAAATATTAGTCAGTGTTGCAGTTAAGTAACATTCTTGAAACTGTAACGACACTGGAAATTTAGGGTCAGTATAATTGAATGAAGTACTGCTATAGCTTTTAAATGTTCAACTAGATTATAATCCAATTCAATATGTTGATGACTTTACAGATGACTGGATTTACATGAAATCTGTGATCTGAGGGGTAATTCTCGTAATTTTAAGAACGTTCAGTCTGATCTCAGACTCAATCTGTCAAAAATACGTCTAATTTCCCTACATTTTGACAAGTTTTTGACATTTGTTTGTCGCCGAGATGAGACTGCGACTAGATTTTGAACATTTTAAATTACGGGAATACGGGCCCTGGTTAAATCTGGTAAAATACCTGCGCATCGGGAATCCGTTAGTATCGGTAGTTCGGACCTGGCTCTTGACCTAAATTGTGCCGTTTGTAGATAGAAAAATGTAGCGCATGTCCATGATTTTGCATGATTTGAATCATAAGAAATGTGACTTACCTACTTCATTAAAAATACGATAGGAAAAAGAAAGCAACAAGGGCAATCAATAAACATGGACTGAAAATACCTAACGTTATTAAATATTTGTTTGACTGTGAAGCAACAACTGTTATGGACGAGGCATCAGACATGATTGTCCCCAGTAATTGCATAACTCTAGCCCTATTCATCGCATATATGCATTCATAATTTAAATTACGTAAAATACGTGACTCCAATGTCTTCTTTCCCTCGGGAAATAATTCAACGTGCTTTCATTGTTCTCAACGACTAGACTGTCCAGCGTTTCTTTCTCATATGTACTTATCCTGTTTGGGTCGTTTCGTTAGCATACAAAGAAAATGGACTTATAGACTACTGGAAGACTACAGGAGACTGTCTTGCATCAATTATCATTAATCATGTTGTTTATCAGCATAATCGCTTGTTTACTTGGTTACGTATAAGTCGTGTCAATTCGACTATTCGTGTCATTGCAGTTTCCATAACAAGTTCGGCGACTGAAATCTGAAACACTTGATGAATTATGTAAAATTCAACCGATAAAGTCAGTCGTTGGGAAATGTAATTACTAGTCCCAACTAATAAAGCTTGAAAAAGTCAGCCAGCCGTGAAGGAGGCCTTACGTGATAACTTTTCTTTAATTTTGGTCTTCATTCGGAAAATGAATATTAAATTTATTTAGTCTTCAATATTTTGTGCTCTTCGAATTGTCACAATGGATTCCCACACAAAAGCGACATCTCAGCTATTTAATTTCATTTACATTAAAAGGTTGCTGAATCAAAATATCGATCTGGTTTCGTTTTTTCGCAGACGCCAATGCGCTATCGCTAACAAGCTTGTTATTGTGCGAGCGTCGAGCGTCACCACACGGTTGCTCCGGTTCTCGCTCACTTAGCACCAACGATCCGTCATGCTGCTATCTGCAATTTTGCATGCCGCAAGATGGAAGCCCCCGTCGACACCGAGATTTATAAAACAACCAAAGTGCACACTCTACGACTCTCCGACATACGCGATACGGAAGATAAATTGCTCATATTTATCGTCTGTTAAACCGACCGTACAGGGTATATACCTAAAATTTTTCGATGGAGAAAAATCATCGTAAAAACATCACACTGGTTGATAAATCTTTTTTATAGATACGGTTTCCTTGGCTAGCCATAAAATGGTTGGTTTTTGTGTGTAACTTTTGGCATTTACTCACAAACGGAGCCTGAAATTCACAACCCACGCTTATTACTCCCCATTGAAGCTCCTGGCTCAGTGTGGGGGCGGATGACGTCATTAAGACGCAGACCATTAGGATTTTGTACGCAGAACCATCGTGATGCAAGCATCTAAATTGTATAGCGCATTGATTTGGCTTTAATGGTGATAGTAACTTATGAACGAAATATTAATCAAATCAAATCAAAAATGTTTATTTCGAGCGAAGACTCATATAGGGTTAGTAACATAGTTCTTAAAAGCTAAGTGTTGGTAAACAACACGATGCAGTGGCACATGTAACTGACAGTAGTGAACCACATAGGGACAGTCCACTCTGTCAGCAACCATTTTTAGAACCTTGTTAGGCTGGACATGACTCGAGCCAACATCGATACTGCGCACAATCGATAATGCGAACAATCTACAAGCGCTGCTGCAAACGTCCCTGACGCAATTCAACGCCATAGCAACTCCATCAGTTTTTTGAACCCGTTATTGTATTGGACTCAAAGGGCTCCGACGACTCTTGCGAATATTGCTTACCTTTCTCTTGCGAATATTGCTTACCTTTGTACTCATATTATGATAATGTCATATCAATATGTGTTTTTCTGTGTGTACATAAATAATAAAATAAATAAATATTTCTCCCACAAGCTGCATGTGTAGAAGTTGGTACCGAATACTCTAAAGTGCGTGCTTTTACGTCTGCAGTACAACGTGCAAACCTCCGCCGCGGGCTATCATATTATTCGCAAGTACGGATAGAGCCCTCCGTTCCCTTTAAATATCGGCATTGTTTTTAGTCAGCATTATCGTTAGGTGAACAAGTGACCTAGGTACCTATGTTGTTCCACTCGCTCAAGAGGAACACTGCTTAACCGTATGGGAGGCACATCAAGATGGTGCTTGGTCCCCGTCTCAAAAACAATGTACCGTACCGACTTTTCTGAATTCTATACAATAACCCATGTTCTGTTGCGTAGCGTTCACATGTGGCCAATATTATCCTTATACCGCCGACTGGCGCGCTCAGCAGCACCATGTCGTCCGCGTAACTTAAATTATTGACACATACACAGTCTTTATAACAACCACCATGATGACTGCCAAGCGCCTCAATCAGGGCATTCATATACAAATTGAAGAGGGCAGGGGTGGCCAACCCCCCGTCTCGCTCCGCACTCCAATTGATATGGCTCCGACAGCACACCTGTCCACCGAATATTGTTGACCTGGTTTCCAATTTCCTGCTTGAGACACAGAACTACACTTTCAGTAGAAAGTCTGGCCGAAACCAGAACTGATTGTCGTGCAGGACAAGATTTGTGAATCTAGCACGTAAGCCACTGTGGTCGCTAGAAAAATAGGTCTATCCCCCCCCTTACCCGAAAGATAACTTGTTTTACTTTTAACAATAAATTAAAATATAAATATATAAAAAATAAAATGAGGATTGTCGTGCTTCCACGATCGTATACTGGGCCAGTTGATGGTTTTCCATACGATAACCATATGTGGAAGTGCTGCTTACCCAGCCTGTGAGCGCAACTGACGTGCTTATTCCAGCCTGTGGTTTGAGCCTTTTTCCACGACTACCAAACTTATTTTCCGCACGACAAATTGAGACCACAAACATCCGTACACACAATATCCGAATACAGTTTATCAAAAACAATCCTATGGGTGGATTCACTTAAAAAAATATCACCACAACCAGTTAATTGTATAGGAAAATCAACCGATTTTAATGGTTTGTTATTCATTGGAATATATATTGATTTGCTCCTTGGTTCTCTCCATACAATTTTATTGTGAGCAATCACATTATTAGAAATCAAATTTATATTCCAATATCATGGGGTCAGAACATAGTATGTCATTTCTTACGTAAACATCAATAACGGATCTTAATGCCGAGTGTGTGACTGACTATAAAGTGGTCTAGCCATCGCCTACAGCCGTGAGCTTCACTCATAAAATTGTAGCCATCACTTGTAAACCCCAGTCTTTCTATATCAACACAAACCCATTTTTGATCCTCGCAAAAGTTTGACTGCTCATTCATAAACAAAGTATTAGGACACACATTATCAATTAGGATCTTTCTGGTTTATCTCTCTATCTTCCATTCACATCCACGCAATGCTGAGTATACATAGATCTCCTCTTTTGCGTGCCATTCTTCCCGGTCTTGCGTCTCTTGCATCCAGCTGGTTTGGTCCATGTAGGAATAATGTTTCAATATTACTCCTAAACAACGTTCGCTTCCCTCTAGTATCTTATATTTATTTCTTTAGTATCAATCGTGATTTAAGCAGTCATTCAAACTTGCTGGTACAAATACTTAGCTTTGTATTGAAAGGTCGGCATTTAGCGTTCGTATAGCGGGCATTGTTTGAATGGAAGTTGCATTCCATTGCTCCTACGATTGCAGCTCTAAATGGGTGCAGGCACGGTCACCGCTCGCTTTCACGACAGTTTGCATATCGCCGCCGCGAACCACTCGTCTATGCTTTCAATAGGCTTCACCTTCAAGATGGGATATTCGAAATTGTATTTAAATTAATAAGTCATATTCCACCAAACAAGGATGTTTCGGTATGAATGACGCGAATATAAATTGAGGAAGGTAAAGCGTGAACCTACGTTTGATATCGTTTAAAAACCCAGTTTTAGGTACCTACGTTTTTGTAATTTATCTGATATATGGACACCCACTCAAAGGCGATTTACATTATGTATTTATCGGTAGGCTTAGGTAGAAAGCCTTGTTGGCAAATAAAGATGCTCTTGTGCATTGCGTAGTAGTTTTAGGCTTTTCTTTGTCACAGTCGCACACATGATGTGAATTTAAAGTTTGTAAAAGTATGCTTTAATTTTCTCTTCGTTCCTATACCTGTGCCAAGTGACAATGCCTGGGAGGCGAATAAAGTTCTCACTGTTATTAATACATTACTTAGTTCACTATGCTTACTGTCGTAACATGTATCAATTTCTTTTTAGGTATCGAATACCTGTACGAGAACGGTCTACTGCAGAGGACGCCCGAAGATGTAGCGCAATTTCTTCACAAAGGCGAAGGTCTAAGTAAGACGGCGATAGGCGACTACCTCGGCGAACGTTCAGAATTCAATGAGGCGGTGCTCAAAGCATTCGTTGAATTACACGACTTTACGGACCTAATACTAGTTCAGGCACTCAGGTGAGTTGAAGAAAGTCTCAACATATCAGCTAAAGTAGACTTAAGGTAGTCGGAACACATGAGTTTTCTCTGATCAGAAAATCATTTTAATACAGCAGGCTTTAGTGAAATATAAACGAGGTTTACGCCCGTTACTTGGCTGGCAAGCGAAGCCTTTGCTTGGAAATTGGATCAAATAGCTCGATTCCATTTCAGGCGAATATTATTTTGCAAGCGGGAATAGTTTACGTTTCAAGTTTATCTAATGCATAAATAAAATTCCAGTGGTTCGACAAAACCCAGTTGTACTAAATCTCAATAAAAGAAGATCCAAGTGATAGAAACGTATACGTAAATGTACAACAGTACAACTGAAACAACAATTACTACCTAAATCTGAAACAGGAAGTTGTAATCTAATTTGTTTTTAATATTTACAGTAATTAATTTGTGGCGCTTGTTTCCACCCAATTTGTAGGCAAACAAAAAGATTACGTGTTATTTTCTGGGAAAACAAATGTGTTTAATTAAAAATATTTGTTTTATATTTCAAACAAGTAAACGGTCGAAAAATTTTCTTTTTTGATAATTATTAAATACTCTGCGTATACAACCTGAATTATTTTTCCTTGTTTTAACTTCTGAGTGACGAAATAAAAAAAATACCTAACCATATCGGGGGCTTCCTCAAACCTACCTACCCAGTACCTACTTTCTGGTTCTATGTTTTCTTTCCGTCTATGTTATTTGAATACATTTAAACAAGCTGCCAACAGATTAGTTACTTTATGTCGAATAAAACAAATAAACCACTCAAGCATCTGCAAACTCGTCTACACTTGGCATTCGGAAATGTTTCACTTGGCAGACATACCATTTTGCACTAAGGTCATTAACACTCGTCTTCTGGATTGCAGAAAAATGACGACTGTGCCTCACTATTTATAGAAAGTTTAAAAATGAGGCCTCGTATAGAGCTATATTATGAAAAGCTATGTAGTGTCGCTCGTGGAGTAATGCACCGATACTAAGTGTCTGTGTTATCTATTACAGACAATTCTTGTGGAGTTTCCGTCTACCGGGCGAGGCGCAGAAGATCGATCGTATGATGGAGTGTTTTGCTCAGAGATATTGCCAACTAAACCCGGACATCTTCACCAACGCGGACACGTGTTACGTACTAAGTTTTGCGATAATAATGTTGAACACGTCACTTCACAACCCCAGCGTCAAAGACAAACCTTTGCCGGAACAGTTTGTGGCGATGAACCGGGGGATCAACAATGGAGGCGATCTACCTCAGGAGTTACTTTTGGTGAGTGCGACTATGTTTATTAAACCTTGCCTCTTTCTCTCACCTTTGTAACTGGTAGTTCACACAACAGATTGTCATCTGGTGTTTACTAATATGTTTGGATTGAATGAGAATGCTGGGAGTCGTGTAGCAGTAACTACAACAAAATGGACAGTGCTGCAACAGTTTGATAACAAATAAAATGTTGCTATAATATATCTATGGTTATATTTTCATCAGGCCATGCTACACTATTTGTTCGGCTTGTTCCGGATTTATATGGGATGGAATTTAATCCTTTCCGTCCTAGACGGAGTGTCTCTAGCTCCTCCGCCTACGCTACTTTTACTGACGTCATTGTAGTACAATTAGCGCTTCGTGTTAGGTATAGGCAACATTTAGGTCACCTCTGCGTGCCTTTAGTTAATATAGTTGACTAGCATGCGAGGTTAACGCCATACCTTTTATTTTACAGTTTTTTTTCTAAGAACTAATAGGTAGACCTAGGTACTACCTATTTTTTTTTCTTTATCGGAGCGTAACTATAAATGTAATCATTTTATAATCTACTGTACAAAGGTACAATCGGTACCTATAAAGTACTATTAGTAAGTGTTATTATAAGTGAGTATTATTTACTGTTTTAATACGGTTAATTACAGATGTGGAAACCATTGTTTGTGACAAAATTATAAACATTAGTCATTAATATGAATTAAATCAAATTAACGTATTATTCATAGAGATTATAGTTATATCCTCATGGTAGTTCTTAGTAGCTGCTTATAATATTTATTAATATATAAATCATTAAATTTAAATCCAAAACAGGTACTCTACATAAATAAATAATAAATGGAAATGAAGTAAATGAGTTTCTAACTCCTTTTTCAATGCTACATACACAATGTGTAATCGCGGATTATTTTAATGAGAATTTATGATTCGTATAGTTAGTAGTATCTACATATTCATGTAGGTATCCATACTAACAATACGTTTCGCTAAAACTACTGGGAAATGCCATTTCCTGATTGCAATGTCATAAAAACAGTTGCCTAATCGAAATCACGCCGCAGTCGCATAGTTTTTAGTTGCCTTTCCGTTGCGTATAGCAATATCGATAAGTAAATAATAAATACTTAATGCAATAGATAGCATGTTGACTTGTATCGATGCCAACACTAAGTCGACATCGCTCGAAACCACATTGACATCCTGCAGTAATACGTTCCGCCGTACAAACATTGTATTTGAAACGTATAAAATTCACATTACAACTATATTTCCTTATATTTTTTACCAACACAGGTCACGGGCGTGTTGTTTTGCTCGTGTCTATAAATAATTCATAATAATTCGTTTTCAAACAATCATGATAAACCACAATCTGTATGGTAATAACCCGAGTTTGACGTAAATAACATTGTAAACAATCTGAAATCATTAGCGGCACTATCTGTGAAGTAACTGCGCGATAAATATCAGTATCTTAATGTCACAGTTGAATGTGAGTTTCTGTTTAAACTAGTGGTTTTAATGTTTTATGTCCATCAGCGAACGGTAAAAGTATTTAAATGTGCGCCTCTAAATGAGGTTTTAATTTGTTTATTTTTGTGTCTATTAACTCCTAAATAGACGAAATTATTTTGGTTTACAATCGTAAGTGATGTTTACAGTGTTAACTTGGTAATAGATTTTATTGAGTTCCTTTTTATTTGTTTTCCAGTCACTGTACGAGTCGATAAAAACAGAGCCATTCAAAATTCCGGAGGACGACGGCAACGATCTCATGCATACCTTCTTCAACCCAGACAAAGAGGGATGGCTGTGGAAACAGGGAGGAAGGTAAGCAATCTTATTTTACTTCCCATTTTTCACATTATAAATTACTAGGTAAAAAAAATCATTCAAACAAAAATGTTTTCAATCCCCGAGTCAGCAACCTGTCAGATTTGGCACGACTGCGATCTTTAACCCTTCACACTCACTTCAGACGTGGACTTGACAGCTGACCTGTTTTAACTCACCTCGCGTTCGAAATTTTTGGAGCTTTGTTCGCTTGGAAACGGAAAAAACCAGCGCGAAGATTTGTGTGATCTCACGTTACACTTTCTTTTTCTTAGCAAATGCCATTGAGATAAATGATTTCAAGTGACTACGTTTTTATTTCATTATGTAACTTTGCGAAATCTTCGCAAGGAAATATAATTGCGATCATCTCTAAGTGACTAGGTACTGGTCATTGACATTTAACTGGGGAATACCTACCGAATAATTTACCTTTAGTGATTTTATACCTATAATTAAATTTATTTGGATTAGAATATGTATAGTATTTTGCGTAGCGTGTTGCTATGGATTTGTAGCTCGTTAAAACGTGAGATGGTATGGTAATAAGTATTATAATTACCACGTGCTCATTATTATCCATCATTAAAAACACGCGAGTAACGTGAAGTCACATGGGCGGGAGGCTCACTTCAATAATATACATGAATAATAAGGAGATTATTTAAATAGACGATATAAGCTTGCTTGCTTCCATGTGAGTTAATCAGAAATAATGATCTGCAGCTACGATTCTGCATCGCTGGAAGACAAAACAAAGTGTCCAGTGAATTCTTAAGTATCAAGTTCTGCCTTAAACAAATAGGTATATGATCTGGGCACTAAAATGGCCCCTTTTTTCATTCGGCTCAATGCGTGTTATTTTACCTTGTTTTTGGCATCCACAAGTTAATCGTAAACAAGCATTATGCGATGACATCACATAGGTATGATTTCATACCTTTAAACTTAGATACCATGACACAACACGATTTGCGATATTTTCAATCTTGATACATAAGTTCAGCATTAGTTTTATACTTAAAAACTCTATTCGATAATGTGGCCACTAAAATTGAACTCGAACAAAATCGTTTCAACATAACAATACACAAGAATCTATACAAAACAGAAAAAACCAAATAGGTTCGGTGCTCAATAGAGTGGATCTATTCAGAACTAAACCTATTTGTATTTTTTTGTCTATTTTAAAGCATCTACCTGTCCACTTACACTAGTTTTTTGTAACTTACAGATACAAGTCGTGGAAGAGACGGTGGTTTATACTCAACGACAACTGCCTGTACTACTTCGAATACACGACGGACAAAGAACCCAGGGGCATCATTCCATTAGAGAATATTTCTGTAAGTATACGATAAGGTTTATCACGTAGTGCAGACATATTGTCTGCATTTTACTTCGCCCCCGTGGAGGTCGAAAATTATCCCCACGGGAACGTACTTTCGGGATAAAAATATCTATGTCCTAAGCCTAACCCAGATGCGTTAAGGCGTGACAGACAGACGTAATTACTTTCTTATTTACAATATTAGTATGGATTGCAATTAAGAAAGCAGGTGTTAAGAGGTATTTTAAGTCTAAATAATTCATAAAGTCTTATGACTGAAATGATTTTATTATCTATTGTCCGGCTCACCAGTGATGAGGACAAAGTACGTTATTATTTACTGAAGCCGTCAACATGCTGAGTCAACTTTTGATGCGGAATAAGACGTCGGGCATAATATTTAATAACTGGTAAAAGTAAGAATTGTCTCAACTTGCAATAACTAGATGTTTCTTTGTCAAGTTGAACAAGAGAAACGAGTTTTATTAGATGCTTTACGATACCTGATATACATCTTGAATTACTTGTTATGTTTTCTAGAGTAGAAAAATGTTATGTTAAACGTTTTAAACAAATCTATTATGAAGAAGAGCACCTCCTCTCTTTCAATGCGTTACAAGTGGCTACTGCATGCCGAACCAAGTTTCGAATCAGCAGGACATCTCATACTTATATCTTACGTTAGCAGAAGCCCTAGGGTAACTGCGGAACCTCTAGCAAAGTAGTATAGTCACCATGATAGTATCGCCAACGACTATTTTTTCATAGAAATAATAATAATAACAATTTGCCAATTGCATGCGAATTTTACGGTGAGGAAACCGGCATGTCCTAGAACCAAAAAATTTGAAGACGTGTGACATCTACCAACCCGCACTGGGCCCGCGTGGTGGGTTACAGCCCACTCCCTTTCAGAGAGAGGATTGTCCCAGCAGAGGAAAAGTTATTATGTATGCGAATTTTAACGAAATTCTGCCGTGCATGAGTACATAACAACGAGCAATCATATCTCTTGACCTGAGATTTTAACAGATTAAACTGAAAAGCCTTTCAGCGACTGGCGCTAAGTATGTCAAGAGGCTGCAGTACTTGTATAAGGCAAGTCGATAACAATGTTGAATGGAGATTGAAGGTACTCGGATCACCAATATTTTTTCCAATCATTGTTGATAAGGACAATATTTCGTCACGAACGTTTATTATGGCTGTTTATTAGTTAATTCATGCAGTGAGGAAATGGTTATTCAAACCCATTATAACTAAAATACCAATGCTCGTTAAAGGAGCCAATATACAAAAAAAAAGACTTGACACTAGGGAACGTTTAAAGTACTGTACACCGCTATTTTAAGGATACAGGCATCATAAAGGAGGTTAATCTTTTCTTAGAATAGGTGATTTTATGATCTTTTGTCACAGACAACTAAAATATCCAATGTGTTTTTCCAGGTGAGACCAGCGAGCGATAGACAACGACCTCATTGTTTGGAGTTATACGCGAGCGGTGGCGCTGATCTCATAAAGGCGTGCAAGACTGACTCTGAGGGGAAAGTTGTTGAAGGAAAACACACTGTTTACAGGTAAATTATATTTTATTAACAGTCATATTTCACAATTAGGTCATATAAAGCCAAGCTAATAACGACACACAAATAAATACAAATGGTGCAACGTAAAACAGTTGATCTGGATGTTTTCGTTCTCCATCTATTTCTGTTTAGCGTTCATTTGTTTAAATTATGAAGGGTGTCCATCTTATTACAAAACGATTTCTTACTATAGATCAAGTTTAAAGCTTCGGTCCAGCTATTGTATTTTGAACTTTATACTGACTTAAGTTTGTAAGACAAAATTCACAACTTAAAAACAAAATGGACAATGTTTCGGTCCTAAAGTCAGTTTTTGTATTAAGAACCTTACGATGCTCGGAATAAAATTCAGAATACAATAACTGGCTCCAAGGTTTGGGCTTGGACTAAAGTTAGAAATTTAGAACTCGTTTTGTTATGAGACGTTTTGGTTTAAGTCCTGGTGAAATTACAAGCCAGAGTTTTTAACATGTCACTGAAAGATAGGCAATGCAATTTTCGGCGTCTCACGAAAACAGGAAATAATGACCAACATCGTTATGCAAGGCAAGCCGGGTTAATGACACTGAGGCGTAATGAAATTTTTAGCTTAACGTTACCATACAAACCTAAGGTATTTAGACCAATGGATGTGAAGAATGTGTGATAAAAACGTAATGACGGACCTTAAGACGCCACCACAGTGTCTGGAACAACTCGAAAGTTTACGTTGCGAATGAGGAGGCTTATTTTTGGAGTAGGTGCAATAAGTTTCATTTCATTGTTGTGTGTACTAGTGTACAGTAAACCATAGACAATCCATAATTATAGTATTTTAACGTAATTTTATCTGTCTTTTCAGAATGTCGGCAGCTACAGTGGAGGAACGAGACGAATGGATCGAGTGCCTCCGCCGCTCAATCAGTCACAACCCGTTCTACGACATGTTAGCGCAGCGCAAGAAGAAGGCGCAACACAACGTGCACTCCGCACACTAGTCTCCACCACACACACACGACTCACGACCGCGAGTCATGTGCCAGTGCAACTACCGAGTGTACATACCTCTTGAACCTAACAACCTCTTTGTTTGTTTATCAATTGGTAATGTGATGTGCCAGACTGATCCAAGATCTCTCTGAAGAACAGTGTTCGCAAAACAATTATGATAAAACACAGATTACACAAGTAACTATCAACAATAAATAAGTGCAATTTAGACGACATCAAGCCACCTCAGTAAACGAGCCTTAATTTTTAAATGTGGTTTATACAACTTCTGCCCAATAATACAAGTAAACATAAGTAATGTTTGTTTTAGGGGTGTAGCCTGTTATTAACGAAGTCGTATTTCTGTAACTCTTAATATTGACATTAATCATAATTTATTGTAGAGAATATAGTAGAATTTTATAATTACAGTGTACCTAAAGAGTTATAGAGCGAAATATGCATAACGAGTGATATGTAATGCGTCTGATATAAAGTCTATATCAACATTAATGGCGAAATAAGTTTTATTTATCTTGTTATTTTGTGTCAAAATCATAAGTGAGCTTAACCCCGAGGTAACGTCCGTCAAAAGTCACCATGACTTGACAATAGCCATTAGTCATAACTCCAATGAATATGTGATATTTAGCCATGATACCGACGCAGGGAATGTATTGTGTTGTACAATCGGAACACAATAATTACGCATCATTTCATGGCTGTTGGTCCATGTATATAAACGAAGGAAAGACTGAAAATTGTGCTTTTTAAACATCGCCTATTCGAAAAATGGAACTTGTAGTCGCGTGCGTATTAATTTAACTTTCAAATTACCGCTGTAGTCTTAAAAAATATATATTTTTATGGAGAAGTAGGTACGTATTACACGTCCGCACACATACGTAAATAAATTCGCACACTGATGCAAAATGCAATGAAATTAATAAGGACGTGACTAAAATGAAATGAATGTCTTGAACTGCAACTTGATGAAAACATTTGAGTTCCTGTTGTGAGATTAGTTACGATTGTTATTATGAGCGAGTACTGCCAAAATTGTAGTAGGATATTTATCGGTTTTTGGCAATGTTTTAAAATTAGGCAGGTTATTTTGTCAGCGTCGCTTCTCAAACAGACAATAAGTTTATTTTATTAGACAATGAGATCAGCAAATGTATTGCTGTTCCTTAGCCTAATAAAACCATGGCGGAATTGTATTACATAAAAAGTATTACTTTGATAATATTGTAATGTAACATATGTGAAGAAAATCTAAAGTAATAAATGTATAAATAGTTTAATTAGCCTAACTTAGTGTATGATGGCCATCGGTATTACTTCAAATGAAAATGTAAATATGGCTTGATGACAGCAGATAAGGAAGGCGGCATAGCAACCAATTTTTGAAAAACTAATTTTTGGGAAGAGAGAAATAAATTTCTCTACAGAGCGAATCGGTTTTATTTATGTTTTAGTCAATAAATGAAATGCAGGTTATGCTTGTCATCAACAAAACTCGTCATCATTTCCGCCCAAAAACATAGATATAAACAGTAGGTAACCGACTCATTAGAAAGTCCTTTACGTGGCCTAATATCATCAACATGTCATTAGAAATAGTATTCCAAAAGTTGGATGTTATGTGGCCATTAGTATAATTATTTTAAATTGTGCAACAAAATTTTAGTTTACATTCCTTTTCTCTTAAATCTAAATCTCAAAAGAATGTGAGGAAATGTCTTAGTTTTCATTTGCATTTTATATTCTAATGTTTTTCTTGTCATTAAAACCTTTATGCTCTGTAAATAATTTCAAATAATATTCGATTTCAATATTTATTTAATACTATTAATTTCAATTTTTCGATATCTCGATTTATTTATGTTACAAAGTCAATAAATTTTAAAAGATCTTGTGAGGATTATATAAAGAGATCTCTTACCATCTATGTATGAATGTACGTTCGTATAATTCGTCATATTAATTTTAAACAGTAAAACGGCCATACTCAATTTATATTCGAACAATGAGCCGGTACAACGCCTTGTATAAATCAGTGAAGATGAATATTACAAAAGCTTTAATTAAGCAATATTGAACAAGCGTTATTATTTTTTATTTTTAACAAGCAACACTACTAAAAAGTATGGCTGTTTTACTTCAAATATTTACTATTTATATAAAAAGATTGGTTTTGGAGAAGTAATTTTTATTTTTTTAATTATCAATTATTCAAATGTCATAGAACGCAATTATGTAGTAATGATATTAGGGGAGGTAAATATTCTGTTTTGTAATTATTGTTTATGGAATGGTGCCTAGAATTGATCTGCAACTAGTTAAGCTTACTATAGTAGTATTAGTGTAACTACCTATAGTGCGCTGTAAATTCGCTTTAGAAACGTTAATTTATCAATGTAATGTTTTATATGACAGCGGATATGTGCATAATAATGGTGTTGTAAATAATTTTGTAAGAAAATGGATATACATAAAATATGTTTATTTACTACTTGGTTTTTATTTTGCCAAAAATCTTCTATTCAAATAACCTCGTCATGTTATAGTAAGTGGGTAGATGGGTGGTGAAGACACGATTGTCTGCTCAACCATCGTGATTGTATCTGTCTTGATCGATTACCTTGATGGCGGACAAGGAAAACATCATAGTAAAAACGAGTTTACTACAAAGACTTAAGTAAACGGTAATTGCAGCTCCCGACACACAATAGTGAACATAATTAAATGACGAGTCGTCATAGCTGTACACGATTACGATAAATGCTTATCGTTCTTCCACGCAAATTGCAATACCCAAAGAACTAGTTACATGTACTTTCCTGAACACTTGTTTAATTCGACCGACCGTGACGCGTCCGCCTTCCTTTTCCGCTGGTGAAACGTGGGTTGCGCAAAGTAATGCTGAAATTATGATATTATTCACACACTGACGCTATCGAGACCTATCGTATTATTTTACACATGCGATCGTAATATCAATGATAAATGTTACGGAATAGTATATTAGGTGATTTGCATACATTGCGTGTTGGTCTCCCTCTTTTAATTGCGTAGGAAGGTACCTGCTTGTACGTTCTCAAAGATTGATTCGAGATTAGGTAAGTTTTAGGCGGTGATGATCGATGATGTGCTTTCGTATTTAGAAGTGAAGGCTATGGAATGAGTTGGAGTAACATGTCTACACTTGTTTGGTTGTTAATTCAATTAACGTTATTTTAATTGATGGGTAACTTCGTGCCTACTTACACAGAAGTGTGTAGGTGCAGAAGTTACAGTCAATCACGCATCAGTGTCGTCACCCTTACTGCTAAAATGTGAAATTGTTACCACTGATGTTCGATAGACTGTTGTGCACACTACCTCAGAGATTTAATTAAGTATCTATTATTCAATCAGTCTTCAGAAAGCAACTCACATTGCAGATTGCGGACAAACTTCACTAGGTTTCAATTTAATTTGCGAAAAAAGATACCGACCTAATTGTTTAATGGTATCGATCGTATTATTTCGTGGAGTAAATGTGCAAGCGTGCTTTTTCCCCCCTGCGGCGCTCACAACTTTCGAAATCGGAACAAAGCACTTTCCATTATCAGATGGAACAATATGCCCATTGCCCGTTGACATAAGTTTGAGAAATCTTTGAGGTTCTCTGGTCTCAACACTTCTGAATTGCAGAGCAGCAAAGCAGATTTGAATAATGGCCATGATACCCTCGTTATCGCCTTAAAAAAATAATGGAATGCATTGATTTCGCAATAATTATTTAATTAATCTGTCTGTAACCATACCTATGTTTAACAAAATAAATGATTGATTGATTGAAAATAAAGCTAATAAATTAAATATGCTGGGGTGGAATTATTTAAAATAAAAAACGAACAATGCATTGATACCCTTAAATTTCAAAGCCTATAAATGGGTACATAATATATTATGTACCTAGTATCAACAGCTCCACAGTTCCAAATGAGGTCTGTTTGAGTCAATTGTGCGATTTCAATCACTCGCGTAACAATTCCTTTGTACTTAATTCGTTTGTCGCTGAACTAACATTAGCGAGCAAATTTAGGCTAGTCACGTGCGACGATTGATATTGGTGCTCAAACATTAATGAGGACGATTATAATTGTGATTTAGCTTGTTAGTAAGTACTAGATTTGCAGGCGCTGTCGTTTGCATTGATCGATTGTTAATTGGTCCTAAGTATGCTGTTAAAGTTACGTAATTGGACGAGTTAGTTAATAAAGAAGAGTTTGATAAAAGCGACAGCAAGCTCTACAAATCAGATCGTTTAACCACATAACGCACGCTGATTGTGGCCATCAAGACTAGACTAGAGGTAGACAGAGAAAGAAGAGTGTGATTTAAATGCTTTGCCAATTGCTATCGTCAGTACAAAAACATCACAAACAGCCTATAATTTTTCCACTGCTGGCTCACAGGCCTCCTCTCTGTGATCCATAGAGGCCATAATCCACCACGCGGGCCTAGTTCGGGTTGGTGGATGTCACAAGTCTTCGAATTTTTGGTTCTAAGATATGACGTTTTTCTTTATCGTTTTGAGAGCAGTGGTGATGAAATTAAATACACATAGTAAAGTTACTACGTGTATTTAATTTCATCACCACTGCTCTCAAAACGATGAAGGAAAACGTCATATCTTAGAACCAAAACCCAGGCAGGCACTTGCCTGCCTGGGTTCGAACTCACGACCTACAACTCGTATGTCGGGGCCAATACCACGGGGCCACTACTGCTTGGAAAACATCATAGTAGGTAATTTAATATTTAAATAATATAGAATAATTATTATGAATAATTGATTTTGACCATTTATTGTTCACGATAGGGTCGGAAATGTAACCGCAAACGACAACAAATAGGTACCTAGGACAGAAAGGCGCCAAAGCGCCTGTGAGACTACAGTAGGTATGCGTATGGCATATTAATTATGTATACTTTCAGTTGTAATGTTAAAATAATGCAAGAAACAGAAACCTATCAGTATTGATATTATAAACTCGAGAAACAGTAGGATGAAAAGAACCGGAGTTACCGACATAGCTTTCAGAGTAAGCAAACTGAAGTGGCAGGGGGCTGGCCATATTTGTCGACAGATCGATTGCCGGTGAAGCAGAGGAGTCCTGGAGAGGACACCGACCGAGAGATCGGCAAGCGTTCAGCTAGATGCCCTCCAGCTGATAGCAGATAGCAGCCCTCCAGCTAGATGGATCGATGATCTTAAGAAGGTGGCTGGGATAGACTGGATGCGGATGGCGGAGGACAGGGTGTTGTGGCGCAGCCTGTGAGAGGCCTATGTCAGCAGTGGACTGCGATAGGCTGAGTGGATTGTTAAGAAGCATTAAGTAGGTACCACCCACTAACAACTTCTACTTATAAGTAGACAGAAACCATGGGGAAAATAAACGATTTACCTACTAGGCAAGTAGGTATATGAATAACACTTTTTACATTGACTATAAATGATTATGATTAGGTAGGTGTGCTTATTGATACCAAACTACCTACCTTTCCTCTATTAGCTCCCACTTTTCCACTACCTATAGGTAAGTTCTAGTTAACAGTCATAAAACCATGCACTAGGTCCATGCAGTTAGTCATAAATCATTCATATATTAATAAGGATAACAAGAGTTTTCCATTTACGTCACTGTTCGTTCATAGATTATTAGGAAGATTATTTCAATACCTAGAAAAAGTGTAGCCGTGTAACTGAGTAAGCTCCTACTCTAATTACTTAAAATAGTACATTTTGATGCAAGTGTGGAAAGTTTGTCATTGCAGTCAAGGCGGGGTTGCAGCCCGTACCTCTTATGCATACATAGATACCTACTAAGCTTTGGAATGGGCGACTAGCTTCATATTTCCGACTAACCGACTCCTTGACAATTCAAAACTGCCTGTAAATGGTATTCATTGAAATAAATGCTTCGAGTTTGAGTTTGCCGATGGCGAGCAGACGGGGAAGTCAGGCTTCCCCCTTCCCCTTTAGGGGAGAAATTTTCAAAAATGCTTTCCTGTCGTTATAATATTTTATGGAAATCTTGTGCAAAATTTCATTCATTCGTTTAGATCCAGCACTGTAGGTTGTGCGTTGTCTGTTAGATAAAGCCAAGAGAACGTTGCAGCCACAACGAATTTTCATACAAAAAAGTGCGGTACGGCCCGCCTGTAGTGTGCCTTGGTTCATAGAAACTCACGAAAGTGATGAAGGAAGATTTTTGCAATGAATTGCGTTACGGCGAAGCCCGCCCCCAATCTGCGCTAAGCCTTTATCATTAGCTGTTGTGGTTAGCCACAACAAGTCAACAACACTGATAACGGGTCCGTAGTTGCAATTATAGATATAATTGAAAGTGACCCATTGCTTTTATTTTATTTTACAAGTTTAAGTATAGAATAATATTGACTTAAGAACTACCTACGCCTCGCCAAACTGTTTTCATAGTTTGTCTGTGGGAACGTAACAAACAGTATTACGAAGAAGGTTTACTGGTTTACTAGTGTTTACTAGAGCGGACATTTAGGAAGTAACTAACACTTGTGGGACTCTATTCCACTCTACCGGCTTTTGTACATGTTGCGGTTAAAAGGGACTTTACCTTTAAATACAATAGTTACAATTCTATCTATTGTATTTAAAGGTAAAGTCCCTTTTATAGTTCTAATAAAAGGGAGTTTACCTAATATGTAGATACTAATAAAAAAGCTGTTTGAACGCGCTAATTTCTGAAACTACCGGTCGGATTTGAAAAATTCTTTTTGCATTTGGTAGGCCAATTCTTGAACAAATTTGACTACCAATTTACTTTGTCTGTATACCTATTCAAATGATATCAAATCACAATTCGTAGGGTGTCAAATTGCTTAACAATAAATTTTCCTGAATACAAAATACTGTGCCTAACTGCCTACAGTTGTAGCTGTTGTTACTAACATGTAATTTCCGACAAGACAAAAACAACAAAAAACATCGATTGCAAGGTGAATTGTCAACACTTGTGTCTTCAAGCTTTCTCTGCTGATCATGGCAATTTTCCGCCTCACTTTCCCTGCACTGACTTTACTTATAGAAAACGAATTCATGTTTCATTCATGTCATGAATTTTCGTTCTTCGACTTGTCGAAAATGCCTGGAATTGTCCGCCTATATGTACAGGTTACCACTTCTGCATGTAACTACCTACATGAAGTCTAAATAAACTCTACAAGGTAGCACTTAAATAGGTAATTGAGAAGGTTCCGTGGTTACAACCTTTGACCGAATTGGGAATCGAACCTATGTTTTTACAGTCCTCGGGATTCAAGTACTTATGTTTTTAATCTAACGCTCCTACTTGACCTGCTAGCTAAATAAATGTTGCATTTATTTAAATAATAGTTTTTATTGCATCATGTTGACTATACATGATTTAAATTAAATAGAGTATTGTACCTATTTACTTTACAGGGGGCGTATTTTTACCGCCGATTGTAGATTTAATATCGTCAATTTTATTACATTGTAGTAATCATAATTCACGTTCATTATTTATGCTCAATCTTAGCCGAATGGATGCGTAAGAGTCGACGGTTTACGACTTATTTCAGAACAATAGAGCTATTAACGTTATCAGCGTCAACTATGGATCAATGCATCGCTGATCTTTGTGAGCTCAGAGCTGGTAATGAAGAATAATAAGAAATTTCATTGCAAGATAAAATGTATCTAACTGTGGTGGGTACATTACTGTACCTACCTTTACATAAAGTAGGTACAGTTAATTTTAATGTTTCAATTAAAAGTAAGAAAATTATCACTTTGTTGTTTCCGTTCTAATTGTTATTCAGAACTTATATGGTTGTGAGTCAAAGTACTAATTTTATTAATACGCGCTATCAATATAATTATATTATTATGCTCTTATTTTTATGGAAGAATTTTATTGTAATAATTATTGTTGCTTAGTTAATGACTCAGCGGTCCTGGTCTGTGGTTTTTTTAGACCATATAGCTTCTTACCTACGTATATATTCAATATACTTACTTACAAGTAACACATATGTATCCACTATGTAACCACATTTCTTGTGAATAAATTATTATGATTAAACATACATTATTAGCCTAATAAGCTTCCACTGCTGGGACACGCCTTCACACCTGGCCGCAATCACCACGCAGGCCCAGTGCGGGTTGGTGGTTGTCACGTCATTTTGATACCTAGTATATCCAAATTAATAATGGATCTTTAATATAGTTTACTGTGGCATTGAAGATATCGTGGACACTAATGCCATAGGTAGGTAACTACTGAACTAATTACTAATCATTTGGCACGTGTTAATTTCGGTCATTTTAGTTATTTATAATAATAATATAATAATATCCCTGGACATTTCACACAGCGCCGTCTAGTCCCAAGCTAAGCAACCTAATGCTTGTGTTATGGTAACAAGATGGCTGATAAACTACTTATATACATTTTTTTTTTTGTAAGTACATACATATTATAGATAGAAAAACACCCAGACTCGGAACAAATACATGTAGGTCATACAAATATTTGTTCCGTGCGGGAATCGAACTCGCGACACGCCGCGCAGCAGTTAATCGCTTAACCGCTGCGCCAACCGTGCCGTCATTTCCATCCATTAGGTACTTGATGCAAATATTAGGAACCAATTTATTCCCAATGAAAGTTGATGATGTTTATAAAAATATGAAAAGATGTTAGCAAGTGGGTAGGGTTACCAAATAAAGATAATGCACACACAATAACATTAGATACTCTATATTTCCCTATGGAAACCGGCGTTCCTCGTAGCCCTATATAGCTATATACGAGGAGCGTCGGCTCCTCGTATATAGAGCGTAGTAGTAGCGTCGGCTACTACGACGACATGATACGATACGTAGGCTGCTTTTCCAATTTATAAATCAAACAATCACCTAAACCGGGCGTTCAATATGGAAATGAAATGAATACCTAATAAATACAATTCTAACGTAATACCCGTTCCACATCGGAACTTCTATCATGACGATGCCAGTGTGTCAAGGTCTGCCAAGATAGCAAATATCTTCACAAGGTGTATAAATGGTGAGTTGTTAGCGCTCTGCTGACATGTCTCATGAACCGGTTTAGCCATTCATCACTAGGTTACGCATGTTTTGTAAGGTTTCCGAAAGACATGTCGGCTGATGGGGCAAGAACAGATGGCACGGTTTGTGTGATCTTACATAATGATGTTGACAGATTCTTAGCGATTAATCCTACTAATATTATAAACGCGAAAGTTTGTGAGGATGGATGAATGGGTTTTTATACTCTTTCACGCAAAAACTACTGAACGAATTTTGATGAAACTTTACAGTAATATAGCTTATACATCAGAATAACACATAGGATACTTTTTATCTCGATATTCCCACGGGATCCACACTTATGCGGACGAAACCGCGGGGTGCTGCTAGTTTTATTATAAGTGTTGTTGCTGTGCCGTTATTGTATTGAAAAGATAAGAAAATCCAAGACAAAGAGCAGGATAAGTAGTCAATCAACAATCAAATACTTATTCATAATCCTGAAGTAATCGGTATTATTAAGTGATTAGCAAAGTGCATTTATCACTCATCATTTTAGATTAGACTTTGCTTTTGTTCATACATAGAATCGATATGAATGTATCTAATATGATTAAATAATGCAATTTGGTTGTAGCTTATAGGGTCAAATTAAATAAAACAAAAGAAAACAGTTTTACTCAATTCGAACTTCAAGTAACAAAACTACCAGTGGTCGTTGTCACCAAAAAAAACATTAACTCATTCTATTTTTTATTTTATCGTGTTTAGATATCGAGTCTTATCACGTCTGCAGAGTTTCGCTAGCCTATTTCATTTGACTCTGTGTTGCAGCAAATACGTATTCAATAACAAATCCCTTTTTCTCAGAAGTTCTTAAAAATATTTGGAAACTTATATTCACACGCATTTTCTTCACACATTTTGCAATGTGGTTGGAAAAACTAATTGCCAATTGGACACACTTGCCATTTGAACCGGTTGTTTTTAACGAAGACATTCAGAAGCATACATTTGTAAGACTTGATCTTAAGACTTTTAATCCCAACCTATACCTACTAGAGGTTTTTACCTCTAGTACAGGAGTCACCAAATGGCGGACCGCGGTCCGGATCCGGACCTATGTTCTGAGGACCTTAAGTAAACAGAGTAGGTAACTTAATCTAATTTAGTAAAATAAAAAAAGAGTTTTAGCTTGCACCAACATTCCTTCAGACTTCAAATCGACAGTTCAAAGTAATAATGACGAATGAATTTCACTTACTTTTTTATTTTGTTCCTAATGTCATGTTCAAATCGGTATAATTAAGATACTTATTTAATTAGGGTCTCCAACACTATTTTATGACACTCCACAGATCGTAAATTGTAATATACTGTTATTAGCGCACAGCAGGATGCTACATTAAATCTAGTGAATGTAGGGAGGTAATATAAACCCTCAATTGTTTTTACTACACCCTTGGGAAGTGTGGGATGGGATTATTTGTAGGCGAGAGCTACCTAAGTTTATGCTGACATACTAAATTAAATTCAGAGAATTTTACAACTTGGTGGAAAGCCTTTACTGATTAAGTTTGTAACTTTAGGTACAAGTCGTACCTACATAATTCTACGGGGTAATGGCGTAATGTACTATTAGTAGCAATGGATTTCATTTTGACAGTTCAACAACATACATTGCGTTATTTATGCTGTTGAGCAGATACATTTTTCGAACATATTAAGCAATGGATCAGCAATATCCTTCAAAATGATTCAGATTGAGATCGATAGTGTGTTACGCAATTAGGATGCTGGTGCTAACAAGTACAAATTGTTCTCTAGTGTCTACAGAAATGAAGCTGTATTATCCGATCAATACAGCCAGTATGTGTTTGATTGAATTATAGCGTAAAATTAATTCAGTACGCAGATGGAACGTAGCATTGTTACCCCACTCACAATGCAATGTATGTCAATAGCAACTCAATAATATCAATACAAGTTTGTTTGGATAAAGGCGCTGCAACTTATTGTTTAGTTAGAATACCATTATTTTGTTCATAATGATTACTGGAATACGTACTGTCTGTCCGCATTTCAAATACATAAACACGCGACAGGTACATGTGCCAGCACATCAGGCTACTACAATCTGTCAATTTTTTTAAATAGATTTTCTACTTTATCGCTAAAGCATTAAGGTTCAAGGTTGATTGGGAAAATTTGACAGTTTCGGGTAGCTTGACCTTCTGGCCAGTCTGTACCTGGAGTCAATCGTAGGTTATGAAACAATAACTATAAATAGAAGAATGATGACAAAAGGCCAGGAATGTCTATCGAAGGTCCGATAGCCTTTAGAGTTGAGTCCATGGGCGGAGGCTACGAATCATCATTCGTACCTTGGGACGCCCCCCCCATAGATGGAGCAAGGGGCAGACTGCATGAGGAAGGTGCAGAGCCGGGTGTTGCCTATGTTTGTCAAGTAGTGGGGGATGCTAAAAATAAATAGACAGGCTAAAGACGGGTACCTACTTTCACAAATACAGTGGTCTGATCTTAATCATCATGAATCGTCATCACTCGTCAGGTGAAGCTGAATTCGGTATAATTTGTAGATGATGATATTATTTAAAAAGTAGGTATAATCACACTAAGGGCTGATTTTTCCATCGCCAGATAACTTTATTATATTTTAACTTTATAACTTTTTTTATATTTAGACGTTTCAGGGTTTTTGTATGAAATAACTGTCAATATTTCAAAATTATTCCTCGAATAAAGTTATCAGATGATTGAAAAATCAGCCCTAAAATAAATTAATATTTAAATTATGTTTAGTCTAGTTACGAGCACGTGATAAACATGATTGCACCTAAAATTATAATATAATACGTTTCAACACGTTTCTTGTGGTTAACGTTTTTCTGAATAAACGGCACTTCGATCGTTTTATTATCTTGTTTCATAATAGAAACTTTAAGAGTGTATATTCAAGGTCGAATCTTGACAAAAATGCCAGTTTTCTACACAGTTTTAATTATAGGTAGGTACCTATTTACAAAATTAGGTAGGTACTATTGGTACTAACAAATAAGTCTGCATACTTTGTTCGTCTTTAGCACAGTTTTACGGTAGATTAAAGAAACTTCTAATTTAAACTAGAAGATAGCTTAGTTAGAGAGTAGAGAAGAAGATTGTTGTTCCTTTGATCTCCAATCAAGACTTACTTTACAATGGCACTTGCCATTGGTCAGACCCTTTGAAGGAATATATCCCGTTCCCTTACCCGTAATATCATGATTATTCATGGAGATGGTTTAACTGTAGTCTCTACTTTGTGGATAGTGAAAGTGTGACTTCTCTGCTGACCTGACGTAAAGTACGTAAAAACAGTAATGTGTTGATAACCTTGATTGAGGTTAGAATGCCGGTGAGTTGCTACGTCATTATCAAGTGCACGCCGTTGCAAGGTGTACATACCTTGTCGATTACTCCCGATAACAACGATGATATTTAGGTATGTAGAGTATTGATTAAGTCGCTTACAATGTAACAGGTTATAGAACACTATTTTCTTTTAATATCATCATCTTCGGGAAAACCGTTTATGGGTTGAAATGAAATCGAGAATTCGTTGATTGCCAAAAATCGACTCATCGATCGACGATTGGCAAACATGCCTAAGTACAAGAAAACAATACTGATTTATTTACACCATAACAGCAAATAATGAATTAAAACCAGATTTGACAATGAAGAATTTTGAAAATTTTGTTATTACCTTATTTTGGAAATCAGTTCTCTTCATTGTCAAAATCTGCCAAACGTAGAAATTGGCTACACCTCAAGACGTCTGGATTGGTATTTGAACAATTGTGTTTATTATGATCCATAGCATAATTTACATAGAACGACTGACTGTGTGGCCTTAAGCCTTACATTAACTCTGAAACTTTTAATAAATACGTTGCTACCTACTCTAAAACTTTTAAAAATATCTGCAAAGTAGCTAAAGCCTTGCATATTAGCAACAAGATCAAATCGGCCGATAATAAAATAAAGACGGTTTGGAAAATTATCAATGATGAAACTAACCGGAATAAAAGACATAATAATGATTTCACAATAGAGACTTCGCGTGGTCTCATAAGCACTAACAAAGAAGTTGCTCATGAATTTGTAAATTTCTTTACCAGTATCCCACATACAACCACTGAAATCTTGAATTCCTCGCCCTTACGTTCTATTGATTTATTAAGAGCAAACGTCTCATCCTGCCAGATTGAATTTGAATTCAAGCATATAAACCCCACAATAGTAATAAAAGCTTTCAAGCAAATCAAGATCAAACTAACCGAAGATCTATGGGGAATGTCTATCAAAGTTTGTACCTGCATTATTGAGACTATAGCGCCGTACTTAGCCTTAATATTTAATTTGTGTGTGGATCAAGGAGTCTTCCCGGATCTTATGAAATACAGCAAGGTGATACCACTTTTCAAATCGGGGGACAGTAAAGTTACCAATAATTATAGACCCGTATCCGTGTTACCTGTTTTCAGCAAGGTGTTTGAAAAGGTTATGCTGAACCAAATGCTCAATCATTTTAACTCCAATTAAATATTGCACGACCAACAGTATGGTTTCACCAAGGGACGTTGTACGACTGATGCCGGTGTCACTTTATTAAAACACATTTTTACGGCGTGGGAAGAGTCCCAAGACGCCATCGGAATTTTTTGTGACCTCTCCAGGGCTTTTGATTGCGTAGACCACGAAACCTTACTTTTAAAACTTGAGCATTACGGACTTGGAAAACTTGCGCTCAGTTTAGTAAAATCTTATTTAAATGATAGACAACAGCAAGTTCAAATAAATGGTGTCAATTCACTCGGTTTAAAAGTAAAAATGGTGTACCACAAGGCTCGATATTAGGTCCTTTCCTCTTTTTAGTATATATTAATGATCTACCCCATTTGTTAAAAACCCAACCACAGATGGTGTTATTTGCTGACGATACTTCCTTGATTTTTAAAATTAATAGACGTGCATCAAATCTTGACGACGTAAATAACGCCCTACTGCAGATCCAAAACTGGTTCACTGCTAATAATTTAGTATTAAATGGGAAAAAAACGAAGTGCATAAGATTTTCTTTACCAAATGTCATAAGTAGTCATTGTGAGATAGAATTGAATCAAGAGAAACTAGAATTCGTCGATAAAACTGTTTTCCTGGGGATCACGCTTGACTCAAGGCTTCAATGGGGTCCTCATTTAACATCCCTTGCAGGACGACTAAGTTCAGCAGCGTATGTTGTGAGAAAAATCCGTCAATTTACTGATGTTGATACCGCGAGACTAGTCTATTTTAGTTACTTTCATAGTATTATGTCGTACGGTATTTTGCTATGGGGACGGGCTGCAGACATCGAGTCTATTTTTATTCTGCAGAAAAGAGCCATCAGAGCCATATATAGCCTCCGCAGGCGTGACTCTCTAAGGGAATTGTTTAAAGATATTAACATCATGACGGTACCTTGTCAATATATCTATGAAAACATTATGTACGTAAGGAACAATCTACATCTTTTTAGTAAAAGAGGTGAAAGACACAATTATATCACTAGAAATAGGGAGTAATTAGTTCAACCAGGTTTCAGGTTGGCTAAAGTAGATTCATCTTTCATGGGGTACTGTTTAAAATGTTACAATAAAATACCTCCCCACATAATAGAACAGAATGAAACGAAATTTAAATCTTGTATAAAACGCACACTATGCAGCCAGGCATATTATAAATTGGGGGATTACATCGCTGATAAAAATGCTTGGCTAAACGCTGGTCCTGCTCCATAAGGACGCATAAATAAATTGATTAGCATTTGAAAATACTGTTGGAGCTGCTGAAGATTTTAAAATACTTTTTTTTGCATTATATAAACTCAATATCCTAGTATTGTATAATTGTATAGCACATGTGTGAGTACTATGTACATACTATAAAGCTACCATTTACTGGGTACGTCTTTCATTGACTTGAATGTGCCCTGGCAGCAGAGAGTAATTATGTCATGCTCACTCAAATGTCTCGCTGATGGTGGCGCATGTGTTGGATCATTTGGCTCCCTTCAAAATGGTTGAGCTGAATGGTGCTAATCCATGCGTCATGTTCGTGAACGGGCGCCGTCAGTAGGGACTGGTCATCTTTTTGCTGCCTGATTTTAATTTAATTTAATATTTGAATTGTTCTTATTTTTATTTTTCTAAACTTTTCATTACGGACGCTTTTAACGTTCTGCATCGTCTCACATGAATGATGTAACCAATACTTTGTAACCATATTATATTGATTTAAAAGAGTGTCCATGGAGTTTCTTGCCCGTTCTTCTCCATAGGTACCTACGCTTTGGAATGGGCAACTAGCTTCATTTTTCTGACTGACCGACCCCTTGACAATTCAAAAGTGCCTGTAATGGTTTAATTGAAATAAATATTTTGAGTTTGAGTTTGAGTTTGACTCACATCTATATGGCTACTATCAGCCGCGAATGTGACGCCATGTGAATATTAATTAGGGAGATGTCTAACGTAGAAGATAACATAAACAGTTTTGTAAATTGTTTTTAGCTTTTAATAGGTTTTTTATTTCATAAGCATAATCAGCCTATATGTGTCCCCATTGCTGGGAAATAGGACACAGGTCTCCTCTTTTCGAGAAGGAGTGGGCTGTAATCAACCATGCGAGCCCAGTGCGTGTTGGTAGATTACACATGTTTTCGAATTTTTAGTTAAAAAAATTAAGTCTAATCTTATCTAACTAGCCTGTATGGTCCTCCAGCAGGGCAAAGGCTCTCCCTTTTCCATACAATTCTGTCTTTTGCTAGTTCCGACCAGTCCTTTTGGTAGGAGTCAAATTCGTTCCGCCATCTTCGCCTTGGCCTGCCGTGATATCATCATGCATTTAACGGGACCCAAAATTTTTAAAGTTATGTTTTTATATTGTTTTCGTCTTAGTATCAAGTCTTATATATTTCTCTACCCTTATAACCGACTGATCATCATCTACCTGGCCTTTTCTCAACTATCTCTGGGGTCAGCTTCCAATCAAAATCAAAAGTCATTTATTCAAATTAGGCTGAGAATCAGCACTTTTCGAACGTGAAAATTACAAAAGACAGTCCCCAAAAACGCCCGCTCTTCACCACTTCCTAGTGCTATCGCTGGGAAGAAGAAGTGGCGCAACAAACTCTGCAGCAGCACGGCTGTCTGTTCAGTTAGAAAATACTTGATTGTATACCTATGTTAAGTAATTAACATTACAAGACACAGAACATAAAGTTAAATTATTTGCCATATGTCAGCTAGCCAGGCCAAAATATACCAACAAATATAATAAAAACTATACGTACTCAAGCTAAAAAATAATCAATTAAATTAAAATGTAAATAAAAACTTACTACCTAAATAAAAGCCCCCAGGCATAAAGGGCGTGACAGCTTACATATTTATGCATGGCTGGGTTCTGTTCACATAGCTGTTACTTGAAGTCAAAAATGATAAACTAGGACCATCGAAGTAAAATAAATAAATAAGTTAATACCAATAACAATAACCTGTCAGTAAGCTTATTCTGGAGAAAGAACATATCTAAACATTGTCTTTAGTTAATTAGGGCGACCAACTATTCTTATCGTGTAAGTAGTCGTTGATGGATAGTATGCCTTTGAACAAAGGTTGGATTTTACTTGAGCTTTAAACGCATTAAAAGGCAAGTCTAGCAAAGCAGAGGGTATCTTGTTATAAAAGGTTATACCAAGCCCAACAAATGAGTTATGAACCTTATGAAGCCGGTGAAAGGGGGCACGTAGTTTGTCCTTATTTCTAGTGTTAACACTGTGAATATCTCGGTTTTTAGTGTACAAGTGTAAATTTTGCCTAATTGGCGAAGATGAATTGTGATGCAGCCGTGAGAATACCAATATCTTTAGAGAATCTCTGGCACCTAGCTGCTTGCTCGAACTGCTTAAATTGCTCGAACAGCTCGTTTTTGAAAGATTAATATATTTTGTATAACAGCGGCTTTGCCCTACAGCAGAATACCGTAGATTACCGTACATAAAGCTGTGAAAATAACTAAAATAGACTAACCGGGCTGTATCAACGTCAGTGTATTGTCTTACTTTCCTGACGGTGTAGGAAGCCGAACTGAGCCTTCCTGCTAGACTTGATATGTATACGAGGTCCATACTGAAGTTCGGCATCTATTATTAGTTCTAGAAAAATTGCCAAGCTTACAGTTTCAAACACCTTTTTATCTAAGACGATGTAAGTCTAAGTCCTAGATTTCTAACATTCGGTAAGGCGAACTTTACACATTTCGTTTTCTTGGCATTGAGAGCTAGGTTATTTGACGTAAACCAATTTGTAACTATTGAGAGTGCACTGTTTACGTCGTCAAAATCTTGTCTACTCCTGTCTACTTTAAAAATAAGAGAGGTATCATCTGCAAACAGTACAACGTCACAGATGCCCTTCAAATGGAATGGTAAATCATTCATATATACTAAGAACAAGAATGGACCCAGTATTGAGCCTTGCGGAACACCTAACTGAACTGGTAGCCCGGAAGATTTCACACCATTAACATCTACACATTGGACCCTACTATGTAAATAAGAAATTTTTAAAATATAAACAGGTCAAAAAGAAAGCTCTGACACCTTTCTTTTTGACCGAAACACGTTTAGTCTGGCTTACACTTAGGTAATCTGTTCATTGCCTCGCGTTTATCACGTAACTAAACAGTTTGTATTCAAGATAAGAATAGCCTCAACCACAATCATTTATTTGTACAGTCAACAAAAGCAATAGTAAATTTTTGTCCAGTACAGGGTCTAACTCCAACGTTTTTTAATTAATGTTTTAGTTTTCGTTTTTTAGTTTAATGTTTACTGAGAGGTTAGTCTTTGAAAAGGATTGTCTGATTGGGTCTAATACCCAATATTTAAAACGGTATTCGTATTCATTTTGTCTGAGGTGTAGCGCGTGTGTTTAAAACGGAAGGGAAAAAAACGTGAGCAAACCGGCATGACCTAAAACCAAAAAAATCGAAGACATGCGACATTCACTTACCGCACTGGGCCCGCGTGGTCAATTATGGCCCACTCCCTTTCACAGAGAGGAGGCCTGTGTCCCAGCAGTGTGAACATTATAGGCTGATGATGAACGAGTATGTGTAGCGCAATGTAGGTATCCTATTGTTATAAACGTTTCCTTGCCGAAGAATATATTAACCTACTGTCATGTTTGCGGTGACAATGAATATTGCTGCAAGTCTAACCAGACTTCTTTGCAGCAATATTCATTGTACAGACGCCAGCACATCAAGCTACTACAACCTGTCAAATTTCTTTAATAGATTTTCAACTTTATCTCTAAAGCATTAAGGTTCAAGGTTGATTGGGAAAATTTGACAGTTTCGGGTAGCTTGACCTGCTGGCGTCTGTACGTAGACGTTGTAGAAAACCTTCTAGAACACCAAATCATTTTGTTGTCAGTACACAGTATCAATAGTATCAATGTTTTCGCAAGCGATGAGGTCACATTTTTTCTTCAGTTATATTAGTGTAATAAACGGTTGTCATGGTTTCGATTCCGAGGTTTCACGCTTCACGGTTGCCGACTCCCAATGTTAAGTGGCTAGCAGACAGTTTAGTGCTCAGACACGACTGAATGACGACTTCGTATTGTGCATAATGGACGAAGACACGATATCTGTCACCACTTGCTAATGTATAAAATTAAAATGTAAAATATTATCTTAAATCATCATAATGTATACAGAAATGTATGGGTTTCCCGAGTTTTGTATTATCTTGTAGGTACCTAGGTAATGAGAGATAATTACAGTATGTATACTTAATACTTCAAGTATTATACAGGCTTAATTTACACTTTGATTAGGTAGGTACACGTGTACCTGTCGATAGAAAATCAGCCGTGGGTGATTTATGCACATGTGTGTTCTTGTGGAGTGTAGTGATATGCTATTGTGCTCCGTATGTGTAGCCTGGGCTTAAATAGACGTTGAAGATCGACAAAAAAAGTCTAATTAAGGGTTGATTTTACCAAAGCCGGATATATTTTATCCGTGGAATAAAATTGACGTCTCGGACTGACAGTTCTAGTATGGAAAAACTGTCAAAAATTCAAAATATTCTCAGGACCAAAAATATTCTAAGTATGAAAGTTTGGTAGAATTCGCCCTTAGAGATGTAGAATATTTATTAAATTAAAAAGAGTAGAACGGTTTATTTCATTTGTTTCTGAAATACGCTACTGCGAAAGTGTTACTCGGCCAGTAATTACAATTGAGTAATAAGCACACGTAAAAGTTAATTAAACTTCCTTTATCTGTCGTTACATAATACTAATAACATCAAACAATGTGATGATTACGACACAGTTAGAAACATTTAAAATTTTAAATGGTTGCCATTAACATTATTTTTTTTCGAGTTTCGGCTACTGCATCAACGCATACATGAATTATTGCCTCGCTGCTCTAGTGGTCGCAAGCGCTACGTTGGTCATGGTTCGTTTCCCAGGTCGGGCAAAGTGTTATTGGGGTTTTTCCATTAGTAATTTCTCAGTAGCAGCTCGGAGTCCGGATTACTGTCCGGTTCATGCCAATAGGGTCGCACCCTCTTACAAGGGACTTAAACATAACTGGCGAAATGTGGGTGTTACTATAGGTGCACCCCTGCCTAACCCTTCGGGAATTACAGGCGTGATGTTATGTTTTGTAAAATGGTATAGGTACTGATTGTAGCATCTGTGCCTACACTAGGATCTATCCTATGTAAAAAGGTGTGTTGACAATGATTCATCGCAGAGACTTTTCACATTGTATGTACATTTTCTGTAGGTATCACAGTGACTCACAAAGGTGCCTCAAGCAAATAATAAGTGCATCATCCCTTTAATTGCACTGGCAGATAAACTGTAGGAATGCTTTACCTGTATTTTCCAAGCTACCCAGTTTAATCGTGTAGTTATTTACGTACAGTCAACAGCAAAAGTAGATGATCAAAATCAGAAATTCAATACCAATGAACGGAGTTCACATCAGTAACAGTGACGTACTAGTAGTAAATGTTTGGTATAATTTACAATCACATACTTTTGAATCACTTCGACGCCACACAGTTCTGACGCGAACTCCGTTTATTAGTATTGAATTTCTGATTTTGATCATCTACTTTTGCTGTTGACTGTACCATGGTATACCCAATCCAAATGTAAAATCATTTACATAAAAAAGACACAAAACACATAACAACACAACAGCGTACACAAACAGTGTATGCTGTTGTGTTTTATAGAAACAAAGTTTGTTTTTTTACCGACTTCGCGACATGTTTATGTAGGGCAAACAGTTTTAGTACACATCAGTACTATTTGTGTAACAACTAAGAATGTTTTCAAGAACTGAACTATTATTGATTTTCCCTCATATTGTGGGGAAGTTATAGCGTGCGGTGACCAAGCGTGCTACTATACAATTTAGTGACCACTTAACAGTCAAGATTGGGTGTAATAAAAAGAACACCCCAGAAATTGCGAAGAAATAGAGCCCCTTTCTGCTTTTCCTTGGAATTGCTGTGGAATTATTTGTATTCTGACTCAGAACATTTTTCAGAAAAACCTTTGATTCAGCACCTGCTCCATTTACATTTGTAGAGTTCATAAAACTTCAAATTTAAAATAAAGAGAAATTAAATTTTATAAGGCTTAGGTGATTGATTACCACACACAACCGCAACACAAACGCATCCGTAAAGCTGAACGGATGCGTACGCATTCCATGCAAAATCGTTGTTTTCTATGGACAGAAGCTGAACAGAGCTGAAAGAGTGTGGTTTGTCCCTATTACTAGGTTTCTGAGACCAATCAATACATTTGTTGACAGAGTGCCAAACTAATAATTTTCAATTGAGGGGTAACTCCAGTATTTTCAAAAACGTTTGCATTCTAATCTGTCTCAATCTGTCAAAAATACAATACATTTTCATACATTTTTGACAAGTTTTTGTCATTGATTGTCGTTGAGATGAAATTTTGACTTGAATTTGAGTGTCTTTAAGGACGAGAATAGGCCTGAGATGTGATTGGCTAACTGAAATTACATCCACCACAACCATCATTACAATCCATCCACTACAATTAAATCACCTGACAATTAAATAGTTTGACAATCTGACAGGTAATTCTCGTGATGATTGTTGCATTTTAGAAAACGGTTGTTAGGCAAAGATGTTATTTTTTCACGCAGCTTGAATTTATTGTACTGTGACTAAGATGTGGCAACCGTGGAAAGTATCAACAAAAAAGTACTTAATAGGAACTTAGGTTTATGCATGTGATTTATCTTATAAAATCGTAAGCATAATCAGCCTATATCGTTCCCACTGCTGGGACACAGGCGTCCTCTCTGAGACAGTGAGTGGGATCTACCACGCGGGCCCAGTGGGGGTCGGTAGATGTCACATGTGTTCGAATTTTTGGTTCTAGGACATGCCGGTTTCCTCAACGATGTTTTCTATCGCCGTTTCGAGAGCAGTGGTGATTAAATTATTTATACAAAGTAAAGCGCCTGCGTGGGTTTGAAACCACGACCTACATATAACTCGTAAGTCATGGCTGGTTCCACTGGGCCACCACTGCTCTCCAATGAAAATGTAGTATGTACTTAAAGATAAGCATTGTAGTTAGAAAATAATGACCAAATCGTAAAAAGCGTTAACAGGTTGATCAAATTGGGAAGCTGGTATAGAAAACACCACTTTATTATACCATGCATGCGAGTTAGCTACAGTTAGCACTGCTGCATGTTTAATTAGCAACCATAATAAAAATTAATCATTTATAATTAGCTTCACCTTGATATTTCTAAATAGAAACAGTTTTAGCATGAATGTGGACATGTTATGTGCTTGTATACAGGGTCATATAGGTGTACCTACCTACCTGCTTGTTTCAATATAAAGATCTTTGTTTGTCATGCGCTATAAAAGTAAAGTAAAAGTCGAGTCACTGCTTGTATGGTCTGCAACAACAATGTTTTTGAAGCGAAAACTTCTTTAAGTCCACTTTGCGCTCTTTCTGAACTGTGAACGAAACTGAGCCGTCACACTCGTGTCGGTGACGGTTAATCGGGTACACTCGGCTCCAGTCGGTCAGTGACGCTGAATCGCGTATACTCGGCTCCAGTCGTAAGTTTTTACTTTAATCGTGTATTGTTGAAAAATACCTGGGAATTTCACATTCTAACAACCTCTTCCGTAAAATGATCGAGTACTTAATTACTTTTACACGGTTTTCCTTAGAGCAGATTATAGTTTTTATTCATTATCAATAGCATGGGTTGCACGCAATGATTTTAATCAAGAAATAATAGAAACAGTGGCATTCATTGAATCTATTAAATTAAATCTTTAATGCTGGAAAATAGTCCATTTAATTTTCTTTTAGATATCTACTACAATGGATTAATATTGACAACAATGAAATTAACTATTCAATAAGATATAATACTAAGGTCTGATGTGAACAGAGTACCTAGGTATTCTAAGCATGCCAAAAAAAGGTTAAAATTTATCATAAAACCTAGTCTAGCTGCTTTCCATGCTGACTATACACGGCAGGTACCACCAGAGTATCAAATAAATGAAAATTTCCTAACAAAAATGACCAGCCTTACGGCAAATGTCTTTGCTGACCATACAAGGCAGGTACTGGCAGAGTCGCAGCGGGTGAATTATGGCGCGTTTACTCGTATATCGCGGCGAAGACGGTCACGCAATACCACGCCGTTTACCTCGGAACACTTTATTTTTACCCACCTATGATATAATGTGTGTTATTATATGCTCACTGCGAAACCATGAAATGGAACTGATGGAATCGCTGCTATATTCTTTTTATGTAACCTAAGGCGCCTTAAGTTCTGTTAGAACTAGAACGTTAGTACCTTCTATCCTATATCTATGGTTGTACTATTAGTTATTCTGTGGCACTAGTTAAACTCTGCTTGTATTCTATTTGTACTAGTTGGGTTTTTTTAGAATATCGTGATAAGGTAGGTTAAGGGATCCGCTCCTCGAATCAGGTTGCAGGTCAGTAATCTCTTAAATTGAACTAATTTGCGACGAACATTTTTATTTAGTTTTGGGCATCATTTACTGGCGGTGAACGAAAACACCGTGAGGAAATCTGGAATTTTAATACTTAGACTGAAACGGGGCCTCGTGGCTAATTAATAACAGCCGCATGGGTCGATCGATCAGGTTAAGCTATGCCTTCTATGCGTTTACATACCGAGACCCCTCCGTGGCTTGGAAAGCACGCTAAGCCGTTGGTCCCAACGGTCATTCGTGGATCTTTGACAGTCGTTACGGGTCGTCAGAAGCTCAAAAGTCTGATAACCAGTCTTGCCAAGGAAAGGGTATCGTATTACCCAGAAACTGAGTTGTGGAAGCCAGATAGGCAGTCGCTCCATGTAAAATACTGATATTCAGCTGCATCCGGTTATATTGGAAGCCGTCCCCAACATAGTTGGGAAAAGTCTCGGCAGATGATGTGACTGAAAAACCAACTTGCAATGAGCTAGCGTGGTATTAACAAAGCTTCTACCCTACTTATTAATAATAGGTACTAGTTTCATGGTATATGTAGGTAAGGCCTACAACAAAACATAATTCAAAGTATTCAAACCTCTTTCTTCACCTGAGAGTGTGTGTTACAAAATAATCGAGCGTGGACATTTTAATAATCAACAAAGAAACAGTAGAAAGGCCATTAGACAATGTTTTGGGAATCAATGTCTACTAGCTGTCTCAAATTAGTTTGTAAACATAGATACTAAACGCTGCTGATACGAGTATAACGGCGAATATATAGATTGATCGGTTGATTGGTGATTGAAGTCATCATCATCTGCTTAGCTTTTTTCCTATGTTGGGGTCGGCTTTCTTCTAACCGGATGCAGCTAAGTACCAGTATTTTACATGGAGCGACTGCCTATCTGACCACCACAACCCAGTTACTGGGTAATACGAAACCCCTTGTTAAGACTGGTTGTCAGACTTTCGGGCTTCTGACGACCCGTAACGACTGTCAAAGACCCACGAATGACAGCCGGGACCAACGGCTTAACGTGCTTTCCGAGGCACGGCGGGGGCCTTGGTATGTAAAGATGGTCACACATCCACGGACCAACCGTGGCAAGAGTAGCTTAACCTGATCGATCGACCCGTGCGGCCACAAACAGACTAAATTTAAGTACCTAAAGAGACGTCAGAATTTGGAGTTTGGATTTGTGCCGGGTTCTTGTCAATAAGCTCACCATCTGGTGAAACGTGGATAAAGAATAAACCCCTGCCCACCTCTATAGATAATACAGGCGTAATGTTTATTTATGTAACTATAGAACTTTAAAAGTACACGACACCATGGAATTAGGCTCCCGGAAAATGTTGTGACGGCTCCCACACTAAACTGCTTCAAGAATCGACTGGTCAGATTAAATATCTCCAAGCTATTTGATACACACGCATCAACTAATTAGCTGCTAGTGTGTCTAACCAAATAAAAATAGAAATCTCGAGATATGGCAAAGACATTTTAAAAATAATAATAATAATAATCAGTAGTTCAAATATAATAAGAAAAACTATAACAAAATAATACATATTTGATGCCATGCCACGTGTAACAAAATAAAATGTCTGACTAATCCCACACATACCTACCGAGTGCTTTCATTTACTTACCTTCTTTATTACATTTCTCTGTTTACATACGGACGCTTGCCACGAATTGGATACTTTAATACGCTTAATGGTTTATTTAGAGTGTTTGCGCGTGGCTTCTTGTTGCCGACATAAGACTCGTTCCCTTACTCTGTCTTATTAAATATTTACAGAAAATGGTGGAAACTTTAAAGCTTTTATTTCTGGTTTTCACGGCCTTGTTGATCAAATTCATTTTTCTGCCAACGTACTATAATTATTTACTTAAAATAGTTGTTTTTCATGACAGATCTGTAAATGTCTGTTGTAGATTCATGTTGAAGCAGGATTTTAAATAGGTAGGTACGACAGTATCATAAATTATTTCATAAATTTAGATTATCCCGAAAAATATCGTAAGTTACGATATCTGCGAATGTAGTACGCTTGCTACGAGCTACGAAATGTGCCTGCTCGTAGCACGCGTGCTACGAACAGCTACAACAGGATAACACGCAAAATAAACGGTACGAGTTTTGTTTTCAGTTCGTATAATATTTTATGTATTAAAAGCTAACACCATACTATACCGCAGTAAATTTTTCTGACATAAGATTTTGTGAAAATAAAAGTCACGACAAACTACATCGAAATATTGCCGACAGTGGCCCTTTATGCAGCCACCATAAAATTGGTAAAAAAGGTCTAAAACAAAAAGGTGAAAGTGCCATAAAAACGTGCCACATTACTGATATTAAGTTTGGTAACACAATAACAGTTTCAAAGTAGTTGACTGTGGGTCAATGACCATACATTTACCAATAGCATTATTGTCGTATCTTATGTAATTTCGAAGGAAAGTATTTAGTTTCGACTAAAAACATTTCAAGTAGGTACGTACAAGGGTAGGTTTTTTAAAATACAAAACAGAAAATGAAAGGTCAATTGCAGACTCAAATTTCATTTTAACTGTTTACATAGTAGAATTTTTAATTTGTAAATAGCTGCACCGGTTGTTATAATATGGCACATATATTAAAATAAGTAGTTAGAGACTATAGCATAGGCATAGCTTCCTAATGTCTTCATTAAATCAGAGAATGCCCCGAAGCCGATTTCCGCGACACCAAGCTAAGTTGACAAGAAACGAGGTCGTTTACATGAAGCATTAATGATTGTTCTTTCTAATCGTCACTTGATTCATCACTGTCATTTTTTTATAGACCACAGTTACCTCTACATTTTCACTCGTTCGAAGATTCCACGAACAACAAGTGAAGTGTAACGCGATCGGCGTAACATATCAACGTTTCACTTTCGTGTTGGTTTACATGAGAAGGACGCCATGTTGTGTGACGTCACTGATAACTCAACCATTAAGTATTTTATTTTCACACAATAGCACTATAATAGTATGCTGTTAAGATATGTCTTAACCAACAGAAAAATAATAGTAGATTATTAACCAAGGGGATAAAGCAGTGTCTTCTGTCGCGGGTGACGATTTAAATCGCGAGCGTAACGAAGGACTCGAGGTTTACTCCCGAGCGTAGCGAGGGTGTTAAAAGCTTAAATCACGAGCGAAGCGAGGGATTTAAGACGAGTCCTGAGTGTAGCAAGGGATTTAAGGTCACCCAAGACTAAGACAGCTTTATCACCGAGGAAAATACTCTACTTTTCGTACCATTTGCGAAAAAATAAACTTAACGTTTATGTATTTGATGAAAACAAAAACGCGGTAAATTCCTAGACTAATATTTTTTTGTCGGAAAAGCAAAGGCATCAAGCTCATACGGCCTCGTCGGTTTTCGTAACTTTATTTAATAATCATAACTGCATAATAAATGCGTATTCCTTTTTCAAAAAGATGTATAATGCTTTATATACAAACTCAATGGTGTAAACATAGATGTAGTTCAGTATAAATTTCAGTAAGTATTCCAAATTTAAATCACATTCTCCCCCTAGAGGATGAATGAAATTCAGTACAATTTTCTTTCCCTGTTTTTAACAGATTAAAAATGACTATTGTTATGTTCGCTTTTTGTGGCATAGAATGTCACTTTTTTGAGCAAGTGGTATGAAAACATTATTTTTTACAGCTATCGTAGTTTTATGTAATGATTCAGCAATCATCTTTCATGTTTTTTTCCACTATGTTATGTCTATATTGTTTATTGTAATGATTCGATAACATTTTAATTGTTGTTTTGTTTTATCATTTTAATTTTATATGGTTTGAGTTTACGTGTACAATACTGTACAGACGGGGTTTTGAATGAATGACCATTCAAAACCCCGTGTGTACACGTGTTTTTTTAAGAATGCAAGTAAATGGGTTTTTGTAGAAACATGTCATTTGTTATAATCAACTCAGCCAATCAGCACTCCACTGCTGGGCATAGGTATCCTAAGCAGCGCCACAACACCTGTCCGCCTTCCGCATGCAGTCCGACCCGCCTTTTTAAGAACATCAGTGCATCTAGCTGGTGTCCCACATTGCGCTTGCCGATACACGGTCTCCTCTCCCAGGACTCGTTTGCTCTTAATCGAAAAAACGCACAACGCGGGCTTTTAGGTTGACTTTGGATTGCCATCGTGCTGAAAGGATTAGCCAATCAGTGTGAAAACATGGTAATTGCCCAGGGTGCGCCTGACATAATATAAGTAGTGGCTCAGTAAATACGTTACTTGGGGAGGCTTCTTTCATGCACCCCATTATGAACTAGTAATGCTGAACAAATGCGTACTAAAATGAAAAAAAAAAAAACTGGAGAGGTGTCAAGGGACACCCAAATGGAACGAAGTTCCTTTCGATTAATTGCGAAATAGAAAGACGAAACGAAAATAACTGGCTTGCTTTCTATAAGAGAGAGAGAGAGAGACAGAGAAACACGCGCACGCCGCCGGCTTACAACTATAGCAAAAAGTGTCGTTACAACTTTTGGTCTTAATTTTTTCCGTCTAGCCCCCTTTCGCAACACGCGATAAGGGGGCGTCCATAAATTATGTGAGGTGTTTTTTTAAATTTTCTGTATCTCCCTCCCCCCTGGTGAGATGTCGTGAGATTTCATTCAACCCCTCCCCCACCCCTAACCTCACGTGAGATTTTTCAAAATGTGGGTTTCTTACGTAAACGAGAGAGAGCTATTTGGTATAAAACAAATATGGTGGTTTGACAGTCAATAGATGTATAAGGTCGAAGTATTAATGAAATTATTTTCTTTCGAACGAATTAGTGAATAATCTTAATCGTATTACGATTACGCTTAAGATTAAATCCTAAACATGTACAATCTGGATTAAATGGACCAAAATGTATAATTTTTTTTTGTTTCAATCAGAAAAAAAATTGCGTGATATTTGCCGAGACCCCCCCTCTCTCCAACGTAAGATTAGATGAGATTTGACTCGACCCCCTCCCCCCCTTAAACATCTCACGTAATTTATGAACGCCCCCTAAGGAACTTCGTTCCAAAAAGATTAAGTACCTCCTAATAAAATATTTAAAACACATTCTGTTACAACATTATTAGATAAGTTAAAAACAGTTGAAGCGTGTAATTTGTCCTCACTTCAAATAAAATCGAGGTTGCTAGACAGATGGTATGGGCACTAATTATATTTATCATTAGGTACAAAAAATATAACAATTATATGACATTGAAATAACAATAGTATCGGTTCGAACAAGTTTTTATATTATTATCATGGCGTCGCGTCAAGGTAATGAGGATCGCTTGATGTGGAACAATGCGGTCTGGCCGATCCGTTGACTATGAATCAAACCACTACACAGGGTTATTTTAAATTGGCTAGTTAAACTCCGTAAACGCGACCGGCAGGTATCGATATCTAAACATGATAAAACTAAAAATAAATACGACGACGAGTACTTCGACCCTAAATACTTACTTATCCTTTTGTTTTTATATTCATTTATATAATTAGTTAGTTAGTCTTTCAATTTAGTACCTAGTGTAAAAAGTTAGTTAAGAGATTATGAAAAAAATAATTAATTTGTTGATTTTTTTTAGTAGTCACTTGCAATATCAGTTTAAAAAATAACATTTTTTTAACTGCACAGACGATGGATATCGATATCTAAACACGATAACAGATAAGAAAAACTTTTTCACAAAAAAAAAAAAAACACAACAAACTGAAAAATAACTTTAATTTCGGAAGTCGGTGTCGTTGGTTCCGCATTTTCGTTTTTTTGGAATTCAGTTCTTTTTTTTTTTGTAAAAAGTATTTATTTTTCACCCCACACAAAATCATATTACATATATACCTACTTGCTAGATTAGAGGTGCCCCAAAAATGAATTAAGTCCAAACACAAGGTAGCTACTGTAAACTGTTGAGGAGTTCCCTTAACTGTCCATCGTCTTCATCATCAGACCCCTAATGACAGTCACAATTTAACCCATCTAGGTGTAAAGTTCTTATCAATACAAATTAATCAAGCCCAAACACAAGAGGTAACTGCTGTAAATCGTTGAGGAGTCCCCTCGAATGTGTTTCGGCTCCATCATCAGATCGACTCCAGACCTTCATTGAATTGTAGTGTTTTAAAATACTTAGTGAAAAAATTAACAAACGCACCAGTCGCCCCTACGATTTTCGAATGTTCCCCTCGATTTCTCTGGGATGCCATCATCAGATCCTGGTTTCCTTATCATGGAACCACCCTTGGGATATCTCTTTCCCAACAAAAAAAGAATCATCAAAATCGGTTCATAAACGACGAAGTTATCCGCGAACACACATAAAAAAATATATATACTCGTATATACAGTCGAATTCAGAAACCTCCTCCTTTATTAAAGTCAGTTCTTCCTTTTTGGAAGTCGGTTAAAAATAACCCTGTATAAACTTACTATGATTATTTGAAAAGCCACCATACTCGTAAATCCGCCATAACCAGGCACTTTATTTTTTAATTACATAATTATTGTAAATTAGCCATTTATAAGGTTTCGTACCTAGGCGATGGTAAGGTATTGTTTCTAGCTTTTACCTACTAGGTAGGTAGACATAGGTTTTATGTTAATTAGTGCTCTTGCAAGAATCATAATAATATTGTGAGGAAAATCGTTTAATTTTCCTTTTAACTAAATAAAACGACTTAAAAACGATGTTATAGACTTTGCTTTACCACAAACAATTATGTTGGGCTTGGGAATAACCTAAATGCAAATAAAAAAAAAAGATAGAACTATTAACATTATTCTACATATTTCTGTGGTTAATAATAAAGGATATTTATTTTTTTGAAAAATAACCATAATTGATGTTAAAACCTATTATATATTATTTATATATTTATTCATTCTAACCATATTGTATTTTGGTTTTATATGTTTATCAAACTTATACCTAATGGAACTTTAATTACCAACAATAACAAGATGTTTTCTAACAATAAAGTTAATTAGTTTACAATGATGAGTAGTGACGGATGAAGGCTCTTGAATAAACAATGACCCTCTTAGCCGAGACGAAATGTTCGCGCAAAAAAAAAAAAGTTAAAACTAATTAAGGACGTCTCTGACTAAGCCATTCGGAGATTGACAATTTCACGGGTACAACTACATGACGTTTATTATTGTGTGGCATCCGGTAATTAGAATGACTACCCTAAAAGCTAAGGTATCTAAATATAGTCACGAGCTCTAATATGTCAACACTTGGAAACTTTCTATAGCGATTTTTGCGTGAAATGACGAATGCAGCGTTAAAATACGACATACCATTTAAACCTATGGGTTCGAAAATACTATGTTCGTAATAACATAAAAAATCATTCAAGAACGAAGGAGAAAGTCGCGTTTGCATAAAGCCAAGTGTATACATATTTTTGCTCATGACTGTACCTGGTAAATATTAGCAAAACACGCCTTCCAATATAGGTATAAATAAAAGAATAATAAACGTGTTATTAAAACCCCTAGAACGGCCTTTTCTTTTGTGTGTTCCCCTTTAGCCTAAACAGTGTACTTTAAAAAAAACTTAACCAGCATCTCCTTCGAAGTGGAAAATTTCTTCATCCTAGCAACTTCAGTCAGTGGCTGGTTTACTTCAAGGAAATTAGAAACATCTTGTTTCGTAAAACCAATGCGTTTTTTACCACTATCTGAATTACGCTGGCAGTTCTGCTGATTCTGTAATGACAACCTTTATAGTAACATTAATGCCCGTTTTACTAACGCTAGGTGACACCTAAATAAAAGTGTGCTGTTGGATTTTTAACGCTCGACTCAGCGCCGAAAGTTTTAGATTCAATAGCATCATTAAGTTGTCGCCGAGTGCTAGTTTTCACTGTTATAGCTTAGCGTTTTTCTTTCAAATATGTCATCTGCATAAGTTATTCCCAACTATGATGGAGATGGCTTCTAGTTTAACCGGAAGCAACTAAATACCAGCATTTTACACGGAACGACTACCTATCTGACCTCTACATCCCAGTTAGTGGGTAACACTATTGATATATTTTGATTAGGATCAAAGGGTGGCGATACCCCGTGGTATTGTGTTACTGGCCCTGTCCTTACCCTATGAAATACCAGGTACAATTTCTATTTCGTTATCAGCTCTCTTCAAGCACAGTTGGCCTCCACACGAACAACTAAAGAATGATGTCCACAATAGATAATCCCTTAATATACACAGCATGACGAGTACAGTCTAAATAGAACAATGAAAGTAAAATGACTCGCTCATTGTTTCTACGATAAACAATGCTTAGATGAGATCAGCGGAGTCAATACAATGCCTCAGAGATCTTTACAACGACTATAAACATAATTAAACAAAATACACGAATGCTCTAATTGTTTAAATATTTTGTATACGTGAGTCGTGGGCACATAATTTTTTATTTTTTGGCTCCTCGTCACCGCCTGTTTTATTCTTCCAGAGGTTAATTCAGATTTCTTTTATAGCACTGTCTAACCTAAACCTGCACTTAATTTACGCTTTTCTGTAACTTAAGTAGTCCATTTTTACACAGAAAAGCGTGACTTAAGTACGGGTTCAGGACACAGGAGCTATAAAATAGTATACGATACGTTTGACTTAAGTAGTATATTAATGCACGATTTATTTTACGCAGTGCAATAATGGCCTACTTAAGTCACACGTATCGTATACTATTTTATAGCTCCTGTGTCCTGAACCCGTACTTAAGTCATGCTTTTCTGTCCTACATCGTTACGTAATGTACAATTTATGACTATCTCTTAAAGAAGTAGGTAGGGCTATCTATCTAGCTAGTCTTATCTAGCATTATAAATAAAAATAAAATGTTGTTCGTGGTAAGCGCATCACTTCACAACGACTGGACCGATTGGCGATTTGGCTATTTTTTGTGTGCAAAATGTTCGTAATAGTCCGAAAAATTGGTATGGCTGACCTGACAGAACTACATCTGTCAGGTCAGCTAGTAAAAATAAAGATAAGTACTGAAGAAAAAATCGTTTCCTTTATATTATTATTATTTGAAAGATAAAGAAAATTCTTATTTTCTTTTCCTTATACTGAAAAGAGCATGTTTATGTAAAACCCTTGGTAAACATTTTTTTCCGCTTGCTACGCCGCGCCGTAGCCGCTAAATGTAACTGCTTACTAACATGTAGGTACTACTAGTTCTATAGATCTTGTAGTTACCTGTACATATATTATAATTATTATACTTATTTATACCGACATAAATGCTTGAAGCCGTATGTTAATTGTACATTACGAGTATTCATACAATTAACATTGGAGACACTTAGGTTTCTGCGCAGAATATCTGTTTCTCGTTCTGGAGATTTCTGTAAATACTTTATGACGTGTCCTTTTGCGCAGCGTATCGAAAGACGTAGCGATGGAAGGCCTCACACAAGGTGGACCGATGACTTTGTGAAGGCCGCAGGAATCTGCTGGATGCGGGAAGCGCAGAACCGGTCGAAGTGGCGGTGCTTGGGGGAGGTCTATGTCCAGCAGTGAACGTCTTTCGACTGAAATGATGATTGTCCTTTTCTTGGTCTTAAAGAATCAATTTATCATTTATTATTGTTAGACATCCATCTCACTCAAAACACGATGCGCAGAAGAGAAATGAGGCGCGTATATACCCAAAAGCGAAAGCTCTAAAAACAAACGCTGTCCCGAATAAAGCTTCGTTTTCCTAGAAGAGCGGTAGCCGCTATATAATGGCCACACAGGCCACAGAGACGGGTATCATGAAAATGATGGCAGCGGGTTTGACTTTATGGTGTCAAAAAACGCTCTCCAGGAAAACATAAACATAAACAACTTACTTTCATAAATAATGTCTTAATGATGTCATTTACGGGTATAAAGTGAATGTAGACACTATGTGGCGGCCACCGTTCTTCTAGAAATCCGTAGTACTCCAGGTCGGCAATAACGCTAACCCAAATCACTCTATAAAATTGCGAACACATTTAAGTCTCATTAAAAAAAAGGTCAAATGTTTGCCATGCTGTGTGGCTTAGTATGTGCAGTATGTCTCATAAAAGTAAAGCGTACACACAAGATTTTGAACAAAGAACTTTTATAAGCGTCCTCGTCGTAGGTAGGTATTGGCCTATTGTCAGCTGACCTGAGTTTGTGACGGCAATAGCCTGAGATGAGAGGATTTTCCGCGCTTGAAAAGTTAACATTTTTATTTATGCCATCATCATTATACAAAAGTTGTACAGTGGTGGTAAAGTGTACTTAGCAAGTTCTTGTACAAATACCTATACTGTTTTAAATTCGTTGATTGCACCCGGATTTCGATTTTGATTGCCGGATTTACTACCTATATAAATATAACACCACCACACACCACACCACACGTAAAAATGTTGTCAAACAATGGCTATTAGGTCTTTCATACGATGAATCGGAAAACATTCTCACATCACTCAACTCACACTCGGAATCCTACTGCCACCACAGACACTGACACCTACACACCACATGCACACACACTAATACACCTACACACCACACGCACACACCCCTACACACCCACACCATATTTCATTATTTAATTTATTTATCCATTTTTAATTGTTTAATATTTTTAGTTTCAGGCTTTGTTCAGTGCAATTTAAGCTTTATTTCTGTTTTTAATAATTTACGATTTAAGTTTTACTTTCACTTTGATCTCAAAAATATTGAGATCAAAGTCATTTAGTTTTATATAATCACTTGCAATTACTCACCTTTTCTTACATAAACTCCAGTGGTAAATAGCATTATGTATCACAACTCTGGTCCCCAAGATACGGCGCCGCCTAGTTTGGGGACCGCCGTAAAGATCCAAAAGATGATCGCTAACGGTTACAGACTGATGTTAAGTTAATTTTAACGTAATTACTATAACATTGGTTCAATAAATTTATTATTATTTATTTGTGCACGGTTGATGGCAATCTCCTGGGGACTTAAACATGCGAAATGTGGGTGGTAAACCTCTGCCTAACCCTTCGGGGATTACAGGCGTGATGTTAGTTTATGTTGATGATTTTATTTTATTTAAATTGTACTCTTTGGCTTCTTCTCACAAAGTTCAATTTCAATTGAGGCTAAGGATGTAAAATGTCGTAAAGAAATAAAAAAAACCAACTGAGAGAAACTGTCTTGTCTAATAAATCATACTTAATAGATTGACATAATGTCGGATCAGTGGCAATTAACGTCTATCACATCGTATTACTTATTAACTTTATTACAGACATTGATCGGAATTAGCCTATTATACAAGGTATGTAAGTAGTTGAGGTCTTTGAACTTTATATTTATATACGTTATTAAAAATAAATTGAGATTCACATATTATAATATAGCTATTATTCATGTTGTTTAATGGTACCTATATATTGGTAGTGAAAGTATTTATTTATTTTACCATTTATGTACACACATACATAACAGACAAGAAAAAAAAAGAACAAAAAAATGGGAAGTTGTGTTATGTTTTTATTAAATATTGAGGATCGTAGATTGATTATAACCAAATTAGTGTTTAGGAAGTTTAACTGACGCAATTCCATAAAGCTAAGGTTTTATAATAAAGTTTTAAAAGCAGTCGTTACTTACGGTGCACTAAGTCATAGGTAGGTACTGCGATATTATTTTTCGCGGCGGGTTGGCCGTTTTCTTTTAAGTCCTTCTTTATTGCTAGCACTTTCATTTCATCACTATATCATTTCAAACTCAAATGTCTCATAGTTACTTAACTTTCCTGCTATCACAGCTACTTAAATACCTATCTACTGAGAGAACTTATGAGAAAGATATTGTGATTCTGTAGTATTTTGGAAACGTTATTGAAAACACACTTCCTTTCCTGCCTATCATACACCTTCCAGGATTTAAACGAAGCTAATAATAGAGCCGTTGTACAGACGGCTCCGTTTTGTGTGACTGTTTCTAAATTACCATAGGCTGATAAAATTTTCTTTTTCCCAATTATCTTAATATTATAGGTAAGCAGGGTAATTGTATAACACACTCTCAGTAGTAATGGCTTTCATTTTGACAGGTCAACAACATTCATAGCGTTTCTCAGGTTGTTGAGACGATATTTTTTTTGAACACTCGAAGTGATGGATAAGCTATATCCTTCCAAATGATTCAGATTGTGATTGGTAGTATGTTATGCGTCGGACAAACGGCTTGAGTCAAATCGACTCGAAAAGTAGAAAAATAATAATATATGGCTAGTACGTCATCAGCCCTAAACACGCAAAAATTGATTCTAAGAACAGTTTCTTGTTCTAAGTACAAAAAGCCATGCAATCCCAAAAGTCTGCTTCCATTCCTTAGCCAAAGCAAGCCATTAAAACCTCTCCGTTAAAATCTCAGTCCCATACAAAGAAGCCATTCAGATAATCTCAGTTTACTATAAAATATCAATAACAGTTCCAGTTTAATATTAGTAAACATTAAACAATGTTATTGCGCGTTCGCGTTCGAGGAAATCTTACATAATTCATGAGCTACTCGTTGGTTCGCTCATTGATTTCGTTAACAAAAACAAACGAAAATCGTCATCAGGGACTTTGATTTAAAGATTTACATATATTAAGGCTCAAATATTCATGATAGGTATGTACCGGTTTGAACTTACTTATGGAAAATGCGTTTTATGCAAAAAAGCAGCGTAGTAGCGAAACTTGTTTTTAAAGAGAAGCTCAGCCTTTAGTATGGTATATTTTAACTGCGCATAACCCGAATGTAGACAAAACAATTGCAGTACCTACAACCTACGAGTACCTATATATAATGCCGGGCAGTCTTATCGCTAAGAGCGGTTTTTACCAAACAACCTTTGTACAGACGCCAGCAGGTCAAGCTACCCGAAACTGTCAAATTTTCCCAATCAACCTTGAACCTTATTACTTCAGCGATAAAGTTGAAGATCCATTAAAGAAATTTGACAGATTGTAGTAGCTTGATGTGCTGGCGTCTGTACTTTGTAAGTCACGACGGCGACCTATTTTTGACCGTAGTTTACATTTTTATTTGTCTAAAGATGTAACAACGTACATAGATATATCGTAATTGAATGTACAATTTTAATAATGTTATGCCAAACAATCAACCGCAGTCTTTTCAACCATTTGTCTAAACTTGCAGCAATGTAGTCTGTACCTTAAATCCATTCGACCTTCACGCTTAAGAGGACGTCACCTGACTAATGGTGCGATCAAATGCTTGGACAATCGCTTAGCTAAAGCCTTCTAATTGACACGCCACATAAATCCGTTTAAACGGTGTTTGTTCCTGCGTTTTACCTGTGGGTACCTTATAAACGATGGTCTTTACATCACTACTCGTAAATTCACTATGTTAACACCCTACGTCAATTTGCCGCGTTATACAGCTATAACATAGAACTGTCAAAGAATTACCGTTGTGATTTGAATATACGGACAATTTACGTTGGCAGTCAAAATAGACAGTTGGAATTAATTGATGAGAAATGCTCAACAATATATTTTCCTGACTTTACCTACCCACAGTACTCATATAGAATTTTCAATAAGTACTTTACAGAGAGAAAATACATAAAATTTTTACCTCTATCTACCTCTTTTACCTAATGTTTCAAGCCAGCACGAAGTAGAACAAAATACTTAAAAGATATAAAGTATTTGTTTAGGAAACGTTTTGTTTTGTATAAAAACTCTATTCACTTTTTCTCGATCGACGAATCTAATTGAATCCGCGTTGTGCAAACTCAAGTGCAACTCACTTTTTTCTAATTGGTTAACTTCATTGAACTGCCTTTGTACCTTTTTGTGCGAAAAGTTTAAATAAATAAATACTTAAACGAAAAAGTTAATAATATTTTATTTAAGTAAATATTATACTATACTAGCTTCTGCCCGCGGCTTCGCCCGCGTGGATGTCGGCAATTATCCCACGGGAACGTGCTAACAGGATAAAATGTATGTGCTTCCCCAGGATGCCATCTATCTCGCGGGCCCTTTGTGGCTAATTACAATAGAAAACCAATTGTGTCTCATTAGTGGTGATTAAGAGGGTACCTATATGATATCCTTACCTAAGTACCTACACAATAAAAAAAAAAAAAAACTCAATAACAGAAAATAAAATACCTACCTACCTAAATAAACCTATTTCTGATGATAGCTAAACTCAATAAATAAGCAAAATCCCTGAAAACTAATATCTATACGAATGACTAATCCTACCTAACAGTATTATAAAATAACCTACGGTCACTACGTACACTATCAAATATACCACCTATACTTTAAAATTAAAATCTATACCTACGACTTATAAAAATAAACCTAAATAACTCTAAAAACTAATAGGAATAAAAAGGTCGCACTGAAAAACACGGTTTAGAATTGCAAGTAGCAGTTAAAATAAGGACGAACGCTCGCCACTCAACACGTCCGTTCAAATCAAAGTTCAAAAAATGTCCTTATATACGGTAGCGATCCGTGGCGGCCGCGCGCCACGCGTGTGCTGCGAACGGTGCAAGCCAAATTCAACCTTCAGCACTACATTTAGAGCATAACCTTAGTGAACTCCACTGCGAGTGACGTAAACTACGACAAACTTATTATTTGCGGTTGGTACAGTAATCGGGTCTAGGGATCGAACCGCAAAATTAAGTTTGTTTTTTATTGTATATACTTTTCCGGGATAAAAAGTACCCAGTGTAGTGCCCAGGATATTAAAGAATAATTATACCCAGTTTCATCGTAATCGAACCGGTAGTTTTTGCGTGATGCCTGAACAAACAGACAGACAGACAGACAAAAATTTTTTTAATCACATTTTTGGGTTCGGTGTCGGTCTAGACACCCCCTGCCATTTATGTTTTTGATATTTTCAATGTACAGAATTTTCACTTCTACAGATTTATTATAAGTATATAGATGTCGGAGTCATTCGTTTGATTATTCGGAACGCCAGCGCCATCTCATGGCGCTGGACAGAGTCTAGCCTGAGTTCGTGGTGGGACGAGAGTGACAACTACAAGAAGGGTGTAAGCAGAGCCCTCGGGATCATCGAATCATTGGACATCGTACGAACAACATGTGCTCAGAAACTGTCACCGTTCCGTATCGTTGAATGTGTATAGTGCGTGATTCGCTAGTGTGACTAACTTGTTCGTAAATTATAATCTGATTTGAAGTGCAAACCGTTTTTCTATTGTGTTAACCAACACTACCCATAGTACGCCCACAGTAATTAAAATATGCCTGATGCTAACGAGAGACAGGCATACCTTCTCCGACATATATTATACTTCGAGAAAGTGCTCGTGGCTAAATGATACCAGCCGCACGGCTCGATTGATAGTTATGCTACGCTTGCCATCCATTACATATTGAGACTACTACGTGCCTTGGAAAGCACGTTATGCCGTTGGTCCCGGCTGTCAATCGTAGATCTTCGACAGTCGTCACGGAAAGTCAGAAGCCCCAAAATAATCAATTTTACCAAGAGGTATCGTGTTACCCAGTAACTGGGTCACATAGGCGCTCAATGTAAAATACTGGTGGAGCTACCACCAGTATTTTACATCCGGTTAGACTGGAAGCCGACCCCAACAAAGGTCGGTTGGGAAAGATGAAGATGATGACTTCAAGGAAAAGAAAATATTACAAATAAATCAATAGTGATTATGAAACAGATGCATTCTTGTCTTTTTATTTATGAAATATCACGAACGATTTCGTATTACGAGATCGAAACCAGTTTTCCTCAAAAAACAACGTGGGTTTTTGAGATAGAACGAATGCTGTTATCTAAGTGTAGGTACTGCATTTTGTTTTTATTTAATTACAAGATAAAACAGACAAATGCTCATATTTTAGTAAATATTTGACAGCTAACAGTATTTTATAGACATATTACGTGTCACGTCGTAAACAGTCTCTATTATAATAACTTTAATTTCCGAAGTCGGTGTCAAAAAACGAAAATGCGGCACCGACACCGACTTCTGTTTTTCACTTTGTATTATTTTATTTTTTTTCTAAAGAGTATTTATTTTTCACTTTTTAGGTGTACCTACCCTACACAAATTTATATGTATATACAAGATTAGAGGTACCCCAATAACAACTTTGACAGAAATGAGGGATATACTGAACACATCTGCGTACCCCTTTAGAGGGTACAGGTATGATGTTATGTTGTGTGATTGCGTAAACAATGTATACATATGCTATAGGAGCAATCACGGTTGTTTTGCTAGCACTTAATGAAGAGTTTCGTCGTCTGTCTCCGTAAGTCATCATCAGATCTTAACGAAATTTAAATGGGACCATTTCAAAATAAACCTCTTTCGAAGAATAAAATAATTTAGCAAATCCGTCTTATGACGGAGTTACATGAAAAATACATCCGAATTGAGAACCTCCTCCTTTTTTTGAAGTCGCTTAATAAAACAGACAAATGCTCATATTTTAGTAAATATTTGACAGCTAACAGTATTTTATAGACATACGTGTCACGTCGTAAACAGTCTCTATATAATATGTAGCTACACAAGACTTACGTTTTATTACATACCTCGTACCACCAAAGGTCTAAATATTCACCTGACCTACTATTCTATTTCCCCCACAAAAACTTTTACTCATTTCGTGCCGTTTCGTTTTACCTTTTTCTTAGTAATGTATTCTTGTTGTGCGCCTACTTGAAGACATTGCTGTGCATTTAATTGTGTTCGCCACAGTAATAAGAACACTGCAGTAGAGTGTTACTGATTGGGTTGGTCTTATCTGTGACGCGGCAATATCTTAATTCGGTACCTTGATGGGTAAAAAGCACGCTAGGAAAGCTCCTGTTTGTTAAGGTTTGATGTTCCTTGACTAAGCGATAGTTTGATAAGGTTATTTGGTTAGAAATTAAACCTTTTTACTGTAAGTTTCGATGGTATTGCTTGATGCCAACATATATACTTTTTTTGCCGCACAATCATAATATTCATTTTCACTTCTCATGTTCTAAAAGTTCGTCTTTTTGTTGTGCGTAGGCGACATAAAACCATTTTTTATATTCCAGTGCATAGAGTAAATTTTTTAGAAGAATCAGTGGAGAACAAATTGAAGATATCAGACTGTATTACCGAAGCAATTAATTTAATTCTCAATGAGCCGCAGCCGAGTTATTTATCATGATAATTATATGTTTCAGCCACAGCCAACCGATGACAGTCTCGTAACATCAGGAACGTCACAAATAAACACTGTAAATATGCCAGGGAAGACAATACATTTTAATATTACGGATTGTATAAATTTCACTTTCAATTTTAATTAAATACTACTATATACTTAAGTACTTTAAGCCTGTTTCATTTTCTCGCAATCAAAGTGTAAATCAGAGTGTATAAACTCGAGCATAAACGAGCCATTTTACCCCTCGACTTAACCATCCACTCTCGCCTGAAATGGCTTTTTTATGCACTATTAGTTGTACAATCTACTATTATTTCTTTAGATAAAAATACATATATACCTACACTGATGTTTATTCAGAATTAAAATAATACTTAATATGTACGTAAGTAATCAACAAACGACGCTATATTTCAGTTTGTGAATAAAAATAAATTAATTAATAGGTTTTAAAATTAATTAGGTATTAGTTGTTACTTATAGACTAGGTATGACATCAGTTTGTTTCTTTCATATAAAAATTAATTAATAGGTTTTAAAATTAATTAGGTATTAGTTGTTACTTATAGACTAGGTATGACATCAGTTTGTTTCTTTCATATAAAGTTTTGAGTATGAATCTGGAAGGCTTATAGCCTTCCAGATTCGAGTAGGGGAAGACCAAAGAAACAATGGACTGTCTCAAAGATGCTAGAAAGGGGTAAATGTCGAGATGATGACTTATAGAGAAGCATGGAGGAAGAAGACGTGTTGCGCCAACCCCAAATAAGTTGGGTTAACGGCAGGAGATTGATGATGGACACCTGCACGAGCTTTGGTTGACATGAGTGTAAAAATTTGATTGTAGAATGTGGCTTCGCAAAGCCCGAACATACTTAAAGTCTTTGTTAAAATAATACAAACGGAAATCAAAATAAAAAAAAGGTATGGAGACGCAGACATAAAAAGAAACAATACAATTCGCAACACAGGCTACATAATTAGGAACCGTACGAATTCAAACTAAACCAAGTTTCGTTTTGCAAAATAAGTACAGCCACTTATCCGTTTACCATCAATAATTAACACATACTAAGTACGTGTTCCTGTAGTTCTTTAATTTGCGGAACTAGCGATACCACCCATTACCTATTAATTAATTGCCCGTAGAACATCCAAGTGGTTATAAACGAAAAATTAATAATGCATTGGAGTTACTTGATAGATACGTTAAACAAACTTGTGCAATCCACTGCCGGTTATTATGTGTCTGTTCGTAAGTATTGTTTACGTGTATACTCGTGTAAGAAAACTAGTTTTAGTCTAAAAGAAAAATGACTCGTATTCGTATTTATCCACTGGTTTTTCGAGATGTTAGAGACAAAGGTCTGTGATTAAAAGAAAAGGACTTTAAAGAGGCTTGATCCTTGATTTATTTATTATTCGAATTACGGAGGGTAGCCCTTATTGCAATTAAAGTAGGTAATATATCAATCAAGCTTTGATCTACACACAATTTTAGAATCAAAATAAGTTTCATTCGGATTTTCAATTTTGTACAGATAAACAATCCTAAGTTAAACCCATCTAAGGACTAAGAAGTTTTTATTAAAATATTACGATAATTAAAAAAAAAAACATTGGCTGGTTTAGATGAAAAACAACACAAAAGCCATCTTTTATAAAAAAGTAAAATGATTAAAAATAAAATTATATGGCTTTACAACATTATTTTAACCACGCATGGTCAATCTTTGCATTTAAAAGAGGTAAACCACTAAAAAGTTTACATTTAATTAATTACTAACTTTGTCTGGGTCAGTGCAGATGTTTTATAGGTAAAAAATGTTGCATTTTGTTATTCAGATTAGAAAAATAATTATTAGGTACAGATCGCTGATGACGCAAGGTTACAAAACAAAATAGTCAGAAAAACAAGATAAGTAATTGCTGAATCTTGTTTCTAAATTATTCCTTCGCGTTTCATGTCAATGCAATTTTACCTTTTATGTTCCGGGCTTGTCTGGAATTTGAGTTTCAATTCCTTTTTGTAATTCATTTTGATGATCCTTGTTGTTTTATATAGTGTAAAGTCTATAAATAATAAATATACTAACCTCTGCTCCAGGTGCAGCTAAAGTTCAGTTCATTTGATACTAATTCAGTAGTCACTAAAAGCTAATGAGTTCATATAAATGCAGGGAAATACACTTGCAATACACTCAATAGCCCTCTCACAGGTACATACGAACAAAGATGACGCATCAGTAAGATCTTAATAACAATACAATTATATCGATGCATCGATATAAGTGTATTGTTGACGTCATCATCTTGTAAAAAACTTAATGTTATTTATTCTTAAAATTTAACGAACGCACAAACACATTTCTGAAGCATGCACGAAAACACATTTCTGAAGCATGCATTCCGTTTAGTACCTAGTCTTCAAAACTTACAATAAGTGATCCCTAGTTTGAAAATATGTAGCACCCTAAGAACATAAGTCGTCTACCAGAGGGGCAATTCTCGTAATTTTAAGAACGTTCACAGGCTGATCTCAGACACAATCTGTTAAAAATTCCTCTGATTTCCCAAAATTTTGGACAAGTTTTTGACATTGATTGTCACTGAGATAAGATTACGACTAGATTTGGAATGTTTTAATTACATTAATTGGCCTTCAGTAATCTCTCGTTTTAGTCAGTTTGAGGGTGATCAAATTCTACAACGTAATTCACCCAAGGTGCATATTCTTAATACCATAATCTATTTTTACTATTAATGCCATAATATTTTGGTTTTGGGGTAGAAATAATTTTGCAGTCATTTTTTTATCCGAAATCTATTATCGGAGAGTTCTCGAAATAACTATCGATGACTGTCATAGATATTATCTTCAACCTCAAGATGATGGATTATTTTGTATAACAAGCTCTGCAAAAATAATGCAGTTTATATAAGCATGATGATTTTAAAGTGGTTCGTAGAAGGCTGTCATCAGCAGTACATAATGACCAGGCTGATTGTTAATGAGACTATGCTGTTATTGCGACTGCTGACGAAACCTGGCCCCGTGCAAATACGTATGCAATGCGCATGATCGCATGCTCCATACTAATTACTCAGTCCACCTACAATTCTACATCATACATAATGTTTTAGTGGTGGTGGTCAACGCGAAGCAGCTTGGTCTTGCCTTTGTTAGACCAGCATTGTTATGTTCGAAAAGTCTGCTCGACAACGTAAATAGCGCAATGAATATTGTTGAACTGTCAAAATGAAAGCCAGTCCTGCGATTATGATTGTTGAAAAGTCCCATCCATAATCAGCAATACTTAATCAATTTGTGAGCTATTATCATTTTTATATATTATCATCGATTATTATGAAAGATCATCTTTCTAACAAAAATAATAACATCAGCTCCTAAGCGTCCTGGTGCACAGGAAAATTATAAATTGATGTGACGCAAATTGACGTGTTCACGCCAATTCATACAACTCCAATCTAAGAATGACAGCTGTGCTCAGAATATACGGACAATTTAAGTTGGTAGTCAATTTGGTTAACAATGAAATTCCCTGACTTAACATAGACCTAGACCTCAAAAATACCGGCGGAAGAGTAAAAAGAATTGGTGATTGCAGAATGTTATTATTATTAGATCAGAGTACCTACACAGCTGCCTATCGTCTTGTGTAACCCTACGGCCATATTTTTTAACCGTGCAAAATGTTGGACCTATTCATTCGATCCACATTCCTACACGTAGGCACAAATACCTACGTAGAGTTTCATCCCTTGAATTGGAATAGTTGGTGTCCCAGCTTATTTGAATTTAGTGGACGCATGGGAAGAATTCAGCTGACGCGGCGATGGTCGATGGAGTTAAAGCTTTGACGGAATGCTGGCCAACGTTAGGCCAAGGAAACCAAGGCCGTTCAAAAGCGTGTTAGGTTAATGATATCGTGAAAGTCGCAGGAAACACCTGGATGAGGGACGGGAAGCATGTCAGAAGAAAAGGGAGGCCTGTTCACAGAAGTGGATGATTCCGGGCTGAAATGATGATGATAGAAAGAATTGCATTTTTGTGCTGGATTTTTGTTTTTGTAATAAATGGGCCCTCTCTTTTCCACTACCTCCCCTGGTGGAGAGCGATGGTTAAGGTCTACAATGGAATGAGCGTACCCAGAAGTTGCCCGCGGTGTAATTGCGTAACACACTAACAGTAGGAATGACTCTCATTTTGATAGTTCAATAACATTCATTGCATTATTTACGTTGTTGAGCAGACGAATTTTTCGAACATATGAAACAATGGATTAGCAATATCCTTCAAAATGATTCAAATTGTGATTGATAGTTTACTGCAATTAGGGTGCTGTTCATTTGCTGCTTTAAAGGTTGGAGTTGTGTATTATAATTAGCAGTTTATTTTTCCTGAATCGATAGTGATAATGATGAATATAACATTTAAATAGAACACTACACGGAACCGATCAGATTGCTACAGAAGCTATGGGATTGAATAACTAATTCCTCTATGGCGTCACCTTTGCTTTTTATATCTATGACAAATAACAACACCGCAATTTAGTTACTTAGTCAATTCGCAAAGCAGGATTTAGCAAAAAAACCAAACCAAAAAAGATGCTCATTACTCAGATTCAATGTGACGTGACTACATCTATAATTAACCATAAGGCCAATTCTCGGAATTAAAAACGTTCAAAATCTAGTCGCAATCTCATCTCAGCGACAACCAATGTCTAAAATTTGTCAAAAAAGTAGGGAAATTAGAGGTATTTTTGACAGATTGAGACTAAGATAAGACTGTGAACGTTCTTAAAATTACGAGAATTGCCACTGTTCTCCTTGTCAAACATATTTTGTTTGATAATAATTGTATTTCAATAAGGAGATAGTTATCTAGCCGAGTTATGTTGATAGACTAAAATTTAATTCGAATATTTCGATTTTTTACGAAATGCTATGCAGATAAACCTTAGCCGAGAATGTATAATATAATTCAAAAACAGCATTTTTTTTTATATAAAGGAAGTAAATTATTCTTATTAAAAGTTCTAGGAAGAAGTTTTGAGTAAACAACAGGAAAACACCTTGACTCTTCTGTTTTATGCAGCCGTGGCCTAGCCGACCAGGAAGTGCATTCAGGGCAGAAGTTCTAACCTACCATATACTAGTTCCAGAGCCTTAGTAGGTTGGTAGGTACTGTTCTTGCATTAAAATTATGTTTTATTGTTTTTTCCTCCTAGGAAGCGGAGACGGTCTTGTAATATTTAAATATAAAACAGATGATTGCAGATGATAGTGATTAGTTATTAAATTCCTCATAGGAAACTCATCTCGTTGACCAGCTATTCCAACAGTAATCTTTTTGTCATGGAATCATGAATAATGTCTGTGGAAATGATGGAATCATGTATGCTGTCTGTCATCTGTGGGAACCGCGTGTACCCTGTTCTCCCAGTCACTGATAGAAGATACCTACAGATTTATTGAAAAAAAAAAGTGATGATTTAGAAAACCAACTTTTTTAAGGCGAAAGCGTCAGGATAGCCCGCGAAATTCAAATCTTACGTTTTTTTTGCAATTTGCAAGTCAGTATCAGGTTGTATGTTGATCTAACTTAATATGATTCGCAGCCGTTACAAATCTTTATTTATTTCTTTTTTTTAAAAACGTTGCCCCACACTAGGAATTACTCGTGTATCGTGGGTGCGTTTACAAACATTTAAACTCACATACACAAACAGCCAGACCCGGAACAACTACCTGTAGGCAATACAAATTTTTGTTTGTGCGGGAATCGAACCCGCGATACGCAGCGCAGCAGTCGATCGCTCAGCCACTGCACCAACCGTGTCGTCATATTTATAGAGTTATAATCATAAAAATCATCAATCTCAGTCATAAAACTCTAGAACTCGCCGATGCCCGTGACTTTCTCTGCGATCCAGAAACAAAAGTGTCCTTACCCAGGTCATGGTGTGCCCATGTGCCAAATTTCATTCAAATCTGTTCAGCCGTTTTTGCGTGAAGTTCATATCACTCTATTGAACGACAAATTCATGAAATCATGACATTTGAGGCTAATTCTAACTTAAGGAGTTGTATTACTGATTTTTAACCGACTTCTAAAAAAGGAGGAGGTTCTCAATTCGGATGTTTGTATTTTTTTTTTTTTTTTTTTTTATGTTTGTTCGCGCATAACTCCGTCGCTTGCCAACCGATTTGAAAAATTCTTTTTTTGTTGGAAAGGGTATACTTCCCAAATGGTCCCATAGAAATTTAATTTAAAGAAAAACGTCTCAGTACTTTGGTTTTTAAACCAAAATTACTGGTAAAAATTACAACTAAAAAGTGAAAAATAAAAACTTTTTTGCAAAAAAACACAACCGACTTCCAAAAACGACACTACAAAGTGAAAAATAACTTTAATTTCGGAAGTCGGTGGCAAACAACGAAAATGCGAACCCAACGACACCGACTTCCGAAATTAAAGTTATTTTTCACTTTGTAGTGTCGTTTTTGGAAGTCGGTTGTGTTTTTTTGCAAAAAAGTTTTTATTTTTTAATGAATATAATTCTCTGACGGCAGCCATGTTTGTCACGGTGGCGAATTCTTATTTAATTCGAAATATCTACAACATGACACTGACCTGCAAATTGCAAAAAAACATAAGAAAATTTGTATTTCGCGGGTTACCTTAGCGCATCCCACTTCAATAGCGCAGTTTGATCTCCACACCCCTTCCTTGAAACATCACAAGTTGTTTTATATTGTTCACACCGAACCAGGTGCTTGCCAATGTCTCTCCTTCAACTCTTAAAAACTCTATTCCTACATTAGCATATAAAACGGACATTATGTAGAACGGCACGTGAACGATGTTAAAAGCGTTCAATTACGATGTACAGCGCATCTCTGAGCTAATATGGTTATGGAGGACATGTCGGATTATATGTTATGTGACCACAATTTGTATGGCATTGTGCCTCATTACCTCGAGAGCTTATCAACACGGTAATTATGTACCTGCTATTCAATTAACTTGTTAATTCGATGACAATTAGGCTACTGTTTACTAAAAGGAGACGCGTATTTTTATGGGAAGTGATCTCTGGACTGACACATCGGTGTTACTTATCTATAGATGAGGTGTACCAACGCAAATATCTAAAATGTAGATATCGATCTACGGTTTAAATATTTGCGTTGGCCTCATCTGTAGGTACCCTTGATAAAGATCATTACATTGCCATACATTAGTGATTAGCGTGATAATGGAAGGTAGTTTAGGTAGGTACGTACTTTGTCAGATTGTTTACCAATTATTGTAATTCTGGCTTTCGTAGGAAATCGGGAAGGTTCTATCAATTATTAAATCTGATTAAAATCTTGGTAACTATACAAATGTCGGACAGTGCCTATTGAAGATCAAGATTGCTAAGATAATTGGTATTAAACATAGAAAAACCTTTTGAGTACCTACATAATAGCAAATTGCTGTGGGTTTAAACTGCGACTATCATTCGAAGACCGAATTAGTTTAAGCGTGATCGAGAAGTAGAAACAAAAAACTATATTTATTTATAAATACGTTTTTTCTAAAACTGCAGCTTAACTTATCGTTCCTTACGCGGAAATAAACGACTAAACTATCGATTTCGAATTAACATCGACAATTCATTCGCTCATGCCATAGATTATTCAACTCATGTGGACATGCAATCGACTTTGGTGAAATCATTAACCCCTCCATTTGTAGTTGGTTAATATTTAAAAGAAAGAGTTAATTATTAAATCGATCTAGAAACAGTTCTTCGAATTACTTAACGAACTTTCATTGATAGCGGACGAGTACTTTCTATATTAATCCTCTAAGCAAAGTGTACAAAAAATGTTTGGTGAAAATCGACCAGTCTCGGTTCCGGATCGAATCGAAACTAGTTTAAACAGTTGACACCGCTTCACGTCGATCTCGGTGCAAGGTTGACGGTAATTATCGATAGTCATCGATAGACAGCCCACTGACAGCCCACATGCATGCACTGAACAACACTTCATACCTTTTTATTATTTGCATAATAGACTGCCTTTAGAAAGTGTTCAAACTTGTCACAAAGTTTGACGCAGTGTTCTTTCACATTCCACAATTGAATTAACAACTTGGAAATGAACATTACCATAGATTAAAAAGTTAAGAACGTCATTTACCAAAGACAAAGGAGCTATTTAGAACTCGTGATGAATCTTTAATAAATCTTTAACGTGGAACTAGGAAAAACATCGCATAAGTATACGTTGCTTAAATGCGTAGTTTTATGATCGGGTGTTTATGAATATGGAAAAAAATTAAATTTAAAATTTAAAAAACCGCCTACACAAAATAATAATAAAAATAGTAGGTACGAATCTAAAAAGCCTAAAACAATATAATTTTTTTTTTGAAAAAACAGCCACAAATAGAACAAAAAGGTATAAAAGTGAAACCAAAAAAAAAAAATAACTTTGAAATTATGACCTTACGTAAGTACGTATGAAATTTTTTGATTAAATGTTGTCCCGTCGGGGGACCGACCGCTCTAATTATTAGCCTAACGTTCTGTTAAAGTTTAAAATAGTTGCGGTCCCCACTATATTTTTATCAAAAAATTTCATACGTACGTACGTAGGGTCATAATTTCAAGATTATTAATTATAATTTGGCGTTTGGTAATTCGCCATTTTGTGGTGGCGGCCATCTTGTTTTTGAAATTTATCACAGTACTCTACTAGTCAAGCCCTTTCATTTGATACCCATATTGAGGGAGTTGTGAGAAAATATGTAATCCGCCATTTAGTGGCGGCGGCCATCTTGGACCGATTTTCATCAAACTTAGCTAAGAACACTCCCGACAAATTCACCTTTCAAACAAAAAAAAAACAAAATAAAAATCGGTTTTATCGGTTCATCCGTTCGGGAGCTACGATGTCACAGACAGACATACACACACACACACCCTCACACACCCCTGTTTGTACAGACACCCTTACGAGGACCTTGTTAGTCCTAGAACGTACCGAGGACCCTCCAAAAAACTGGTTTAAACACCTCGTTGGCTTTTTAGAATAAGATAGAAAGAGACAGGTGAATAAATCTATAGTGATGAGCTTATTGGGATAATGCTATCTCAACATTTTTCTGTATGAATTTCGGCTATCATACTGAGGACCTGAAATACACAGCAAAATGTGACCAGCGATGCACATACGAGGACTTTGTGTAAGCCAACCGAGGACCTCTTACGTAAGCCCTGCGACGTCCTTCCGAGGACGTATTTTTACACAAAATTTCTTATAGCTTGTACAAAGTGCGGACGTTGTGTTAGACTTTATATCACTAAACCGAGGACAGTTTTTCGCGTAGAATTTGTACAAACCGAGGACCTGGAAAATCTACCTACCTACAATATTTTACGTGTAAGATAATAATTATATCAATGTAAGTAAAATGTTCCGACTTATTTCTTACACATTTTTTCTAAAATGAAGTACCAAGCGAGGACGAGTTGATGTTTTTACGTTTGCCGTTGATGTGGACCGCGAATAAGAAGGGTGTAATCACTGTGGAGGAAAGTTAATTTAATTTTATATAAACAACTTTAAAATGAGTTTATTATTATAGTATCAGATGTTGCAGCCAGGGTCGTCTCTTCATGACGGTACTCCTTAGCTCTTGATAGCATCGTCTTCAAAATTGGCATACGCATTAGGTTTATCTAGTAACACTAAAATGATTACCAGTTTGTGCTGATGCCGCAGCCAGGGTCGTCTCTTCATGACGGTACTCCTTAGCACTTGATAGCATCGTCTTCAAAATTGGCATACGCATTAGGTTTATCTAGTAACACTAAAATAATTACCAGTTTGTGCTGATAGCCAGGGTTGTTTCTTCATAAGGGAGCTCCTCAATAATTGATAGCATCATCTTCAAATTTGGCATACGCATTATGTTTATCTAGTAATATCAAAACAATTACCAGTTTGTGCTGATGCTGCAGCCAGGGTCATTTCTTCATGAGAGAACTCCTCAACAGTTGATAGCATCGTCTTGAAATTTAGCATACGTGTTAGGTTTAAGTCGTAAAACTAAAATAATTACCAGTTTGTGCTGATGCTGCAGCCAGGGTCGTTTCTTTATGGGGGAATTCCTCAATAGTTGGTAGCATCGTCTTCAAATTTAGCTTACGAAAATAAAGTAAAACTAGAATTCAGGTTTAAAATGAGTAGATAAATCAGAATTCAGAAACTTCAGTTTCATGATATTCAATACAATATCAAGTTATTATTTAGTTTCTTTCAGATAAGCCGGGATAAAGAAGAGAAAACTGAAGTCTAAATTCTAGATCACAAAGATGCTGGTATTGATTATAGGCTTCTTCTGCAGTATGTGCTAAGTACCTAGGCCTGCTTAGATTATACAACATTATGATTTGCACCATAAAATATTGTATTGGCATGAGCTGAATACGTGTGCTCTTCAAAAAGAACCTAATAGAGTAAGATCCCAGGGCCACCAGACGTCACGTATTTTCTGACGAACGAAATGTTGACGATTGAGTAGTGTTAGTATGTACATACTAAGAACGCATGCCTGCTAGCTTGCTGAGACGGTCAATTCTCAGGTATCAGGTAATCAAGGTAAATAAAAACATTACTTACCTCACGTAAATTCTTTAAGCTGATTTTCACGTATATTTTAGGCAATATCCTTAAAAATAAGTCGCCAATACTCCCAGACACTTTCCATCGGCCGTATTGCTTTCTAGACGCTTTAAAGCTCCCAAAATAATTAGGTACTTAACTTCACGTAAATTCTGATGCTCCATTTTTATATATGTCCACCAGACAACTATTATAAAACCCTTTACAAGAAGACAGACCGATCCAAAGGGCCAATCATCCCCTAAACTCAATTTTAATGCCTCTGTGGGTAGGAGCGCGAGGGCATATCAATTTCAATGACAATGATAATGAAGATTAGAGGCACTACTCAGAAATGTTGAGAGATTAATATTTTTCTACTTTGTTTTTTTATGATTAATTCCCAATAAACAAATAATTTAAAAAAAAAAAATTGAAGTTAATTCGAATTTATCAAAACAGCTTGCAGAATAAAATTCTAGAATTATTGTGGTCATGTGGAGCATTTTTAACAAGTTAATCTTTAATTATTTACCTGTTTTTTTTAATTTTTCGCTGATTTCTAAAAAATATTAATAATTAATTGATATGAGTAAACTGTAAGAGCGTGTAAGAGAGAGAGAAGTCAATATATCCTAATACATGTCTCACTCAGTCTCATGCGCGTGGATAATGCCAACGCGCTCCTACCCACAGAGGTATTAAAATTGAGTTTAGGGGATGATTGGCCCTTGGATCGGTCTGTCTTCTTGTAAAAGGTTTTAAAATAGTTGTCTGGTGGACATATATAAAAATGCAGCATCAGAATTTACGTGAAGTACCTACCTAATTATTTTGGGAGCTTTAAAGCGTCTGCAAAGCAATACGGCCGAGACGGAAAGTGTCTGGGAGTATTGGCGACTTATTTTTAAGGATATTGCCTAAAATATACGTGATAATCAGCTTGGAGAATTTACGTGAGGTAAGTAATGTTTTTTGTACCTTGATTACCTGATACCTGAGAATTAGTCGTCTCAGCAAGCTAGCAGGTAGGCATGCGCTCTTAGTACATACTAACACTACTCAATCATCCACATTTCGTTCGTCAGAAAATACGTGATGTCTGGTGGCCCTGGGATCTTACTCTATTAGGTTCTTTACGAAGAGCACACGTATTCAGCTCATGCCAATACAATATTGTATGGTGCAAATCATAATGTTGCATAATCTAAGCAGGCCTAGGTACTTAGTACACATTGCAGAAGAAGCCTGATTATTCCTCGTGCACCTATTAGCTACTAACGATTTGTTTAAGGATTCAGTCTACCTTCGCTTTTCTCCTTCATAATTTTATTTAAATGATAGCACATAATTCGTCTTCTACACACGAGGAAAACTGTTAAAACGAGGACTAGAATACACACTGTTCGGAAAATCTAGCAAACCGAGGTCTTAATACACATTGTCTGGAAAAGCTACCTAACCGAGGTCTTTTGTGTTAAAGTTAACACATAGGTCCTCGGATAATACAACAAACGTGAAATAAGTGTAAAGAGCCTGTGTATGAGGCGAGAGTGGCACCATCTGGTGGATACACAATATTTGTGTAAGATTATGAATTTTCTTGATCAAACCGAGGTTCAGACAACTTTTTCGTAATAAGTATATAGAAAGACTCAAAATCGCTTGCAGAATACGAATCTTTGGTTAAGTCAAACCGAGGACCCTCGAAAAGGTCCTCGCTTTGAAAAGGTCCTCGGTCGTGCCTTGTGTATTCATACGCACGTCCTCGGATGGTACTTAAAACAAACACACACACACACCCCGACACGTCAAACTTATAACACCCCGTCGTTTTTGCGTCGGGGGTTAAAAATAAAACGCGTGCATAATGAGCGAGCCAATGAGATAATTTTGCATCACCAAAAAGGAAAATTTAAGCCGTATAAGTTGACCTTTTTGTGCAATAAAGGTCGCATTATAGCTGTATAACGTTATCAATAACGACTTAATTATTGTGACTGACTTTTGTTTACAAGGCTTAGTTATTATTGGTTTGATGAATTAGACCTTTGGCCTGAAACTCGAATAACATTTATTCGAGTTTCAGGCCAAAGGTCTAATTCGGACATCAATGTTTTGTTGTAACATTTTGAATGTGTTCGCATTGTGGATTTGTAGAATGGCATGCCCTAAATTTCGGGATTTTACTGTGTAAGTAATATCTAATAGCTAGCATACATTTTATAAATTCCTGAGTTCCACAGGCCTCCTCTCTTTTGCACTGTAACATGAATGCATTATCCATTTGTTATTGTTGAACGTATAATAACAGATAACACAATGTTGAATGTTTGTTTGTGTCATGAATGACTCTTGAAACTATTTTGTAGCTATGCAATCTGTCTTCACGAACACGTTCAACGAAACTGTGTTATCTTTTCAATAGAAATATAACGCACCTTTAATTTCCCATGAACCTTTAGCTAAGGGCTCATCAAATAAATAAAACACTTAAAAAAAAAGAGAGAAATAAAATATAATTTCTAGATAAGTTATGGATTGTTTACATCGTGATTGCCCATTCGCACTCAACAAATGTTCAACTTCTGTAACGAGTTTTTTTTTACAACCTAACAAATTGGTAATCACGATACTTACATAAGTAAAATCCATAACTTATTTACCAATTATTCTATTACATGACGATATGGAAGAAGTGACTTCAAGTGCTTAGTTAATTAATGGTTTGTAATGCTCATCTGCAATGGACTTAGATACTTAGGTATGTACGCAGGTGTGTCCATCATTAAAAAGGTACATAAATTTTCCATTATTGGTCATATTTTATGTCCATCGCTTGCGGTAAACAGTAAATTTTTCCATTGATCTTGGAGCCCGTTTTGCAAAGTCACACCTGAAGTATTGATCATATTGCTCATGATGTTTATGTAAATATCGTACGTATTAGTATAATATATGAATATGTTGTGTTGTGGAGATGGAAGAATATGGCCGTGTGTTTTATTGTTAGAGGTCATTGAGGTATATTTTTCGAAGGTTGGGCAGAATTCATGGATGTACTAGAAACTTCGCATTCCTGTATCCTAATCTGTTACGAAACTGTCTTATTTGTAGCGTTTTTTTAAAATTGTGGACCCAGTCACATTTGTTGGTGTTAAATTCATGATAATTCGTACCTGCATATTTAACATTTTAAACATAACTTCACGCCTGTATGCCCCGGAGCGTTAGGCAGAGATCAAGATGCATTGCATTTTTCAAGCGACTCTACCTTACCTAATTCAAAAATGAAACATGAAACTTTTGACAACTATTAAAATGTGTGATATATTGGCACAAAAGTATACCAAACATTGTTGTTAACAAAGTAAGTATTCGGTAAACAATGTTTACAAGACATGATACAAAACTTTATTTTGTAAACTTAACACGTTCAGGCGATAAATTAGAGGAGTCTTCAGTAGGTGCGCTATGCTGCGAGCTTTGTATGCAAAGTAAATACCTTGAGGATCGATCTTAACAATGTGTCCCTTTACTGTATCGTTTTATAGTATAATGTGATTTCTACGATACGAGGTCTTGGATTTGAACGACCTCTTCATTGTGATTTTCAGGGCAGTTGTGCGTAGTTAGATTCACGAATAGGAATCTCGTCATTACTGTCATTACCTCTAGTTTTCAGATTTAAATAGTAAATTTAAAAATGTATGCCTGAAACTGCAGTGCGATAGTTACAACACAATTTTTACTAAACTCAACTACGTAATGGAATAAATAACCTCGCAATGTAGAGATATTGCGTGATTTTTGCTCATTTTGTATTGTTTTCTGCAGTGTTTGGCAATTATTCTCCGTAACAGACTGTTGAATCCTTAGCTATGACAAACAAGTTTAACAACAGTTTTAGGCATCTAGCACTTGATCGAAAGCTATCGGCGATCTGTAGCAAATCGCGAATGTTGAGCAACAAGTGGTAAAATTAATAAATAAACTGATTAGCTGATTACCTAATTGCAAGAATGTCATTCACCTTAATTGATTGGATATGCAATAACCTACACTTGCAGTGTCATTTATTTTTATACTCATTCTATATTCGTAAGGTTGAGCTGCTTGTTTTCAAGGCGGTCTTGCCGACAGTAAAAAGATTCCTCAGTGACATCAAGTTAGTAGTTTAACGCTATAAGCACGATCAGTATTCGCATGCAAATAAAAAGTACAAACAACATAATATGATAAACACGTTTATTCATAGTCACACACAGCCGCGTCCACGCAACAAACATTCGTACTCATAGATTAGTTACAATAATGTATATTATACAGATTACCTTAAAAAGATCTTAACTAGATCTATCGAACACTACACGTGCCACTCTCAGAGATATTGAGATATTAGTCGTTAGCACATTACTGGTCTTGTGTTTTACTCCTATGTATTACAAAGTTATAAATAAATATTGTGCTGAGATGCACCTTATAGAAATAGTTGGAATGTTTATTGTTGAGCCGAGCCACGGCGTTTGGCAACTCGTCCCCGACCTTTCGTTTCGAACCGACATGACTCGTCTTCGGCACGACCCCTCCTAGAAAGGTCATTGTTGATCGTTCTATGGTATTCTATACCTATGTATAAACTATTCTAGAATATTATTATTATACAAAGCATTTTTACATGCGCATATCACTGGTTGGACCACGAGGTCAAGGTAACTTTAAATATTTTTGGTAATGTTACGCATCAGTCCGAGCATCGCAAAATGACAAGCACTAGTATTGGAGGTCACGGTCGACTGCGGACCGCAACCTAACCGTCGTGAGGACTAGGCGAGCAGGTGCGCCAGCGCCAGCAGCGCCAGCGAGCAGGCGAGTGCGGGCGCCGCTGCCGCGCTCTGCGGCACCACCGTCGGCTCCACAAGGTCCTCGCTGAACACGTAACTCTTCGAACCAGTATGGGACTTCAAAATCCTGTAGTTAACTTCACTCAGGGATACCTGATTTTTCACGAAGTTGTACAGCCTGTTTATGACCACGAACACGTTCCCCTTGCTATCAAATGTGAATCGATCTACCCACTGGATGTAGTTGGGATCGCGAGCGATGGTCCGTTGGCCAACGCGGAAGTCGACGGTGGTGTTCCATTCCGCAATTGTCGAATTTCCGATCAAACCGTAGAAAAGAACCCCAGTTGAATCCATCTTCATGCCGTCTGTCTGTGAGGCTTTGCTCCCGAGGTCGACGACGTAGGGACGCAGCGCACCATTACCTTCCTGAGCGAGCGATTCGTTTTGCAGCACTGATGCGTTTAAGGCGTACAGGTGATAACTGGACAACGGGCAGTAGTACACTTTTCTGTCCACTTTGCCTTCTTCGTTTCGGTACTGGGGTCCGAGGGCAATGCCATCAATGTTGACAGGAAGGTTGACCGTGGTGCCATTGATGCGGAAAAATGTGGCCTCAGTGACTGAAGACATTGATTGAGTGTCTCGCATTTTCCACGATTTTTTGTCGCGGCGGCGGAAAACTATAATGCCTGGATCAACAGCACTATTGTCCGTTATGTACGCGTAATCACCATCCCGATTGTCCACCACAATATCATTCAAATAAGTAGTGTTAGGATTCACTGAGTCTGATGGGAACGGAATGCGTTCCATTTCATTTTTGCCGCTCTTGAGGTCGATGAGCACGAGCGACGGAGGGCACTTGGGGTCCGGGTTCTGGGTGAGAGTGCCGACACGGCCGTTGTCCAGGATCCACATAATACCATTTTTATCAATTTCTATGTTTTGAACAAATTGCAAAGCGTTGCAATCTCCAACAGCGTTCTGGCTCCAGCTAGGAAACGGGCGCAGCTTGGGGGCCGTGTCCGTCGGCGACACGGGGATGGTCGCCAGTGTGGCCGGCACTCCGTCCAGCATTCTCGGCATCGTCAGGAACAAATCGTCTTGGTAGAAGTTTATGCCAGAGATTAGAACGTTTTGGGGGATGTATTGGCTTGTATTGAGGGAGGCCTCGCGGTCTTCCGGGGATTTCCATTCGAAATCTATAGCGTTCCATTCGTATATGACTCGAAACTGTTCGCGTCTTGGCGCGGGTGGTCGCGGGTAGGTGTCGTTTTGCGCGGCCGCGGCGGCGACGGCGGCGAAGAGCAGCAGCGCTAACATCGTCAGTGGGTGCGCGGCGGGACGTGTGGCGCGAGCGACGCGGCCGGAGAGACTGAAGGCGGACCCACTCTGCCGCCGACACTTCTGTGCAGAGCCTGAGCCTCGCGCGTGACCACACCGCGGACGTCACCCTAACATACCAATCAGACCCTAAGCGACTTATCTTCAAGCAAGGTTTATTAAGACGGTGGATGTAAACATAAACACACGATTTATTTTTGTTAGCTTACGTCGGAGTCGTCGCGATATAAATGTACCTACATGCGGCTCGGAAGGGGTGCATCAAGGTCACAAATCTCGCCCCCGGCTAGACGGAGGGTCCGCCGTCTGTTAGATGTGTTGTTAACGGTTCAGATAATCGATTCAGTCGGAAGTGTACATAGGTACCAGTGTGTGTAAGCAGAGTTCGTTACACTTGTAAAATATGAAATCGATTCTGTAACGGAAATAATAGTATATAACTGAACGATCAAGCTGATTATCGAGGCTCAGCCTTGCGTTTGACTCTAATAATACCTAAATTGATTGGTTTGCTAATACAAAGTGAAATTGACAATGTAAATAAGATAGACTGTAAGATTCAATGTTGCGAACATTGAAATGCTAATAAATTTACTTAGATACGGTATGTTGATTTGATATAGAAGAAGGGCGACGACGTTATTATTGAAAAATAAAAACAATAAGATTAAAAACATGTCGTGCTGAATGCCTAACAGAGCCAGGTAATAAGTTTATCAACTCGATTTTTGATAATACTTCCTGCGTAAATTAACACTTGAATACCACCTTAACCCCTTTCCGCACCTATGCAGATAGGTGCGAAAAGAGGTTAAGATAAGAGAGTAGGTACTCAGTCGGTACTTATTAAATGAATTAGGTACCTACCTACCACTATCTCCTATCTCCTGTAGAATCATTTTCACTAACGAACAGAAACCACTGAAATTATTTTGGGATTTCAGTAGATACAATTATTTAGTCATTGATTTTGAAATCACAATTGTTTAATTCGATTCAATAATAAAGCGTGTAAATTAGTCGATTTTGTAGACCTGATCCTTAAATTGGTACTTTAACCCTTAAAAAGTTACAGGACGTTTAAGGTGGCTTTCAATTCCAAAAGTCTGAATTGAATAGAAACATGAATACTAGGCGATGGATATTTTTTGTAAATTTGGTATGATTAAGCAGTGTTTGTGCACAATCTGTACGAAAATAGGTAGGTTTGTACTGATTAATTTGGGATATCTACAATGCTTTGATTTGTCATAAAAATCATACATTTCACAGCGCATTTCTATTTCATATTGGTTTAACGAACCATTTATGTTGCAGCTGCATATTCACTACTTTAACCGACTTCAAAAAAGGAGGAGGTTCTCCAATTATGGACCGATTTTCAAATTCTTTTTTTGTTCGAAAGGAGATACTTCTGAAGTGGTCCCATAGAAATTTCATCAAAAACCAAAATTACTGGTAAAAATTACAACTTAAAAGTGAAAAATAAAAACTTTTTTGCAAAAAAAAAACAACCGACTTCCAAAAACGACACTACAAAGTGAAAAATAACTTTAATTTCGGAAGTCGGTGGCAAACGACGAAAGTGTGAACCCAACGACACCGACTTCCGAAATTAAAGTTATTTATCACTTTGTAGTGTCGTTTTTGGAAGTCGGTTGTTTTTTTTGCAAAAAAGTTTTTGTAGTATTAGGATACGAGTAGGTATCGTATCCCTATGGTGGATAAGATAGTCCTGGCTATCCCCTCCATACCTAAGCTAAGCCGATTCCGGATATTTAATTTCCCAACTAGAAAATACCTCAAACTTTGTGTTCAAAAGGTAAGCAACAAGAAATTCGATTGATTTATTAACCTGTCACTCAAATAGAGGCGATTATATAATAGAGTTACTGTTCAAACCGCAAGGGATTTACAAGGGGCTGACCTCGTTACTTTTTAGGGTTCCGTAGCCAAATGGCAACGGAACCCTTATGGATTCGCCATGTCTGTCTGTCTGTCTGTCTGTCTGTCTGTCTGTCTGTCTGTCCGTCCGTATGTCACAGCCGCTTTTTTCCGAAACTATAAGAGCTATACTGTTGAAACTTGGTAAGTAGATGTATTCTGTGAACCGCATTAAGATTTTCACACAAAAATAGAAAAAAAACAATAAATTTTGGGGGTCCCCATACTTAGAACTGAAACTCAAAATTTTTTTTTCATCAAACCCATACGTGTGGGGTATCTATGGATAGGTCTTCAAAAATGATATTGAGGTTTCTAATATCATTTTTTTCTAAACTGAATAGTTTGCGCGAGAGACACTTCCAAAGTGGTAAAATGTGTGTCCCCCCCCCTGTAACTTCTAAAATAAGAGAATGATAAAACTAAAAAAAATATATGATGTACATTACCATATAAACTTCCACCGAAAATTGGTTTGAACGAGATCTAGTGAGTAGTTTTTTTTTAATACGTCATAAATCGTAACGTAACGGAACCCTTCATGGGCGAGTCCGACTCGCACTTGGCCGGTTTTTTTTTTTTTGAGGATGTGAAATCATCAAATGACTCCTCCCGCTCTGGGTGGAGCAGGAGGGAGTGTCAGACTCTTACTGACTAAAACCCACCCGTGTTCCTTCCTTAGCCCTTTATGTTCCAGGGCAGCGGTAACCTTTTCGGACGATCCCGCTACCCAAGCTAACAGTCTTAAAATAATTATTATATGTACCTACATGTATCCTGTCACTATGTAACCTGTCACTCAAATAGAGGCGATTGTATAATAGAGTTACTGTTCAAACCGCAAGGGATTTACAAGGGGCTGACCTCGTTACTTAGTGAAGCTAAATAGCTATTTGTTTGAGCCTGTCTCTGTATTTCAAATTTCAATCTGATTATTTGCTTACCATTGGTTGTGTTTAGATAGATAGATAAACCATGTATTTAGTGCACACAAAAGATATAACACAACACATAAAAGCACAATTAAATAACAACAAATTACATGAATATACAAAAACAAGGTGCCAAAATAAAACATACTTAGGGCTGATTTTTCAATCGAGAGATAATTTTTATTCTTGGAATAAAATTGGCACCTGACAGATTTTGTATGGAAAGAGAGAGAGAACTGTCTAAAATTCAAAATTATTCCTCGGATAAAATTATCTGGCGTTGGAAAAATCAGCCCTTAAAGAACGACAAAGTGACCCTATGATATACTTTAAATGAAAATAACGAATATACAAAGTGCGGTGTGCGTCTCAAGGTTGCACCAAATGGGAGTCCAGCTCAGCATGTGTCAGGCAGATCTACCTGACGCTGATATTCTGCTAGATCCCTGCAGTGACATACGGACGTCGAGCAGACGAGATAGGTGTTTGATATTGGTTACATATTGGAGAATCGTAGACCGTGCTACGGACACAAGTTACGGGCGGCAGCGTAGCAGCCAGTGCTACACTTTCGAATGGGAAGCTATGACTGGAGACTTTAATCTATACTTATAATAAATCTGTAGAAGTGAAAATTCTGTACATTGAAAATATCAAAAAAATAAATGGCAGGGGGTGTTACTAGACCGACACCGAACCCAAAAATGTGATTAAAAAAATTTTTGTCTGTCTGTCTGTCTGTCGGTCTGTCTGTCTGTCTGTCTGTCTGTCTGTCTGTCTGTCTGTTTGTTCAGGCATCACGCAAAAACTACCGGTTCGATTACGATGAAACTTGGTATAATTATTCTTTAATATCCTGGGCACCACACTGGGTACTTTTTATCCCGGAAAAGTATATACAATAAAAAACAAACTTAATTTTGCGGTTCGATCCCTAGATCCGATTACTGTACCAACCGCAAATAATAAGTTTGTCGTAGGTTAAGTCACACGCAGTGGAGTTCATTTTTATTCCTTTTACTTTTTAGAGTTATTTAGGTTTATTTTTATATAAGTCGTAGGTATAGATTTTAATTTTAAAGTATAGGTAGTATATTTGATAGTGTACGTAGTGACCGTAGGTTATTTTATAATACTGTTAGGTAGGATAGTCATTCGTATAGATATTAGTTTTTAGAGATTTTGCTTATTTATTGAGTTTAGATTAGTTATCATCAGAAATAGGTTTATTTAGGTAGGTTATTTTTTTTTAATTAGGTAGGTACTTAGGTAAAGATATCATATAGGTACCCTCTTAATCACCACTAATGAGACACAATTGGTTTTCTATTGTAATTAGCCACAAAGGGCCCGCGAGATGGATGGCATCCTGGGGAAGCACATGCATTTTATCCTGTTAGCACGTTCCCGTGGGATAATTTCCGACATCCACGCGGGCGAAGCCGCGGGCAGAAGCTAGTTTAGGTAATAAGTTCTGCGGGATAGTTGCGTAACACAATATCGGTAGCAATGGCTTTCAATTTGACAGTATAACAACATTTATTGCGTTATTTACGTTGTTGAGTAGACATATTTTTCGAACATATGAAGCAATGGATTAATAATATTTTTCAAAATGATTCAGATCGAGATTCATAGTGTGTTACGTAATTACGTTTGTATTTCTGCTTGAGTATAGTGTTCTAGCTGACGTAGGGCAAATAATTTAATTAATAAAAAGGGTTTGTGTTTCTTTGTTTTGGAATGTTAATTACTATGTATAATATTGTGTAGAACTAAGTTCTTTTTGTCGGGGAATTTGTTGCGCGACTACCTCCCACCCAGCTAAAGCATTAGGAAGTGGTGAAGGGCTGGCGTTTTGGGGCCTGTCTTATGTCATGTTGACGTTCAAAAAATGCTGTTGGAAGTGAATTTTAATTTTGAGTTTGGTAGTATACCAGTAGTGGTAAACTAGGGGGCCTACTCCGAAGTACAAAGTGCGAATGTTCGGATCGGACCGACACATGGCCGAACCGAATATTATTGAAAAATGCGAAAAAGGTTCGGATCGGCTCAGTTGGGTCGGGACCATAGTCAATATTCTAAAGAGTTTAGGAGTGTAGGATCGGTACCGACCGAACCACAGAACATATTGGACCGAACCAAATAGTAACTTCGTAGCAGGCAACGGCCGAACATTCGGCCAATACTACTTCGGAGTAGACCCCCTGTTCCTACTAAAGTTTCGTAAGTGTTATCTACGGATGCAAGTTACGGGCGGCGTAGTAGTGCTACGCGAACTACGCCCCACCTACCTTCCTAACAATTTTGATATTTCAATATAATTGTTTAGTTACCATTGCAAATCTTGTGTGATAAGTTGTTCCCTGATCTTTGTTTAAAGATTTGAAGGGCCAGTTTATTACAATTGAAACAGGGGGCCGCGTTGCACTGCTACGCATTGGAGCGAGACACAGCGGGATCGGAGGGGTTATTTTTATATTTAAAAAAAAACTTACTTAGTTATGAATCTACCAATGGTAACATTAATATGTTTCTATTCGTTTCTCTAAAGTTAGTTTCTATCTACGCATGCAAGTAATAGGTGGCAGCGACCGCAGCAGGAAATGCTTTGGAAGGGGAAGCTACGCGTCAAATAATAGTAGTAAGATAAAGTGCGAAACATATTTACAGATATTATTATTAATTAAAAGACTTCTAATTTTTTTTAACAACTCCTAACACTGTGTGTGTAAACACTACCTGTGCTACTGGTTAACTAAGACCCACTGGTTTCGTTTTTCCACAACTATGGCTAGTTCTTCCTGTTTTCTCTTTCAAGAACAGTGGTGGCCCAGTGGTAAGTCGTGGCCAACTTACGAGTTGTAGGTCGTGGGTTTGGAGCCAGGCTGGCGCTTTACTTTGTGTAAATAATTTCATCACCACTTCTCTTAAAACGGTGAAGGAAAACATCGTGAGGAAACCGGCATGTCCTAGAACCTAAAATTCGAAGACATGCGAAATCTACCAACCCACACTGGGCCCGCATTGTGGTTTAAAGCCCACTCCCTCTCGAGGAGAGGAGGCATGTGTCCCAGCAGTGGGAACATTGTAGGCTGATTATGCTTTCTCTTTCATAGTTGTGCTCAGTGCTCATACAGTCTCAAATGATAACTTATAGATTCAGCCCGCGACTATGTAAAATTAACGCGGGTTTTAACATCAAACATATCCTTTGACACTCGTCAGTAGCGTAGCCTTCATCAGTATTTTTTTTTCTTTTTGTAATTGGATCAGTATTGCCATACTACCTTTTAAAAAGATATAAACAATCAATTTCACGTACATAAGATAATAAATAATCCAAATTAGTCAAAACATCAATACGAAAGGGTCGTACTCGTTAGTAACAAGTTTCCGGGTCGAACATTGTATTGTAACGTAACGGACACGCACAATTCGTGTCCCGAGGATTACGTGTCTCCCCTTATTCGGTACAATACGTGCTCCAGACTTGTACAGCTGTTATTACTTTTTAATTGTATTTCATTGAATACAATTCGCACGGGCTGGTTGGAAAGGGGAGACGTGTTTGGACCAGTATCGAATGCTCTAATTTGAATCCCTTTGGCGTTAACCGAATTGTTTTTAGGGTTCTGTAGTTAAACAAGGTACCCTTATCACCGTCTGTCCATCCATCTGTCTGGTTGTCTAAAAAAAGAGTAATGTAACTTTCGATGCCTTGTATACCCTCGTAGCTTAACCTATGAAACTATGTATGTATATGCTATAAGAGCAACCGGTTACCATGGATTGGGACACAGCGAGGAAATTTTACGTCGGTTAATAAAAAAAAAATTGCTGTTTCATAAATTTTGACTGCGTAGGTATCGCACTTCTCTATGAAAAGCTGTTTTTTTTATAACCGATGAAAAATTTCTACGCTCTACGTCTAGAAATATGTGCTGAATTCATAGATATAATTTCTATTGCTGAATTCATGGTTACAGTTTACGCCTCGAAGTGCGGCAGGCACTTCGAGGCGTAAACTGTAACCACCATCCTGTATAGTGTATAACATTTGGAATCCTCATGTTATTATCCCTAAACATATTTTCTTTTGTTTTCAGGACCTTTTGTTTTTCGATTAGCCTACGACACATTCAATTTCATGTTGTTGTCAAGTTACAACATAATAATATTATTACATCTCTGTTATCCACCGGTTGAAGTAGGTACTGATATTATCATGACAAGTGCCTTTTTATTTATTTTGAAATTATTTATATATTTTATTGTGATCAATCAAGTAAATAACTAATAGCTGTTGTTCAAGAAAACACAGGAGCTTTTCTACTTAGTCGAAATTAGGTAAGCTCTCTTTAAAGGAAGGTATTTGTGTTTTCAAAGATGGATTGACGGAACCATTTCGTGATATAACAAGCTTATTCAATGAGTCAAGCAGGAAAGGGGGCGCTTCCTGAGTCATTGTAACAATCAATATTCACATTATATTGCAATAAGTTAAACTTTTGTTTTCAGACGCTGAGATTGAGTCATGTCAACTCGTTACAAATTATCATATTTCCAGTATGTTAATATCTACTATATGTTGCAGTACAGTCATTGTCTAGGTAAGTACCTATTTATGACTATTGTGTTCAATGAGGAAATAATAATAAAATATAAGCCCTTTTTTAGACTTCGGACCAGACAATGCAATTTGCCGTTGTGGCAGTATATTGGATTCTCGCTAGGTAAAAGTGGCAGGTGGCAGTGGGTGGTAGTGGCAGTGGTAGGTGGCATAGAGGGAAGATATAGCGACATCGATGAAAGAATGGAGACCTAGGCTAGTGCTTTAAAAAATCCTAATAATATTTAGTACTCACTACCTACTCGAAATTTGCACGCCATTAAGTACATGGCAGAATATATTGTGATAAGATATAACTTTAAGGCCACATTTTTAATGTATTACCTGTTACCATATTCTGACAAATAAATAACAACAACACAATACGACAGAGAAATATATAACCACAATATATGGAATGGATAGCTTACAGTGGATATTCATTATCATCATAGTTCTCCTGCCCATATCTCAATTTATTTGGGGTCTGCGCAACATGTCTTTTTCTTACATACTCCTCTATTAGTATTTAGTCTTCATCTCGGTAGTTACCCCCTTTCTATCCATATTATCATTCACACAGTCCATTCATTGTTTCTTTGGTCTTCCCCTACTCTTGTAACCACCGACATTTATACTCAAAATCTTCCTCACGACATTTTCCTCATTCCTCCGTATCACATGCCCATACCATGACAACCATACATTACTGTAGATTATTCTGTTGATTTTATCAAATATCTATTCTAAATGTATGATAATGATACACATACATTTTATCCTGTTAGCACGTTCCCGTGGGATAATTTCCGACATCCACGCGGGCGAAGCCGCGGGCAGAAGCTAGTCATCAATATAACTCTTAAGTTCATCAGTTCATTGAATGAATATTTCATCAAATCATGACATTTGAGGCCAATTCGAACTCAAGTAGTTTTGTTGCTGATTCTAATGAATAAAATTCTATTGAAGTCATATTTGTTACGGTCGCGAATCATAATTTAACCAACATACAAACTGACACTGACCTGTCAATTGCAAAAAACGTACGTAAATTTGAATTTTGCGGGGTACCTTAACGCAACCAAGGTCTAAAACGGTTCTTATGAAGGCGGTTATAGGAACCGTTTTGGACCAGGTTAGTCAGGCCTTCCTGAAGTTAGCTACGATAAGCTTTCGTAGTAATATGTAGCTACCTACTTACTTTGTAACCCTGTTACAAGTACATAAGACATTTCAACTTAGCCTCTGGGATGCCCAGCACATGCCATGTCTCTGTATCGTTGATCACCATTTACCATTAGATTCCCAGCTGTTTGAATAGCATCAGGAATCGCAAACTTAGGAAAGATAGGGTTGAATTATCTATTTACTTTCTGGCTTCTATTCTAACCATAGCATGAGCCAATCCCGCAGAGCTAATATACTGATATAAAAGAAGAAGTAACAGGCTAGAAGTATTTGAATACCGTGGGTAGGTAGGTACCTAATCATTATCGTCCACAGCCCGACTTCACCCCCTGCTGAGCAAAGTTCTCTCGTTTCTTGTGCCAATGTCCACGCTCCTGTGCCAAACTCATCCAGATTTTGCTCGCAATGGCAACCATTTCGTCTGCCCATCTCGCCGCCGGACAACCAACATCTCGACTTTCAGTTCTTAGACGCAACTCTGTCACAACCTTTCCACTAGCCATCCCTGCGCCTTACCAGAGGGGCAATTCTCGTAATTTTAAGAACGTTCACAGTCTGATCTCAGTCTCAATCAAAAATACGTCTAATTTCCCTACATTTTGACAAGTTTTTGATATTTGTTTGTCGCCAAGACGAGACTGCGACTAGATTTTGTACGTTTTAAATTACGAAAATTTGCCTTCAAGTGTCCTGCCCAACTTCATTTGAGTTCCATCATACGCTTTCTGGTAGGTATCAACAAGTCAAGTTTTACCTACATCACATAACAGTAAACATTGTTACTTTACATCTAGGTTATACTTACATGGAATACTTAATATCAGTCATCAATAATGACTAAGCCGATGACAGATGGGCGATGTTCTTAATTCATAGAGCTTCTGACATCTCTGTGACTAAGGTTCTTCCGTATACGCGTCGCAGGAGTTGACTAATGAATAGTTAAGTACTTATAAGTCATTGTAAAATATTTATATGAAGAAAAATATATCTAAATTAGCTTTGTCCTAACCCAGGCCCGTGCCAAAATACAACGCCGTTCAGCCGTTAAGCTTTGAAAAGGTAATAGACAGACAGAAAGAGTTAATTTCGAATTTTTAATATTAGTATGTATGGGTTAGTAATGAGTTAGTATCTACGGAAGGATATTGAATTATACTTTTTTTTTTTGGTATCATACATTTTGACTGAGTCGTCGTTGGATATTTTACTAGCTATAATGGTCTTGCTACTTGCATGAACAGAAAACAAATAAATACAATTTACTTCTTATTTAGAATAGAACAAAGCTACTTAGTGGGTTCATACATAACACTTATTTCGCTGCTGGTAGAGCAAGCGTAATCTAAAAATGTGAAATTATTAAGATTTTAGTTGTTACCTGTTACTTTTGCCTTAATTGTTTTTTTTTTCTTGCAAACGTTTTTATGAAAAATATTAGCAGGTAACTAATAATATAGATCTGATCCAAGGCCTTTTTTTACTCGTAGTGCTGCCATCTATTGACAAAGTATTGAGTTTATGGTAGTGCCCTCTAGTGGGCAGTAGTGTTACTATTAACCAAGCGTGTCGGTTACCTGGTAGGTTAGTACTTGATATTTCCATCAGAGGGCAGTTATTTGAATCATGTACTGTATATTCAGAATTATACAAGTAATTTCGAAACATGTAAATAACCATACTATTACTGAAATAAAATATAAAAAATGAAAGTATGAAAGTAAGAATTAATTGTCTTTTAAATTATTTACTGTGATTTGGTTATAAACTGGTATTTTAAACCATCTCTCATATCCCGTATGGTCTAGTGGCTAGGATACCTGGCTTTCACCCAGGAGGCTCGGGTTCGATTCCCGGTACGGGAAAGTACCTTTTTATTTTAAAGATTTGAATTCCGCTAGTTTTTACATACTTGGTTTTGGTTTTGCAACGAAGTAAATATACCAGTAAAACCACCTTATTAAAATATTTGCATGCTTAGTTTTTTTCTGCCGCCTACAAACATCTGCAATATCCAGAATCATCGCATATGCGTTGTAAATCCTAGATAGGTACAAAGCTAAACTATCTCACAGGCCTATAAATTAATATCCTTCAAACTATGGTAAAGCTGCTGTTAATTTTTTTTTTACTGCTGGCTGTATAAGGCGTACTACACACTACCCACACAAGTGTGTAGCACCCCTTTTTTTTTTTTTTTTTTTTGAGGATGGGAAATCATCAAATGACTCCTCCCGCTCTGGGTGGAGCAGGAGGGAGTGTCAGACTCTTACTGACTAAAACCCACCCGTGTTCCTTCCTTAGCCCTTTATGTTCCAGGGCAGCGGTAACCCTTTCGGACAATCCCGCTACCCGTGTAGCACCCCTTGTAAGTAAAACGAGTTGGCTGAATCAAAAGTATAAAATAATTGCTGTCATGCGTGATTGCAGTAATAATCTAGTAGGCGAATTATGTTTCAAGTACAGACGCCAGCAGGTCAAGCTACCCGAAACTGTCAAATTTTCCCAATCAACCTTGAACCTTAATGCTTTAGCGATAAAGTTGAAAATCTGTTAAAGAAATTTGACAGATTGTAGTAGCTTGATGTGCTGGCGTCTGTACATTACGTCATGACTTTACTAGCCGGCCCCATGCTTTACACCTGAGGCCTTACCACGAGTTCTTAACGCGATCCAGTTTAGGCTGTTGGAAAGAGACAGAGCTATACAAGTCGTCTAGCGCCATCTCGATCCCTGAGCGTAAATTGAATCGCGTTAAGAACTCGCGGTAGGCCACCTGAAGGCCAATTCCCGTAATTAAAAACGTTCAAAATCTAGTCGCAATCTCATCTCAGCGACAATCAATGTCAAAAACTTGACACAAATGTGGGGAAATTAGAGGTATTTTTGATAGATTGAGACTGAGATCAGACTGTGAACAATCTTGAAGTTACGAGAATTGCCCCTCTGTGCACTGGCGAAATGTCGAAACCTCGAAACATTGAGATTTATGCACTATATCTAAGTTAAATATTCAAACAATAAAACCGGTCATGTGCGTGTCGGGCCACGCGCAGTGTAGGGTTCCGTAGTTTTTATAACAGCCAAGTGCGGATCGTATTCGCTGACTGATAGTTTCGTACCATGCTCTAACTAAAAGCCAAACATGACTACCTACCTATTTTGACTTCCTATACAAATCCTTACCTGATCCGACAATTTTGCACGGAAAGTTTTAATTTTTTTTTGAGATTTGGATAAGACTTGTCATAGCGGGTGTAGCAACTGTTTTTCTTTATAAAACTTATTTAGGAATGAAACAATAGCGCGATACAACTGACGCTTAGCGCCATCTATCGACATTTCTATGGAGTTGTTCGAAATTTTCGAGTCTAATACAATTGGTCGACTATTACTCGTAAACTTGTAAAGCCCACTTAAGTGTGATAGTTTTCCTTTAAACTTCGTTATATGTAGGTATTACTGCCGTCACATAAAGGGGGGGACACTTGACTCTAACGAAAATTGGTACTTTAAAGCTTGATAAGTCACGAAGTGTTTACTTAAAAACAGTCTTTCCAAACCCCTAATATTTTTGAAAGACCTATCCAACGATATCCCATACTAAGGGAAGGACGAAAAAAAAAAATTATCATCCCCACTTTAGATGTAGATCTAAAGTGGGGATGATAATTTTTTTTTTTAAGACTGTTTTTAATTAAACCGTTCGTGACTTATCAAGCTTTGGATGGGAGGTACCCTAAATAATAATTTTTTTCAAAATATTATTTTACCACTTTTTCGGCGTCATTAACGTGTATACTCATGCCAAATTACAACTTTCTAGTACCAATAGTTTTTGAGCTAAACCGCGGACAGACAGACAGACAGACAGACGACATGGCGAAACTATAAGGGTTGTCGGGAAGGGTGGGTTGACTACGGAACCCTAAAAAACGCTCCTGAAAGATCAAACAGATGGAAAGGAGAACGTTGCTTCTTGACGAAATTGTTCTTCTGACTGTATTTCAGATTCTGTTGGCCCAAAACTTTGCCACTTCTACGGCGTCGTCGGTGGCAGCGCAGAAGTCACTTTGACTGTTGGTTTGGGAGACAAAGGGCAGGATAGGAGGTGTAGCATAGTTTGCGACATAGCTCCACATCCACACTCTACTGCCGTTCCGTCGAGGTAGCCCCACTTTACCAGGTTGGAGTCATCTTAACACTTTGAAGAAATTGTTGAGATTTTGTGTAGACTACGGGTGTTAGGCTTGGCGCTTCCAGGTACACCTAGTTAGCAGCTGTGTGTATAGTTGTAAACTGTGTAAAAACTTAGGCTAGAGAAATAGAGGAGTGAGTACAAAGAGTGCCGTGGAGGAAAATTGGTAGGTTCTTTTGTTATGAATCGAGAGTGGCGAATCGGGAAGTAGCCGTTCTTAGGCCAACAACTATTTGAAACATCAACACAAGGCAGAAACAGAAGCCTATCGATAGAGGTATTGCTGCAGTTGATCGATTATTCATCACTATACGTACACTGGATAACATGAGAGATAAAGTAATAAAAGATACACATGTTGATTATTTAAAATAAAACAACATGGTGGCTTTTAGCCTTCCGTACCTACAGAAAATTCCACAAGGAAATACACTGTTATGATGTTTTTATGACCAGATACAGAACAATAATAATTCGAATCAAAACAATGGGTTGATGATAAAAATAACTTCATCAATTTGAATGGTTTTGTTTGAAATTGCGCAGATTAAGACTACGGAGGTCATTTAGTGTAACATGTCCAGTTTATCTTGACACGTGGAACTAAATTCAACTGTACTGAATTTAACACAGTGTTGATTGGCCTTAGCAATCAGCGCCGCTATGATGTGTCAGGATTAACTGGTCATCCTGTTTCTTTATTAAGTATTAGAAGAGGGGGCGCGCTCAGGTGCGTGTGTGGGTATAAAATTATATTTACATCGCAATCAGTTTTATTGAACGTAAATATAATTATTGAGGTGAACGGTATTCCGTGTTTTTACGTTTGTAGTTTTAAAAAACTAGGTAATGCGTTCAGTCAGTTTCGAAAAGATATGTGGTTATTGTAGGCTGTTGTTATTTCATAATATTCAATATGTAGCCACAAATCATACCTACAAGGTGTTGTATGCATCCTCGTCAAATTCAAGGAGGTAACTATGCTACTAGTTCTCGACACGAATCAATAATAAAATAAGTAGGTTTTTTTTTTTTCAAATTTTCAGAAATCAGCATGTGTTAGACACGCATTTTAAAACGCGGCCTGTTTGAAACCGCACTAGGCTGTATCTGCCCTTTTACACACACATAAAAACGCGGCCGCTTATACGATACCATAACGCGATTCTGTTCTTTGAAAGTGGTGTATTCTGAAATACTATCAAACTTAAATAACTAAAAAACAAGTATGTATTCATTATTTACCAGGGATCGTAATTTTATTTGATTATTTATGTCTTTCATAACAGCCTCCTGAAATTTGACGAGGATGCAAAACAACAGCTTGTATAACACATCGGGTATTGAACTGTAGGCTAGCTACTCATTGATACAGTATTTTGGAAAACAAATAGAGGACATTTAAATGAGCTCCTCAACTTGAGGTACACATTAGTGACAAATGCTGTCACTGATTGGACTGGTCCAATCAAATATGTGTGGTTTTTTCCTCAAAAGATCGTTTCAGGCACTAATTTACATTGTCTTCACATAATCTGACCAAGATTATGTCTGGACTTGAAAAGAGACTTTGAACCTTTTTTTTTTTCAGGATAGAAAATCATCAAATGACCCCTCCCGCTCTGGGTGGAGCAGAAGGGAGTGTCAGACTCTTACTGACTAAAACCCACCCGTGTTCCTTCCTTAGCCCTTTATGTTCCAGGGCAGCGGTAACCCTTTCGGACGATCCCGCTACCCTGGCAGGCTTCGGCCCTATCGGGCCCAGACTTTGAACCTTGAGTTTGTTTCGCCATTTTTTCTCAGGGGTGGTCCGTAGTCGGATAGTAAATGTCGACTCCATCTCGCTTATTTTTTTTCAAATGACGTGTAAAAGTGATTACGATATCCTATTTACAGAATAAGCGATTTCATTCAATTGCAATGAATTCTTGTACATCTTTTTAAGGCTGTCTGTACGAAGGTAGAACCAGGAGGTCTACTCCGAAGTGCCACATTCGAATGTTCGGATCGGACCGATACATGGCCGAACCGAATATTATTGAAAAATGCGAAAAAAATTCGCATCGGCTCAGTTGGGTCGGGACCATAGCCAATATTCGAAAGAGTGTAGGAGTGTAGGATCGGGACCGACCGAATCAAATAGTAACTTCGTAGCAGGAAACGGCCGAACATTCGACCGATACGATACATTTACCACTTCGGAGTAGACCCCAGCATTTATTCACACGCAGCACAGTTATTCTTTCAAACAAAAGTTTAGTGAAACTAGTGTTGGTTTCATTATATAAATAAAACCTACGAGTATAGGTATGTAAAATTATGCCAACCTAGTTTCCGCTCTGAATTTCAGACTTCAGTTTAAAAATAAGAATGAGTTTTTCTAGAAAATATCGAAGTAAAACAATACCTGATTGTTTAACATTCCAGTGCTGTGCTCCACATTGTTTCAATAACTTTACAAATACCTTGTGCCCTAGATCTTTCGCTAACATGAATAAACACTGTTTCACGAAAACTGGAATAGTTGCCATTTCGTAAATCGTAGTGGCGGTTGCACCTTGAACTAAATTTTAATTCGGTACTTATATGTACATATTATTTAACTGAATTATTAATTTCGCGAAACTCGGACAACCAGTCTTACCAAGGGGTATCGTATTACCCAGTAACTGGGTTGTAGAGGTTAGATAGGCAGTCGCTTTATGTAAAATACTGCTATTCAGATGCATCCGATTAGACTGGAAGCCGAACCTAACAAAATTGAGAAAAGGCAAGTCAGATGATGTTTAATTTCCCTCACATTATTAATACTCACTCTTATAGCTAAGAAGTATTCCTAGGTACCTACCTATGCTAAAATTTAGTACCTATTGCATTTGTATTTATCGGTTCTGACGAACATACCTATATTAATTAATCCGGATACTTAGGAGTGACAAGTACAGTTCTAACTAGCGTTTGTAAAGCAGCATTAGCGTTTTTAAAAGGCTTATTACGCTACCCAATTGGTAGGGTCCCTATCTTCTAGGTAGGTTAGTGTAATAACAGATAGAGAGATAATAGGCCCTACTGCTAGGTCGATAAGTGTTCCTAACCGCTCTCGCCCACCCTATCAATAGGGCCCCACTGATTGGGTAGTGTAATACGCCTTTAAGTCCCTTTTACAAGGTATTTTAGTGAAAGGGCGACCCTTAAATATAAATGTAGGTTGTAGGTAAGTACGTAGTAAAGTACTGTAGAAGTTTGTCTGCCGATGGCGACCTCATAATGGGACAAGCCGGCTGTAACTTAGCGCGGGTGACATTCGAACGTTCAAGCTAGTGTCAAACATTTTAATTAGGATTTTGGTTTAGAACAGGGACTTACAATTTAGACAGAAATATGTAAAGACGTTCTTAAAATATAATATAATGGAGTCCTATAGTTGTTTGATTTCTCCCGTTGCCTCAGAGAGCTCTTCTGGCTCTCTATACAATTGTACAGACCGGATATCTATGGTACAGACTATAGAAATATAAGAAAACGCACACAAAACTTTCCCAAGCTTCAAAAATTTACAAAGAGAATCTGAGTTTCATAGAAACCGACTGTCTAAATGTTTCTTTATGATCCCCAATAATATCGAATTTTCTTCAAGATGTTTGAATTCTCCAACATCGTATTGTTAAGCTGCCATTCCCCAAATTCTCCAGACAGGAGAGTAGTAAATATAACTCGGTTTTATTACTGATCTTACGCAAACAATATGCGCCTATTTTCGGAAGGGATCACATACAATTTGGTATGGTAAAGATTCTAATTATAGAGGAGCATTTAAGGAGTAACAATGAAAATGGTTAGTATTAAGCGAAGCGCTGAGTTTGAGGTTTGTTTGAACTTTGTAACAAACACAGGTTTTCCGAAGATAAATATGATACGTAGCTGTGTTTATTTGTCCTCGTCCAGCAATCAATGGTAGCGTCAGCAAAAACACGCTGTTCTTCGCACGTTGTTTGTTTCTGTAGCTACAGTTTTTTTTTTTACTTTGAAACCAGATTTACGCGGAAAAATTGAAGATCACGACTTTTGTATTTTATTAATTACTACGCCTACGCTTCAACGGTGAATGATAGGCGTTTATTGTTAACGAAAACACACGTGTACCGCAACTGTAGAATCATGTTTTTTTTAACGAATCGATTTCTAACTTTGTGCGAAAAACTTAATGGAATTGATTTGCAACATCTCAAAAAGTGATAAATCCCTTCTTGCATTATTATAATTATGTTAATCAATCAATTTGCCTAGCCTTTTGGATTTAGCTTCCAGTCTAACCAGATGCTCGCAGAAGCTGGCATACAGCAGTCTAGCCAGTATTTTACGTGGAGCGCCTTGCTATCGATCTCCACAACCCAGTTACTGGGTAACACGATACCTCTTGGTAAGACTGGTATTCAGACTTTCGGGCTTCTCACACACTGACGACCTGTAACGACTGTCAAAGATCCACGAATGATAGCCGGGACTTACGGCTGAACGTGCTTTCTGAGGCACCCATTCACGGACCAATAGCACCAGTTGACCCCAGCGACTGTTATTATTTTTTTCACAAAATTAGATAGGTATTTAATCTATGCAGCAATATCCGTCCACGAGACCATGATATAGTTTACTCCCAGAATAGCGTGATTCTGATATGAAGGTTAAATATTTGAATAATGTGAAACACAAACAATAGTAACGATAAATTATGAACTGATGTGACTATTAAATTAGTTGGGATATTTTAATAATCTCAGGTCATAATGAAAACACTCCAACAACGGCCTATATTTAAGAGATAAATAAAGATAACTATAAGCATATGCCTAATAGTGTAATTATGTAGGTATACAGTGGAACCAGCTTAATGTCTGATAAAGTATCTCTTCGGTTTGTAACTTCACTGTTATGTATTCTTTAATATGCTATTGGGCACTGACAATCAAGCACCAACCAACTGATCGACTGATGGTACGTGGTCACCACAACTGGACATAGCACCGCCACTTCGACCCGCACCCTAATTGCGTAACACACAGTCAATCGGAATCGGTTTCATTTTGACAGTTCAAGAATATTCATTGCGTTATTTACGTGTTGAGCAGACCAATTTTTCGAACTTATGAAGCAATGGATTAGCAATTTGCTTCAAAATGATTCAGATTACGATTGATTGTGTGTTACGCAATTAGGGTGCTGTTCTATGCTTCCCGCATCCAGCGAATTCCTGCGGTCTTCACAAGGTCATCGGTCCACCTTGTGGGAGGCCTTTCAACGCTACGTCTTACGCGTACGAGGTCGCCACTGCAGAACCTCTCGGCTCCATCGGCCATCTATTCTGCGAGCAATGTGCCCTGCCCACTGACACTTTACATTCTTCGGGCTATGTCGGTTACCTTGGTCCTACTGGAGATCTTTACATTTCTGAATTGTCTCATATGCCTGTAATTACACCGACACCCATACCTCTCAAACTGAAGCACACCAACGCTGCTTGGCGGCAGGATTTAGTTTTATTTAGCAACTGTGGTGGATGGTGGTAATATTAAATACTTCCCCAGAACGCATCCTCCACCAAGACTAAACCTAACTTCTATTATAAATGATTTCATTGTTGGTTTTCATAATGCGGTAAATTACAGAACTTACGTAAGATTTACGAGGTGCCATAATATTGAGAACAATAGAAAAGCCATATTTGTTTCCAAGAAACAGTAGTAGTGCAGTTTTCATTTTATGTAATAGGTATTTGTAAGGACTATAGATTATGCTGGAATTCTGAGACTTCTAATAACTAATCACCTTGGCTGTTAGTGGCACTCCCAGCTGGTACCTACTGGATACTTTGGTACGCAGTCCCACAGAAGAAACACTTTTTGACTATTCTGTTCTAGTCCCCAATAAAAATAAGCAGGTCTAAATTAATATCAAAAGGTTATCTTGTGATTTCGGGACAACCCGAATATTTGCGGACAATATCGGAACCTCCGGTAGAGCGACTTCAGCGTCCACCTTGTGAAGGTACGATTAGGTGCGCTTGGTCTACTGGTTGAGAGCTGGGAGAGCGTTGGTACTCTAAGCTGTCGGCGAGACATTCAGTCTTATCGGGGATGTCGAATGCGACTCTCTTGTCGGACCGTATGAGAGGAGGGACGGCGGGGAACGTAGTTTCCTCTGCTTCTGCTTTGCAGAAGGCTTGGTGAATGGGCTCGAGTTCGCTGTGTATCCTGTCCCAACACTGGAAACGCCACTCCACTATGCGTTTCTTTACAGCACGCTGTAAGTGGCGCATGTAGGCTTTGTTCGCGTCACAGGGAAAGGAGTCGTAGGCACGAATGGCCGCGTTCTTCTCGGTTATTAGTTCAGCCGGTAGTTTCCAGCGATGGTCTTCCATCACCGGAACTTCCCGTGAACAATCCGTCAATACAGATTGTACGTGTTCTGTAAACGAGTCGATCGAGTCCGTCATCTCTGCGACTGAGACTATGTAGTCAGGAATGGAGTCGAAGTGAGGCAATGTGGTGGATTTCAGTCCAGGCTAGTCCAGTGCTCCAGTCGGTGATCACTTTGGTCTGGGAGGATGATAACTGGTTGGTGATCAGATTTAAGCTCGTGTAACGACTCAATAGATTGCAAACGGAGGTTTATATTCTTGAGCAGCGCTACATCAAGTAGGTACATAAGGAAGCTGGTTGGGATCGCCAGGGAAATGGATAGGGCTCATCAGAGCGATGACAGCGATGTTAAGGGTGGCGCCTAGGTTGAACACGATCTTACCTCTGGTAGTAGTCGTGTTGCTGTTCCAGGCAGGATGTTTGGCATTGAGATCTCCCGCCATGATGACGGAGTCACTCAGACCGAAGAGGGCAGTGAGGTCATTGGTGAGTAAGATCGGATACTCTGCACCATTACTGGGTGGGATATAGGCGGAAATTATGGTGATTGGTTGATGACCAGTCATGGCGAGCCGACAGATAGAGATCGCCAGGTGAGACAGGAGAGGAGGTGGGTCTACAGGGATGAAGTAAAGTGCCTTCCTGTAGTAAATATGGGTACATTAACTATATTGATGGCCCGCAGGTTTGTGCGTTGTAGTGGCAAAGTTAAAGTCACACTATTTAGAGCCTACTGTCAGACTTTCTACGCGTGCAGCCTGTGGTTTAGGTATACGCAGAGGCCGCTCAGTGTCCTACTTGTCCAATATAACAGATTTAGGATGTTGTTAGGGCTGCCCCGCTTTTGTAATGCCTCTGGTATGTTTACGGATGCCAGGGCTTTCATGCCATCGTGTGCAAGCGGCTGGCGTCGTTATTAAGCAGAGTCCGGGGTAGCACTAACAGCATCTTACAGGTCATTGCGGAAAACACAGGACTCAAATATCCTGAAAAAATTTATTCGTGCTCAAACTTTTTAGCCTTACTTGGAATTATTATGGACATGGTCTGAAATAATGGGTTTATTATTATTTTCTCCTTTATTTCAATGTAAACATATAAATTATATTTTTAAATATTAGAATATAAAAATATTATTATTATTATTATACATATTTGGACAAGCAAGGCCCTTCTGTATGCCCCACTGGCGTCAGTTTCTCCAACAGAACAGATAAAAGTTTAAACTGTTCTGTGGTTTCTCCACCACTTCCCACATTCTGGGTCTAACGACAGTAATCGCTGTGCTATTTATTAATTGTTTAAACTGTGGTTTATTAAAAATTTGGTGCGGACAACAATGTCGGCACAATCCTACTAATATTATAAATGTGAAAGCTTGTATGGATGGATGGATGAATGTTTGTTACTCTTTCACGCAAAAACTCCTGAACGGATTTGGATGAAATTTGGCACACAACTGGTTTATAACCAGGATTAACATATAGGATACTTTTTATCCCGATATTCCCGCGGGAACGAAGCTTATGTGGGTGAAACCGCGGGGCACAGCTAGTCTATTATAAAGGTTACTAAACAAATGCGTATTTTTATGATTGGGCGCAAGCAATAATCTTTTTTTACATTACAACTAACAAAACATTTGGAAAATAATAAAAAAAATGAATTTTACTACGACACTCGGCAATAAGTAAATACCTAAACTTCCCGAGCGCCAGGGTCTCTAACATCTGACATCATCTACTTTCAAAAAATCGTTATTATCATAATTTATGCCTATTTTTGTTTCACAAACATAAAAATAACACGTGATTAAAACTATTGGATCGGCTGTCCTACACAGGTTTTATTTAATTAAATTATAATTTTTTGTTTGTGCACCAATTGCTTTGAGATATTTTTGTTTACATGAACTCATAACCGATGTTGAATTTCGAACAAAGATAATCTATTCATCTGTAGAACTTAAAGACACCTGCGCACTGTTCGGTTTTCTTAATTGTTTATGTAGTGTTCTAGAATGCGAAAAATAAAATAATCTTCAAAGCGTCTAAACGTTTAAAAGTAAAAATAATAAAGCAATGTGTATTTATGCAATATCTTTTGAATTTCACAATGTGCAAAATCCATTTTGTTTTATGTTAACAGGTAACCCTCTCGTATCTTTTGGACTCTTCTTAAGAGATGAACTCTCTAACTTGATCCTATTTTTGATACCACCAGCGACCAAGTCACAATAACAGAACCTTTATAAAAGCTGATAGAAACAAATTAATAAGCCTCTTTCAGATGCAATCAACCTATACATTTATACACTTATGTAAGTTTAATATTTATTCACAACGACAACACGCCTTAATTACAGTTTACAAGCTAACACTAATATAAATTTACACCGTTAAATTTTGATCGTTTTAATCCTTAATAGGGGTCATTGTACTCATCATTATGAACAACTTTTACTACGGGATCAACCCTGAAATCGTGAAAAAAAAAATCAGTTGATCCATAGATTTATGTTCGCATAACTCGACATAATGTATGAATCAACTTATTTTTTTTTTAAATTTAGCGGTGTATACCTATTATACATATACAAGTATATAATCTGATAACCAGTCTTACCAAGGGGTATCGTATTACCCAGTAACTGGGTTGTGGAGGTCATAGGCAGTCGCTCCATGTACTAGTATTCAGCTGCATCCGGTTAGACTGGAAGCCGACCCCAACATAGCTGGGAAAAGACTAGGCAGATGATGATGATGACATAATATACTAGTATACAAATAAAAAATTCGCCCGCATCGCTGTCAATGGGATAAGACTTATATCTAAAGGCAGTAAAATAATGAATGTCAGCTAAAATTAGCCATTTTATTGTTTATCGCGAGAAGTAATTATCTACCACAAGGTTGTACTAAGTAGTTAGTGATAATCGAGTACTTAATACTAAGTAAGTTAAGTTTCGTAGAACTGTTCTCGTTCTCACATTATTTTACCGAAGGAGGACTGATGGTTATTAGTTCGGATTCGATCGAAATTCTCACTAAAACGTGCATTTGTATGTATGCTTGCCGCTTTCGTTCTTAACAACTCACGAAGAACCTTCATCAGTGTTAAACTCTTTAAGGAATTATGAGTGTGTGTGGAAGTATCGTGACTTCTTAAGGGAGAGCTCTTTTAGTTGTTCTTTAATTTTCGTAACTACTGTTTGGGTAACTGTTCAACTGCACATAAGAACGGCATAATTATCATTTGTGTTGAGTCCTGTCGAGCTATTTTGACTGTAAAATACACAGGAACTACCAATAGTGTCTGTAGAGATGAAAATATTGACGCTGGCCAACACAAATTCCCCTTTGATATGTCCTAAACTAAATATTATTGTCTGGATTCGAAACCAGAAGCAAATTCTTGAAGTGTCTGTTTTTTAGTAAATCAAATAGAAGTGGCCCAGGCTCAATCCTTATCTACGGTAATGAAGTTATTGTAGAATTTCTAAGGCAACTAGCTTCGTAAATAATGCTTCGAGAAAATAATGCTCTGATTTCTAAACACTGGCGCTACGGCTTGTTAGAATTCCAACCTAACTGCTGGGTGCGGTGGACGGACTCGAGCAGAATTTTTTGCCCCGCTTTTAAGAATCGAAAAGCGTGAAAGGAATCGTTTGGCGTCATTTGAATTTGCCCGAAGCGCGTATTGGAAACGCCAGTTAGATAATTCCTATGAAACGGGCCACGAGTCTTCCATCATCGCACCTCGTCGTGTTTATTTTTTAACGTCCGCGAATATACAAGTGTAGTGGGTTTAGCGGCGTTCAGCCAGTCACCGCTCAGACAACACACGGTAGACATTCGCTCCGCGCGCAAGCGAACAGTTTTCCCGCCGCAAATTTAAAAGCGCACGTTCTGAATTCAAAGTTCCTCACCAGCTGTTGGTAGCTTTTGAAATAATGCCTAAAAAGAAATAGATTTCTAGTTTTTGCTTTAATTATTACCTGGATCACGTGTAAACTGTGACTTTACGAACCACAAGCTTACAGTGTCTGTGTTATCGCGTACAAAAATCCTGTGATATTATTTTGCTGTGAAACTTTTAGTTTTAAAAACCCTAGTGGGTCAAAACTGTTTTAATTTGACATTTCTGGTTTCGTGAAACGTTTTTCGCGAAACAATAAACCAAAAAATTCTTTATGATAGGTCCATATATGAAGGTGAGTGTTTAAACGTTTTATAATTTATTTTTATTGTGTGCGTAAATGTGTAATTGTCAATTGTTCAAGGCTTGTGACGAGGTCTCTGAAACATTTATGTTGTATGTACAACACTGTTCATTCTGTTGTTGCCTGCAACAACAAACAAGCTACCTACTCATGGCAATGTTTGAATAATACATTAGAGACAACACTATATAGGATACCTCAATGTGTTAATTGACATGGTTCCTCCCCAAAATGACAGAACTTTGTACACATTTATAAAGCAGAGAAAATTTTAATGAAAACTTCAAGTTTTATTCAAAAACCTTCACCATTCTAAAGTACACATCATGGGAATGACGAGGTCTTGGTAGTATTCAAGTGCTTAATATTTATACAAGTGAAATGAACACGTTAATTATAACCTCAAACTTGTTTCGTGTATATGTTTGTTATACATTTATTTAATGGAAATGACGGCATTGAACGTTATTGGAGCGCTTACTGATAAACTATAACTATAGGTATCGACATTGCATTGCGAAAAGAAAACAATATTTTATCTCATAAGTAGTGAATCTCTTCAGTCTATTATGAATTTATGATGGTATAAACACTTTTAGAATCAGAAAATGATTCATTCTTTACAAAAGTGAACTATAGTTTTAATACGTGTATGTACGTACGTAACGTAGTTTACGTTTTCTTATAATTTTATGCTTCCTGCACTATGACTAATGGAGATTATTCATAGATTTTCTCGAGACAGAAAATTTAACTTCCCTGAAACAGCTGATTCTGTTTTGATATGGTTCACGTTTGCAGCTTTTGCACAGCTTAGCATTCCCTACCGAACTCATTTTCATTCCAACTTTAAAAAAAAAAAATATTTATACAGGATAATTTTTTATTCAGTGCGTAAATTTTTACAGGGTGTTCTACCCATGAATATGAACAACATTCACTATGGGACCATCTCTGAAATCACGAAAAAAAAATCAGCAGATTCATACATTTTGGTCGAGTAGGTATTGAACTTTTATAAGAAACAGCTGATTTTTTTTTTGTGATTTCAGAGGTGTTCCCATAGTGAAAGTTGTTCATATTCATGGGTAGAACACCCTGTGAAAATTTACGCACTGAATAAAAATTTATCCTGTATAATATTATTTTAAGAATTTTAATTACCTACTAATAAAACCGTAGCTTATTTATTTTCCGTGCTTTGATAACATTATTTAGTAGGTCTTAAAGATAAGGTGTTTTGAAATCACTAAGTTAATGTGTGTGAACTGGATTCTAAGCTTCTTGCATGTGAAGTTGCTTAGTGCATGTGTATATAACCGTAGCACCCTGTTGACTCCTAACATGTATGATAAACCTTTGATAAACCTAGATACCTTCAGGGTACTCAGACCATGTTTTGGTATACTTAGTCTCTAGATTGTTATGGTAGATAGCATAAGGTCTTATCTCTTGGCCTATTTTGATTTCATATTGTAACTGATAAAAAGAGACCGTTAACATTTTAGTTAAAATAACTGAAATATGAAATCTATAACGTTACTCTTTGGTGATTACGTGTAGAGATAAAAATTTAATTAAAGAAAATGTAGAACAGCTGTTGCTGTAGTACTTATGTACTGCGGGGTAAATGTGTAACACATTATCACTAGCAATGGCTTTCATTTTGACAGTTCAACAACATTCATTGCGTTATTTATGTTCATGAGCAGACAAATTTTTCAAACATATGAAGCAATGGATTAGCAATATCCTTCAAAATGATTCAGATTGTATTGTGTGTTACGCAATTAGGATGCTGAAGCTGAACTTCAGTTGTGTTCAGTATCTGTAACACATATTGTAGAAAAAGAAGTATGTATATGTAGTTATAAAGACTAAAAAATATTATGGATTATGGAAGGTGTAATTTTTGATGATGTTATTCTGACGATAGAATATTATGATTGATTGATTGATTCTCATATTATGTTTATGTCATATCAATATGTATTTTACTGTGTGTACATAAATAATAAAATAAATAAATAGAAAAAAAATCTTCAATAAAGAAATCTCTTTTGCAACACGGCAAATAGCAAAATTTTAAAAGGGAATCATATTTTACACCAAATAATATATCTTGAGGAGCCTGGTCAAATACGTTTTGATAAGAATTTACGTAGCTGGATACCTAAATATTCAAATAAAAGAACGACACACGGTATAAAAAATAGTAGGAGATTTTACAAATCACTGCTCGAAGTAAATGACCTATCTATAGCGTCATGGACTCATGGTATTTATTTATAAACTACCAACTGTCGAATATATTGCATCACGTTTTTATGTAAAAAACAAATTAACCCGAATGTCAAAGACATTTTTCAAGACGAGAACCACTCAGTAAAAAGTATCTATATATAAGATACCGGTTTTTTATATTATGAATCATCGAATCATTATATCGAAATTCGCAGAGTTGACCGTTGTATTCGTCTATGTACCCATTGGCTATATACAATGGGCCGTTTGTTTTTATGGCCTTAAATATATATTCTATGGGAAAATCGACATTATTTTCTGTACGCTAAAGATGAAAATGGTATCCAAGGTTTTGGATATCCGATAGGTACTTGGTAGTCCCCTCGCATGTTCGAAAGGCCTTTGCAGCGTTATTGCAATTGTTGTACCTTGCATCGAAATACGTCAATATTGCCGAATCAGGAAATGATATGCGTGGCATTTAAGTTCATGTAGCGGATAATTTGGAAGTGGGATCACTAACAGTATTCAATTCCTGACAGCGGTACTTACAATAATTATAGTGAGGTTGTGGCCCAGCGGTGACGGCGCTGACTAATGTGTTGTAGGCCGTGGGTTTGAACCCAGGCAGGCGCTTTACTTTGTGCAAATAATTTCATGAAAACTGCTCTCAAAACGGTGAAGGAAAACATTGTGAGGAAACCGACATGTCCTAGAACCAAAAATTTGAAGACGTGACATCTACCAACCCGCACTGGGTCCGCGTGGTAGATTACAGCCTACTCCCACTCGAAGAGAGGAAGCCTGAGTCCCAGCAGTGATAACATTGTAGGCTGATTATAGTATGCATTATGTTACAATATGCATTATGCTATATGTAGAACCTCATCTACCTAAAGGTACTGGATACGATTTAACGCAATTAAATTTTCCGTTTTAATTACTTTATAGCTCAGAGATTTTAATCCAAAACAGACTTCATTGATTGCAAACTTTAATTTTCATTTTCTTAGAATCCGCACTAAGTACGTTACCTAGTAAAATAATTATTAGAAAAACATAGTAGGCCATTTGGACTAGACTTTGTTCTTTTATTGTTATTCCAGCATATTTGAAAAAGCACACTCAACAGTGTAATGCTAATAAAATACTTAGTTTTTGTAAACAGTACGAAACTGCAAACATCAAGTGGAACTCAAACGTAGACTTCAGCAAATCAACGAGTTTTTTCGTTAGTTTAGATTGTCTAACAAGCAAACAATATTCTGTAGGTAATTATTTGTAGAAATAACACCCTGACTTAGGTAATAAGAGAAGAGGAACCTAATTTTTTTTGAGACTATAATATAGAACTGAATAATTTGTGAAATTCGTTAGTGGGTCTACCTACAAACCAAACTGCTCTATGTACAGCTATCATTGCTCTATGTGGACATATATGTTTAGAGCAGTGATAGTTATACCTACATATTGCATAACAGAAATAATTTGTCTTTACATGTTTTTCAGAAATGAATTGGTTGTACTTAATGACGTATTGTTATTTAGTTTCCATTGTCGAACTCAACATTCGGTACCGAGTTCAATTGCCACATTAGTAACATGACATTCAGAATAATTCCTTTAAAATTTATTCAGCCATGTCCAAACCTTGTCTATAAATCAGTAGACAATAGTGTCATGTGATGCTGAAGCTATGAATCAATGATTCAACATAAGTTTGACAGACAAGTGGCTAAAGTTTCGATACTTTCAATTGTCCCACAATTAGCTACGATTGCAAAATTACGACTCTTTGTCGCCACGATTTAAAAAAAGGATAAGCGTTTATTTATGTAATTTTAACCACTAGTCCCCTAGCAATAAGGTTGAAATTCTTATAAAACATTCTGACAAGTCTCATTGTGTCGTAACTCGTAATAATTCAAATCACGCTTTGCATACTTCGGTATCTCGTTCCGTACGGTAATGGCCAGCTAATCACTTGTGACATAATGCCAGTGTTTTACGTTGACATAACACAGTAATTTAAATTTAAAAGCAATGGCGATAGCCGATGCCCCTGAACCGCAAATTAACTTTATTTGAAACTGTGCCGCCCACGGTTCGGTTGGAGTAGGTAGGAAGCTATAATAATAGCCATGATTATCATTATTTCGACACTCATCGGTAGTCGCTGTAATATGCTGGGAATATACTCTGTTAGATTTATAAAAAATTGAAGGTACAAATTACGCACGTTTAAATGCAGTTTTAGGTAGCTGTTCAAATAAAAATGCACAAATTACCTAACTAACGTTCAAAGGATGAGTGGCTTTTTACCTCAGGTTAATTATGTTTGTATGAATCGTGATTAATAGTTATTCTTGTAATTTAAAAAAGGCATGTTAGGTTGCTGCAGGTATGAAATCGCATCAATGAACATCATGGTCGTTCAAGGTTGTTTAAACTAGCAATTAATACCTAGGCGATGATTAGTTTCAGACTGGCTGGCTCACACGTGGCACATGTGGACATGTGCGTCTTGCTAGGGTTATTAAAACTATAGCCGTTTAATTAGCAGACGGCATGTTAGCTATGTTGCTGGTCAGGTACCTACCTATTCGAATTCGAACGTCTTGTTTTCTAAATGTTAAAATAGTCTGTTAAATAGAAATAAAAGGAAAGTCGTAGCCACAAAGTATAAGAATTAAATCAAAAGGACAAAAAAACCCACAAGAATAAAAATGTCTAAAACCCACGACAAAAAGATTTTAATGCTAAAAAAAATAAAATAAAATGTTTAAAACCCAAAAACAAAAATGTTTAAAAACCCAAGAATGAAAACGATTAAAACATTCTAGTGATAACAACTATAGCTACGAAATAATAAATATTTTTTTTTTTTATAAATCCCTACTTAGCTAATAACTACATAATTATAAGCAGATAACCGCAAGGTATGAACTCTCTGAGGTAACGGGAGGAATCAAACAACTATGACTCCTTTTATATTATAATTGTAAGGACATTTCTGTCTAAATTACAACTCTCTATTCTAAACCAAAATCCTAACCAAAGATCGTTCGAATGTCACCCGCGCGTAAATTATAGCCGGCCTGCATCATATGAGGCCGTCTTCGGCAGACAAGCCTCTACGGTACCTACTTACAGCCCTAGCATGACTTAAGAAAACATTTGCCACAAACCACCACACTTGTTTCCATGCTAAATATAATTAAATTCCTCGTTACGAGACCAGTAGAAATGGAAAATACAAAATATAAATGGTGCTTACGATACCAAATAACGAACTACTATCATCGCTTACCATGAATTTATTTATCTGCACCAAAAATACGGTACTTGTAAAATAAAAATACATATTTATAACCGTACCCAAAGTTTATATTTAATTAATATATTGATGAAGTGTGGCGCCGAAAGAGTCCGTCGATCGTCTGACGTTACCGTAAGATAAAAACAATACAAGTCTGGAAAAAACCTGTCTGGGTATACATATTTGCTAAAGACTGTGTGCAAAAGGCTAAAATTCAAAGAAGCATGTCGAAAGATAATGATGTTTTAATCATTATTGTAGACGAGATAAAACTATACATAGGAGAGCATCACAATGGTGCAGCTGTTACAAAACCTAAGCTAGTTTTAAACTGAGCCAATGTGTGGGAGTCAGTTGAAATCATATTCAATTTGAAAATTTTGCAGTCATCTTTTTTACTATTTCAATCATCACAGTTATAATAATGTGACAATGACGATTCTCCGGCAGGTGATATAATAGGCATCCAACTATTTTGTATTCCCTTCTATCACAGATAAAGACGCTGTTTTACCAGCAGGAAGAGAATATTCTGTATAGGCCTTAATAGTGCAAAAATACCCATGCTTCATGCAATGTAAAAAGCAAGAATTAATACAAAAAGATATGTCCGACTAAAATCAATCTCAACCACGTGCAGTATCAAAGGTCAAAATTAGTTTTGGATCATAATAATTTAATCATACTAGTGTTATTAAACTACCAATCAACATTGATAAGCAAACATTTTCCTCTGCCATTGGCTGCTTTATCGAAGGGCACTCATGTTTAACTTTTTCCTCCATAAATGCAGTTAAAAACATTTGCGGTTTTAAATACCCGTTTCCACAGAGCTAAACATTATTGCAAAATATGTTACAAGTGGTAAAACTAGGATTTCGCTTCAGCTCATCGATGTGTGTCCACGCCGACCTATTATCAATTTCTGTGTCAGTCAGATTCTCTCTAAATCACTTGTCGCAGGGTTATTATCAAAGCACAGACTTTTATCAACCGTCTCCATTTCATACTTAGTATATCGGCACAGTATTAGTTAAATTGTAATTTCTCTAGCCGCATTCAGTGACATAATATGAATATGTAACGTGAAAAGAGCATATTAGTAGGTATCCTAGGATAGGATATTAGTAGGTATCCTATCCTATCCTACTATATATATATAATATAATATATAATCCTACTAATATTATAAACGTGAAAGTTTGGATGAATGGATGGATGGATGTTTGTTACTCTTTCACGCAAAAAATACTGACCAGATTTGGATGTGATTTGGCACACAGATGGTATATAACAAGATTAACATATAGGATACTTTTTATCCTGATATTCCCACGGGATCGAAACTTATGCGGGTGAAACCGCAGGGCGCAGCTAGTAATATTATAAACGTGAAAGTTTGTATGGATGGATGGATGGATGGATGTTTGTTACTCTTTCACGCAAAAGCTACTGAGCGGATTTGGATGAAATTTGGCACGCAGATGGTTTATAAACGGGATTAACATATAGGATATTTTTTATCCCCATGTTCCCACGGGATCGAAACTTATGCGGGTGAAACCGCGGGGCGCAGCTGGTGTAATATATGTATGCTCTATTTGGCTCAATTCCTTCTGTACTTGGCTGTTTTTCTGCCATGCAATAGATACCATCGTTCAATCACAACAGGCGTTTCAATTAATGTATATTGCTATTGTTGGTATGTACAATTAACTAGATATTCTTGGCAATTCACAAGCACTCGAACATTTGACCTTACGTATATTTCATTCGACCATTCATACACAGTTATACTACAAAGTTCGGAGGAATCAATCACGTTCAAATTGACTCTGATAACAATATCTTTGGGTTCATTTTATATGTTTACATGCGTCAGAGATTAACGCTTTTTACGTGATGACTGCTCTAAAAAAATAACAGCAGACAGGCTAACCGGATGATTGAGAAAATAATTTATTACTATAGGGGAATTTGTTGGTTTTTCGATCAACATTGTTAATTTTGTTTGTTAAAATTCGATTTCTCCGTGTCCATTTAATCTTGTGCAGTCCCACTCTTACTACCCACACGATACCTCAACTCCTTTTCAGTTTCACCTTTTCAATATTTATTACAAGCAATAACTTTGTTACTTTCAAACATTTCGAATTTTACTTTGTTTACGAACTGACTAGACATATTGATATTTAAATGTTTTAAATAGAGTCACCAGACCGTGAAAATGGTCAGAATTTTACTGGGATACTCCGTTTTTCATGTACTACTCAAAAGAAGTTACGCAATAAATAAAATGGTTAAAACTTAGACAATCGCTAGAAAGTATGTATAATTTCGTAAGAATGTGATTTATCGCACTACAATCGATTTTAAATTTTAATTTCACAAACAGAGAGCCCATAAATACATACAAATAAATATAATATATTAATCTAACAAAGATGTCGTTTTATAATAGCGTGCTTAGCAACCTGATATGAGAAGAAGACACGACTAGCAACAGTAATGTTACTAAAGATGCCCATCCCTTATCTGAGAGCTGTTGGTAGTCAGGCGATACGTGAACAATGATGCAAGTAATTCGAATACTTGTAGGAAATACCTACTGTGTATTATGATTCGAAAGTCTATAAGTCATCAGCAAGTGACACCGTAGCTGCCTGATTGTAGTTTATTAACTTCTCATATTAACGCTAGTCTGGATTAAAACGGTCAGTAATGTTTCCCATGACTGGAACAACAGAATTGCTGCCGTCAATAGCATTTAATTTCTTAATTGCAATTACAATATCGATTTAAATTCCAGCGTTAGGCATGTTTACGTATAATTTATCCAAATCGGATAAATTAAAAGATTATTTTTTATTATTCATTTATTTACTCACAAGTCTTGAATGTGAGGGTTCTTTCAAAGTAGTAACTAATATAGGTCTCGTATTTGATTCCAATGTGTCATGTGAATACACAAAACCAGTTTTATATGCCCTAATTGAATTAGTGATTAGTGAATCATAATTCAATAATGAATAAGTATTTGCCACTTTATCGCGAACCAGTTAATTCACAGGCCAACGGTCCGTATATGTGTTCGTGAAACGAATTCACGAATCCGCGGAAATAACCTTATTCTTGAGAACAGAGAGGAGAGAGTGAAATTGTACTAATAATATAATAAAGTTCGTTGGCTTCCGTGTTCACGGAATGGATACTGTGATGGCCAGACATCATGTTCCAAGAACTGGCAGAAATTAGCGAAATTTTCCTTTGATTAAGGTCGCAAACGAAATACGTCAGTTTTCAAGTATAACTTCCGGCTTTTCTGCCAACATTTCTCTTTTACTAAAATAATAGTTGAATGATCTTATATTATGGTGATTGATATAATGATGACAAGCGTCATTGGACGTGTTTTATGTTGTGTATCATTAAATTCTGTGCCAGAGCAAATTAGTGTCTAACATGATATTAATTCGCAGGACATATATAAATATTATTATTTTTCTTGTTACCGATCAGTCAACTTTCTCTCGAAAACTCTCCTTCGTCGTAAGTACTCGTCATTTTACTGAAGTAATCGCATCAAAGTAAAAATAACTGGCGACGTCCCGGTTATCGCTGAGATTTTTAATTCTTCGTCGTAAATATCGACTGTCTACATAATGATATTTTATCAGCACATAAAACTATTTTATGAGTCATAAAATATTTACAGACTCTACTAATATAAGAGGTGTTCGTTTGATAGTTTTGTGTATTTCCTTTCCAGTTAAGTAGCTTTTTATGTCACTTCAGTTTGGTCAGAATGCACAGTTTATTTCTTCAAGTTTCTGAGTCTAGCTATTGTGTTCTTCAAAGCAGCTTTCACGTTACGACGAATAACAAAGATATTTTACACTCAATTGAAAGTTATAAATTGTTGTTTCATTTTTGTGTCAAATGCTGACCATAAAAGTTTTTTCGCGAATAAAAATCGGTTTCAAACCCCAAAAATACTGAAATAGCGTCACGTGGTGACCACCGTTATTCGTTACACATTCTGTTTAACGCTCCTTTGGTTTCGATGTTGGTTTGACCGTATTTCCGAATTTAACACAAATGTATGAAATGGAATCCATTATTTACATGACTGGCGAGGTTTTTTGGTAAGGTGACCCGACCGAGAGGACCGAATTGGCAATTTCGGTTACCCACGTAGTCACTTGGTGAGTGACAGTTACTAATTTGTTTCGTACTAATAAATATGTGAAAGTATTTTGATCCAAATAAACATGTGACTGAACTTGTCGCTAGCGTCACAAAACATCTCGTTAAAAGCACATGACCGGACAAAGTGGACGATGATAACTTTGAGAGTGGCTAATTTGGACACAGAGAATTGAAACTATGGTTAAATATTATGTCGCTGATGAAAGATTGTAACATAGCGCCGGTACATTCTTTATACAAGACACACTTTTTAATTTTGTTATGAGCTTCATGCGTATTTTTGTCTACTATCACAGTAACCAGTGCGTTTACTTCAATGACTCGAGTTTTCACTTTGACATTAGATCTGAAGGTCAATTCTAGTACTTAAAAAACGTTCAAATTCAAGTCGCAGTCTCGTCTCAGCGACAATCAACGAGGGAAATTAGACGTATTTTTGACAAATTGAGACTTATGACTATTGACAAAATTATGGGAATTGCCCCTTAGAACATCGTATAGGTACACGTTCTTAGTTATTCAACTTTTGAGAACACCTTTGATTCGGTTCATTTCATTCATGCATTAGCATTAATTAAAACAGTGAGGACGTCTTTAGAACAGTTTTTCTATTGTTTCCTTCTATTAAGGCCAATGGAAGTTAATGACATAATTATTTCTTCGAAATTCGTCTCATGGATTGTGGACAGCAAAAACAACACCTCTGTTTGGTTTTGGCAATTGTCTTTCCTAATGTTTAATTATATTAATGAATTTGAAAAACTCATGGTATTTATAGCAATTGTTTATAACGATGCGTGACCATAGTGCCGATGAGCACGCCTCGTGCTCATAATACTATTGTACTGAGTAATCTGGATCTCTATGCAGATACGTATGTAAATAGTGCAGTAATAGCAGCCTTAATTGCATCCTTAGGTATGCCTCGTCATTACCTGACCAGAGGTGAACAAAGACTTATTAAATACAACTCGTGATGTGTGCAGTGTCTTGGAGTTCCTTGCGCATACTTAAGATTTAACCTTTTTGGTCTTAATACAAGAAAAGGTTTTTTTAAACATGACTTAAACCATAGATTTTTGTAATACGAACCTAACTTTGATCAAAATATTCGGAATAAAATTCCAAATACAAACACTGATTCGAAGGGTTGAGCTCGGGCTCAGTCTTGAAATAAGATGGTTAGTTCATTCGGTATCATATTTAATTCAAAATGTAATGCATTATATTTAACTGTCAGTGGTAGACGTGGTCACTAACGAATATCATTACAATTACTTAAGCTAGTAGGGTAATTAGTGTTAGTCTACGTCTGGGTAGACTATTTGTAGACTTACTTCCAGTTTTCATACATCAGCTTACAGAATGCGTTCGGAGAACATTCATAGCTGCACGTGGTGTCCATATTATAATGCTTAATAGAAAATATAGCACGTCAGTGTATAGAATAGTTAAACATTAGGAATACTAATGCAAGGACTGACTGATTTATAACTTTTTCTTTACTTCCTTTTGGCTTTGACATAGACTTTATTATTATACAGCATACCATTATGTTTTATAGTTAGGTTATGTTTTATGGGCCCGGATTCTAGTTCATGCCTGATAAGCTTTAGTATAATAATGTGGGTGGTAGCTAATACCTGCTCTAATGACATAAAGACTATCAATTGGCTAATTTATTCACGTTATCATTCAAAATTCTTGAACATTTTACCATAAACGGTCAGAGTTTATTTAATCATTGTAAGGTACTCACCTACTTAGGAACGTAATTAACAAATAAAGAATTAACTGCTTAATCGCTATGCAACGAATTCAATTAACGGAGCTTTGTAATTTCAATGATTGTTTTATTCGAGTCGCTCACAAATTCCTCGAAGTCAGAATCCAAAGAATGCCTGCGCAAGATGTAATTTATTTTACACATTTTAAAAAAGCGCATATTTTAGGCAAAATAAAATGAATAACCCATCAATTAAGTTCTCATAAAAGCAGGCCCTTATTATTAACCCATGTTTCAATTGAACAAGTTTTTAGCGTTTATCCATAAAGGGTAGTGTGTAATTGAACATGTACCTATTTTATAGAAGCAATACGAAGGTTTAAATTCTTGCCCTAAATTATGTTACTTCGAACCGGTCGAGTAGGGCAGGATCTGATAATATTATAATAGCCAAGATAAGGTCTACGCATTGTTCCAAGTTCCCACCGGTGCCATTTATCACTCTTGTCATACGATAAAGGTTTAACTGTCAAGTTTTTGCACCGATTAGTTATGTAGTTATTAAGTTACTATTTTAACAGCAGGTGACTGACTCGGTGGTCTTGTGGTCGCAAGCGCTACTACTGAGCCTGGTACTGAGTTCAAATCCTAGGTCGGGCAAAGTGATATGGGGTTTTCCATCTGGAATTTCTCAGTATCCGGAGTCTAGATGTATACCCGGTTAATGGCAATAAGCTCACTCCCTATTACATAACTGGCGAAACGTGGGTGGACTATAGATAGGTACCTACAGTTCTTCCTAATCCTTCGGGGCATACAGGCGTGATATTATGTTATCTTTACCATAGCTGAGTATGTAAACTGAGATCATATTTGCATAGTTTATTGCGAAACATCAAAACTGGAATCTTCGGTCGTAAAGGTCGAAAGTTTGATATATAACCTGAAGGTCAATTCTCGTAATTTAAAACGTTCAAAATCTAGTCACAGTCTCATCTCGGCGACAAACAAATGTCAAAAACTTGTCAAAATATAGGGAAATTAGAGGTATTTTTGGCAGATTGAGACTGAGATCAGACTGTGAACGTTCTTAAAATTACGAGAATTGCCCCTCTGATTGCTGCGTTTAATGCTACTGTTAGTGATTTCAATCCGCAAAATACTTTAAGAGTTCATGTGAAACACATTTCAATATAAAAGCTTTAGTCCGGAAGAACATTAATCAGGAGATTCGGTGAAATTTTTGAAAGATCAAAGAGCTGGCTTGTATTTCTGCTAATATTTGGACGTTATATGTCAGAATAAATCAGTGATATCAGGCCAGCGGTATCAGTCCATGATTCAGCGTGTGACTGGAGCATTGACCCACATTCGTGCACCGCGGGACACTTGGCAGTTGCTTCGTTTTAAAATACGATCAGCCGCTATGTCGTTGGGTGGAACGAGCCACAGCCCACCAGTATAGGGTTACTCTAAATTTGAATTATCCTCCGGTGATACGCGAAACGAACATATTTCATCGGTTCTACCGTTCTGCTCTATAAATTTTTGTCGCACGTGTCAAATCTTCCCAGTTTATTTTAAAGACCCCATAAATTATTGTCTTGCACGTTACATAACGTCTAAACATAATACTTCGAGTTATACAACTACTATAGTTGCCAATGTAAAAAATTTCCGTTACACATAAATTCACATTAATTGGTCGCCGGTATCCGCCATATTGTTTCTTGAAATAATTCATGTTAATGTAATTCTGCATACAAAATGAATTTGTTCCACGTATAGCTTGAAATAACTATTCTTTTTCTTTATTTAAAAAGAGACAAATTCATCGTCATCCTATTACTCACATTTACTGACCATCTTATTACTTTTAATGCATTGTCTTTCAACAAGGAATTTCTGAAAAGACAAATCATATCTTCTGTTTTGTGCAATAGCTGGCATACCTACTTACTATTTAATCAAACAATAATTTACTTATATAATACGATATACCTTTGTTTTGCTATGTAGATATTACAATATTATAAATATTAAAACAATTCAAAAACAAAATTATTAATTTCATAAATGATACATGATTTTATTTTGTAAGTACCTAGGTTTGTACAAACACTTTTACACGTCAATCATATTTTAAAACTAGATGAGGTCGGCGTTTCCTATCTGACTAGTCTGAGAAGAAAGGCCGAAACAAACTCAGAGGTCACAGTCTCTTTTAAAGTCCAGACAAGATCTTGGTCAGATCATATGAAGACCATCACAGACATCGAGATTGAGAGGACCTGTCCAGTCAGTGCACGCATTTGTCAAAAAACGTGCAGCTCAACTCAAAACTTAAGGAGCTCGACGATTCGACGAACAATACCAAAGAAAGGAGAATAAATAGAGAACACCAGCAAACTACATATTTTAACCCACATTGCTTTAGTGGTAAATATATAATACTTAAGATGATCTACACAAAAATACGAGCGGCAGAATAGCAACTCGTGTTCCACTTTCTCTACTTACATATTAAACTACGCATTAGAGACATGTTTCACTTTCGCGAAAATCACAAGCAATAAGAGCAATTACATTATACTTAACTTCACATCACAGTCCACATATCTTGAACTTGTTACTGGAAGAAAATCATGACGATAATGTACAAATACTTTATGTAACATTTTGGCATCAAATCGTGAAGCAGTTGTTATTTTTGCTGGAATTAATTAATTAGAATATTAACCATTCAGTATTCCTTTGTATGTGATCGACTTTTAAACGCCAACATCACAGCAAAAAATATTCAAGTTCTGTGGCGACAAAAAGTCCTAACAATATTGTTTGTCTCATTCAGTACACAACACACGACAGAGTCCAAATAGGAACAATCCGGAACACATTATGTATAATTTACGTCTATTATAATGAATTTGCAATCATTCTATAGAAATCATTTGATTGAACCGAGCCTCGGCACGCGAAATCAAATTGCTGCGTACTTTTATAGTACACTTGATTGCGAAATAGAGACAGATAACCATACAATTATATGCCAACTTTCTCGTGGTCTCTTACATTTATAATTTTCTATCGTAAAAAATCTTGCATGCGAAAAAAACAGTTTCGAACACGAATTACAACAAGTTAAGTGAAAATTTCTAAAAGCAAATTAGCATTTCAGCTTCAAATGTTGTCGACTTAATTGACAGTTAGTCCACCTAAAAGTCTGTGTACCTTTTAATTAAGACTAGCACCGCTTGTTTACGTTTCTCTGGCTAACGAGGAACAGCACCTTTCTCTTCAAATAATAACATAATATTGCTAAAGAACATTATTTAGAAAGGCATCTTCTGTTGTTTTAGTGGCATTTCTGCAAATCAGTTGCAGTCAGTTGCTCGAAAGCGTTTTAATGTCCGTCATACGTTCTGTTTATTGCATTAATTCCATATATACGAATTTCAGTAAAAGTAAAAGTTGGTAGACATTTATATGAAAGTATTTTTAGTTTCTCACTTTTGAATGGAGCTACATGCATTGTTTCACATTTACATTCTACATGTGTTTCATGTCTTAGCACATGAGCAATATTTTTTAAATCTGTAAATATGTAATTCCATCGCATTAACAACATCTTTTTCTTTTGTTCCAGTGTCAACATTTCTACCCCAAACATTATGATTTACAAATGGATATTATGATAAGAGTGAAGTGCTGTCAAGAAACTAAAAACCCAAAGTGACGAAGTGCCCGTAGGTGTCTGTTGTGTTACCGTTCCGTTGCCTTTCCCTTACCTATTTAGTGCTCAATATGTCTGACAAGACCTCGTCGTCGGTCGGCCCGAGGAGTTTCGAGACGATCTCGGAGGAGGACCTCACCGCGTCGCCATGGGAGAAACTGTTGGGAGAGGTGAACACTGCTGTTCCTACGATAATAAAGACTAATGCATCATGTACAACCATCTGCCGAAGTGGTGAGGAGGTGTCTGCGAACCCTCAAGCCGAGGAGGATCTGGAGGGAAACAAGTTGAAACGATCCAAGAGCCTTAATCAGCGAAGAAATAGCAGCGGCCTTCTCAGCTCGATCCCGAGGCAGCTGAGGAACTCATTGCGAGGAGTTCGGAGTGAACCTTCGAGTGTCAAGGACGTACCCACGACCAGGAATGACAGCTCTCTTAACCTTCTTCTTAGGTGAGTCATAATTTCATATTAAGAATTTTATTGCAGATCAATCTTTGTGCTAATTATTATTAAAGCGGATAATCCAAGATTCCATCGATTCATTGTTTTGTGAAAGGAAAGGGTCTAGATCTTGATTTATGTACTTGCGAGTTGACGTCATGCGCGACGATTGCAAAGAAATATCGCAAAACAAATAGGTTCACACAATTTGATACGGCTGACTCTTATTAAAAAGGGGAAATACATAATGTAACCCAATGCTGAATGCACAATGCTTAAGATGACGCAAGATGTTTGTCATCTATGTTAACGTTTTTTCGATAACAGCAAACATTAAAATTTAATAGAAGGCAAATCAAGTAGGAAGATAGACATCTACGTAAACAACATAACTTTCGAGACCTCTCCATTCGCTTACATAAAATAACATGTTATCATCGTAGTCCCGTTCAGTATAAAATTGTTATTCTGAAACGATACACAAGTGACCCTTACCAAGTGCCCCTGAGCCCGTAGTTTATAATTTATTATCACGTACCATAGGACTCCATGGAGGAATTTTCATTAGAAGACATCGCAGGTCAAGAACAAACGGCGCTTCAAGACCACAAGGCTTCGTCTGACTCCCCCTTTACCTCCATAATTACCATTAAGTAGAACCTTTCCACATAATTGCAACCTTCATGGTCTGAAATACGTAAGGCTTCGAACTGATTGGTCCTAGAGAAGCAACTTGACCTATTGTCTATCGCTGTCTGCGCTATTTTAAGGAAAATTGATTGTCTGAGACAATGTCAGGGTCTAATTAGTGCAGCAGTTAAAGGTCTTCTGTAATTGAGCATTTTGTTTAATCGCGAATAAAATAAAAATCTTTTATTGGCAGGCATCGTAGGACCATATTGTTTAGTATAGTATAGAAGTAATTTTAAAACTATGTTAGTAGTTACAAATTACTAAGTACATACTATATTAAATACAAAAACAAAGCATCCAATTGCAGGAAGGTTTATGGAACCCCAAAGAGTCGGTAAAGCATATCTATATCACTTTATTCTTCGCTCGTTAGACCCTGTCAATCTATCAACACGCTATCAATAAATTTACATCACACGTGATCAATATTACGAGGCTATAAAACAATGTGTAATTGGATAGTTATATATTTGCAAGTCGATAATGAAACGTCATAAAAGTCAAGAATGGGTCTTCCGTTTATAAATGCTCATCAGTTCCTAATAAAAAGATCTTTACCGATAACTTTCTCATATGCAAAATGGCAAAGGAAGCGGACGTCCTTATTTAAATACGAATTGCAGGAAACAAGGCGCCCGTGTAGACAGCCAGCCTAAAACAATGCTCCTTGCAGAACACAATGAATGAATAGACTGAACGATTGGATGGAAGTAGCGATTCAGGGCCATCCGTTTAGCGCAATCCGTGTCCTCTTATTTTTATCTCCTTGTTGCGAGTTGTGAATACAAATGACTTTTCAATTGATTTAGGCTCGACACCGTCGGAAACAGACGTACAAATGTATTAACATACGAATTACGTGAGGTCCATTTCGGAGTTTGGTAGATACCGAAGATTTATGACCACGAAGTCTACACTTCGTGGTCATAAATCTCCGGTATCTACCAAATTTGAATATTTGATATGATTTTTATTGGTCTTCGACCACACACTTTGTATTGATAAATTATGCGTAGTGCTCAAACTAACAAGAATGAAATCTCTTTATGAGATGTTGTGATGGAAAAATAAGCCCACATTTTAGTGTTCGTTCGTGATGCTCTTTTGTTTACATTAGTCAGGTAATCAAATATGGCGTAATTGGTTGAAATAGTTGATTCATTTATAACTTTACCTAGTGTAAACTAATATTAGCAATGATTATCTATTAATGTACGAACATCGCGCTACGTCTCATCATTAGGCCTCATTTTCAGCCCATGTTGGCTTGGCTCACTGGCTGCTTTATATTCTCCATTTGGCAATCTCTTGGAATTATGCTTGATGTCAAGCTAGTAACTACTGGATGCAATCGTGACTCCTAGGAAGGTACTTTTCCGTAGTAACAAAAACTGACGAACGCAAATAACTATAATAGATTGGATGTAGATAACAGTTAAAAACGGTGCTTTGTTCGTTTTTTGCCAACATTTATTTGACTTTTAGGCCACTGCCCCTAGTCACCCAAAAAACGAATATACGAAGTTCGATCACATTTATCGGAATAGCCTTTCAGAGGGACCATATAATTTAAATAAGTTGAGAGGTTTTTGCAGTACCAAGCTCAGTTTTCATTTATTGGGAGGGAACTTAATGTGCTACGTATACGTATGTGTGAATGACCCACATTTAATAGGTGATAAAAGATAAAAAGTGCAGAGTTGATACAGTTACATTATCAGACACAATACGTAACTGTGTTTATCAACTGATAGCTGGGTCACGAACAGTAGGTCAATGCCCCTAAACTAAAATAATGAGTTTTATGACATTGACCCCATTATAAATACCTATTTTTGAAAGCAGTTGGTCTGAGAAACATGTAAGTCACGTTCAAAGTTATGAACTACCGTGGTCTATTTAAATAAAGTAATTTCGTAGATTATGGCAGTTGCGCTGAAAATGATTTACAGCTCCGACTAACATAAACTGTAGCAGCGTGTGTCTATTCGCATTTTATTGGCACAATTATAGCATTTTCATAGAGAGCTTTGATCCAGAATATTTTGATAAATAACTAGCAAAAAAAAAACTTGGATTCATGGCACGGTTGTACCGAGAACGTCGCGCGGCCATTCACTTCCATCGAAGTGTTCACACTTCTGCGTGTTGGCCTATTGGTACGATGACTGTGTGTGTGTTGGTGCCAATATTTGCACTCCAACATTCGGCTCGCTTCCTGGCATGCCTTATCACCGGCAGACCCGACTTAGATACGGATTTCCATGCACGTTTTACACCGAGAACTATTTGCTCTGTTTAACGCGTGGTTTGAATGGAACATTGGAAATAGAACGCGAAGGATGTTGACTTTCAACACTTTATACTGAAGACGTCAAACGAAGTAGGGCAAAAAAACCAATTGAAATTTTATAGCGTCTATTTTTGAGAAAATGAGATAATAATTAATACAGTTTTAGTTTTACATAAACACCGAAACAGCTGACCGGATTTCTCACTGCTGTACTTAGCAATACTTTCGCTCACACTGGTTTTCTTGGGTGAAATGTCGAAATATCCTGGCACACGCACTAAAACAGCTGATGACGCGATAATTACGAAACACTGACGTACCACGAGGTGTCACCTGTGCAAACAAGTTTGCAAGAACCTCTTAGTAACTTTGTTGTATACAAATACATGTAGACTCTGTAAGCAGTATTTCTGGGAAACTTCAATATTAAATGAAAGACTTTGTAGCTGAATGGGTGCAAAGTAGGTACCTAACTTAAATAGAATAGTGTGAATTACGTGTCTTATTATGCTTTACTTGGAACAGTTCACTTTAGGACGTTGGACTTGGACTTTGGACGTTGTTGTATTGTTCTTAAAAGGTGTTTAAGATAACACCTAGCTAGTTAGAAGAAATAATGCAACAATGTTTTAGTCGTAGACAGTACTAATTTGCAAAACAGAATAGGTACAGGTAAAATGAATTTCTTGCGCAATTCCATGCTGCAAACAACAGGTAGAGAAAATCAGTGCCAATTAAATTTTCATTAACCATTACTCGTGCTGGACAGAACCCTTAGCAAAAAAACTTATCTATAGAGGAAACCCTAACAGTTTTCCTCGTTAGATTACCATTTAGAAACGATCGATCTTCAAATCAAAGCCTCCTTTATTTGCAGGACACTTGAGCTTCAGTTCACTTACCGGTATGTTTTCCTCATGGTCTGACATCAACGACGCGTCTATCAATATAACAAGGGTTTCTTTGAAACGGTTATATTAAATAATTAATATTTGTGTACATAGTACCTACCTATATTAATTATTATCTGTACAAGGAAGTAATTGTTTTACCTGTTTGTATATATTTTTCAACACTCCTAACGGAATAATGGAGTCGTTGGGTAGGGACTATTTTCCCTCTTTGTGCAAACATTAATCTGCAAACTATTTATTTTAAAATTAATGACTTCCACGAGCTAAATAAATTGTGTAAGATTGGAAAACCAGCTTGAAAGACTGTCTGGGAAAAATCACACTAAATGCAAAGTCGGTGAAAGTTACTGGAAACGTGTATCAGAATTAGCTCTAATCAAACTCACTTACACATTAAGGAACTTAAAGCAACAAACAGCCGATCTATTCTGTTAAAATGTCACCGTGAAGACTTAGGTGAAGTGAGCTATCGATAGTATCGATCCCTAGCCTCAGGTGGAATGACAGTTCACGTCAAGCTCACTTCACCTAAGTTTTCACGGTGAGATTTGTACAGAATATACCGGCAGGATTAGTTACGAATTTGCTTATAGCACCTAAGGATTAGAAATTTGACGTCTCTGGAGTTCTGTGAATTCCTTTAGACTTTAGCCTAATAACCCAACACGCTCGGTATGACGTAGAACCTTCTTCCGTAGAACCTATTGGAAACTAACTTGCGCGGAATGATTAAAAACAAACGCTCGTGATAAGAATGACGTCATCATAATTGATTCAATATGCTAATGATTCGTTATAAAACCGTAGACTGAACATAATAAACATAGAGAATGAATTCAATGGATACCTAATAGTGACTAATGAAGCAGATCTGTTTCAGAGGAACTATGTATAACACATATGTAGATATGTTTTCACATGTGTCGTTAAGTTTCCCAATGAATAATCGAAGATTTTCGAAACACAATGTGCCGTTCATTTGTTAAATGGGACCGGAATCTCAAACGATTTTACCGATACTTGCGTAGGCGCCAGTCGTAGTATGGGTAGAGTATGATTATTTAGATAAAGTATTTTAAGAGTTGAAATCGAGTCTAAATATAGCAATACTACAGGTAGGCCCGGTATCCTGTTTCCCTCATTACTTTTACAACTAGCGCAAGATGATAAGAAATCCGATACAAGTCTTGGTTTTTCGTTTCATTTCTCAAGATATTATGGTATTTTAAGGAATTTGTTTAATGTAAACCATAGCTTATAAGTAGGCTGCGTGTCAGAGATTGTTATTGAAGGATTGTTCAAGTACTAAAAAGAGGTTAATAACCCAATATATATGCTGGTAACAGCTAGATTGACTAACTGTCGAATTTGAATTAGATTTCTTGCTATCTAGGTTTCGATTTATTGGCTTTGAATGTTTTAGTTTTCAAAATTATTGGATATACTCCCACCAAAAGGACTGGCAAAAGACAGAATTGTGTGGATAAGGGAGAGGAAGGCCTTTCTTCTTTCTTTTCTTTTTTGAAAAACGTTGCCCCACACTAGGAATTTCTCCTGTATTGTGGGTGCGTTTACAAACATTTAAACTCACATACACAAACAGCCAGACCCGGAACAACTACTTGTAGGCCGTACAAATATTTATTCCGTGCGGGAATCGAACCCGCGACACGCAGCACAGCAGTCAATCAATCCTTTGCCCTGCAGTGGGACAATACAGGCTAGTTACATAGATAGATAGAAAGTGAGATATATAAAAACTTAGGTAGATGTGTTTTTTTTTTTATTTTGACGTGATAGGTTACAACGGAAATACTTTCATTGTTATTTTGTTTTATATTATTTATGTTCATAATTAGGACCGCTTTCTCAATATATTATTTGTATGTACGTACTCAGTACTCAACACATTATGTATGATCACGTTCGAGTACATCATCAACGCTACTTTCACAAGCAGTAAAATATTACGATCATTCATTTATTTCGTGTTCAATTGGTTTTATTAAACACCGTTTCCATTACTTTCTACAGCTTCAAAGATATTTCATGTGTGCTTTTTGTAGCTGTCTGTATCTGCTGGTCGTTTATTATTTTCTTTAATATTGCCTTTATTGTAGCGATGGCCAATGTGTTCTTTTTCATTTATAATATTTTAAATTGTTGCTCAAGGTAGTTTAGTTTATACAATATTCCGGTATTCTGTTGTTATTTCCAGAGAATGCCCACTCGTTCTTAATCTATTAAAATGTTTTTCAACAAGCACTCTCTCTTAACTTTAGAACAGCTTAAAAGTAATGACTGTTTACTTAATTTGTCTTTAAATGTTTGGATGAAAAAAACAAAGAATAAGAAAAGTATGAATGTAGAACTGTTGTGGACTTTGGTTTGTTTGAACGTAAGTTTCTTTAATTTCTCGTAAGTAGCTATAATTTTTCTGAAAAAATATTCTGAAGTGAAAAATATTCTGAGTCACAACTTAGTTATGCCACTTATCAGTCATCCATTACTGTTCGTCTTTGTTAGATTTTAGTACCCTAATAAGGTAATAAATCCACTAACGAAGAGTATTTTCTGTAAATTAACATCAATCATGACTACTCACCAGGAGATTATCAATTTACCCAAATTACTTCGCACTGTATTTGTAACGTTTTTGTCTGTATAACCGTATTTTTTGTCACAAACGTCATTGTTCTTATTCATTCTAATGAATCATTCTCTATCTACTAACTAACTGTTGACTAATGTTAGCCCTTGTACCACCTACGGGTGAGTTTTTCCGGCGACGATTTTTTATCGCGGACTGGATTTCCAACTCTCAGTGCTAAGCAGTGCGTTAAAAATCCAATGCGCGATAAAAATTCACCCGAGGGTACGTGGCCTTACTGGTTATACACGAACATAGAAGGAAACGTTCTAGGAATTGGTATTACAAAAATAGAAGTAAGTAGTTTTAAAAATAACATAAATATTGTACATTGTATTCACGATTTTTTCAATCGTGGGGTTATTCGCAGATCACTCATACATGATTCTTAGTTTACTATCGATGAATCATTACTGGGAAAATAATAATCATGGCGCCTTTGATTATTATAAATCTTGGGTAGGTACGTTAATGTAGTCATGATCAGGGGATCCAGTTACGGTAGTACTGCCTTTATTATAATAGTAAGAACAAATAACTTCTTATATGGCAATGGCGCCTATCTCGATAGACATTCAACATGGATTTTTTTTTTAATTGCCATTAGGTCATAATTCATAATCGATGGTCCTATGCATGGATATCAGGATCTATGGTACGATACTATTGGAAATTACTTTTTTAAATAGCCAAGGCGAATATTTCCGGGGTTTCCTTTTAAATTTCAAAATTTAAAAGCAACTACACAAAATCAGGATTCCAGAAATATTGATTTTAAACTTTCAGAATATATTTTTACAAGAGATTCCGTAGCTTCTTCAGTAGTCACTTATGTTAAAGGTCAATAAAGGCAAACAAAGGATTGACAAGCAGCTGTTACGCAGGAGCCATTTCATAACAGTTACATAATTATATTCATATTAAAAATATAAAGGATACCTAATAAAAAAGATGCTGGTGACGTGTTTATACTGGAATAACTGTTAGCAATAATTATATTGTGTAACCGGTGCGTCACGCCGGTGAATTCGTTCCGCGTTAACAGGGACATAGCTACAGCAAGTAGATATACTCGTAAGCATGAACAGTAACTGATACCTACCGCAATGAAGTAGACAAAGTTACTGTCATTTCACGCCATTGACAATTTGTTAAAAATAATTTAACTAATTGATATTCCACAACCGTTCGAACCCAGACAAGCACTTTACTTTGTGTATTAATTTTTTATCATCACTGCTCTCAAAACGGTAGAAGAAAAACATCATGAGGAAACCGGCATGTCCTAGAACCAAACAAATCGAAGACATGTGAGACCCACCAACGCGCACTAGGCCCGCGTGGTGGTTTATGGTCCACTCCCTCTCAAGGAGGCCTGTGTCCCAGCAGTGGGAACATTATAGGCTGGTTATGCTTTTAATTATATATCATACATTCCACCTTTTTACCAATTAAGTTCAATTTTCTTATCTTATCTTCTATCTTCAACTCATTAATAATGGCAGATAGCTACATATAAGTATGATAAAATAAAATTAGAAGAAAACTGACAAAAAAATGAGAAATTGCAAGTAATTACTTTTAATAAAGCCCCTATTATTATAAATATATATCGCTTAAATTAGAAATAAATTGTCCATTATTTAAAATTAAAACACGTGAATTGCATTAGCACCGTACAAAAACTAAAGTTCGTTATAAATCAATCTTACATAGAAGACCAGTTGAATTACAGGTTACCTTAAGTTTTTTAGGACTCTTCGGATTTATATGATAGTTATCAGAATAAGAATGAGTCATATTGCGGTTACAACAAGCCTCGAGACGTTGACCTTTATGAGATTCAGTGAATTTTGAGTCCATGTCTAAATTTAGACTTACCTGGAAAAGGGTCTCGATGGGAGGAAAAAGAGCGTCTTGGGAAAAAAAAACTGGCAGTGTTCCTGTAATATTTGATAGCAACCCAACTATGCATCAATCAACAAAGTTAATGAAGACGAAGCAAAGAAATAATAAAACATCGAATTTCGTCGGTCTTTATCTTGATTGATTAACACACTTTTTACTTACTCTGTTTGTGTTCTAAATACACTGAAATACGATAATTTGGCTTGCAAAAAAATACCATTTAGGTAAGTATGCTATTGTCGGAAATTATTGTTTCCTACTCAACGATCATAGAACTGTCATCATAGCGTGGTATGACATTGATATTGTACGAACTTTAAAAAACTTGTGCAGTATCATTGTTAAATTGTTCACTTTGGCTCATCATAGCTCACATATATTTCTGTAGTAGATAATCGGGAAAATATGTCGTTTTTCCTGTAGTAATCATCTGGTACATATTCTATGAGTCAACCCGGGGAATGAGTTATTGTATTAGGCACATGTGGGCGATGGCCACGATGGCCTAGCAACCAATCCCTACTAGAGCAAGATTTGTGAACTTTGAACAAAATACGTTAGTAACACGTGGACATGGATGATACTCGACGTGTTTTACATTGACATTGCTTAGATTACTGTACTGGCAACGAGGAAAAAACGGGCGCGGGAGTTATCGTTTTTGCAGAAAAAAATCGGTCACGTTTGTTTAAAGATTTTGTTAACAGTGCCATCTATCAGGGAGTAGCAGAATCGTCACAATCTCCAGTCGTTTGGCTAACGTAAAACGATAGTGAGTTTAGAACAGCTATTTCCGACTGACGTGTCACCAGACGGGCTGACTTGGCAACGGTTCCCGGCTCTATTTCATTGAGAACGAAGTTCAAATAGTCGCTAATGTCAGATCAGTGGCTAACATTGCTGGTAGAAATACATTAAATTGCGTGGTTACTGGAATTTTCCTTGGTTCGATAAATCAGGAAAGTGTGAAAGAAGAAAATATTTTTTTTATATTTTGCCTTGGCCCAACAAAATGTCGTATAGCACTAACAAACATACGACTAGCTTGAAATAGAAAACGGAAAATATAACGTGCAGTAAAAATAAAACTCCTGCCCCAGCAGTCTCGACATTCATAGCGATCGCTTTACCACCGAATTCGGTCGCAAAGTCCCGAATTGACAGGTGAAATGTATGGAGTGACAGGGCTTTGCGACCGCTATGAATGTCGAGACTGCTGGGCCAGGTTTATTTAACAGCTGACAAAAATTGTACGTTTAGTTATAGCGTCTATTCGAAGTCTCGTGTTTCTGCACACATTTCGATTTGCAAGGAAATAATAATATCTTTGGCTTCGAGTTACATTAAAGATTAGATCATAGTACCTTGTATCTACCATTGGTTTTCTGAATCTGATTCAGACTCATATTCTCGGACACTATTTCTCTAATCTAGTTGCAATAAAGATAATACGAATTGATGAATGTATTAAAGATCACTTCAAAGAAACTGAAATAACTATTCTCTATTTTATCTCAATGGATACGTTGCGATGCGTACTACCCAGCTACGTCACAAGTAATACATGCTATTACAACATAGGCCTTTTAACATTTTAAAATGTCGACACAATTTTAATGTGGGTGTTCGTTGTACTATACGGTGACGTCATTAGTCACTACGTATATGCCCAAACAGACGCGATGCTCTACGTAAGAAATAAACCGTGAAACTGGTTATAAAACGTACCGTATTATTGGGGAAAATGTTTTGAACTTTGGTCATGATGGTTTTGGCACAGTTTTGGATGACGTATTTATAATAAGCGAATCCAAGTGGCTGTCCTAATTCGCTGATGGGACACGATAGTGTCATTCTAGTTAAATACGCTCCAGTACGCGGAATAATTAATTTGTTGTCGTAAACAAACTCCTTAGTCAACTTTGTTTGCGTTTGCAAATGTCAGGGAGGCATAAGTTCATGTTCTTCACTAGTCAAGTAAACAGTAAACACCTACGTATTATTACCTACTTTACTGAACATTCAATGTAAAAATAAAAAGCAAGTTTTATCTTTATTTGAACAAAACTCACGTAAATGTTATCGACCTCTGCTACGATTATATTGAACTTTATATTGAATCGATCTTTATAAGAACGTCACTATTCTTATCGATACTTACGAGTACCTAGCTTTAAATCGAGCAGTGTGTTTCGTTTCACGTTGCTTTACAATTCAGTAAAAGACAAATGAACATAAACATTTGCACGCTATCCTTCAACATTTGGCATCAGTAAAAATAACGCGTGAACTGACGGGTGTTAAGGCCATTCAGTTTTAGTGTCACTACAGCTACATTAATACCTACTATAAAACGGAATGACACCTGTTTATAACCTACTCATACATATAAATGCGCAGGAGGTGACCGTCTTCTTCGGGTAACGAACTTCGAAACCGCGCTGAGGTCGAAAACTCCTTTACACACGATTCAAACATTGATTTTAATCTATAATACTTAACTGCCAGTTCCGCTTGTCACAAATACATTTAAATTCTCCACAGTCGTTAGTTATGCTGTATAATGTAACATGCAATTTATGTCGTGGCCACTGCAAACTGGAACAGCACCAGGATAATCTTAAATATGTTCATTTAACGGGCAATATTTCGCAATAATCTAAATAACGTTCACTTAGATATCTTGCCAATATGTCAGCTATCTGGCTGTCTTGGCTTGCTTCTTTAAACAACTAGTAATTATTCATCGGCTAACAAAAATAAATAGAAGAAATGGCGTCGCGCGTCGGTAAGATGGCCGACGGTTATTCTCAGCCTCGTTTCATGGAAGATGCACTAATTTACTACTAACTATGCGATGAGTGATGGGTCCTTTGGCATTTGTTAGTACCTATGGTATTGTAGGCCAATTGCCAGCTGAAGGGTCACACAGTTTACTCACTTCCGCCATGGAATAGTTTTCAAACATAGGAGCGTTTGTGTAACATTGTAAGTATGTAGAATTGTAGATGGTAACAGTCCATTAATGACGTCAATTTCAATAAATGAGAAGTAATATCTACCAATCAGTAATCTAATACTGTTTCAAGACTTTTATGAATAAATATTTTGACTTATTGCTCCCTTAGATATGCTTGCCAACTAATAAATACCTAGTATAAAAATAGTCATATGTACATAGGTATATTATAAAGTAGGTAGAGCTACGACTTTTCATAGGTTATGTATAATTTTTGGGTGCATTTATAGATTTACTATCTGTCCCTCGCGGTTTCACCCGCTTAAGTTTCGATCCCATGGGAATATCGGGATAAAAAGTATTCGTGTGTTAATCCTAGTTATAAACTATCTGTGTGGCAAATTTCATCCAAATCCGTTCAGTACTTTTGGCGTGAAACAGTATCAAACATCCATACATCCATACAAACTTTCGCGTTTATAATATTACAAGCGGCGCCCCGCGGTTTCACCAGTATAAGTTTCGATTCCGTGGGAATATCCAGATAAAAATATCCTGTTAATCCTGGTTATAAACCATCTGTGTGCCAAATTTTATCCAAATCCGTTCAGTAGTTTTTGCGTGAAAAAGTAACAAACATCCATCCATCCATACAAACTTTCACGTTTATAATATCAGTAGGATAGTAGGATTCAAATACGGGAACATAGATTCAGAGATATTGGATTACAGATAGAGCACAGTAAACGCTCGCTTTTTGTCATAAACACCTAATTGTTTTAAAACGACACCTATAATTAGTAACCATTATCCGCCCTGATTGTTAATAACTAACCCAACAGAAGGTGAAGTGTTGGCCTTAAACGATACGGACATAAATAAACATTTGTTTTATGACTCAGTGACGATATTAAACAGTTCCCAAGTTCGCCGATAAAAGCTAGTCAAGTACGTAAAAGGTTTTATTGCGAAATCGCGGAACAAACTGTCTTTGTATACAATGGATAGATATTCATTCAAAGATGATTAAAGAGGTTCTATTATGTGTAGTTTTCTACTCTGTGATATTATTTTCCTCTATCATCTCATCGATTTCCGATATCATGGAATGACGCGGCAGTATCTTCATGTCTCTTATTAATAACAATCAGTCCTTTCCTCGCGAGCTGTGGTGGCCTAGTGGTATAGGCCGCGACTTACGAGTTGTAGGTCGTGGGTTCGAACCCAGACAGGCGCTTTACTTTGTGTAAATCATTTCATCACCACTGCTCTCAAAACGGTGAAGGAAAAGATCGTGAGGAAACCGGCATGTCCTAGAACCAAATATTCGAACACATGTGGCATCTACCAACCCGCTCTGGGCCCTCGTGGTAGATTACGGCCCTCTCGAAGAGAGGAGGTCTGTGTCCCAGCGGTGGAAACATTATAGGCTAATTATGTTTATGTTATGTGAGTGGTTTCCTCACGAGCGATCCTTGCTAAGATTGATGGAACTGGATGCCCAGTTTGATGACTACATACTATTTTAACCATCCCAACACTTTACACACACATAAAACAACAAAGAAACGGAACAGACGTGCGATATGGTCTTTTCTTTTGTATCCTGAAAGGTCACTATAAATCAGTATGTCGAATGGCGTCATTAAAATATCTAAGGATAATGTGCTGCGATAAATGTCAATCATGAAGGCTAACTACAGGTCACGTTTTAATCGTTTGTCCTGTTATCGAAGGGACTTGGCTACAGAACAATGTATTAACCCACCAACAGATATGTTTTTATGAACAAAGTGACTATTGTCGCGTTAAGACATGTGCCACTGGTTCAGTTTAATTTCTGTATCAGAATTTAGACAAAATTGGTAATTCAATACCTTGTCTTGATTGCATTGGACGTGGTTCTTCATACCAATTGCAGCACGTGTTTCTCTCACGTGTTTTAGTATAGGCACGTCTCTAATATCATTTAGTCAATTACATTATATTCTTTAAAACGAGGTCTTTAGGTCGAGAATTTGATGGGCGTCCTAAAACTCCGCTATCAAGATTGGTCGTAAAATATGCCATTATAACCAAGTTCGAAGTGAAAAATGGCTTTGTTCAACTATATCATTATTGTCCTTGTCCCAATTTTGGGGTCAGCGCAGCATGTCTTCTCTCCGTTATCTCAGTGGTTAACCATGGCCCTGTGTAACCATATCATCATCAAGAATAACACAGAACAAGATATTCATCCTTATTAAATAAACATTGTAGATAAACACCCCACAGGAAGAATAAATTAGGCTTATGCTGAGCAAGAAACTGAATGACCGAATTATCCCACCGAAAATATGCAGCTGTTACAATACAACAGATGTTACTGATACAAAAAAAAAAAGAAAATTCAAAACCGTTGTATTTTGTCTGGCCGTTCCAGACGGTATTGTAATCTACGGATTTAGAACCATACATCGTGAGGACCATTATGACGACGAATGTGACGTAAAAAGTTGACATCAGCCAGAAAGTACATTCGGTGCAAATTGGTAGAATGGGTTCATTAATGGGTTTTGTAGGCAATTCCTAATAGTCACTGCGATGACGACGACGAAACTTCACTCGAGTTCTCATGCCTTAGTCAGTGCGTTTGTATCTCAATTTCAAGAAGTCTTAAAGCTATCAAGCTCGTCATAAGCCAAATATTCCCATAAGTAACACATTTACCGCCATATGCTTTCCCTACACTATCTTGAATAAAGAAAGATCTTTTTGGATTGTAAATGAAGTCTCCAACCTTCTTAATAATAAGTCCCTAAGATCCTACCACATTCACAATAACTGCTAGAAGATTGCAGACCTAATAACTACTCATATGCATGCTGCTAATGACTTAATCCGTTCGTCGTTTCTTAACGCTCATTCGCAGACCACCGTCTGAGTATGTATGACGTCACCATCCCGCGTCAGTGATCCCTCTCTATGGTGTGCGGCTATGGGTGCTAATTTTACGTTCTAATTGACGCCTTGGAGCTTCGTATAAGTTCACCGTAATATTGACGTACGTAGTAACCTTGTGGGTAAACAGGACACTGAACAATCTAAGACCTGACAATGTCCTGAATTTCTTTCTTGTTGAGGATAGTGAAGGATTTCAATAGAAGTACCTACAACACGAGATTGCTAACGACTATTTTCTAACAATAAACGCATTAATTGCTTGTAAATGTAGACCAAGCGCATAAACTTTGTGGATTTAATGTTATTGTGGCAGTTGATGGCTCTATAAACATTCCCATTATCACATTACTGTAATGAAAATACGCACGAGAAAATAATAAACATTCGTTAGGCAGTAACTGCACAAAAAAATCTTTTAACGTTCCCTAAACAATGATTCATCACAAAGCATTAAATCGTACTCAAGTTTGACGATCAACCAATATTGCCTTCGAAGTCAAAAAAGTCTTCAATCAACGTCCATAGTAAATAAATCCTCAAGAGAAGACTTTAGTTCCTTTCACTGGAAACGCCGAGTCTAAATATTTATCTGAAGATCATTCGTAAATCTTAATAAGCACCCTACAGAAAACGTGATCCATGAAGTACGCGTGCAGATGGAACTGAGCAGATTTTTTGTTCAAAAAATAGGCAAGGCGACGTCGCGACGCGCCACGGCGCCACTGGCAACGTTGGCACGGGACGCTGTATAGTGTTTGTTTGTCCGTATCTTCGCATCTGTTTCATTAAACATCCGTGCGTTTCAGTATTGGACCAATTCTCATCGCAATCGGCGCGAGTGAAAATTTCTTTCCACGTACTAATAGACACCCAGTTTTCTTACGTCGCCATTTTAATTTTTTCCTTCTTTTTGTTATTGTTCCGAAATGACGTCGTTGACGATGTTGCGGAAAATCGTGGTTTTGTTGTTTGATATCAAGGAAGTGTTTAGTGAATCCCTCGTCAACGTTCTGCTGAAAGATAGAGTGGAGAAAATTGTATAACTCAGTGAAATAAGTCGAAGGTTAACAGTACCAAAGAAAGTATTCTTCTGTGTGATAATAATTTAAGGTTAATATATAACAGTCCAAGTGCGCTGGTCTCGCGTTTGAATTCGATAACGATAGTTCTACTAGTGAGTTTATAAGGAGTGTTTGAGAGTTAGGTACTTTTGAAGGTTGAAAAGTTTGTTAAGTATTAATTAAATAAATCAAAAAGTGAATTCCATACTGTATAGAATGTCAGGATTAAAGAGATGTGTAAGCCAAGTGTCAATGCTATTGACTGGAAAGCCGATAAACTCATCGGAATCAGCGTGGAGCGAAGAATTGCAAAAGTAAGTGTGTTTTAGTTAGCGACATAACTGCGTCGTAGTGGTTAAGCAAAGAAAGGGAAGCGGCCTCTACGCTAGTAGAAATGTGTTCAAATATTTGGCAACAAGCGATTCGCTAATTCATTGCTCCCGAAAGTTTCTTGGAATCCCTTGGCGGCTGATAATGTTTTACAGATGACGCTGATTGTGTATCAAGCAATGAACTCAGATAAACCCTTAGTTTACTTTTAACTCATTGAAGAACTGCAACCATATGTTATTCACTAATATCAGTACCAGTAGGTACGTTTTGTTTTGTCTTGAACAATGTAACAGTCACAGACAATTTTAAAAACATTAAGATGAGTGCTATTTTGTCATGAATAAATTGCTGTCTCGCACTGAGAAAAGAAAAAAAACCTGGAGTTGGCACCGCAGTTAACAAGGCACAATCTGAGTACAGAATATATCTTGACAATGAAAATACCTCCATTCAGTGATCATTTTGTTAAATCCATTGACGAAACAATAATTTAATTAACCAAGAGTTAAATCTTCTCCGAAGAAACATGTTTTCTCGTCTGGATAATCCAATCCAGGCGACCTTCACTGCTTGATGTCATCCGTTTCGTTTGCAAAGTGGGCGTCCACACGACTCCATAAACTCACGCGACGGCCAAGACTCTTTAATTTAAAGAGAGTTAACGTTTTAAAATATTATAAGAAAAAAACTGGCCAGTACGCTAGGATTGGAAAAGATTTACATAGACACGTATCTTCTAGAAATAAAGACAATGAACAAAATTATCGACACGCAGCTCTACCAATTGTTTTAAACTTTAATCATAACAGATACAATGTTTCTGGGAGTATATTTTTAACAGACGATCTAAGTATGTATTCGGTTGTGTCATTGTTAGCTTTCCAGTCAGACATAAATGTCTACATTGACACCCACATTCAAAGTGAAACCTAGTTCTTAGAAATGCCTAAGATCAACCCACGCCATAAACATAAATATATGTTATTTCTTGTTAATGTTGCATTTAATAACATCTAAGCCACACGATTTTCGTGTCTTGCGGTTTACCTTAAATAGACTTCTTGTAAATTGTTAATCGATTGTGAAAATCAAGAATTTACCGCGACTATTATACAATTAGAGGCGCTTAAATAAGTAGTTGATCGGTAAGACCACCGTTAACCAGTACATTTAGCCGCATCATTAATCAATTAGACTGTAATTATTATATCATAATCAGCCTTAAATGGTGTTCACTTACGCATTATATGTGTCACAACTTGGTTCAACATTATAGGATTACTAATGTTGACTCTTAGTTCAGCGATATCGTCATATTTAACGCCCATCTGATGTTAGTTTATTATTACTTGTGATTACTGCCAATAAGAGCGTATAAGGGTCTCATTTTAGGTCCCTGATCTCTTTACAAGCCTTACTGTCGTGGAAACCAGTTTTAATTTTATTGGTCGGATCTATTCTAAACAGTTTATTGATTAAAATGCCTGTTAAGCCGAATTATACAAACATAATTATACAATTAATAAGGTATAGCCACACGCTGGTCAGTCAGGTAAAGATGGCATTAATTTCGAAATGCTTGCACTGTGTGTGCCTCTTATAATTTAAACCATGATGGTGTCTGCGGTAATGGGGTCGCATTCAGACTACGATGTAATAAGAAAATTTCAAGGTGGTTTTTAATAATCTATGTAAATGCGACTGTATCATAATTGCTTTGCGTTAAACGATAGCGACCACACTAATGAACTAATGACGTCCACAATCATTCAATATCTTCTGATAAAATACAAACTTTACGAAGCACCAAAATGTATACCAGCACTTATGTTAAATCATTGTTAAAGTCTTGTGCTAATGTGAATCTTAGTCAAGTAGCTTCCTTTGTAAATAGGTTTCGGTCATATACCTAACTTGGTTATAACTCAATAATAGTAACTACACCCAGCTCTGATTCTGGTTTCCTCATTAAAATAACTACTACTTGTGTAAAATACATATTATATGCGCTTGACGTTCATGACCTTATGTATTTTTAATTAAAGTATTTAATTAATAACACATGTAAAGAATTGTATAAAAACAAAATCAATAATTATATTAGAATACGCAATGGTCGCCATGCAAAAATAACTTAGAGACAGAAATGAGGAAGCAAATTGACGGTATATTAAGTAGAGGGTATTTGTAAAACCGTCCAAACAGTGACGCATAGATATAACTCCATGTTTCATGAGGTAATATAATAAAAAATGTTTCAAATTTTAGTGAATTTATTTATGAAGCTACCAAAATCGTGTCTCATCTCATATTCGTAGAAAGAAAGCACTATGTTACTGCCATCTAATGTTTTTATTAATCGCCTTTATTCACTGTCGTATTCCTTCAAACTGCTTCGAATTTGATTTGGAGTTATAACTGTTTGAAGTTCTATTTTGCTATCAAACGTTAAATTTCCAATTCTTGTATTATCCCGTGAATTGCCATAGCCTATGTGTGCTCGAGTTATTGCATTATTATGAAATTGTGTAGTAAAGCGTCGTTTGTCATTACATGTAACAACAGTTTCTCTATTAGACTAAACTTATTTATTATCCACGAGTTTCTCTTCGTTGAAACGATTCTTTCCCAGCGTATCATTAGAACTATTATCATCGAATAGATAATCAGAATCGTATCTTCCAATTACCTCGATATATTCACTTCGTGCAAAAACTTAATCGTTAAGCTAGGTATCACAGATGTGATGTATGGCAAGCATCTATGGTTCCCAGAGAAGCACCTATTCTTTGTATAGTATGAATATGTGTAATTAATCTTACACGTGAGTTCATTATAAAAAATCGTGAGTAACTACGAGTTTGTTGTTATTATTATGTTTTTATGATTATGAAGTCGTTAAGACCAATTCACTTGTAACAAAAACAGTGGATAAATGGTCTTAATGATGAAACAGTGGTAGCCATAGCTGCTATGATTCTGAATTGATTTACAATAACGTATTTTTGGCAAAGCATAGTACCTACCTAATGTAAATATAATATTATAATGGCAAAAAGATTGTCATCATCGTATAATTAGGAACCCCTTAAGAACCTTTGTTTTTGACTTTTTCAAGTACCGTAGAAAACGATTTGTGAAGTTTTTACAGCACCTAATAATATATAGTAGCATATTTATAATATATATTTTACAAGCTTCTGTTTCGCTTGTAACATAATCCAAAACATACATAAAACAAATGAATTTAAGCACTTGCAAAGATAAAAGCTTGTTTTTACACGAAAAGCTTTTAAAAGATTAATGGGAGCCTAGTGCTTACTTTACAGTGGTATTGTGGCGGTCAGGACAAGTGATAAAAATCTATCTATCTCGAGTGGTGCGTAGGCCAGTGAGCCCCATAAAATCGCCTGTATCCATTATCTCAATGATATCTATGGAAATAAGTGGAGGGTTTATGGTGACACTATCAAATGGAGTATATTAATGTACTCGGTGGCACTCTGCATTCTAAGTGACATGGATTGATTCATTTACGTTCAGTTTAACCATCCCGTCATACATCTGTGGTGAATAATTTTCATTTGTTTAATGAATTTCAATTTTATTAAAATGCGTAGACTGTCAATCAGGTGATGATTTAATTTGAACCAGAGTGCTTGAATGTGCTATTATAAAAACATTTGTGAATCGTTATTATTGTTTTTGGATAGTGTGTGATTTTTCATATAAACTTTATACTTGACTAGCTTCGTCCGCGCGGAATTTCTCACCTCATCGCAACGCATCGCCTGCCCGCGCTGTGCGTGTTCTTTCCAACTTTTTTTCTTTTTGATCAGCACCTAAGAGTCCTAGCGTGATGTTAACCTATGACCTTCCTCAAGAATTGGGCTATCAAATCTAAAAATAATTTTAGAATTAGCTCATTCAAACAAACAAAGTCGTCAGGTTTATTATTCGAATATAAATTAGTATAGAATAATTTAAATAATAATATAGTAATAAATTAGTGTTGATAGAAAATATAATAAAATTACCCACAGAAAAAAATAATAAGCTGTAGTAGGCGCCTCATAAGGAATAATAAAAATTCTTATAAGCAGAATATAGACATCATTAACATTGATTATAATTGCAAAAGAAATATGACATGATAATAAAATGTGAGCAATTATAACTACATATTATTCTCCACACTTCCAGTTATATTTACATTAATATTATTTCTTTCATCTACGTATTACTGGAAATACCATAACTTGTTATTATATGTCAGTTCACATGAACAATAATTATAACATCGATCAAACAAGCAATTTGCATAATTAATATTGCACTTATGTAATCTAAACAATGTGTCTTATGCATTGACTTCAATACAAAGATAATCATCTAATTAGTCTCATAATAACACGGAATGGAGGACAATCACGGAACAGAGAAATAGATATTCATAATATTATAGAACATTTAATTTTATTCCTAAAAATTCGGGTACATACTGATGAGATCAACGCCACAATCCCCTATCCCAAATAATCAAACAATGATTTCCAATCGACAGAGATTAATGTCACTAACGTAAAAAACCGCAATCAATCCAACCATAACTCATCTGTGTGTTCGTCAAATATTGACATATCATTCATTTGCAATTACCATTATGAATAAGGAATACAATATAATAAATAGCTTTAGGTTTTTTATTAATTTTTGATTAGATTTTTATTTATTAGGGTAAAAAATCCCTATCATTCATACTTCACTGAAGTGTTAGGGTTGAATAGTTTTCGGTATAAAACATGTGACCAAAATAAATAAAGTTCTTTTCTTTATTTTCAGATACCGTCAAGCCCGTTACGCAGCAAGACGCGTCCGAAAACGCGTCATCTTCAAACACGGTGACTGCAACGTCGTCCAATGGAACGTGGCTAAGCGCAGGCGCCGATACCTTCAGGACATCTTCACCACCCTCGTGGACGCACAGTGGCGCTGGACGCTGCTGGTGTTCGCACTCTCCTTCATCCTCTCCTGGTTGCTGTTCGCTCTCATCTGGTGGCTCATCATTTTCACCCACGGAGACCTCACCCCTCCCCCACCAAACGAAAACGTTACATTCATTCCCTGTCTCAACAACGTCAATACCTTCACCGGATGCTTCCTGTTCTCCGTGGAAACACAACACACCATCGGCTATGGCTCCAGAACCACCAACGAGGAATGCCCCGAGGCTATCTTCGTCATGTGCTTACAGAGTATTGTGGGCGTTTTCATCCAGGCTTTCATGGTAAGATTTACACTTCAAATTTTTATATTCTCTCCCCTATTTCATACGTTTAATTAGAAAAACAAACACGAGCCACGATGGATGCTGACAGACTACATACTTACTGTCAAAACAAATTCCGTTTACTGGCAATAAATCCTAATAACATTGAACTATACTGGTACAAAAATAACGACCTATTTTTATTTTGCAATGCTGGCATGTATCTTATTTAAATAAAAATATCTAATCAGTCTTTTATACATAGTGTTAATGAAAAGGCTTTGAGCTCATCAAACTCAAAAAAAAAAAACAATCCGGCTCTAACGATATGATAATTTAATATTAAAATAAACTTGGAATCGAGCCAAATGTATTAACGTAACGTTATATACGATCCAGCCAGATGTTCTCTTAAAAATCATTACAAAATTAAAAAAATGATTTTAGCATTAGGTGGCCGTTAACTGTAGCATCATAATTAAGACCAATCCACAGCTCACGAATATGTATGTGTCAGTGTATGACATTGGAAATACGTAATCTTCAGGAAGTATTACTACGGAGGCGACCAAACCACAGTCTTGAACATGTGGTTTATCACACGCCGAACATTGCATCAATGCTGTTCTAATTTTAGGTGGGAATCGTGTTCGCAAAGATGTCTAGACCTAAAAAGCGAGCCCAGACCCTGCTCTACTCCAGAAACGCTGTCATTTGCTTGCGTGATGGCCAACTGTGTCTGATGTTCCGTGTCGGAGACATGAGGAAATCCCATATTGTTGAAGCGCATATAAGAGCTCAAATAATCCGCCGCAAGGTATATTATTTCACCAAAAACGGAGACTGGTTAGTGATTGGGGACTTCAGTCAGCACGCCTAGTTACGTCTAACACGAGTTCACACTGACTCCTCTCTCTAACCTGCGGGGCGTCGAACTCTGGATACAAACACTTTAGATATATTAGTCCATAATGTGCTTCAGACTTCGATTCCCCAAGTTTTGGAATACGAATTTCAGAACTTTTCTCTCTTGTCCATAGGTGGGTCTTATATTCGCGAAGCTGGCGCGTTCAAAAAAGCGTAACACCACACTCCTGTTCTCGCGAAACGCGGTTATATGTCTGAGGGACGGGGAATATTGCCTTCTATTCCGTGTTGGAGATATCCGCAAGTCGCACATACTGGAGGCACACGTGCGCGCCCAGCTTATAAGGAAAAAGGTAACACTTAATACTTCCAATACGCTATTTGTAAAATGCATTAAGTGTTGCAACAACCAAGTTATTTGCGCGTTTATTTTGCATTCGTTTGCTATCTTATATGACCCATCTATGGACGATACAGCATGATTTAATTTTAATTTTGCTTTATTACACCTTTTACTGCTATTTGTATTATTTAACTGCTGATTGCATAACTTTTTCTATTTAAAATATGTATTTATTATACATTGATAAGTAGTAGTAGCTGCTCGAACTGACATTGAATAAATATTTATAAATATTTATTGGAACTAGAATAGTAGATCTTCCCATTAGCATATATTTGTATATGCTATTCTATTACTGTTCTTGTAAACTGCTAAATATGTTTTTAAACCGAATTCATGTTTTAACTCGGCAAAACAAATGATAATTAATTTGGATTACGTCAATTGAAAATAATTGCCAATTATTTCAAAATATTGGTACAGACGCCAGCACATCAAGCTAGTACAATCTGTCAAATTCCTTTAATAGATTTTCAACTTTATCGCTAAAGTATTAGGTTCAAAGTTGATTGGGAAAATTTGTTTCGGGTAGCTTGATGTGCTGGCGTCTGTACGAATTTTACGTATACTATGGTTTACGGAAAACAACTCTCCATAGTAGTGCTTATAAGTGTACGTAGGTATATTATAGTATACCTACGTACATAATAATAATTCGCTTATTATGACAAATGTGTACCTGCTGGAACAAATCAAAGCATTTTGATACACTGACTCATAACACCATATCGTGGAACAGTCAATTCAGGCAGCTACGGCTTGTATCAAAAAATATTGAGTTCTTTGTAACTTTCTCCCAGAATACAAAAATAATGAGAAAATAAAGCATGTAAAATGTCAACAAAGAAATATTTTCATTTCCATGCCCACTCTGCTGGGAATTGAAGACAAACTTAGTGAGTGAACTGACTATCATAATTATACCAAGTTGAGCAAACCAAAAAATTATGATGCTTTTTTGTAGATTAGGTAACTCTAACTACTATTGTCATTTGAAATGAAAATTATTAAAATCTGAAATGAAAATAATGATTATTGAATCAAAGGATCTAACGACAAATAATGCGATATATCGAATCTGCTATCGGTTTCCTGCTTTTATACACAATATTGCTATTAAAATTTCGGTTATAAGGTTATATTGTAAAAATCACGTAACGCCATTAAAAATTATAACATCACTAGACAAAGAGGGCATCGTTTTTGCAACACAACTTTATGAGCGATTAGTTACGATTATTACTTAATGAGTTACATGCATATCGAAAGCACGAAACATCAATTTTTATGTGGTTACAATTATTATATTACATCAGTAAGTAAATTCAAAATACCGAGAAATATGAACCACAGAAAATTGTACCTGACCTGAAACTTCGTGCTTCCGTGATGCCCGAAAAGCCTTAAAGAAAAAAATCTAATAAATTGCTAATTTCCGAAACATAGATCACTAGAGAGGGTGAAGTCCTGCCATTCTACCAGCAAGAGTTGAAGGTTGGAGCGGATGGAGAAGAAGACAGACTGATGTTCATATGGCCGATGACCATCGTGCACAAGATCAACGAGAAGTCGCCGCTGTACAACCTGTCCGCGTCTGACATGCTGAGGGAGAGATTTGAGATCGTTGTGATGTTAGGTGAGTTTAGTCAAATCTTGTACTTCTATTTCTTGCCGACGTCCCAACCATGAATGAATCAGCCTTCTCAAACGTTACGTTCTTCTTTTACCTTCCGCAAAGTGCAGACGTTTTAGAATGAGAACTTACTTTGAGGAAAGAGGTAGCTTTAGCCCATGCTTATACAATTCATCTTTATCTTCTTTTCTTGTGTCGCTGTTGAAGGGTTGTCGAAGTTTTGGATAGCCCTATTGCCATTTTAATATACTTCTCTTCTACTTCATAGAACGTTACCGTTATAATCGTATTTGATGAATCTCTGAAAGAGTAACGAAAATTATTGCAAATCGTATGTACTATCTAACTTCCAAATGAAGTTCACATACGAAGACTGTGAGGTACCTATTTATTGATGTTGATTGTCAAGTGTTTGATATAGTGCTCTCGAACGGTGGAGAAAGCCAACATCCTATAGGAAAATATTGCAATGTGTCTAATACCCGTCAACACCAGATAATTTTAGAAGGAACCTATCTGAACAAAGCTGTAATAAATAATAAAAATACTAACAATAATAAAACATTACAGTGTAAGATCAGACAGCAAAAGCAGATATTTAGAAAACATTTTAAAATTCTTCGGAAACAAACTTAGATTTTAAAAATAGTTCCATCACCAAGCGAATATTTTGACACTTTTTTATGTAGTATCTGGCTGCAATAGATTCTATTAAACATCAAAGGCTGTAACTGTTTCATGGAATGTATCTACACGTGATGACCACATGCTCTTGGCACTTCCTTGACAGAAGTTTTGGTAGATTGCCCTGAACTTTACACATGATACTAATATATGATTCCATATCTTATAATAATTGTAAGGTATATTTTGAGACACTAATGTGAAGAAAGATAGCATCATTAGTTCGTACAATGTACAGTACAGTGTACATGAAGCACAAGATTTGTATAAACGTTTCTATTCTGGAATTCTCAGTAGTCAAGTCAATATTGTTATGTACTTTATAAGGAATATTGTTTGAATGTTCTGAAGAGAAGATAGGAATCAACTTAGCATAAATAAAAACTTTCCATGCAAATGTTAAATTGAATTCTCTATTAGTAGACAGGCTCTTAAGGACTGTGAGTCATGCCTCCATTTCCAGAAATATATCCGATTTCAACGTGCTAGTATACACAGAAATAGACATGGAATTAATAAAATAAAAACCCAAATGTCCTGCTCACAATCTATAAAAAGCTACATTTCCTTGTTTGGTCTTAGTTAATTGTATAAATAAACTTGATATAGCTGTTTTTACAAAGTCCGTTAATTGCGTGATAACTGACACGTGACCACCATTAATATATTATTATCAGTAATATCACTGCCAAATCATATTACCAATATAAACGGCCTTCAGATCACATGTGGTTTTTGTATGTATTAGAAATCCCAATATGCTAAATACACATCAAGGCTTTAATTTCTAGAAGTCTCGAAAACCCGTGCTCACAGAAATCTGCAAGTACTTTAATCATGACTCATTACATTGACAAAAGCTTCTGTCTGAGTTCTTCCTGGTCTTCAATGACAAGCGTTTGAAGAATTACGGTAGCAGAATTGACAATATTATCATCAAATTTTCCTGTATGTGGTGATACGTAATGATTTTCACCACATTTTTCTTTGTAGAGAGAGAATTTCTTTTTAGTTCCTTACCTTTTCTTTAGTTACATTTCTACTCCTCCATGGTTGTAACGATCTCGTGATAGGCTGATATTTTGTAATCTACTTTATCTAATGTTCTTTTATTTGTTTATTTTCAGAGGGTGTAATAGAGTCGACGGGTATGACCACCCAGGCTCGCAGCAGTTTCTTGCCATCTGAGATCCTGTGGGGCCATCGGTTCGAGACCATGGTCACGTTCAGGAAGGACACTGGTGAATATGAGGTGTGTTTCCTTTATTATATGTTTTTAATCTTTATTGTTCTTTATCCTATCATGCCATATGGAAATGATAATAGAATTTGAGGCCAATTATGTGTGGATAACCATTATGGTCGTTTACCCTGAGACTGATATTCAAAATTATAATGATGTAAACAGGAAAAAAGTGTAAGTAATAGACATTGGTAAACCATACTTGAGACTGGTGAAATCAGTCTACATGTTTTTGACCTATGACCATACAGGAATCAGTACAGATACAAACATATTCAAAAGGCGTGGTTCACAATTTTTCCACGTTAAATATCAAGCAATAACGATAACGGTGTCTTCGCCTACAAATATCTAATGTTTATTTACTTTACCAGTACTGACATGTTTAGTTAGTTTAAGAAAATATTTACTAAGAAGGAAAATCATGGCTAAACGCTTATACATAATAATATTATAGAAAATAAATAAAGTGCATAGTTATTGGCGCCGCGTATTGGATTACTGATTAACTGCTTGCATGTTTGAAATAGTACTTATTAATTATACATTTTATTGTATAAATGTATCCGCATATAATTGCATGAATAGGTACATAATTATTGCATCAATTATTACGTACATTATTAAATAAATTCACTACTTGGAACAACCTTTGTGCGTTGTACTATACACGTTATACAATAAAGTACAACGTCATAACTACTCATGCCTTAGTCATTTGTTTAATACTTTATTATTACTTTCAAATATTAAGTAAATGTTATAACATATATAATGTAGTACGAGTATACAACACAATTACACAGCTATTGGCAAAGCATAAGTATATTGCAGACATATTTTCCTTGTCATAACTTATAGTAACCTTTTTAAGTAAAGCTTCATTTACACGAAGCAAGTTTCTTGACTGTGGCATACAACAAAATTGAAGCAAGAAATGCCTTGCGTTGTTTAAACACTGTTTAGATGATACAACTGTCATTGTTGCCTCAACTTATGGTCTGTCGCAGGCAATTTAATCGAACCATGTAAATCGGTCTTAAGGTGCCTTTTGTGTAAAATAAAAGACCTTCTCCTAACTTTTGCCAGAAACTGAAAAAAAATTAAGCCGGATTCACCATGACCTTAATATGAATATGCAAATGGTAAAATTAAACCATTATCCAATTATTTACTTCCAACCTTGGAAGTAAATCGACATACAACAATAGCTGGAACCAATATTCTGTTATTCTAGTGACCTTATTTTTAATATTCCAATATTTGTTAGTGGTAACATTCCAACAAATACCTAGAATTAAAGTAAACAGAAATCAATTCTACGTATTTTATTTTTGGTCCATCAGCTTTGTTGATAAAAAATAATGAGTTTATGTAAAAAAGTTTTTTATCAACCAAACAAATGATCGTTGGAAGATTAGAAGAGAGAGAGAGAGACAAATATTTAACTAATTGGTCATTATTCATTGTCATGTTTTTTAAAAGCTTTGCGTGTTTGGTAACGGTAAAATTCTGGGCTTTATTCGTTCCAATTAATTTGGAAATGCTAGTCTGAATAGTAGGTAGTGCCTGAGCGTGATTCCGCGAGAGTCATACTATCGACACTGCAAAAACACCAATATATGTGCATAATCTACATTATTGTGACCAGCAACCTAATTGCGGAAAAAGATTATCAATCTCAATCATTTTGACGGATATTGCTAATCCATACCATTGCTTCATATCTCCGGAAAAATTGTCTGCTTAACAACGTAAATAAAGCAATGAACTTTGAACTGTCAAAATGAAAGCTTGTTAATTTGTTACGCAACTACCCCGCTGTATAAAAAAAAATCTACAGGAAAACGTAGTTTAAATGGTAAACAAATCCACGCATGTGAAGTTATTTTTATAAAATCAAGGTTAAAAAACAATAATACCTATTGATGTTTTTCGTATGTTAGTAAACATTACCATTTCTTTTGTTAATACGCACTGACTTTGGGAAACCTAATTATTTAGGTAACTACTAGAATTTTTAGGCAAAAACAGCAGCCATGTTCGCAATACCACTTTCACAATTGATTGTTTAGATTACTTAGTATATAATTTATTTATTTTAAAATCTTTATTAAAACTCTTCTTTGTATTTATTTTCAGGTTGATTACACCAGATTCAACAACACGTATGAAGTGGACACTCCTCTGTGTTCCTCGAAGCAATTAGATGAATTAAGAGCTACAGTTTCGACCTCACAAAAATTAGGTATGGATCATTATTATCAAATAAATGTCTACGAAAGTTCATTGCCTTCAATATTATTAAATACTTTATTATAAAAATTCCAAGACTGGTTTCTGACTAAACTGTTTATTTATTAAAAGGCATGAACATCATAGTATCAAACTCTAAAGGATCTTTTCTTTCTTAAATGAGTTATAAGCTAAATTGTTGCGTCTTTTTTCCAGATCGTATGCTAGGCACCATCCCGAAGACGTTCTCCGCTGACACTCTAGACCTCAGCTCCGTCGACTCCATATCCTTAGACGAACACATCGAAATCAAGATCCCCGAAGCAAGAGCTAGGGAGAACAGATTAATGGCCCAAAACAACTTCGTTCATCACATCAATGAGAAATCTAGAAATCCAAGCCACACACACTTGGCTGTTGAGAATGGTCTAGAGCAACAGCAACATAGAAATCATAATCCAACGGAGTACAAGCATCCCCCAGAAGTGAAGGAGCACATGCATAGAAGCCATAGTCACGCTAGTATGAAGAAGGTGCATGGACTGACCCCGAATGGCATCGGCCATACGGGCAACGGTCATCATGAGCATAAGCATGATGAGCATAATAAAATAAAAAAGTGAGTTTCCTGTTCATTTACTCTAGATTTTAGTTCAAGTGACACCTACCTACTTACGGTAGCAGTCTTCTCTCAGTGATCTGTAATTCGTTTGCCGTATTACAATCGTTTTAATATGCAATGTTGCAATAGCTCTTTGTGGAGTAACTACCACAAAACATCTGGGCCAATATTTAGCAATGACCCTAAAGCTGAGATATACATTAATATCAATGCTCTCTTCAGTGTGTTTAACCGCATTCCTCATAACTTCCAGATCGCCAAGCGACACGCACATAGTGAAGCCGCCCGTGATCCCCATCCTGGTGACGTCACCGGCGCCGGAGCCCGCCTGACGGGCGCGCGCCGGCCCGCCCGCACTCGCGCCGCCGCGCCTGAGGAAGCCGCACGTCACCTTCTCGCCCCATACCGAGAGCATCGAGAGTATACAACAACTTATTGATGAAGATTAGGAGATTCATGGTAGAAAATGGTCTGAAGTTAACGGAGAAGAATTTTAACTAATTAGTAACATTTGCCAAAATAATGTCGGGAACTTTTAAGTGATCTTTGAAAAATTTGTAGTTCGGGTCTTACCTGCAAATGGCATACTCGAAGAAGCAGAAGAGAGCTTTCCAATGCAATTTTAAAGTATTTTGTAAAAAGACTGTGATTAACAATAAATTATCGTTTTCGTATTACCAGTGTTCAAAATTACTTAATAAATATAAGGTTACCCAAGAACTTCTTCATGGTCAATAATAGCAGTGTCAAATATTTAAAGTATTTATTGCTTTGAGGCACTTATTCGTTACCTACTTCCAAGTTTTTAACATTAAGTAGGTACATAAATAATAACTAAGCCTTCTAAAGCGTATGTGCCTAAGACCCTAAAATTAGACAGATATATTTTTGTAACAGACAATAATTTTCTCCTATAACAACTACTTATTTTATCAAACATCGATGTACCAGATAGGGTTGTATTTAGACAAAGTATTTATTTAGATAATTTAGCGAACGTAGAGCGGAGACTAAACACAGAGAAGTTAAATGACATAAAGCTTTAAAATCTTTAGTTAGTCATGTCTCCGCAGTTTGTGTGTAAGATTACGAAAACGTAGGAGTTTTACGTGTTCTATCGACAGTCAAACTAGAGATGGAATTAAAGTTATTTTTAAGAAATATTTATATTTCCAATGACGAATTTAATTCCAAATTTTGATACTTAAACGGCCCCTGTTAAAATCATTGTCCAGTATACCACTGTATCTGTATGGCCAAATTCCAAAGAGAATGTTATTAAAGAAATTCTAGCTTGAGCTTTCGGATTAAATCCAAAACCTATAGAATAGTGCAAAATAATATTCTTAAGTATTGAATTGTATCCAGCTACCTACGTAACGAGTTGTGAATGTACAAGTAGCTTACTATCTAACGCTTTTTCTACATTAAAATATTGTACAAAGTACTGTTATGTGTACAACAAATATGTGATATATTTGGATACTTAAATTATTCGGACAAAAGTACTTAGAACTTGGCTGTGCACTGCCGTGCGCGGTTCACTTTGTTATCGACACATTTTCCTTGTGTAACTAGAATAGCTAATTTAAATTATAAGTGTTAGTACTACTAATGCTTGAAATATGTACTGATTATAATATTTAATTATTATAAAACGATAATAACAACCCTATTATTAAAGCGTTATTATACACGAATCATAGTATTATTGTACAGTTCATTGAGTTGTTATGAAATTCAGGGGCCTGGAGTGGCGCGGGCGCCGCTTCCTTTTTAAATAAATTAGCCCAAAGCTTTGTCTTTTCCTGATAGAATATATCAGATCAAACAAATATAGTTGCTAGTTTATACAATACACGAGTTTTATTTCCCCCACTCTACATCTTGTTATTAATACCCAATAATTAACATTGACATATTATATTTTTCGCATCGACATCGATATTTATAAAGATTGTTATCATGCACTATTGGCGTGATACCAGTAATGCATCGATAACTCTGAAATGTTTGCAAAGTATTATACATCGCTACTCGACAATAGATGGCGCTGTATTCAATTTACTTTTACATTTATTGGCACTGTCATAATAGTAGTTATATTAGTTACTATCTAAATAGCATAATAATTACATTGAAAAGAGCACTTATGAAAAAATATTTCAGACAAATCTTTGCACATTAAATTAAATATTTCCACAATAGGAACAACATTTAAACTCACATAGTAGGCATAGTTACCTACTTGGATTTAATTTGGCGCTTACCCGTTACTATACTATTTATAAAATCTCTATGTTCACTGACATTGTTGTCGACACTAATACTGAAACACATTTGCAAAATTTTGCACAAACGTGCAATACCTATCGTATGTGAAATATCGAAATTAACATTAACTCTGATCCCATTAAAGGTAAGCTGAGATTGATCGATCGAACACTGGCTCGATTTCGCATAGATACGAAATTACGCATAGTAGGTACACAATATAGTTAGGTACACAATATAGTTAGGTACACAATATAGTTAGGTACACAATATAGTTAGGTACACAATATAGTTAGGTACACAATATAGTTAGGTACACAATATAGTTAGGTACACACAATGTAGTTAGGTACATTTCACACTTTTTCTTTAATTTTTCTGCTACGTCTCTTTGTTGTTTCATCTTCACTTGACGAAGAAGACTCTTCTGTAGGACTGCTGAAGTAGTTAGGAGGGTATTTGATAGAAGATGGTCTTCTTGTGAGGCTGGCTCTTCGTATAGCATCAGCTACTAGCCGGTCCGCTATATTGACAAGAGGCGAACTTGGGCCTATTGACGGCAACATGGTAGATTCCCGAAGAGTTACCTCACCGGGTAATGGTGAACTGGTTGCCATGTAACCTGAAATAGAAAGTAAGAATTTGTTAAAAAAAAAAATAGGTTAAATCATTAGGTACGATTAAATGAAAACGTTTTCATGCATTGAAAGAAGAAGAAAATGAAGAAGGTAGACGACAGAAGCCCAGAGGTAGAGTTTGTAGAAATCCAGAATTTGTGATACTATCGCAACGAGAGAAGTCTCTTTGATGTTTAGTGGTGAAATATGAAGGACTGAATTTGATTCATTGATTCATACAAGTAGTTGTAAATGCTGTAGTAACATACATAGAGGTTGTCAAGCATAATATGTGTCAAGATGAAGGAAAAACACAACTCTTTCTTGAAGAGATAAATTGAATTAGCCACATGCTAAGCACAGTACAAAAAAGAAATATAAGCAGGTTTTGAAGGTGTTCCCACATTCTTATCACATGTCCAAAGTCCTTATGTCAAACGATATAAGTTGTAAGCATCGGTCACTATAGTGATCGATGGTTGTAAGTCAAAGTCAATTGGAAGACGGATTACCTAGGTCTGCTTTTTCTTAGCTTAGGTAGGTTCCTATAGTGTAAAAAAACTTTTTATATCTTTTTCTTTTAAAGGGAAAAATTACTTTGTAGTTCTAATAGACTGAAAAAGTGAAAAAGTTTCTTGATCTTTCGTTTTACGTATGTGATCCAGAGTTGATTGGAGGGCTATTGTTACACAAGAATAGGTACTGTTTTATCTACTTGAGGTACTTGAGGAAAAAATGTAACAAAATTTGAACTTCTTTTTTTGCTTTTGTTACATTTTTTGCTATTTGCCGGTCAGTGTCAGGTTGTTGTTGTTGAACAAAATATGATTCGCGAGCGAAACCAGTATGTATTTACAGTACTCATTAAAATCTGATGATTTTAATGCAGCAGCCCGCTTTGAAGGCAAAATAAAAAAATTTTTGGTAATGAAATTATTTACACAAAGTAAAGCGCCTACCAGGGTTTGAATCCACGACCTACCACTTGTACATCGGGGCCGTTACCACTGAGCCACCACTGCTCCCTGTTGCGCATATATATGTAGGTGGGTATAACCATAAAAATGAAAACTTAAAAACGACTGAAGCTTAAAAAGTATAGGCATTTATGTTTGAGTGTCTGCTATAATAGGATCTAATATCTACCGGCCCATTCATGATTGTTACATTTGAGCCTTTAATTACCAATTAGAGCATGTGATTCAAGTGTTCTGACTTCGTTTGTTTTCAATGTGTCAATGAAATAATAGCATTTTACACTGCTGTGTTGGTACCTTTTTTCATACTGGTGATTTTCTGTACAAATGCTGTACGTACATGGTGGATTTCGGCTTATCTTATCTCATTGAAAGTAGGCGTGTGAGGCTGATTATGCGTGTGAGTCTATCTGGCAGGCCCCAACTAGATTTATCAACAGGTGATTGCTTTTCATAATGACATTATTTTGTACCTAAAGAAAATAAATAAGATATATTTTGTACCTCGACAGTTTTTGATTAAATGACGTTTTTATGAAGTGTCTAGCTAGCGGGCCCCTTATGATTATTTTTATTGTTGTTATAATTTTAGATCGCCCAATTGTGCTCGGAGTAAAGAAACTATTATGTACAGTCAACAGCAAAAGTAGATGATCAAAATCAGAAATTCAATACTAATGAACGGAGTTCGCGTCAGAACTGTGTGGCGTACTAGTAGTAAATGTTTGGTATAATTTACAATCACATACTTTTGAATCACTTCGACGCCACACAGTTCTGACGTGAACTCCGTTCATTAGTATTTAATTTCTGATTTTGATCATCTACTTTTGCTGTTGACTGTACCTTACAAATCCAAAATTTCGACTTTCTGTGAGCTATAGTGAGAAATTTTCGATTTGTAAGGTACGAGGGTCATTCAATAAATACTTAGCCTACAAAAAGTAAACGAAAATTTTGGAAAAGTGGCAATTTATTTTTCAACATAGTCTCCTTTTAGTTCGATACACTTAGCCCAGCGATGCTCCAACTTTTTTAACCCGTCCGAAAAATAGTTTTTGTCAAACTCTGCAAAATAGGCCTCCGTGGCGGCGATTACCTCCTCATTTGATCCATATCTATTCCCGGCGAGATATTTTTTCAGATTAGGAAACAGAAAGAAGTCACAAGGGGCTAAATCTGAATACGGTGGATGGGGCAGCAATTCGTAGCGTAATTCGACCAATTTGGCCATGGCAACGGCAGACGTGTGAACCGGTGCGTTGTCGTGGTGAAACAGCACTTTTTTCTTCGCCAGACGGGGTCGTTTTTTCTTTAATTCGGCGTCGAATCGGCCCAATAAATCGTCGTAGAATTGTTTTACCCTTCTCGAGGTAATCGATGTAGATCACACCTTGTGAATCCCAGAAAACGGTGGCCATAACTTTTCCGGCCGATTTTACAGTTTTCGCCTTCTTTGGAGCACGTTCCCCGGTCTGGATCCATTGTTTTGATTGCTCCTTGGTCTCTGGTGTGTACCAGTGGATCCAGGTTTCATCGACGGTCACAAAACGATGCAAAAACTCCGCTGGATTCCGCTTAAACAGCGCCAAACACGTCTCCGATGTGGTCTCACGGTTGCACTTGTTTTCCGGTGTGAGTAAACGCGGCACCCATCGCGCCGACAGCTTTCTCATGCCGAGTTCCTCGTGAAGAATATGATGCACTATTCCTTCTGAAATGCCTACAGTCTCAGCTAGCTCCCGAACCTTCAATCGGCGATCTGCCAATACGAGATCATGGATTTTTTTAATTTTTTCCTCCGTAGCAGCTGTTTTCGGTGCACCTGGACGTGGTTCATCAAAAACCGACGTACGGCCACGTGCAAACTCGTTGAAATAATTCTTGACGGTGGCCATCGATGGAGAAGAGTCACCATACACAGCATCTAAGCGCTCTTTGATTTCGATGCGCGTTTCCCCTTCCAAAAATAGGAATCGAATCACCGAACGATATTGCTCTTTTTCCATTTTTGTAAAACCGATCGATACATTCGCTTCCATAAGTTGTCAAATTAAAACAAATGAAAGGATTGGAATGAAAATTTGAAAAAAGAATTAAAAAAGAATGTGCTACACTATGGTAAAACTCTTTTGAAACTACAGCGCCCTCTGGCGATGAGGCTAGGTACTTATTGAATGCACCTCGTACATAATAGTATCAAGCTCTTAACACTATTATATGATATAAAAGAGCAGTATTAAAAAAGGGCCCGCTGGCTCGACGTTTGTTTGAATAACGAATATCTTCTGAAGTATAAGCTCACAGAAAGTCGAAATTTTGGATTTGTAACTTACCTACATAACAGTATCAAGTTCCTAAAACGATTATATGATATAAAAGAGTAGCGATTTAAAAAAGGGCCCGCTGGCTGGACGTTTGTGTAAATTACGAATATCTTCTGAAGTATAAGCTCACAGAAAGTCGAAATTTTGGATTTGTAACTTACCTACATAACAGTATCAAGTTCCTAAAACGATTATATGATATAAAAGAGTAGCGATTTAAAAAAGGGCCCGCTGGCTGGACGTTTGTGTAAATTACGAATATCTTCTGAAGTATAGCTCACAGAAAGTCGAAATTTTGGATTTGTAAGGTACATAATAGTTTCTAACTCCGAGCACTATTGGGCGATCTGAAAGTATAATAACAATCAAAATAATCATAAGGGGCCCGCTAGCTAGACACTTCATAAAAACGTCATTCAATCAAAAACTGTCGAGGTACAAAATATATCTTATTTATTTTCTTTAGGTACAAAATAATGTCTTTATGAAAAGCAATCACCAGTTGATAAATCTCGTTGGGGCCTGCCAGATAGACTCACATTGATTGTACTTATGCTAAAGGCACAAGATTGACTTTATTATCAAGCTCCTTTTTTAATAGGTAGGTACATCCGATCACAAAACACGTCTATCATAACAGGAAATGTGGGAAAATTTCGCTCTGTCTCTTATCAGTAGAAGATGCTTAAATTGAACGTGCTTTCAATATAATTACTTATTTCGTGCAATTATGTATTATAGTTTTTTGTGTATATTACAAGGACTTTACCTGGATCACAGTCAAGTTCGACGTTAACGTTCGCTGACAGCACAACATAATTTCAACACACAAGCGTAGAGATAAGCAGACGATAATCAGTATTAAAACGACACTCGACAAACACAGTGAACCTTCAAGAACTAATCTTCTATCACTCTATGAGTAATCACAATGGCATGAAAGAAAACTGGATGATTAAGTACCTATATTTTTGGTATAAAAATTGGATGAAAACTTGATTATTTTATTCATAGGAGTGTCGGAGAACTGCCAAGTAATGATCTCACAAGTGGCTTGATTATTGAACAGTCTATGAAACAAAATGTACACTGATGGCTGTTACTGAGTACATCAGTAACAGCCATCAGTGTACCTACATTTTGTTAAAGAAGAAAACTGTTAGGGTTGTCAGTAACTCTACTGACAACTGAAACCCATCCTGATAACACTTACACAAGTGTAACCCAACTTGGGAGCTATGATACCTATCAGTTATCAATTGCTGACCTTCTTTAGGCTGAGCTGATTGATTCATTGATTATTGTAGGAAATAAATAAGCTTAAACCTTCAATCAGGATAAGTAGATTCAATTACTAGGAAGAAAAGGGATTTCTTTATTCAACCGGGAAGTATGAGGTACTCCCAATTCAAGAAAAGTCATGTGCCGTCATTCTTCCCATAGCGTTTAAACAAGACAGTTTGTACAGAGCGCTAGAATTTCTTAGGTCATCATAAATCAAACACAAATCAACGTCACAACATAAATAATTATTCATTCATTATTTACATAAAACAACACAGAACGTGACAAAACATGCGTATAGTTTGTAACTATTATATACTTAGATATACACTGAACAACGATTTACAATATCAATATCTTTCATTACACAGCTAGGTATCTACTGTAAGATCCCCTTTACACGAACGATGTTCCTTTGACAGCCAGCAATGACATATGCATTCGACTATCCTCAAAAATACTCGTGTAATAGAGCCTTAAATATCACATTGTAGGTACATCTTGAAGCAGTGAATTACATTTTAAACTTACAGCTAATTTAATCATAAAATTGCACTTTTTACAACTGGAATGTTTTAAATAAAGACGAAAGCACAACCTGTGAGAACTCTATTGTTATAAATTTTGTTTATTTTATCTTAAAGCTGACTAGTGGCACTGGGTTATTTGTAAAACATTATTTAAACGACTACTTAATAGCATTAATCATTTACCAGATCTTTGTTTTCAAGATTCTAGATCATACTTAATTATACAAAACATAACAATCTCTTACATTATAATACCCAACATCATTTTCTTGATGGACTAATTCAGATCATAGCTTGGTAACAGTTATAATCGAGTCCTTCTTAGACCAAACAACGCCTGTTTTCAGGCATATCCACAATCCTAATATTACTTAATTTTAGACATAAAAATATTCCAGGATAAAATATCGTTTCTAGAGTTCGACGGTGACTGATACAAAATAGGCTACGTCGCGTAGCAAGACATTTCGCGCTTCGAAATTCAAACGTAACGCTCCAACGTCATAGCTTCGGGGGCTATTACATATCTCAATAGGATTTCTTGATTTTTCCTTTAAATTTAGCCTTGTGTGTAAATAATAGCTATATTTAACTTAATTATAAGGTGACGGTAAAGTCGCCGTCGGTCTCCCCGGCTTTGGGCTCGTGTGGCTCGCGTTCAGGCATCTTCAGCATCAGGTGGTGGTCCCCGCTCTCTGTTCGACATCACAAACACAGGCACAGTTACATACACATACATAAAAACGTACGCTAGTGTGCTATAGGACATACTAGTGCAGACATTTATGTATAAGTAATATTAGTTAGGTACCTATGTAAAAAATACATAGAGCTCGGTCTTTTTTCGTTTTGAGCAGAGTGATGAATTTAGATTAGACAGTCTCATTTACTTAGTCCTCATCAAAGATTCTATGTAGCATTTTTAGTTCTGTCACAGTATTGAAAATTAGTTTTATTTTAGGAATTATATGCTTATTTATATGTTCTTGTTATGTTATATGTTGCTTATTTACATTGAATTAGTAGATATAAACGTCTTGAGATTCAAGGTATTTTAATAGCCACCCTGTTAATAAATAAACCAATATTTTCCTAAAATATTTTACACTTAACCTAGTTAAAATTGAACGAAAATACACCAGACAAGGTAAGATTCCTTTTAAGGTCAGGCATGAATGTTTTTGTTGATAAGACATGCAAACAGAGACATGTACAATGTACATCGTATCAATCTTTGCACATCATGATAGTTACAATTTTACACTAAATTAGTGTAGTTAGTATTATGAGAATTATCTTTAGATCTTTTGTTACATACATTTTTGTTAGTCACAATAGGAGTAAAATAAATATAAATTAAAGCAGACAATAATGACTTATTAGAAGAAGGATATAAATATTAGAGTGCAGTGACATATTCTATTAGTAAAGTATGATCAATGTTTTCTGAGGTACTTTTTTAAATAACGGTTCTACCTAACCGCAGGAATTAAAAAGCATTATGCTGATTACCTACTATTTACAAATATAATGTTAGCAATGAGTACATAGGTGATGTCAAACAAGACCGCAGCTTTAGAGTCGATGACACAAAAGTTAAATAATACCTAACTCGTTCAAAGACGCATCTACTTCACAGAAATGTAAATGCAATGTAACACTGCAAACAACTGACTAATCAAACCGTTAAAAATATTTAAAATTTAAAAAGGAACTATTAAAATAACGAGGGTGGCCATCTTGCCATGATTCATATTGTGTCGTTCCAAATGACAGGCGACCGTTAAACCGATCGTCTTAAATGATCGACAAAACAAATGTATCCTGTATCAAAAAGGGGCAACAAATTGGCAAAATGGTACATCCTGCTGAGATTTGATAATAATGTTCCGACGGGTAACGGCCGATGATGGCTGTAGGAAAATCGAAGGAGACCCGAAGACCTTCGCACTGATAACAGTTAGGCTGACAGAGGCGACAATGCCTTAGGGGCGATGAATTGTTTATATTTCTGTTTATATAATATGCTTCCGACAATGAGGTTGTATATCGTCGAGACTATAAAGTTATAGGTATATATCATATCACACAAGCATGAATTGGTAGATTTTATAGACTACCTGTCTATAAAATCTACCAATTCATGCTTGTGTGATGACCTCTATGTATAATTCCACAAGATTTTATCGGACAATGTTAGCATTATGCTTTTTAAGTAAGAGGTCGTGTCATAGGACGCATACCAGGCAAGCCATCTAACACGCCTTAGAAATTACTTAATGTCCTAATGAATAGTAACAGATTGTAAACGAAAACAGACAAAAAAAATGTATAATTACATTGGTTCTCAAAATTGCCTGGTCAAGATTTGTAAACAACATTCTAAACTGCAATTCTAAAACTTAGTTAAACTAAGGCTTTGATATATATACTTATCTACTATTTTCCAAACTAATGAACACACTTAGTTTGTACGTGATTCATAAAGCTTCCTATTGAGCGCTTATTGACAACTAGGTATTCCTATTAAATGACGAATAGTGACGTCAAAATGCAAATGATGGGGTTATAGCACCTATTTAAAAGTTTATTAGCGTTATGTGCGAGCACACAATTGAGTTAAAACACGTACGAAGCAAGTAATTTAAGTAAATGATACTCAGAATAAATGTTCACACGTTTAGCGCTAACTAGTAACTTGTGATCTTATTTGCTGTTGCTAATTAAATTAACCACCTGTGTGTCGGTTACGCAGACGTTAACATATTATATTATAGTACAAAAATACTCTGCTTTTTCAAATTTTTCTGGCATTATTTAAACTAATCTAAATTTTAGGCTTTTGAATATCTGTAAGATTGGTTTACTGCAATGGGTATATTCATCAAAAACTATATCGGTTTTAATACCTAACAGATAACATAATTTAATATATGCACATAGAATTGAAGTTACTACAAGTTTTCAACCGGCTACAGTCCTACACTGACGCATAATATGCACATGCACATAAATTAGATGAAGCTGAAACATATATTTATCGGATCTGTCACATGACTCAATAAATACAGTTACATACTTATTCACACCTGAAGTAAACTTATGTATATACAAATGTCAGTAAGTCTTATTACATACATACAAGATGTTAGCTACCTAGGCATCTACGTGTTATGCACATAGTGTTTGAATATATCTCTATTGTGTCTAGATATGTGACACGCTTCATAAGAGATCACAAGAACTAACGAGGCATGAATAATAACTTTATTACAATCATATATATTAGAATATAATATGAATGCTCAATCTAGTTATGTAATTTTTTTTTACTCAAATTTAATAAATTATTTTCTCTATTATTTTTATCGTGTTTACACTTTGTATATGTGCATACTGTGGCCTCCTGTAGTTGAAGGAGCACACTTAAAAGAACCTTTTTTATGATTGTAGATTTATATTGTATATGTGTATCCTTTGTAGGAGATCCCAAATAAATAAATAATTTTTAATTAAATAAATTAACTTTTGCAGGAAGTACACATTTCAGACTGAAGTGCCTGAAAATCTTTTAGATATTTCAAAATCATTGAAGCATAATCTGAGCGAATATGTTTTGAACAACGTTTTCTTGGAATATAAAGATATCTACGAAAATATATCTAAGATATAAGAATTGGTAACCAATTAAATTATTAATGTTTTCATTTTCATATCTTGCTTATAAGTTTGTTATTAATGAGGAGGAAATTGAAAATATGAAATAGTAAAAAAACAGTAAACAAACATATCAGTAAATGCGTTTAAAAACTATGTAGTATGTAGTATGCAAAAAACTATTTAGTATGCAAAGAAACCCTTTTAACAATAAACTAGACATTATCTTGAGAAGACGAGAGCTGTCTGTTGACCCCAGATAAACAATAATATTGCAAATATATCATATCTCACATTGTATCACGCGGAACGGAAATATTGTAAGTGCAAGAAACTTGCATGTAGATACAGAAATATAATGTGTACTGTTTGTTTAACTTTTGTACCTATTGCTGCTTGATTTATTGCAATTATTGTTTAAATATAAACTACATTATGTAGGTCGAATTGTTTGTTGCTAAACAAAGAACAGTGCTTACAATGATTGATAATAGAGATGGTACAAGAACATACATAGTTTAACATATAAGTATTATAGGAATATCTATTCATTTAATAATGAGCATGTTCACTTGTAAAATAATATGTTCATGAGAAATATTGTAAAATCCCATACTAGATTTTACACCGTATCTTTAAGAAATATAAATTCCTTTACACTAACTAAAACATGAATGAATATGCATTGTCTCTAGATTTTCCTGTCATGGTAAGAAACACAAATAAGCGTTGTTAGTTAACATGGGGCACATATACCCAGCGACCACCACCAAATCTAACACCAGATTTAACCCGGAAAAGGAACTCACCGATCGATCTACGATCTCCCTGACTGCCGTAGAACTCGTCCAGCTCCTTGGCGGAGCACAGCGGCGTGTCCACCTGCACGGTCTCCTCAAACTTGGAGTAGTCCACCTCGTACCCCTGACGCTCACGGTTGTACGTCACCAACGGGACAAACCTGTGTCCCCACATTATTTCACTAGTCGTGTAACTGGAGCGAGCCTGAGTCGTCTGACCCGTAGATTCTATCGTTCCCTCCAAAATAACCACAATCTCGAACCTCTCTTGCAACACATCGGCCGCGGACACTCCGTAGAAAGGACTGTCGGCATTTATCTTATGCACCATCGTTATCGGCCAAATGAAGAACAAGTTACTGTCACAGCCATCTGCATTTAGCTCCAGTTCCGTCTGGTAATGAGACAGTACTTCACCTTCCTTAGTCGTTCTAGATCGTATCAGCTGAGCCCGCACACTGGCTCCTATAATATGCGACTTCCTTAAGTCGCCCACTCTGAACATCAAGCTCAGCTCGCCGTCCCTCTGGCACACGACGGTGTACTTGGAGAACAGAAGCGTCTGCGTTCTGTGTTTGGGGCGCGTCATCTTAGCGAACACTATGCCGACCATGAAGGCTTGAATCATCACACCCACAATACTTTGTAAACACATAATAAATATCGCTTCAGGGCATTCCTCCGTCGTCGTACGCGAACCGTAACCGATCGTGTGCTGGGTCTCAATACTGAACAGGAAGCACGAGGTGAAGTCATAAATGTTGAACACGCACGGCTTCCAGTTAGATGCTTCTTGCATGGGCGGCAGATGGTCCAACTCTAAGTCTCCGTGTGTGAATGATATCAGCCACCAGATCAATGCGAATCCCAGCCAGGATAAGATGAAAGAGAGTGTAAATACTAGCAGTGTCCATCTCCATTGTGCGTCCACGAGGGTCGTGAACATATCCTGAAGGAATCTCAGCCGCCGCTGCGAGATCTTTGACTTGAGAATGTTGCATTCTCCATTTTTGAGAATCGCTCGTCGCCTCGTCCTCCTTGTTGCACCATGTCTGTGAGATCGGCTCCTAAAACCAAACACGATCACATTAATAATAATTAATATGTTCATTTACGTTAAACTTGAATTAGTCTAGTTATCTATCTACCCGCTACAGTTCTAGAAGTGTGAAAGCCTAGTTCACGCTTGCATCGCCGCGGTGCGACGGCTACGACCTTCATCAATGTTAATATCGGTAATATGCTGCCACTAACATAGAGAATAGGCTTTCTAATTAACATAAACGTTTCTAATAATCACGACATTAAACAAAACATTTGGACGCATATAAACGGACAAAAGCGACACAGTACGGGATGGTATCTGTCGGAGACGGCACGGGGTGGCGAACGTCGACGAACCTCTTGCTGCCTGTAGTGGGGTAGTAGACGCCGGGCGAGAGGTTGCCGTTGCCGGGCACAGGCTTCACTTTGAGCCACTCGTCGGGCAGCAGCTGCGACTCCTCGCGGCAGGCGGGGGACTCCGGGTCGGCGTGCATGGCTGGGCGGCTGGCGTGCGCTCGACTCACTGGCAGCGGACCGTGTGCGCCACCATCCCTCAGTGGGCAGCCTCCTGAAGCATCGCGCGCGATAATGTCTCGGTCACGACTGACTCTCTCGTGCCCGCCCGCACAAACGACGCGCTAAACGTTGTATAATTGTATCGCGAGATTCTATATCGGAAATTATCAGCTCGCTACGGAAAACAAATTTTAGTTAGTGCCTGCGTTGACGTTACCAGACCTACAGGGTGATATCTTGATACAAGAAATAGCTACTTCTCTGAGTGGCACAGCTACAACTCTTAAAGAAAATCAAAATAATGAATTTGAGATTGATCGCACTGTTTGACTGTCTCAGCTTCAGTAACTCTGATATCTAGAACATTACTATCACTGTATTTTCTTTTATATACTGTGACAGTTTATGATATAGGTACCTAAGATTACGAGATTGTGACATAAAATAATGAAGTCCAAACAGAGCGCAAACCACTGACAGTAGTTATCAGCGTCATTAGAGATGCGCAGGCGAGAGGTTAATATTTACTGTTAATAATAATTATTTATGTCCATTTGTTCGTCACTCGTTTGCATGGTCACCACACCATTTAATATTTTATTTCAATATTTTCGATTGGTTATTGTGCATAGGTAAACTAAAGCCACAATAACAAGTGCTTTTTGTATTAGTTAACAATTATTTAATTGCCTTATTTCAAGACTGTTCTAAAGATACCTTACTTATTTCATGTGTTATTCATTATTGAACTGCCTGAAAACCGATTCCCATAGTCTTGTTCAACACTGCCTCTGAAATTCTTGGTGGCTAGGTTTCTGATATTTTCCTAACTGACAATTATCAGTCATAAATGTCTTCATTTTATCAGGAGTATAAGACTGTGACCCAGTTTACATAGATATCGGTCAAAGGATTTAGATTGTTTCCACTTTCTGATACTTCAAGTATTTTCGCATCTAAACTGTGATAAGATGAATCTGCCAAATCTTACACTACGACTGATGAAATTAGCGACTTTCGTCATTGCTTGAGACCCACTTACATGCTTTCGCGCCTAAAAAAATCGCTTTACTGTATCAATAAAAAACTTTTTAAAGAAGGCAATTTAGATTTAACGTACTAAATAAGTGAATTTTACGGGGCAAACTTGCCATTGTTTTTTCATTTAATGGGGGATCCCTTTCAACTTGTATATTTTTTTAAATTTATTTTCGATACTGTGAAGGAAAGTGGTAGGTTATTCTTATGAATGGACTGAATACGTAATCCTCTATACTCAGCGTGGTCGTGTATCCTGGCTATTCAAAACTCCTGTTTTTCAAATACATGTGACATCAAACAACCTGCTCTGGCTCTGTGTGATAGATCATTGCCCACTCCCTCTCACAGAGAGACGAACTGCATCCCAGCAGTGGGAACGTTATAGGCTGATTATGTTTTATTGTATTTTCCAATAAAGTTTCACTAGCAACCCTGCTTGGCACGGTTTTTATGACTTGACTAAAACATGAAGATTTATTATTTATATATCTACCCCTACGCTACTCCTACACTACTCTTACCCTACTCCTACCCTATTCCTAACCTACTCCTACCCTACTCCTACACTACTCCTACCCTACTCCAACCCTACTTCTACCCTACTCCTAATCTACTCCTACCCTACTCCTACACTACTTCTACCCTACTCCTAATCTACTGCTACCCTACTTTCCTACCCTACTCCTAACCTACTAATCCTAGATAATCCGAGTAATGTGGATATAATGTATGTTGTCGATTCCAAATACGTGCTTCAATTCGAGTGGACCCGAGTCTACCGTACCGAAAGGACGATCGTCAAATGTTTGACAGGAAAGTAGATAGAACAGTTTATATGGGAAAATGAAATTGTTGTTTTTACTATCTTCCTCGCAATTTTTCCATATTTTCTCACCGTTTAAACCTTCCTTGGATTACGAAAAACGTTTCAAAACCAAAATCAGCTAAATCGGCCCAGCCGTTCTCGAGTTTTAGCGGCTCAAACGAACAGCAATTGATTTATATATATGTATATAGATAGATAGATTATATCGAAGTTAAATAAAAAATAAAGGTAAAGGTAAGGTAGGTTAAGGTAAATATTAAACACATAAATGGTGGCCCAGTGGTAACGGCCAGGTAAAGTTGTAGGTCGTGGGTTCAAACCTAGGTAATTTATATCATCATCACTGCTGTCAAAACGTTTAAGGAAAACATCGTGAGGAAACCAGCATCTTCTAGAACCAAAACTTCGAAGACATGTGACATCTACGAACCCGCACTGGGCTCACCTGGTAGATTACAGTCCATTCCCACTTCAAGAGCGGAGGCCTATGTCCCAGCAGTGGGAAAATTACAAAATTACAGATTATGCTGTTTATGCTAAACACATAAACCTTTCAGAATAAATTCTCTAAATAATGTTGGAAACCACGTCAAGACCGTTGCGTGGTGTAGAAGAACAACGTGGTCACACAGACAGACACGAAAAGTAACTTTAATTTGTTATGCGAGTATGTAAATGTGGAGAGCCTTAGGGCTGGTTTTTTGATCCGTAGTTAAACTCAACCAATTGTTAAAAATAACTAATGGTTAAATTCTTGCAAAATGTGTTTTTTTGATCAATTGTTAGTTTATCTAATGGTTATTTTTTTTAAACTAATAGTTAATTATTTGACCATTAGCAATGATATTATATCATTAGATAAACTAAAAAATTATCAGAAATTTATCAGATTTTTTTTTTTAGTTATTTTTAACAATTGGTTGAGTTTAACTACGGATCAAAAAAATCGACCCTTAGTCATAAAATTCTATCGGTATTTATTTCTATTGAACAAAAAAAACATCAAAATCGTGAAACATATTTCATGAAGGTGTTTGCTAAACATTATCTTACTTCCCCAGATTGCGATCGAAATTCAAATAAGAATTTTGATTACATATATGATACGGTATTGTCACGAAGCAATGTAATCTTATTCCAATAAACAGTACTTATAATATCTTTCGATAATTTATTACGTTGAAATAAAAATTAAGTGTAAGTAAACACACCTCAGATTCCTAATATCCGCTAAGAAACGACGTAGACTTTATCCTTGTTTATGAAAACTTAGCAAGATGTTGTAGTCATTATTCGATATAAGTCTATTATATCTTTACTAGCATCAAAATCAAAATGAATCAAAAGTCCTCTATTCAAACTAGGCTGAGAATCAGTACTTTTTGAACGTCAAAATTACATAAGACAGTCGCTCAAAACGCCCGCCCTTTACCACTTCTTAGTGCTTTAGCTGGGAAGACGAAGTGGCGCCACAAACTTCACAGAAGCACAGCTGTCTGTTCAGTTAGAAGAACTTGATTCTATAAAATAATAAGTAATTGACATTACGAAACATAATACATTAAATTAAGTTATTTGCCATGTATCAGCTAGCACATGCCAATAAACCAACAAAAACCGTACCTAACTACCCCTATTATAAACCCCGTAGCACGCATGAGTGCTACGGGGTCTATAGCGCTACGAACGCCTACGCCGTAGAGGCTCCGCTTCAAACTAATTGGTTACGGGTAGTTTTAATCGTTCGACGCAACCCGAATATTTTATTTAAAAGATATATTGACCAATCACACTATTTATGTATAAGGAACTGTTTTCTTCAGGGAACCAAAAAGCGTATGTAGGTCTAAGGTACGTACTCGTATACCTACGCCTAATGATAAAAGTAGATAAAATAATCTAAAAGAACCACGGAAATGTTCGATTTTGGAACGTCCTGTATTTGAAAATAAGATGGCGCTCACCCCAGCCTTTTCATTAACTAATTTGACAGCGCGCGAATTGTTAGATGCTAATGCGCTTCTTTTCCCAATACGAATTTGTTGTTCTCGATCATTTTCCGATTCAAGGCCATGGAACTGTGAAATACTGATTAAAAGCTTATTATAATTGGAGATGGCTTTTTATTATTATGCTTTTTCAGTTTCTACGAAATAAAATTTTGAAAAGAGGTACCAACGTGCTATATGATAGTTATAATCGATATTTGATTGCAGGTACTTTGGTAACTACACATATTACTCTCTGAAGTCTATAAGAGCTTTGTTAAAATTGGACACAGAATTACAAGAAAATATACCGATTTTTTTAAAATCTTGATGTAACCTTTGATTACTAAAGAATATCATAGGTAAATCCTTCTCTATATTTTCCAACCAACCCAGCCCTTACGTGAAAACCCAGCCCACATTATGTCACAAGATCGAAATACAAAAATTAATCACAATTATCATATTTTGAATTCAAATCTGCACAACACCATCATTGATGGCTGCTTATTTACAGCGTGATTTTAAGTAGAATTAATTCACACCCCGCCTTCGTGTAAACATATTTCTACACGACACATTATTGAGTTGTAAATAACGCGACAAATTAATCGTGATACAAAAATAAACACCTGTGTAGTGTAGGTGACATTTGGTTATTTTTCCGTAAGCTTTGTTGTGTCGTTGCTAGCTGTAACGCCACTCCTCCATAATTTAATTATCACTGTTAATTTCGGGTTTTACGTCATTGAATCGCGACAGTATAGCAAATCTGGTACCGACGATTTAATTTGAACGTAGTGATTGTTAACCTCAGTAGAACATCTGAAGCGGTGAGTTTCAAGAAATAACAAAGAGATTTTTTTTTTAAATCGATCTGTTATGGTTTATTTTCAATTCCTGGATGTGTAGGTACTTTGTTGCGCCACTCCTTCCTCCCAGCTAAAGCACTAGAAATTGGTGAAGGGCGGGCATTTCGGGAGACTGTCCTATGTAATTTTGACGTTCAAAAAGTGCTGATTCTCAGCGTAATTTGAATAAAAGACTAAGACAGGGAATTCTGATTGTGATCATATCGAACGTTATTGGACACATTACTCTGCCTGAATTTTAAATTAAGGCAGATTATAAAGTCGTTTTCGAAAATTCGAAACTTATTAGATGTTCCTTACTTCCAGAACAAAGCGAGATAAATTGCCTGGAAGCGTCGCGTGCTGTCCGACTGACGAATACCCCTGCAGTTAGTTGGCACTTCAACACGGTTACGGACAATCATGCACTTAAATAAGTAAGCGCGTGTCATGCACCTACCTAGAGGTTAGATGCAGTTAGGGTCGTTACATGCTTCGATATTACCTCGCCGTATTATTTTATTTTTATACGTTTCCTTCCATAACTATTTTTCATTGGCAGTAAATGTAAAGTGGAGCTACCTTGATGGAACAGCAGTAGGGTGTATTGTGGAGTTATATCACAAGCCATGCTCCACCTTCTGTGTCCCAAAACATGCAGTCAAAATGACTTCTGCCAAAGTGCCAAGTGCCAAAGTTTTGAGAAAACATGATATAAAATACAATCGTGTCAGGGACACGAAGAAGAAGAAGAATTATGAGTAGTACTTTGTCTAAAAGTTAGAATCCTTATAGTAACAAAATTAATTGCTTCACATAACGTCACTCCTGTTCTCCCGCAAGGATTAGGCACAGCCGGTCGATTCTGTAAAAATCTCACCGTGAAAACTCAAGTGAAGTGAGCTTGATGTGAGTTGTCAGTAGTGTCAATCCCTAGCATTATTTGGAATGACAGCTCACTCCACGCTCACTTCACCTAAGTTTTCACGGTGAGATGGTTACAGAATCGCACCGCAGGTGTGCCTATATTACTACACCCAGTTTTTGCAGTTATATTTAAGTTGCATGTAACAAGAAAAATATTAATAGCTAGATTGTTTCAAATTCATGTTAATGTCGTATGGTCAATCGACAGACTAATACACCTACTAATAATATTATAAATGCGAAAGTTTGTATGGACGGATGGATGGATGTTTGTTACTCTTTCACGCAAAAACTACTGAACCGATTTGGATCAAATTTGGCACATAGATGATTTATAACCAGGATTAATATATAGGATACTTTTATCCCGATATTCCCATGGGATCGAAACTTATGCGGGTAAAACCGCGGGGCACAGCTAGTTTTACATAATTTCGAAAGCTAAAGATTCTAGAAGGTCTCGCGGGATTCACTAATACCTAAAACCCCTTTAACATATGGTATAAACTGACATACCTGTTAGTAACATGTTGTACCGTACGTATTGTAAAGGTTTTAGCCTGAATGGCTTTCTCATGCAACCTTCACGAATATTTTATAAGTGAAAGGCATGTTTTATAAAATGAACGCTCGTCAGTCAGCTCTCAAGTATATGATAAAAAACGCCTTTTATTGATTCCGGTATCGCAAGAACGCTTGGTTCTTGCAGTACTTACCTGAGACAAGAAAGGCATGACAAAATTCATATTTATTCATATTTAAGAAGTAGCCTTCCTAGTTTGTCTATCCGACACTACCTAGCTAAGCAGGTAGCCCTTTTTTTTGGATGGGAAATCATCAAATGACCCGCTCTGGGCTGAGCGGAAGGGCGTGTCAGACTTTTACTGACTAAACCCACCCGTGTTCCTTCAGTTGCCTGTGCCAGGAGCCACGGTATCTCTTTCGAACAACCCGCGGCCCTGGCAGGCATCGACCATAGCGGACCCCGTCAATTCGTGCTGACATCTCTTTGAGGCGCGCGTGGAACACAACGCGCTGTCGACCCGGGCCTGGTCCTTACCGGGCAGCAATAAGTAGCCCTACAGCACACACGCATCCAAACGATGGCTGTGATTGGTCGCACGAGGCACTCACCTATGCACTTGTATATGATGATATACTCGTAAGTATCACTTGTGCACAACACGCCCGGGACTCACTCCCACGTCAATTGTTTCCGGGATAAAAGGTACCCTATGTACCGATACCGACCTCTGCCTGCAGTAAAACTTTACTTTGATTGTCAATGATTGAGTAATAATAAGGATCTGAAATTTCAATGCACTTTTGAACTGAAGCATATACATATATGTATATATATGTTAAGGTTCACTAATTTACATTTTTATTTTATTAAATTGAAACGCAAAAATACTACTTTCCAGGCCAGTAACTATTTGATTCGAATATTTCTGTACTGACAACACTTTAATTTGACAGTTGGTCGATGGATGCTTCTGATTGGCTAATCAATCTGCGGCCAGCACATTGTCATCTGTGATTGGTTGATGACATTGAATCGTTAACCAATCACAGAACTCGATTTTTTTCCTGTTACTTGGATTTTCTTCAGTACTTCACCTAGGCATCCTGAAAGTCTAAATTTAGTCCATAGTCTCAGTCACAGAGCACTTTATAATACCGGTTTCAGTTCTATTATATATATACATATATACAGGCTTATTTGTAAAACATCAACAACCTTTTAAGAGGTCATTGTACTCATCATTATGAACAACTTTTATTGTGGACCAAACTTGGAATCGCGAAAATAAATCAGCTGCTCCCTACATTTTGACGAGTTATGCGAACACAAATGTAGGGAACAGCTGATTTTTTTACCAGCAAACTAAACATTTATGTATTATATTTCGTGTCTATTTGTGATCGTGTTAATCTTTTAAAATAATTACGCAACGGATTTTACGAACTTAATCCGGAAGGTTTATGTGTATAATAAATTAATATTCAATCAATCTGCCCGGCCCTTCCCCAACTATGTTGTGGTCGGCTTCCAGTCTAACTGGATGCACCTGAATACCAGAATAATACATTAATATGAAACTTACATAATTATAATAAAGAAATCTCTATGTTTTGTCAAGTCGTAAAAACCATGTGAAGCAGAGGCGGGTCGCTAGTTTTATGGACAAAGAAATATTTAACATCATGCCATTTCCCAGAAGGGGTTGGCAGTCAGGCAGAGGTGTAGATATTACACGCAAATTTCGCCAACTATTGCTTCTCATACTCGTGTTTTCTTGGCTAGTTAACTAGCTTGCCATTTGTATTTTCCATAACGCCTATTTATTTATGTACATAGTAAAATAGAGACAGATAAGTATTGAGTAGGTACCTCTGCAGTGCGATTCTGTAACCATCTCACCGTGAAAACTTAGGTGAAGTGAGCGTGGAGTGAGCTGTCATTCCAAATAATGCTAGGGATTGACACTACTGAAAAATCACATCAAACTCACTTCACTTGAGTTTTCACGGTGAGATTTTTACAGAATCGATCGGCTGTACCTGAACAAATACATAATAATAAAAGAAAAACAGACCTGCCAAAGGAGAAAAGAAAAAGAAATGTAGACAATAGAGTAAGGAAGAAGAGAAGGACTTGTTATTTTTTGTGTGTTTGTCCTTTTTTTTATGCGTCATGTTTGCCGCAAATAAATGCTTTTTCTTTCTTCTTCTTCTTTCTAAGGATATAATAGAATATTCTTTATTATATACACCATAAATATTACAAAATATAAATGTAGAAATACAAGACGAGACGCAATGGGCGGACTTATCGCTCAAAGCGATCTTTTAAACACAATCTGTGCATGGATTTAGAGAGAAAGGAGAGACAATACTGCAGGTTGTCTTTGGTGTTCCGTATAAATACATACAGAATACGATTTGATACGTGTTAAACTAAAATATTAACTATATCATACACATATAATGCAAAAAATACCTATAAAATAAGCCTATTTTTGTAGTGCGTACTCTTTGCTACTGTGAGTTCAAACCTGCCCATCTAATTCGTAATTTCATCAAGTTTATTTGCTTGTTTGATCCTAGAACATTAGGTGACGGGGGGGCTTTACTGATCCCTGGAATTAAACTGCTAAGTCAATCATATAATTACGTAGTTTACTATCTATTTACCAGGCACATCTCTCTCTATTTACTTACACTTTACAATTATTACAGTGATCTGTTAGTGTAAACTCGTAAATCTTGTTATTTAAGACAAAATTTAAATGTTTTGATGTGACGTATTTAATTTGGCTTGTTTTGTTCGGATTTGTTCTAATATCTTTATGAGTCGTTACTTTAGACTTTCTAACGTAGATGACATTGACTTTAGACTTTTTAAGACTTTTTAACGTAGTTTTAAATCCATAATTTTTCTTCAGTGTATTGGGTAGAAATGGACAGTCAATCATCTGAAACTTTAGAGATCAGTTAGAATTAAAGCTTCTTGATGGGAACTGCCTAGTTGCTTTATGGTAGACTGCTAAACCGGTCATATTTCATGCTCAAAATTATCATAATATTTCAGATCTTGATTAATAATACAGTTTAATAAATCATGTGACTTATTGGGTCTGCCCCACTAGTCGCAAAGGGAAAAAAAAACATGAAACGTCAATAAAGCGGATTTAAAATGGGAATTGGTTGAGGTTCAATTAAATATGTATGCCTTTTTCAATTTCAGGAGGGTCATGATTGCCCTAAAATCCGAACTCATGGTCGCAGGTGCTTTGTCAGTAGGATAATTCCATAAGCCTCCGTTCTTCCCATACGGATCTCATAATAGGAATTCCCCACGATTAACTTTGTCAATATTGTTCTCGGCGGGTATCAGACCACACCCACAACGGCGTCACAAGTTTGAACAAAAATCAAGGAATTACCCAATCCTTACTGTCAATTGCTGTTTTATTTCATTTACTTAAATTAGTTTATTCAACAGTGGTAATTATAAGATTACCCACATTAAATAATGTTGTAAAAGTTGTGTTTATATGATTTACTGTCGTTTATCCAACGTTTGGGTGGCATTTGTGTCGTAATATTCGGGGAGTAGTGTCGGTTAGTCGTCGGTTCGTATTAAATATTAAAGCCATTACTTGACTAAACGTTTTCCATATTAAAATACAGGGTGGCAGGGACATTGACGCGCACACTGTAACCATGGATTCAGTACATGCTGTTGAACCCGTATGTGTTGAAAATCGCGGCTTATTAAAAAAAAAACACTGTGCAACAAACAAACATAGGTACATTATGAACGCGTCTGTATCTATGAAACAGCAGATTTTTTTTTTGATAACCGTCGAAAAATTTCTAAGCTAGGGATCTAGAATCATGTGCTGAATTCATGGTTACAGTTTTCGCGTCGATGTCCCTACCACCCTGTATATAATTAGCAGGTATTTTATTCGAAGAAGTAGGTAGTACAAATTACCAAAATCAAAATCAAAAGTCATTTATTCAAATTAGGCTGAGAATCAGCACTTTTCGAACGTCAAAATTACAAAAGACAGTCCCCCAAAAACGCGCCCTTCACCACTTCCTAGTGCCATCACTGTTCCTAGTGCTACCAACACACAAATCTCCTGCCAAACTGCAGTACAGTATCTTTCATGGGTCTTCGCTGAAGTGGTTGCCTTCCCCGCTATTTACTCAACGCGTACTTCGTTAACTTATCAACTTCGAAAGAAAACTGTAGTTATAACATGTTTCGGTCATGGAAAACGGCTCTCGACTTTCCTGTAGGTCATTCCACCTTTTTCTTCTAAATCGTTAAATTGCAGTCTTATTCAAGGTATGTCAACAAGAACACACAATCAATAGACAGCATTTTACATTCTGTACATCAAAATCCCCTTTGTTTTATTGGCAATAGTCATACCACTAACTTACCGATTTAAATAACCTAACTATTCACATTCAAATTACTGTTTTAATGTACTGACTTCTAAGTTACAAAACACTTTTGTCTATTATAGCCAGAATTGTTCTTTTACTCAATGCAGTTTTTTTTTTATGAAATTACCATTTTGACTATGAGAGTATTTGTTATAGTTGAGAGTCTGCGCGCAATCATTATTTATTTAAAAAAAAAACGTTGCCCCACACTAGGAATTTCTTCTGTATCCTGGGTGCGTTTACAAACATTTAAACTCACATACACAAACAGCCAGACCCGGAACAACTACTTGTAGGTCTTACAAATATTTGTTCCGTGCGGGAATCGAACACGCGACACGCAGCGCAGCAGTCAATCGCTTAACCACTGCGCCAACCGTGCCATAATAAAATAATATAATTGCCATATAATTGTTTTCAAAGAGCGTCAGTCTGTTAGACACTAGACAGTCTATCGCTCGGACTGCGCAGTCTTAGGCCTCTCGTCCACGACGAGAGGCCTAAGACTGCGCGACTATTATCATAGGTATACAGGGTTGTAGGGACATCGACGCACAAACTGTAACCATGTATTCTTTACATGATTCTAAACCCTCCTGCGTTGAAAGTTTTCGTCGGTTTGTTGCGATTGTGTTGGTTGGGTTGTGTATGTCACCGTATAATTATGAATATCGTTAGTTTATAATATAATAAAATCTCGCGAGATTATAAAGTATCGAAAAGTTGTGAACTACAACTAACCATTTACAATTTGTCGCATTATTTATCGATAGTTTATAATCATTCCATGGCTAACCGACAAATTGTGAACTGGTATCAAATTAGCATGCGACGGATCGCACCTTGCGCTAATACTAAATAGCCAATTAACGACTACCAAATCGGACAGATTGTGAATCCTGTCGGCAAGTGCAGGTTCGTTCACAATTTGACGGTTTGACAAGGATAGATTATAAACTATCGAAAATGAATACGTTATTAATCAACAGTATGGTACAGTTCACAATACATCGACAGTTTACAATGTCCCGAGATAGATTATAAACTAACGGTGTTCACAATCATACGGTGACATGTACAAACCAAATTGAAGTACTAGTGCTGTGACATTCTGGTTCATTCTACTAGACAACGTTACTCTTGTGTAGCTTCGTGAACAATGAACCATAGAAGTGCGTCAATCTTTGTTTTCTATGTGTATTATACCCATAGAAAAGTAGTCCTCTGATATCATCATCTACTAAGCGTCTGACCGCGCATGTGCACAACGTGTTGGCCTTATGTCATGTCCCAATGACATTGGTTACGGTATCTTTCATACTTTCTTCATGACGCAAATGAGATCAACCGACATATGTAGATCAGTCGACCTCTAGATGTTAGAATTTACAGCCTGCGCTGGGGCTCTGTCTCGCATACGACCCTATGCGAGAGCATTATGCTGAGCGATAGCCGTTTTGCTTGGATGTGACGCATATTTTCCCCCAACTTGTTCTTTTTTGTGTTTGTGTTCTCTCTCTGCGTCACATGTTTACCGCAAATCAACGTATTTTCTTTATGTTTTTTTTTAACAGTAGGTATTTCAGCGCTCATGTGTGGTTAGACATTGTATACTGGGTAATTAGTAAAATACCAAAAACTTCCTAGTACTAACTTCATATGATCCTAAACAACGTTACTTCTACGACTTTTATTCTGTTATCAGTTATTTACACCAGTCAGTCAAAAATATCGTTAGCCGACTATCTCTAAAATGCCATTTCGTAACGAAATTAAAACATAAATAATTCGGTGTTAAATTGTCGATCGGAACATAAATAAAATCATGTTGTGCGTAAACATTACTAAAGGTAGATTAAACCGCTAATCATTGAGGTGCAACACCCTTTCGCAAAGCAAACAGAACTAGGCTTGATAAGAAGTTGAACAGTTTATATATTTCTTCGATCTTCAACCTTTATGTAGGTTTAAGTAGGTAACTTCTATTAATAACTAGAATACTATCTACTAGTTCAGCGGTGGAAAGGTTGAGACGTCATTCATCAAGATTATCTAGACACGTATTCGTGTTTGCAGATTTCGCTGGATTTTAGAAGATTAGCCTATAAACCGTAGGCTTTTCGTTGTCTACGCGTTTATTTGGAAAACCTTGGACGCGTCGAAAGTGACCGAAAATAAAGAAATTACTTTGAAATCAATTTATTTTACTGTTTTTGCAAGCATCAATTTTATTTTTTGTTTCGAATAGCAATGAAGGGGCAATGATTTTATTAAATTAATAATATTAAAACCTTTTTATTGGATATTATTGAAATGACACTGTAACTGGCCGAATATGGTCAAAATATTGTTAAAATGCCATTAAGTTTTATTTTTTATTATTTGTCTCATCAGGCAAATATGGCTTTCTGATAATTTTTTTTTGCCAAGTCGGCCTGTTCTCCCTTAACTTAGTAGGTAAAACCTTTTCTGTTTCATTAGTAATTGATTTATAATTTTTACAAGACGTAATGTAACGTAATAAGCTTCGATCAATAACAGCGCTTTTATGAATTTGCATGGTTGTTTAAAAAAGGTATTCTTCGGTTTTTTACTTATATAAAACCAAAAATTATTATTATGAATTATACCTACGAAATGATGAGTGAGGTGAGGTGATGGGTGAGTTAACGCCGATAAAGTTAAATACTAATAAGTACCTACTTAAGTACGTTTGATAAAAAATAAATTTGCTTTATTAATTCTCTAATCATATTTTTACTTAGGTAGAAAATGTCGTTAGTATTTATTACCTACAAATAAGGATGATAACTAATATTTTACTTGCAGCCATAAAATAAGTAGGTAGGTTACTTACCTAATAATGAACTGCAAAGATGGGTTCTAGTTTCTTGCTTGTTTCAATAGGTTTTTTCTATTTATATTTTACTAAATATGTATGATAATAGTTTATTGCCCTTTATTGTTAATGAAGTAGCACTCGTTTAGATATCGATAGATAGATACTACAACTGGTATTTTATTTTCCCTGTACTAGAATAATATTCACAGACATCGAGGCATTTCTAATGTAGATTTGTCATTGGTCAGACCGGAAAACGAATCGGTATCATTAAATCCGTCTACTAGTTTGGGTACGAACCCAACCAGGCTCTTTGCTTTGTGCTATTTTATATACCATTTTGAGACCACCATTATGATGAAATGATCATCATAATGGTGCTCTTAAAATGATGAAGGAAACCATCATAAGCAAATCGGCATGTCCTTACCAAAAAATACAAAGGCATGTGACATCCACCAACCCGCATTGGGCTCTCGTTGTGGATTATGACCCAGTCCCTCTCACAGAGACGAGGCTTGTGTTCCCACTGCTGGGAGCTGTGGGAACACAAAGCCATTAACGTTATAGGCTGAATATGCATATGAAAAAATAATTTTTCATATACCAGAGAAATTCGAGCTTCTGACAGCCAGACTTATCAAGGATATCGTATTACCCAGTAACTGAGTTGTGGAAGTCAGATAGGTAGTCGCTTCATGTAAAATACTGGTATTCAGCTGCATCCGGTTAGACTGAAAGCCGATCCCAACATAGTTGGGAAAAGACTAGACAGATGATGATGAGGCTTATGAAAAAGTAAGTTTGTAAGCTGATCCTGTTCCATAGGACAATCTAGATTCTAGAGAAAATCAAACTGGTTGCTAATTTGAAATTATAATTTATAATTCTTACGACATTGATTTTACATTCTATGATGATTATAAAAACACACACTAAATTTTTTCTTGTTAAAATTTAAAGAAAATCATCTACTTTTGCAACATTTGTATTGTATGCGAGCACCATACATCATCATCATCATCATCTTCCTGCCCTTATCCCATGTTACTTGGGGTCGGCGCAACACGTTTACCATACATCTATCACATAATTTATTAATTTAACATTACTTCATTTTTAATGATTTAACCCATTGTATATATTTTATATTGTTATCTTATTGAAGGTGCATCGTCTTCACATATAATTATTATAATATATACAAAATATTGTAAAAGAGATTTAAAAGAGGCAGAGTTTCTTGCCCATTCTTTTCCATAACTAATCCGAAACTACCTTTTAGAAGGAGCGACCAGAATTAATTAATTTTTTTTTGTAAATTTTGACTTTCAAAAAAGCCTTTTATATGCCTATTCGAAATAAATCATTTGACTTTGACTTTAGGAGGTAGTAAATAAAATACGGAATGATAGTATTCTTGGAAAGCTATCCGACAAATAATTACTAAGATTACTGGTGATTCGTGACTACGCGGTAAAATGAATGTCGTGTTATTTGTCAAAATCATAATAAATTGACATTATCTTATTATTTGGCAATGGATTATGAATTTATGTATAAGATAATACAAACGTTCTGGATCTTTTGTCCTACTAATCATACTATAATAATATTTTAAACGTGAAAGTTTGTATGGATGGATGGATGTTTGTTACTCTTTCACGCAAAAACTACTGAAAGGATTTGGAAGAAATTTTGCACACAGATGGTTTATTACCAGGATTAACATATAGGATACTCTTTATCCCGATATTCCCACGGGATCGAAACTTATGCGGGTGAAACCGCGGGGTGCAGCTAGTATTATATACGCGAATGTTTGTGCGGATAGATGGATGTTTGTTACTCTTTCACGCAAAAACTACTGAACGGATTTGGATGAAATTTGGCACACATATAGTTTATAATCAGGACTAACACAGGATACATTTTATCCCGATATTCCCATGGAATCGAAACTTATGGCGGTGAAACGGCGGGGCGCAGCTAGTCTTGAACAAATGGTTGATTAGTCAATGATTCTTAGTATGAGTGTCGTGATAGTCCAGTGGTTAAGGCTTCGCCTCTTATGCACAAGGTTGTGGGTTCAAATCCGGGCTAAAGTGGCTTTTTCAATTCACGTGAACTTTCTAGGTTTATCTTATACATCTCTGACATCGGTGAAGATTACATAATATCGTGAGGAAACCTGGATTTATAATAAATATAAGTCTGAAATCGCCAATCTATCTTGAACAAACGTGGTCATTAATGCATAATGTGAGAAAAAGCCTTGGCCTTGCAGTTTATGGTCCCACTCACACACAGGATATCATTTCTGCACCGATATTAAAGTCTTCGATTGCGGGATTTGAACCCCCAGATATAACTTGACTGCTAAGCTTCGGGTCTAAGTTTCGATTTCCAGGTCTAGCAAAGTGTTGCTGGGCTTTTCGAATAGAAATTTTTCATTGGCATCTCAGAGCTGGTATTCTGGCTACCAGGAACATGGAATTTTTACATGGGCTTTTTACATGGAACTTAAATAAAACTGACTAAATGTAGCATAACTTGTCACGTCTGCCAAATCTGTGGGGCCAAATCCAAGGGACATACGTGGTTATATATTATGCGTGCAGTTTAACCTAATTATCACCGATTAATTAGATTTAACTACATGGTGCGGTGACCATTTTTGAATGATGAACAAATGTACAATTCTTCATTATGCGGAAACATTGGGTAATTAGCAAAGACTAAAGGTATTAACTCCGAATTGATAAAAGAAAGAGAGATAATGATGACAAACAGGTCAAGTACAACATCTCAGTGCGATTCTATAACCAGCTCACCGTGAAAACTTAGGTGAAGTAAGCGTGGAGTGAGGTGTCATTTCAACTAAGGCTAGGGATTAACACTATTGACAGCTCACTCTAAGCTCACTTCACCCAACTTTTCACGGTGAGTTTTTTACAGAATTGATCGGCAGTTTATACTTATTTTTGCAGTCCTGCGACTCATAATGAGATAGATATGTTTGTCATCATAATGATTAACAATGATTTTCATTTGTTTTGAGTCACTCAGATTTACCTAAGTCGCATGCAGGGTGACGGTATAGGACGTGCTTACCATTTATCAAATGCAATGGATATAGCGTTATCAGTACCTAAATATGAAAAACTTGGAATATAATTTTTTAAGAATCCTTTTACTTCAAATTGAACCCAAAATCAATTAATTATGTTGCATAAAAAAACTTGTTACACTTGTCTTGTATAATTAATATATGGAAAATCTTTTTCACCCATATCTTATCCAAACTTAATAAGTAACTATGTTTGAAGCTTCAATATTCCATAATATCTTAATATTCCGCATAAAATTATGCTTCTTTATAAAAAAATAAAAAAATACGATGCCTGTATCGATGCATGGGCAAGTTATCTTAAATGCCCCCCGGGGGCCTTTTTCACAAATGTTAAACTGATAGGCCTCACTATTATCTACGAAATTCCGTACTTAAATCTACAAGTAACATACCTTTAAATATTCTAAAGTTCTAAATTGTAACACTTAATTCAACACTGACACTATCTAAGAACACTGTTTACGACGCCGACGCATTATATTACACTTGAATTTACCGCACTGACACCATGTTTTAAAACACAAAAATTACATGAAACAATATTGGAATAAATTACTTCAGTACGACACAAAGCAGTCGCAAATACACATGCGAATAACTCATTCCACAAAACTATTTCGATAAGTCAGGTTATTATCTTTATGATTAGATATCGGCGACTCAAGGATTGATTCACGGAGTGCAAACAGCTGAGTTAACGGTGTTCTTGATAATAAATGCCATTAATGACAATATAAAGTGATTAATGGTCGTTTATAAAGTCTCTGTTGACCTAAAGAACTTCATGTGTAAGGCTATATCGACACTTATCGCTTTCGTTATGAAGTTGTCATTAAAGGACACAATGTTGACGACGACGATCGACGATGAAGAGTTAATGAAACGAATTTGTTCGTTTCATTAACTCCAAACATCCATTGATTGAATGTTGATGATGCTTTTGATTGTACGTTTTGTATTAATAATCGTATTTTTCTGTTATGTATTTTCTGGTATACAATAAAGTATGTATAAATAAATAAATCCTTGGGCTAATTGTTTTCCATTTCTATGAGAATCCTTAGGAACAGGAGTTGGTCACAAGATTAAACGGTCTGAACGTAAACCTAGGGTAACATTATCTTCCTAGCTTGCAAAAGGCTTATTGCAAAATATTATGTATGAAAAAAATAATAATCAATCTTTTATCACTGGCGGACAAGTGAAAGTTATCTGAGACTATTTCCTGATGGCTTATGTTTAACTGACCACCAGATATAGTAACATATTACAGACAAAAATAGTAAATGATCACCAAAATTAAACCCGCATTTTAATGTAAACTTATAACCCAAGTTTTAACATCTCGCTATACTATTTAAGCAAAATGACTCGAAATAAATCAGTTCGGTTCTCAACAGCCTGCAAAAAATAATCTCTGTTTTCCATTTTTTTTTTTCTATACAATCTAGTCGTTTCTGGCTAGGTCACAGTTTTAACCTAACCTAACCTAACCATTTTTTTTTAATTAACCTCGTCTATCTAGTTTGCAGCAAGCCGGAGACATAACTTAATATGGCATCATAATACTTTATTTGGTAATTTACTTACATTTTATGGCAATCATAGTGGTTTATTTAGGCAGAAATAGCGCAATAATTTGCTCGCTAAGATTTAGTGATCATTTACTACATTTGGTGTTCGAATACAATTTGAAGTGCAAGAACTAAGGGTATCAAAGCATTTTATGGTCGTCATTATATTGAACCCTTTTCCTGATTGTTACATAATAAAAAAATGCTCTGTAAAATTCTTTGCAATTTTCCTTCGGAGAAGTAAGTTTTCTATACTTAGTAACTTAGAAGGGCGGGCGTTTTTGGGGGACTGTCTTTTGTAATTTTGACGTTCGAAAAGTGCTGATTCTCAGCCTAATTTGAATAAATGGCTTTTGATTTTGATTTTGATTTTAACAACTATCATTTTCAACTAGTAAATGCGGGTTTTACTTAGTAAGGAACCATTATATGTATGGAGAGATGTTAGTTTACGAAGTATTTTCAGTGTTAAAGTGTCAAACAATAGTTTACCTGCAAGTATCCTGTCGGTACACAGTACTCTGTCCAATCGAGCTGGCATACGTTGGTATCCTGTGAAGACTGCTCGATGGGTATATCTGTGGCGGCCTCAGGAACCCACTACCACCTAGCCCGATTCCAAGCGTAGGGGTGCCAAGCATAGGTGTGTCAACCACAGAGCTGTCAAAAGCACTTGTTTCATCCGTCTCTTCTTCAATGACCCCAGGCTTATAGAATATTTTGCCAGCAGACAGCCCTGGCTTACTTTTCCCATCATTTTGTTCTTCGTTCCGAGATTGCATTTCATAAGACGAAGCCGCTTCCGTCATTGTTTTAAGGCTAACAATTGTCACAAAATTGTCCTCACGTATTTTCTAATGGCAGGCATTTTAGTTAACGCGTCCTCTGACGTCATCGTGGGTTTCGTTTTAATGTGTTGTTGTTTCTTCGACATATATGGAAGTACCTGGAAAATATACATTGATTTAAGTAAATAGGTAGTTATCTTATTCTTGATTCAGCAAGGATTACTTCTTGGATTGGCGATTGGTAAAACGAGGTAAATAGGTTACCAACACAATATTCAATATTTAAAAACGGCACAATGTTGATATATTAGATGACACGTGGAAGTAGGACGGCATGTCGTGATTATCGGGAGTGAAAAAGAGACAAGACGACGAAAACATGGTTTAAGTATTAGCCAAATTTTGACAGGCCACTTGCAGGGCCTATATAATCTATCTACCTCTTTTTACTCATAATATCATTGATTAGGCCTTTTTTTTTATTTCGTGTTAGCAGAATTTGTTATTGATTTAATGTCGGGTAACCCCACGAAAATCCTAAGTCAACCATACCTATTCGCATACCGACGTCATAGTTTATTGATCCATTAAAACAAACTAAATTCTCGTCTAAAGATCGGTGTCTAAAACCCAAGAGTTCACAAGTGTCATGTCAAATTCAATTAGCCCAACATCTGCGTTCCTAATTACTTGTTTAATACTACGAATACTATGATGTAACATACATGGCGGTATGTGACCGTGTCTATCCGTATTGTATAACGACATTAGAAGGAAAAAAATTAAAAAAATTGGGCGCGATTCGGTAAATCGAGTTGAATGAAAATGCGGATACTACTGCCATCTGTTATCAAGTAGCAGAACTTAACAGTTCTTATTTTATTGGTATAAATTACATATTGGGGATTCGAGAATTTCAATTTTAATGAAAGAACCTACTTATTAGCGCTTTTTATGTAACTAATTTTTTTTAGATTTTTTGTTTTCTTATTTGACCACCATTTTCTTGACGAGGAAATTTTTAAAAGAAAATCGGTATCACCCTAATACCATACACTTAACCTAATCACAACCCATTTCAAAACTCATATTCCAGAAAACTATCTTTACGGAATGTTTCTATTAAGGTAAAGTCAAGGAAATTAATTGTTGAGCAAGTTGACTACCAACTCTATTGACCGTCAAATCACAACTAAAATCATTCTTTGACAGTTGAAAGAAATAGCTATAACACTGCAAATTGACGTAGGGTAACAATTTGCTGAACAATTATTTTTCCCTGACGGCACAAATTGATACATTTCGTCCTTGTATCCATCAGGATGTGGTCGATTTTTATACTTTACAGTTTACACGGTAAGTGTTGCTGAGTAGTGTCGGATGTTCCCTCCCACAGGACCTGCACTTATAGCGGAAAACCTCGTAGAATAAAATTCCGCGCTTATCATGTTCCTTGTAAGAAGGAAGGAGGAATTGATAATGATGTTTCTTTTATTAGTTCACGCGAAGCTGTTGGAAGTGGGAACTGTAAAGGTGAGTTTGGAATCTTTTTTCTATTGAGGATGCTGGCACGTAATGTGTAGCATTTACCTCAAGAATTGTTCATAGCAATTGTCTCTCATACATCATTTTAGTTATGGCTGTTACGGAAGGTCCACTTAGCACATCACAGGAAAGCTCACCTGCTTGTTACCTCATTAATTTAATAGTAGATTTTTCACCAAGGGAATAAAGCAGTTTCATATGTCACGGGCGACGTTTGAATCCAGAGCGTAACGAAGGGTTCTAGTGAAGGGTAGAGTTAAGACTAGAATTCTGAGTGCAGCAAGGGCTTCAAGCCTGCCCAAGAAGAAGACAACTTTGTCCCTGAGAAGTATACTCTACCTTTCACACCTTCTGCGAGTATAAACAATTCGATTTTCTAATAAAAAGTTGTTTGTTTCTTCTTTTGGAAAAGGTTTCATACGAATTTTAGTGAATGATTGAAACAGCGTAATTTTTAAAGACACATACTATGTACATACACTCATATTGTTAATAAGTGCTATATTATTATAGCACATATTAACAAATTGACATTTCCTGGTTTGATTCGGCATCGTCTAGTTTTTCTTCATACCCACAGCGCTGCTGCAAAAGTGATGATTCATTTCAAGATATTTAAAGTTTAAAGTTCGAACGCCAAGAGCTGACATCTCGTAGTGAGACATAAAACAGCCAATCAAAAGCGGCCAGTCCGTTTACACACATTCTGCGAAACGTACCTGTCCATTGGTGAAGGTCGGTCTCAATTGCCGGTGTCTGTTCGGTAATTAATAAAGTACCCTGTCCCTGCCTTGTTTCATGTGTGCGGTACTTAGACCCTTGTCGAACGGTGTTTGAGTTCTAACTGGTTTTGGTTACTATATTGCTAGATGAAAAAATATTATAATTCTATTCTATTCTATTTTTCTCTATGGCAATGGTGCCGATGTCGACAATTCTGCCAATGTCAGATGTGATATGAGAAAAAGAGCGGTGAAAAAAAAAAACTTAAAATTCTATATCCAATACTAGTTCATTAATAACAATATTATAATTAAGGGTCTCTAAAATCTGAAGCGTCTCATCTGTCAATAATTTAATTTTCCTCTACGACGCACTTACCTACTTTTAAAATATAGTCCTTCCATAAAGGTCGAACAGATTTATTATGTTCGACCTTTATGGAAGGACTATATTTTTGCCTTATAGATATTGATAGAAGTACCTAAATGACGATTATGGAAACTAAGTTTAAGTTAATCCGGTGAAATATATTTAATTTTTTACCATCAATACGTTTCCTTAGATACATAATACTAAGTATTTACACTACTAAATGACTAACTTACTACACAAATAAATACAAAAGCAAAAGGACGCGAGGCGTCGAAGTACTCGTCCGCATCGCTATCATTCGGAAACGTGTCCAGAAAACTGGCAGCATTGCCACGTTGAATGGCAATGCTAATCCTTTGGCCAAAGAACAACCCAGCCACTTGAAGTGTCGACTAGTCGGCGAGAAACCCTGACCCGACCGGTTCGACCCCAAACGGCTCAATACTTTAGTTACCCATAAGGTTATAAGATTTGCGACGCTTGAGGGTTTCAGCAGCCGCAGCAGCGGCGCCAGCACAGGCCACCATGCTAAAAATATTAGATGGCGTAAGGGTATTGACACAGGTTGCGTCCCACACCAGAGTCCTACCCAGGCCTCTGGTGTGGGACCTTCCAAGGCAACAACGTCATGCCGTCTGGTTTCTTCCCATCGTCACATATCAAGGCGCTGGTTCTAATCCTGCCGGTACGCCGACGGTGACAAGGGCCCGATGAATAATATCGTTGATGCTACACGACCCGCGCTACTGCAGCAGCCACCACATTGACACCGATGCGGAGCAACACAAGGTGCGCCCAAGCGGAGACATGTAGCATAGCGAGCCGAAACGATAAATGTTTAAATATTTTGTTATTTTTTGGTATTTGTGTGTATATCTTTCCCACGGTTACTACATAAATACGTTGTGATTCTTTCTTTTTTTCTATCATCCCAAAAAGTCTGTTCTACTCCTAAGCATGAAGAAATGCAGTATAACTTTTAAGTAGATACCTACTTAACTATATATTATAATTTCCCTGCACAAACCTTACAAGAATTTTACGTCCTCATATACTTAACTGTTATGTCTAGGTCTCTAGGCAAATACACAAGTATGGCCAGGGTTATTACCTAAGTAAGTCCATGTGAAAATACAACCATGTTGAGGTTAATCACGTCGTAAAATTATTGTGAGGTCCCTTATAATAGCGATGTCAAGTGACTGCAGCAATGTATCACTAGATTGAATTTTGATACGAGCTAGGTACGTATCTAGGAAAGGAATGATACTGTCAGACTAAGATCAACTGTCAGGCTTGGCCCGTGCCTGCTTGCAACCTGCATCTTTTGCAGTTGAAGAAAAGTAGTTAGGAGGATAGCTAAATCCCTAATTATGTAGAACTAGAACAGATTTATTGGAATGATAGAAAAAAAATAAAGAAACTAAAACTATTTATTAACCACAGGAAAGACGCACAACGCACCAAAATATAAAACAAAAGATCATATCCGTCTAAAACGGTCATCGGTCAGCATTCTATGGTACATATTTTGAGCATACTTATTTAGGTAAATAACACAAGAGGCACATTCATCCGCTGGTCGATCAGCCCCTAGATCCCTAGATAATAACGTAAGTGGCAACAGATGACAAAATATATGAGCCTACAAGCCTATAATGAGTGAGCCATAATCTACCACGCGGGCCCGGTGCAGGTTAGTGGATGTCACATATGTCTTCGATTCTTTTCGTCTTAGGACATGCCAGCTTCCTCACGATGCTTTCCGTCACCGTTATCGGAGCAGTGGTGATGACATTACATACACAAAGCAAAGTGCCTGCCTGGGTTCGAACTACAACTCGTAAGTCGGGGCCACCACTGCTCTCAAATCCAGAGGCCTAGCAGATATGGGATGCCAATAGATAATGGTTCGCCCTTTTACCATTTCAATAGTAACATTACAATTTACAAACGAAAACTAGCAAAGCATCCCTCTTGTTTGGAGTCTTGTGTCATACCTGGGAATAAATTCACTATGACTACTTAACTTAACCACTTAAACCACGCGCTGCCCCAGCAGTCTCGAGTTGTCGACATTCATAGCGATCGCTTTACGACCGCATTCGGTCGCAAAGTTCTGTCACTCCATACATTTCACCTGTCAATTCGGGACTTTGCGACCGCATTAGGTCGTAAAGCGATCGCTATGAATGTCGAGACTGCTGTGGCTCAGGTATTCCCGTCAATCTCGCGTTCATTTCGCGCGGTTTCGTTCATTGTGTCATAGAGAATAATGCCCCTGTTACAAACACCGAAACTAGGTTGGGAACGTTGGCTTGGATTTCCGTTTCCTTAAATATGTCCCGTGTGACAGACTTCACAGAACCAGTCATCGTTTAAACTACTCAGCCAACATCACGAGGATCCCAACATAATGATCCATAAGCATCACTTAACTATAATAGTTCGTAATAGCAAAATGGGTTGAACTAGGGATCCTTCACACGCCACGGACGATAAATGGTTGAATTGCATTGCATTGTGCTCTAATAATTAACATTATCTATGTGCCAACCATTATGCTTATGTTCAGCTGATCTTTTATTTAATAACAGGAAATTATGACAGCTATGACAAGAGAAAGCGTTATGATTTATGGAATATACAGGGTGGCAGGGACATCGACGCGCAAACTGTAACCATGGATTCAGCACATGAGTGTAGACCCCATAGGGTCGAAATTTTTCGTCGGTTACAAAAAAAAAAAAAATCCCTGTTCCATACATTTTGATCGCGTAGGTATTGCGCTTTTCTATGAAACAGAAGATTTCTTTTTTGATAACCGACGAAAAATTTCGACGCTATGGGGTCTTAACTCATGTGCTTAATCCATGGTTACAGTTTGCGCGTCGATGTCCCTGCCACCCGGTATCTATTTTGTTTTGTAGTCAATTGGGTCAGCTACATGTTTTGTTTTTACTGTTGGTTCCTGGATACGCAAATATCACTTACTGCACACAGCTTCGGCCTGCGACTTCGTCCGCGTGAAATTTCTTGTTCCCCCAACCCACCCCATCGCATCGCATCACGTGCCCTCATCACTTCGTTTAGTTAGCGTTATTTCCATTGATATATAAATGGTTCTTTCTAACTTTTTTTCTTTTTGCTCGGCCCTTTGGACTATCCAATGCAAAATGATTTTTTTTTAACTCTTGATTGATTGGTAGTTCCAGAGATTACCCCCTACACACAAACTTACATAGTGACCTCTTTATAATATTAATTATATAAAGTACACACACACACATCACATCACATCACAGCACACATCTTCACCACAGATTGATGGTCTAAGAAAACGTTAAACGATAACGTTCCCTTTTGGGATTAAGGTGGCTAGGGAGCAAGTGATCTGCAAAGCCCTCATCATTCCCTGCGGCTTAATTACTTGTTGTAAACGTGAATCAAGGGTAGTTGATTCACGTTTGTTTTAGAGATACGAGTTCCGGGTTGGCGCTTTTACCGGCTGGAGTTTTACGGGATTGAATTTCTAGGTGTTGAGGCCCAGAGGGATTGCAACCCGAAGCACTCAAACTGGGATTGAGAAAATGGCAGCCCTGTATACTGTGGTGGCTAGCAACAGCCCTAAGGCCAGCAAGGGCCTGCGCCCACCGGCGGCGGCACGGCACGGTAAGGTATTTTTATGTCACGAATAGAAATATGTATTACTTAATAATATGACAATAACATTTAAATTTCAACGGCAACGATGCCGCGGTATCCTTAGGCATGCCGCGACGTCCTTAAGCATCATCATTGAAATTTAAATTTTACTGTCATACATACAAAAGTCATATTCCTATTCGTTTCATAAATCCCTTGCCGTGCCGTACCGCCAGTGGGCGCAGGCCCTAAGTCGTTCCTTTGCACATAAAATAAAGCCGCTTCAATCAAATATGTCAAGAAATCAGTTCTTAGTAAATTAACGACCCGCTTGTACCTTTAGGTAAGTTCAAACACGCTTATAAGGATGCGCTTGCATAATAAAATGACAGTAAAATCATTAATTATTCATTTATTAAACACTTGTCAACTTTAAAGTGGGCTGTTTAAGTCTCGGAGTACAGAATTAGTAATTTGTACTTGGACAGCAGGTGCAGTAATGGCGCAGGTGCATACCCTCTCACTGTATCTATTATGTTTAAAATTCTATAGAAATTCTAGGTTATGTCATAATTTTATAATATATAAATAAAACAAAGTCGGGTTAGTTACACCATTCTTAACTCAAGAATAGCTGGATCGATTTATATGATCTTTGATTTCTTGGATTTCTCTCCGCCCTTTATAGCAGAATCACTATTAAAATATGGGTGATCAAAAACAATCACTATTAATTGTGATTTTTTTAGTGACAGTTTGTATGGAACGGCGTTTTTTGATGATATCTCGAAAAGGGATTAACTGATTTCAATGATAGATTCTGAGGCGGTACGAAGCTGTTCGCTGGGTCAGCTAGTTGAGGATAAAATAACAGTTTAAAATTGTATGCTGTTTGCTCAAGTCAGCGGAAACTTGTTGTAGCCTGTACCTATTTGTTAGGATAGGATATTTGTATTGTTCAATAGGTTTTCCTCGTTCAACAATCTTGTTAATAAAGAATGCAAAGATGAATATGGATAAAGGAATAATCTAATCCATACTGTCCATACTAATATTACAATTGCGAAAGTTCCTCTGTCTGGCTGTTACATCGGATGCCGATGAAATATGGCACAACGGTGAACCATGACCCGGTAAATAGGACATAGTATTTATTATCCCTGTAGTACGTTCCCCTGGGATAGTTTCCAAACACGACGCAGGTGAAGCCGCGGGCAAAAGATAGTCCCTCCCATATGAAAAACTTTTTACAAAGCAGCTTGCAATATTATTGTAACTAACCAGTGGCGTAAATGTGTAAAGACTAACTTTCATTTTGACAGTTCAACAACATTCATTTACGTTATTTACGTTGTTCAGCAGACAATTTTTTCGGACATATGAAGCAATGGATTAGCAATATCCTTCAAAGCGATTCAGATTGTGTGTTACGTAATTAGGGTGCAGAATCTAGATGACCATAAGGCAACATACCGATAGAAAAATAACCTACACATAGAAACGTCATTTAAGGATATTGTCATATAGGTCCTTCAGTAAAACGGCTAACAACAAAGTGGCCGATTTGCAGACAGGAAGTCTATATTGGGACAGGAGTCTATTAAAGTAATTGACATACAGATAGCATGCGTTAGCCAATCCCTGATTTGATTAGGTAGCCCTTCTCCCAAACATGATAAATATAGATTATGAAACGAGGATTTTTATGAATGGCATAGGAAGCCATTACAATTGGAAACGAGAAGACTCATCAGTCATCTTAGACAGGGACCTCTGTGAATATAGAGGAAATATTTTAAGCATGAATTGGTAGGAACAGCCCTGAAAATTTTGGGAAGCTAATCAAAATCTGGTAAGTTTGGAAAAATCATAGTAGCTGATAAAGATTCAAGGAATGAGGAAGGTGTCTTCCATGATAACATCCAAACTATCTATTAAAACGAATACAGTTTTCAAAAAAGATAATTCAAATAACAAATAATAATATGGTTTTCAAATAACAATAATATTCTATAGATATGGAATATTTATAGAATATTATTAAATAAAGGATAATAATATTATTCTATATCTGTTCTAAAATGTCACGTTAACTCCAAATATAGTGACTACGAGAAATGAAGTGGTTGATTAATTAGCCAATGTTTTATAATATATCTTTATGGATTACAAATTATTAACGATGGCACAATAATAAGTAGCAACAAGTTTTGCCCGATCTTCTAGTTCTACCGCACCGGCTCAGCCCACGAATTAATAAGGGGCCATCCACAAACTACGTCAAACTAATTTCGCGATTTTTGGAGTCCCCTCCGTCCTTGTCACAGTTTGTGTGGCTCCTGGTGTAACGTCACATACGGGGTGGCAGGGGACATCCACGCGCAAACTGAAACCATGATTTTTTAAAGATTCTAGACCCCTTAGCGTAGAAACATTCGTCGTTTATCATAAAAAATCAGCTGTTTCATAGAAACCTGCGCAGTCAAAATGTATGGTACAGCTATTTTGTTTTAAATATCCGACGAAAAATTTCAACGCAGGGAGTTCAGAATCATGTACTGAATCCATGGCAACAGGTTGCGCGTCGATGTCCCTGCCACCCTGTACTTTGCAATTTTAAATTAAACCTATTGAAGAATTGGTAATATTTTAAAGATTTTCGATAAGGTTGAAATTTTAAAGATTTAATCATGTGACGTCACGGACTTATGACTCACCCTCCCCATCCCTTGTTACTCTATGTTGAACACGTCCCTCCCCGTACTGTGTGACATAATTTATAGACGGCCGCTAAAACCACGTGATTCAACACTAACGTACGGCGCGTGCCTGACATCTCACCTACATGCTCCACTTACTTGCGCTAATCATACGCTGTGGTAATGTCACTGTATTATTTACAAGTTTGCTTTTATTTGCTGTGGGAGTTAAGGAGCTGTGGTTAGGAAGGCAACCAGTTTTAGCTAAGTTGAAAAGAAGATTCATTGTTGATCCTATATCTATTTATACTAATATTATAAAGAAGTAACATTTGTGTGAGTTTGTTTGTACGGGGTAATGTGCACTCTTATTGCGTAACACAGGATCAATCACTTTCAAGGATATTGAAAGAAAGAAAAATAGGTTTATTTGTTACAGAACCACGTGCATAAAAAAGATAAATCATTCTAATAATAAGGAAAAATAAAAACATAATAATCTATAATCCGAGCACAAAGCAGAATTAGTCGACAGCTGCACGTCATGACTGTGACAAGAAGGCTTCCACTCGGCAGTGCTATAGGGCGGACCCACAGCTCAGCGATGATTTTCAGTAGTTACCCGAAAAGGATAATAATATTGCTAATCCATTGCTTCATATGTTAGAAAAAAAATTCTGCTCAACAACGTAAATAACGCAAAGAATGCTGTTGAACTGTCAAAATAAATACCATTGGCACTGTCAGTTTGTTATGCTATCACCCCGCTGATATGATTTCAAAAATTCTTTCACTAACGGGAGGCTACAGTATTGCCGGAGGTCCTATAGGATATACATAACTAGAAATTTCACGCGGGTGGAAGCTCGCAAGATATTAAGTGGCTTCATTTGAGTATACATATACAAACATGTAATATATTCTCAATATGTACAATGGACTTGAAAATTGCAATGTACTCATACGTAAAAACATATATGAAGCTAACTTAGTTAGTGTATCTCGTTTGCTTGATCGAGACATTTACAAAACTATCGTTACAGTCTTTATCATACGTTTTGGTATCGTAATCATTTTATTGTAGGTATGTGATCGATAAGCTTCTAGCGAAGTAGATCAGTACGCTAATTGCGTAACACACTATCAATGACAATCTGAATCATTTTGAAGGATATTGTTGTTCCATTGCTGAATACTGACAGATCTGCTCAACAACGCAATGAATGTTGTCGAACTGTCAAAATGAAAGCCATTCCTACTGTTAGTGTGTTACTTACTCGTAATTACCCCGCAGGTGGCAGTTCATGAACTTTTAAGTATTGAAACAGCAAACCGAAATTGAGAGCCGACAAAACTGAATACCTACATTGAGTAATATGAAACCTAGTTCTATTTGCACTTGCATGTCAAAAGTACTGGCTGGTATAGTGTACTTGGCTCCATTTGGCACTTATCTGAATACGAATATAAATCAAAGGAATTCGACACTGATTTTCTTTTTTAGTGATCCTCTTCGACTTACGTGGCCTGAATGGAAACACAAGTTATAATAAGTAATATACACCTACATGTTGTAGTATTCTACAAAAATGGGCAATTGATGATACGTTATAAGCACTTCATCATTGATTTCTATATAATAAATTTTCAAGAAATATCACAATTCTGGCAAATGAGACCGGAATTCGACTGATGGCGATATCTTTTACAACCAGCGGCGTAACAGAGTAACTTTAGCAATGGCTTTCATTTTGACAGTTAATCAAAATTCACTGCGTTATTTACATTATTGACAGATTTTTTGAACATATTTATTTATTATTATTTTTTAATTTTTATACGAAGAAATGGATTAGCAATATCTTTCAAAATGATTCAGATTGTGATTGGAAGTGTGTTACGCAATTAGGATGCAGCTTTGTCATGTTAAGATGAATTGAACAAACCAACTTTCATTGTACCTATATTTTTGAAAAAAACTTTATTTCACAAAATTAGAATTCAAGGAAGTCGAATTTGTACTAGATGCTACTCGTAAATGCAAACTTGGTAGACAAACTAAACTAGACCCTGATCCTGATGAACGTTGCTTGCCATTTAAATATTTTCGTTCACTGTTTGTTTGATTATGCTAATGTACAGACGCCAGCAGGTCAACCTACCCGAAACTGTCAAATTTTCCTAATCAACCTTGAACCTTAAACTCTAGCGATAAAGTTGAAAATCTATTAAATAAATTTGACAGATTGTAGTAGCTTGATGTGCTGGCGTCTGTACGTAGGTACTCCACTTTGATCTTGACTAAGATTCTCATTGATTACCTCATGAACTTAATACTTTAAAAAGAAATAATGGGTATGTAGACCAGAGATAACTTTACTTCTGGATTTATAAAGGGTGTTGAATAATTCAACTGAGAATCGAAGTCTCCAAGAAGTTTCAAAGTACATCAGCTGTTCAAAACAATGAGCAAAGCCGTGATCGTCCGTCAGACATCAGCTGTTGTCATAGGATAGAACTACCTGCTTATGTATTATACGTCGTAGTATTTGAAATTCAAATGAGACTCGCGTAGCAATCACAGCAAAACCTGATATTCTGGGCTTTTAATAAAAAGTATTATGCGAAAATCACCTTGAAAATGCGCAATATTTGATCGAATATAACCTCTTTATATACCAATGTTGTGTGACGGATGGCGCTAAAACCTGTTGTCATAGTTATTTTGTTCCTGACAAATAATTTAATTCTACTAAGGTACCTAGTTTAGAAACCGTAATTTTATAACGACGTCGGTATGTTTAATACAGTAGTAGAATACCATTTTAGATTGAATAAAGATAGTATTAATTGTATCAACTTTGTTTATCTTGTGTTTGATCTAAAACTAACCTCTAACCATCATTTCAAACAAAAAAAAATGTGAAAACGTGGGATTCAGACATCCACCGACAGGTAATATTAAAGTTCCTACATAATTCATTATTCCAGAACAGACTAGTGTCCCAATATTATTCCTTTTCAGTCTAGAAACGTTGTCCCGAATTAAGTTTCATTAAAAACATTCGCATCTCCGAAACTTACCGCGTTTATTAAACTCGAACATCTTCAGAGCTTTTCATTACACTTGCAACTTTCACAAATACTATCACATACGCTGGCAACATCGATATTTTCGGGGCGGGGTTACGTTAGGGTTGTCACTGGTACGCTATGCGTGTGCGCATCGTGCGCCGGGAGAGCGTGAACTGGCCTGCCAGCAGCATGTATACCTCGTCGGTACCTATTCCAATTGTGAACCGCGATTATTTAACTGTCCACGCGTTCGGAAACAATTGACTGCGTTTGCTTTTAGACAATGCAGATAAGATTTTGCATGTCCAGTTTTGTTTTATCTAGTTTCCTTTTATGGTATTGGCGTGCGCTTGCCCATGTTTGAGGTTCAACGTTAAAATGTTTTGTTTAGAAAGATAAGGTAAGGGTTGGGTCAATTCCGACGTTTGGCCCCCAAACTGGAACGGGCCGGGGCCGCCCTAAAGCGGCTCTTGCCCAACCTGAGGGGGCCAAACGCCTCCTGCCGGAGGCTTTACGCGGGGGTCGTGCGGTCCATGGCCCTATATGGGGCCCCGGTATGGGCGCGTTCACTGCGGCTGCGAGCCGCACACTACCTGAACGCGCCCCAAAAGGTGGTAGCCATAAGGCTAATCCGGGGCTACCGCACGATCTCGGGCGAGGCAGCAAGCCTCCTTGCCGGACTGCCGCCATGGGATCTGGAGGCGATAGTGCTCGCGCGCCTGTATGATTGGCGCGCGGAGGCACTACGCCGGGGGGAAACTCCGCATCCGCGGCAAACCGCGGCGGAGCGGACGAACCTCCGGCGCGATCTCATGGCGGCATGGAAGGAGCGACTATCGCAACCCAGCGCAGGGCACGCCACGATAGCGGCGGTAAGACCCCTCTTTGAGGAGTGGCTAGAGAGACGTCACGGCGTTCTCACCTACCGCCTGACGCAGGTCCTCTCCGGACACGGATGTTTCGGGAGGTTCCTGCACATAATCAGGCGGGAGGAGACGCCCGGGTGTCACCACTGTCAGGATCGCCCAGAGGACACGGTGGAGCATACGGTGGAGGTCTGCCCTGCTTGGGCAGAGCACCACCGTGCCCTCGTAGAGGCGATCGGCAGCGGCGGCGACCTCTCGCGTCCGGCCCTGGTTCAAGCCATGGTCCGGGGCGAGAGGGAGTGGGAGGCAGTCACCTCCTTCTGCGAAGCAGTCATGCTAGCGAAGGAGGTGGCGGGGTGGGCGAGAGAACGCGCCTTGCGCACCTCACGCCTCAGCCGCCGCGGGAGACGCTCCGGGCGTCGGGAGCCGCGTGACGACTCCCGGCCACCGTAGGCGCGGGCCTGCGGGCGGTGAGTAATGGGTAACTCACCGTCCGATCAGGACCAGGCCCGTGCCGGACGGCGTGTTGTGTTCCACGCGCGCCTCAAAGAGATGTCAGCATGAGTGACGGGGCCCCATAGGGCCGTAGCCTGCCAGGGTAGCGGGATTGTCCGAAAGGGTTACCGCTGCCCTGGAACATAAAGGGCTAAGGAAGGAACACGGGTGGGTTTTAGTCAGTAAGAGTCTGACACTCCCTCCTGCTCCACCCAGAGCGGGAGGAGTCATTTGATGATTTCCCATCCTCAAAAAAAAAAAAAAAAGGGTTGGGTCAATTGAAATCTCTTAAGGCTGCTGCTTGTATAATAAAGCTGCATGTGCTTCCAAGCTGACCTTCGTTAAAATGAAATACAACTGTCTTAAAAAAAAAAAATAGAATTGCGCCATTCGCCTGCTCTGCGGCCGAGCCGTAAACTACCCACAACTCAAACTTATCAAAATCAAAAATCATTTATTCAAATTAGGCTGAGAATCAGCACTTTTCGAACGTCAAAATTACAAAAGACAGTCCCCAAAAAACGCCCGCCCTTCACCACTTCCTAGTGCTATCGCTGGGAAGAAGAAGTGGCGCAACAAACTCCCCAGCAGCACAGCTGTCTGTTCAGTTAGAAAATACTTGATACTTAATTGTATACAATACTAGGCATTAAGTAATTAACATTACATATCATTTTCCACTTACTCGCAACATGGTGGTTTATAAAATGTATGCAGAAATTCTGATGGTTTTAATATTTCCTCTTTATTGTCAATGTTTATTCCATCGCTGGGGGCGTCTACAACGTTCGACACCTGCAAGAAACTGCAAAGTTCTTGCTTTGGACCATCACATCCTTAGCTCGTTGGTCGTTGGACCAATAGTTCTAGATAAGCAACCTGCTTACTTGTTGCAATATTAACAGCCACTCGAAACTGACACACGCCCCCGAAAATTGCACAAGACGCACATTTTTTCCTATTGTTATCCGACATTCTTAGACACCGACACGTCTCATTTGTCGTCTGTCTGTCTGTCAATCATTGGTACAAAAACCAATACAACATGACCTACCACTTTCCCATAATCTGTTGCTACTTACAACTTCCGTAAGTTCTTAATAAAATGGTTAAGTTTTTTTTTTGTAATGGTAACATCAAAGACGGATGATGCAGTTTGTAAGTAGCAGGTGAATAATGGCGATAATTTGTAGAGATGTCCATTTAAGTTTAAATTACAAAATTCACTTGTTTTGTTGATTCATTATACGGGGACTTGTTAAGCTGTCAATTAGTGTGTCCATAATGGGTCAGTTAAATTGAGATTGATTTGTTTGGAGAAAGAGAACTAACTGCCTTATTCCACTCTTATTTAAGTTTTTGTATGCATATATTTTTAATTCTGTATGTATACACGTCATCATCATCTGCCTAGCCTTTTCCCAACTATGTTGGGGTCGGCTTCCAGTCTAACCGGATGCAGCTGAATACCAGTATTTTACATGGAGCGACTGCCTATCTGACCTCCACAACCCAGTTACCGGGTAATACGATACCCCTTGGTAAGACTGGTTGTCAGACTTTCGGGCTTCTGACTACCCGTAACGACTGACCGACAACCAACGGCTTAACGTGCTTTCCGAGGCACGGAGGGGTTTCGATATGTAAGGATGGTCACCCATCCACAGGCCATCCGCGGCAAGCGTAACTTAACCTGACCGATCGACCTGTGCGGCTGTTATTATTTAGCCACGGGCCCCTCTGTATGTATACACGTGTTTGTATGTATACACGTGTTTGAGCAAATACAATATCTTATTCTTATTGATTGTTCTTTTCTTTTGTTGATTACTTTTTACCTAGAATGAGATTTTCTTATACCTACCTACGTCTCGAAATATTGATGAGAAGGCCTGTGTCCCAGCAGTAGGAATGTTATTGGCTGATTATAATTATGCTTGTGCATAAAAAGCCACTGCACTTTAAAATTAAAATGCCTTTTTTTTGGTTTGACCCTACTGAATTCAGAACACCTAAAGCATGGATTCAGAAAATTGTTCTGAAAAAAATTGCCGTTCCATACTTTTTGACCGCGTAGGTATTGCACTCTACTATGAAACAGTTTTTTTATAACATTATGATTTTTTTTATTTCCGTTCTAGAATCATGTGCTGATTTCAGTTTGCGCGTCGATGTCCCTATCACTTTGTATACGATGGTTACCACTTTATAAGATAAAAACAACGGCAAGTAAGTAAACGGCGGTAACGGTCAATTGCAGTACTTTAACTAAAGCATCCTTACTTTATAGTCTTTGTCATGCCCTACTGACTGGCTGGTCTGTACCTAGAGTTGAGAGCAAAAATACAGAAGATTGGCGAACAAAGAGATTGGGTTATTGACGATCAAGGCGAGTAGATGGGCCTTTGTTTGGCTATCAAGACGCAACGCATGTTACGAATGCAATAGACAATGTCTAGGAAGGCAGGCTATGCGTTGGCGAAGCTGCATTTGCATATTTATGTCACATTTTAGTTGTAGTTAGACTGGGGTTGAACATTGACAAGCTTGTAAGTTTGTGTGGATACCTACTACCTAGAACCTTGTAAATTTTTAAAGAGAGAAGAGAGAAGGTCTATCCATCTGTTATTTATAATATAAAATGGTATGAAATAAAGGCGTTTTTCGTGTCTGTGGGGCCGCTTAAAACTTCAAAACTACGCGAAGAATTTCAATGCAATTTTCACCAACACTTAGAGCATTTATTCTATAAGATTTATGTTTCGGTGTCAGTTATGCCTATGACAGTTTAATTGACATATTTTAAACAAATTTCGATGTTTTGTTAAACGTGCGAAGCAAGGGCGGGTCGCTTCTAATAATATTACATACTTACTTAATAGACAGACAATACACATTACAAATAGGTACCTACTGTGATACCTATGGACAGTTTTCCGTCTCTTTCATATTTTTATAGGTACAATCTAAGGGCATTAATTCTTAGCGTGCCTGTAACAATGGGTGCTAGCTAGTAGTAGTAGCTATCTACAAATGGATTAACTAGATTCATATTATCATTTCGATAACACCTGTTTATTCCGTAATGCGTTAGATATGACATTGCATTGATTATATAAACCTTTGTTATACCGTTAGAAGATAACACTTTATTATTTTATAGTATCAAATATAGCTTAATGATTATGTTAACATAACAATTAAAGACTATTTAATTATTTTATTTTATTGGCTTTTATAAGTTGTTCCTTATATTTATAAGTAAATATAGAATAATTACCTATAAATATGACTACTTACAGCCAATCTATTCTGTAAAAAACATCACCGTGAAAACTTGAGGAAGTAAGCATGAAGTGAGCTGTCAGTAGTGTCAATCCCTAGCATCAGGTAGAATGACAGCTCACTTCATCTAAGTTTTCAAAATCCAAAAATAAAAATTAAAGAAAAAATTACAAACAAAATGAAAATAAAAGAAAAATAATAAGTAGAAGTTTGAAGTTCGCCGTTTTGTGCGTGTAGTCATGAACAATGGATATTGGTGGATAGAGTGAATTCCTATGATTTTATAACGCCCATCTATACAAAAAATCGCTGTTCAATTGCAACAATTGATTTTTTTTTGTCACCTCCCACTTGCTTCTACGCTCGCAGTTGCGAACTAAACAATCAACATATCGTTGATCACTCTTCGTAATACGTGTAACATCCTCAGCACTCAGCAGGTCGGAGTCAGTCAACATGACAAATGGATGACAGCTCGGCGTTCAAGAGCACGCCGATTATCGAATTACGTTCCCCGCGTGTCGCGTTGCTCTTTCCTCTGTCATGGCCACTGCTCTTTCCGCCTCCAGAGAGTTGCCAGATGTAGGTTTAGGGCATTTAAAATACGTATACCTATTCTTTCATCGTTTCTGGCGAAGTTATCTCCTGTTTGGGTGAGATAAGAGGTTTTTAAGTTGGCCTAATGTTGAAAAGTTGTCAAAATGCAAAATCATCTAACCATTGATTCCACACCGTATGTACAAGCTTGTAATCTGCCTTAATATAATACTAGCTGTAATCCTTTATGATGTCCCATATATAACTAGACTTGGTCGAGAGATTTTCAATCAAAGTTGATAAGCTAACAATGAAAACACTGCTGCCAATGCAGCAGTGTTTTCATTGTTAGCTTATCAACTTGACATGGGTCAAGTCAAGGGAATTGTCCCTTGACATGACCCATGTCACCCATATGTAACCTTTTCCACAAAATTCGTCGCTTCTAGTCCACGAAAGAGTTGTCTACTAGAGCGTATCTATACCACCAAAACATAAAAATGTACAATAATAGAAATTATTCCCACACTGGTAACACTTCGTCCGGGCTGAATATTGCATCCTGCCGACCGTGACAAAACGACCAGGATGGTGCCATGGAAGTGGCAGGAATTACAAAATGTCTACAATATCGAGGGTTGTTGCAATCAAACTCTACTGTATTAAATTTTCAGACTCCAATTTTAAGGTAGGTAGGAGAAATCTCTTCCTGGTTGCTGAATATTAAAATTAGGTAATTGATGAGGCCTGTCAGCTTTTCCATCTGTTGCTAGATACAGCCTCACCACCCATACCCGGGATACCCTATAATAAAGCTTTAATTTTAATTGAACGAACACTTACTTTCTCTCCTCAATCTTTCCTCTAGATCCTCGAAGTGATTCAAGCTTCAACATTAAGTTTGAAAGCGTTTGCATCGATGTCGATATCCTCTGATACAAACCGGCTGGACGCATCAGCAGGTCTGTTTGTGGGAAAACCCAATTAAATAAAGACATTCGGTTGTTAACCGGGGACTTCGATAGATGTTAATTACGAAAGGCAGCTTTTATTTCGAGCCTTTTGTTCCGAGTCTGGGTGTTTTTCTATCTATAATATGTATGTATTTACAAAAAAAAATGTATATAAGTAGTTTATCAGCCATCTTGTTACCATAACACAAGCATTAGGTTGCTTAGCTTGGGGCTAGATGGCGCTGTGTGAAATGTCCAAGGATATTATTATTATTATTATTTGCAGCACGAGGAATTTATAAATTCAAAACTAACTCTCATTATTATTGTTAATTAACTTTTAAACCTTATACTCTTTTTATGGGTAGGTGCCCATAAAAAGACTTTAAGGTTCAAAAGTAATGTGCTTGTTGCTAAGTTATAACAGCCGCATGGATCGATCGAAGGTTTTACTACGCTTGCCGAGGACAGTCCGTGGATGGGTGACCATCCATTACATACTGAGACTCCTCCGTGCGCAGAAAGCACGTTAAGGTGTTGGTCTCGGACTCTCGGCTGTCATTCATAGATCTTTGACAGTCCTTACGGGTGGTCAGAAGCCAGGAAGTCTGACAACCAGCCTTACCAATGGGTGTTACCCAGTAACTGGGTAGAGGATTCGGAGGAGTATTCAGCTGCATCTGGTTAGACTGGCAGCCGACCCTAACGCAGTTGGGAAAGGCTGCCTAGCCTTTCCCAATTATGTTAGGGTCGGCAGATGAATGGGTAGGTAATTATAAGTATAAGCCACATGATTTAGATACCTACCTATACTGCCACATTTATGCCTAAGTTAAAGTTCAGTGATGATTAATATAATCAGCCCTGAAGGAAATTGCTGCACAAACAAAGTTTCTTTGGTCAGTGTTTCTTTTGTTAGCTTGGTGACTGAGTACATATTAGTAAATTTTCATTACTTATAAGTAGGTAAATATCGCTTACACTAATACGAATCTGGCTACTGGAAAATAAAATTTTTCTTATGACTTCTAATATTATGCAAAAAGTCAATTATTTTCTCACTATTTACATTCAAACTATTATGGTTAACTACTGTTCACTTTTAGGCTGACCTGATGGGTAGTCGAATCATACCTTATTACTCAGCTCACACCCTAATTGCGTAACACACTATCAATCACAACCTGGATAATTTTGAAGGCTATTGCTAATCCATTGCTTCATATATTTGAAACATTTGTCTGCTCAACAACGTAAATAACGCAATGAATGTTGTTGGACTGTCAAAATGAAAGCCATTCCTACTGTTAGTGTGTTACGCAATAACCCCGCTGGTAAGGTGCGAGTGCAGTGGGATGGGTTGTCATTTCAGGGGTGGTACATCCAACACCCCTGAAATGACAACTCATCTCTGGTTTATCTTGTCCACCTATGGAATAGCACAAAGTTTCACGAAGTATTTTAACTACCGACTACTAGATGTCGCTAAAAGAATTGGCGACATCTAGTAGGGAATAGTTAGAACTATAACTAAAAATAGATTTACATGCAACTACACACATGGGATAGGTTATGTTGGTAATTTCACCCAAATACTTATTACAGCAGGGTAGCAGGGGACGCACTCGCAGTTATCTAGTTTCTGCTTACCCATATGGGAAAAGGCGTGAGTCTGCACAGGTATTCACCTATGTAGGTATGTAGCTTCTTAGTATAAAAATAATAATATTAGGTAAATGAAATATCAATCATATACTTATTAAGTAAGTACAAGCCTACAACGTCAGTCATACTGGCCGTAAAGTTTTATATGCGATCTTGAGAACATCTCTAATGTTTTATCTTTTTATTCAAATATACGCAGAGGTATTTATGCGGAAGGATTTCTATATCAGTTGCTGCGCAGACAAGAGAGTAATCACAACCATAATTGGTAATGAGATAAATTCATTTTACGGTTTCTTACATAAAAATAAAATGGTTTTTCACGAAAAAGAGAAACTAATAAATGGATGCCCGTGTAAGTTACAACAAGTTGAAAAGGGAACAGGAGCTAGTTTAATTAACTGTCAACTTTGCAGGTAAGTTAAACACTGTATCAATATCTACCTATTTAATGCTGATACCTACTTATGTTAAAAATCACACAGTTTCCATGTTACCGTTACAGGAACAGTCAGAAACGAAAATCAGGAAGAAGAAAAGTTGGGCGCGTCGTTTTTAAATCTGGCCAATTTAACTTGGAGAAGTGGAAAAATTCCAAATATCATGTGTTCCCCGACATCATACAAGGCTTTATTGACGCACAGTGGAGATGGACCCTCTTCTACTGCATCCTTACGTACATCATCATTTGGCTAGCGTTTACAGGAATATGGTGGGTTATCCTAGAGCTGCATGGTGACTTTGAACCAGAACATATACCGCACGTTACCAACTCTTCCGACTGGGTTCCGTGTGTGAAAGAAATCTACAGTTTCACATCTTTATTCCTCTTCAGCATTGAAATCCACACGACCATCGGTTACGGAACTAGAACGATCACCCTCGAGTGTCCTTCAGCTATGTTCACAATGTGCATCGAGAGCATTATCGGAACTATCACACAATCCTTTATCGTTGGTATTGTTTTCGCCAAATTGACGAGACCGAAGAATCGAGCTCAGACACTCTTATTTTCAAAGAATGCGATCATCAACCAAAGAGATCGTAACTTGCGCTTGATATTTAGAATCGGGAATACCAGGAAATCGAGGATCATTGCTGGCAACGTTCAAGCTTATTTGATCAGGCACAGTCCCATCGATGTAATGGATGACCAAATAAAACTACATCTTTCCATGGATTCCAGTGAGAACATCTCATTTATGTTTCCAGTTTCTGCTGTGCACTCAATAGATGAGAACAGTCCATTCTTCTCAATGTCTGCTTCTGACATATTGAAGGCACATATGGAAATTCTAGTAATATTTGAAGGCACTATAGAATCAACAGGACAGCCTGTCCAAGTGAAGTCAAGTTACACCACCCAAGAAATTTTATGGGGTCATCGTTTTATAGATATGGTGGAGTATCGGAAAGATAAACATGGTTTTGAGATTGATTATTCCAAGTTCGACGAAACATATTCTGTTATTACACCGCTGTGTTCGGCTGAACGACTAAATATATTTTATAAAAATAATTTGAAAAAATTAAATAACAATGTTTCCTGAGAAGTTTTTCCTTTTTGTCTTATCTTGTCTTTTGTAAATATGGATTTAAAAAGACGATTATTTGTCTAAGTTCCATTAAATCATGATACAATGTCCTCATTGCCGTCATGTCACGTTCCAATGCAGTCACCATTAACTTTGCCATTGCTAGCCGAGATCTACTCGTCCGCAAGTCTGTGTCAAATTTCAAAAGCAGTTTATTGTTTTGTTCATGTTGTTCCTTTAAGTATTTTTTCACGTATTCAGTCATTGTCTTTGATATTTTTGTGCTCACTCACTCACAGTTATCACAAACACTGTCTACATGTAGGTAAGTACACGGCTAAATAAATCCATTTAAACTTCAGAACAAATAAAACGTTGGATCTGTTTACAAACAACAAAACTGTCGTAATTTTGGAAAATAAGTAAAGTCATGGCTTCTCAGTTCTTAATACTAGTAAGTAGTATGAATTTGTTGTCTAAGGTGTGTCAACCTGTGATAAGATATCAGAAGTACAGACGCCAGCAGGTCATCCTACCCGAAACTGTCAAATTTTCCCAATCAATCTTGAACCTTAATACTCTAGGGATAAAGTTGAAAATCTATTAAAGAAATTTGACAGATTGTAGTAGCTTGAAGTGCTGGCGTCTGTACATAATACAAAACATATAAAACTAATATGTTCCAAGGTGATTCATACATTCTCATATTCCATTATCAGTTAGCGTACCTAACAAGAAAAATATCGTGCCATCATTTAACTACATAGGTACCTAACCTACTTATTTCTCTTTTTAGGGTTCCGTCCGTCCGAATGAAAAAACGAAACTCTTATAGGATTAGGTACTCGTGTGTCTATCACAGCCAATTTGCTCCGAATCTAATGGACCTATAGTCAAAAGGTACCTACACATATTATGAATTTCTGTGACCCGTGTGTGATCAGTGGTTCTTTTAGCCCACAGCTCATCTGATATGCAGCAGACATGTCCGGCCCACGGGCCCAATCCCATCTTAATATTAGCAGGTTTTTGGGTAACATCCGTGATTCTAGTTTTGGGGCGAAATAGGTATTTATGTGTTCCTTTTCTTTTTTTGAGGCAAATCCAAAACTTAAACCATTGAAAATACGAACAAGCTTGGCAGATTTTCATTTTCGTAACAGGGTACGTATAGTTAGGTGCCCTTCGAAATTATTGTTAATCCTAATCCCGGAGCTAGTGAAACACACGGTTGTTGTTTGAATGCGAACGAATTTTAAAAACCATTTTTTTAACACAACATCACGACTGTGCCCGAAGGCAAGGGCAGAAGTGACTGCAGGTAATAAAAGGTACGAGCCTATTGCTATGAATCAGGTACGAACCAAGTCCTGGTTTGCCAGTGCTGAACTTACTGAAAAATGGAAATGTCAAACAATATTGCCCGACTTGGAGTTCAAACCCAGGAACGGGGGTCCAGGGTCAGTACCTAGTCACTATCTAGTACAGAGTATAGACACTACAGTTCCTAATAGGATTGCCAACCGTACTCTTTTATAAATTACTAGCTTCTGCCCGCGGCTTCGCCCGCGTGGATGTCGGAAATTATCCCACGGGATCGTGCTAACAGAATAAAATGTATGTGCTTCCCCAGGATGCCATCTATCTCTATGCCAAATCAGAAGTTAGGGGTAGATTTTCGAAAAACCCTGATACGTGTTACTCTTTATTTTTGGTCTTAAGTATAAACACTGAGTTTCGAGTTAAGCGGACCGCGCATTCAAATTATTCCACACAAACTTCAACACCCCTATATCCCCCTTTGAGAGGTAGTTTTGAAAAACTTATAATGATAAACTTTATTACATACTTAGGCGAGTATTCTTGAAAAGTTTAAGGTTTATTGACCTAATGAAGAAGATTTTTCATATAAACTGTATCCCCGCTTTTCACCCCCACAGGGGTGGAATTAAAAAAAGAATCGTTAGGGTGTATTCATAACTTGACTCAAAGATTATTTATACTAATTTTCGAGTTAATGAAGCCATGCAGTAAAATCCTCCCCTGAAAAATTGACTACCCCATTTCAGCCCGTCAGGGGTAGATTTTCAAAAAACCCTGATACACATTATTCTTTATTTTCAATATTAGGTATAAATACTGAGTTTCGAGTAAACCGGACTGCGCGCTAAAATTCTTCCATACAAACTTTGAAACCCTCCAATCCCTTATTAGGGAGTAATTTAGAAGAAAAAAAACTGCCAATCTTCATAATTTATTTAGATAAGTATTCGTGCCAAGTTTCAAGTTTATTAACTCAAGGACTAAGATTTTTCATACAAACGAATTCGCCCCTTTTCACCCTCTTAGGGGTGGAGTTTCGAAAAATCCGTTCTTAGTGAATGCCTACTCTTCACGAAGAACACACCCTCCAAATTTCATGTCTCTAGGACCAGCGGCTTAGGCTGTGCGTTGATCTATCAGTCAGTCAGTCAGTCAGTCAATCAGTCAGTCAGTCAGTCAGTCAGTCAGGACTTTGAATTTTATATATATGATGATGATTGTATGTACTCTTATTAGCTTACTTTATAATCTAGAAAAGAAATAGTTTTCCTAAGCTAAAATACTCTATTTATATTGTCAATTTATTTTATTTAAATTATTACTCTATTTATTATTTTTCCTGCCACTTCAGCTTTCACGAGTCTTTTCGGTCGGTCGAATATTTTCGAGCTCACTCCGCTCGTTCTGGCCTCCTACATTCTTTTATTTCTCTAGCTTTTCTGCCAAAAATCTATAAAGTTAGTTCTATTCCTGTATCCGATGCGTAGTACTTATATAAATTACGAGCTGTTGCATCCTACATTCTGCATAATACAATATTCCGACAGAAGTAATAAATAAAGTTTGTGTGCGAGCAACACTAAAAAAAACTCCCAGATTGAACTAGCTGAACGGATGACACACACGTAGACCATGAGCTGGGTTACGAATTAGGTTACTTTATATCCCGCGGGGTAATTGCGTAACACACTATCAGTAGCAATGGCTTTCATTTTGACAGTTCTACAACGTTCATTGCGTTATTTGGTTGCTGAGCAGACAATATTTTTCGAAAATATAAAGCAATGGATCCTTCAAAGGGTAGCGGATCGTCCGAAAGGGTTACCGCTGCCCTGGAACATAAAGGGCAAACTCAAACTCAAACTCAAATCATTTATTTCAATTAAACCATTTACAGGCACTTTTGAATTGTCAAAATTAAATAGTCGGTCAGTTAGTCAGAAAGTTGAAGCTAGTTGCCCATTCCAAAGCGTAGATCTCTATGGAGAAGAACGGGCAAGAAACTCCATGGACACTCTTTTAAATCAAGACATTTTTACAAAATCCTGGTTACATTATTCTTATTGCTTCTATATGTGAGAACAATGTAAAAAAACAAATTAAAATATAAAATTTAAAATAAGCCTTGGCAGTTAACACTTTCGACTCCACCCACTTTTCATAGAGCTCATGCTGGATGCCGCCATACATATTGCAAGTGGACCCTCCAGGGGGGTCACCGGCATTACGTTTGCGCTAAAGTGAGCCCTCGAGGAGGGTCGGCGGCATTAGGTTATAAACCGTATTATAAAACACTGTAAAACGAAGTAAAATAGTGTTTTTACAATGTCTTATTGCTATATTTAGTATCCCTGGGGGTATTTACATGTACTAGTGGGGTGGAGACGTGAAATATTGAAATATTAAAAATTAAGAAAAAGTATGATCGCTCGCTTTGATCCCGAGACAGGGGTGTCCAACCTTTCTGAAATTTTCACGCAATGTAATAATTTTTTATTGTATTGAATAGGAACAACCAACAATTAGGTACATTATGGAATATTAGTTGTTTTTTATGTAATTAAAACGTAATTATTCTGTAACATAAGCTGTTACAAAATAATTACGTTTTGATTACATAACGTACATAACGTTTAGTGATCTATTACATAATTACTTGCCGCTCATGATTCACCAACTGTTAAACAAAAGCAGCAATAGGTACCTAAAATAAATCGCGGGAACGAGAAACTCGAATTTCAAAATATATTTCCACTAAATTTTCATTTTTACGAATTAGGATCCTAGTCTTTTGAAATAGCCGTTTATTTAACGCAATTTTTTTACATATATTTTTTAAGCTTTTTTATTACAATTGCATTGCATATTTCAACGGGGACATTAAATTTGAAAACAAAATATGCACCAGCGTATATTAATATGGCAAAATTAAAGGTTAGCCATCACGAAAAATGCTCTGTGTAAGCAGGCGGTATGCAAAATACTGGCTCTTTTCAACACGTTTTTTTTTCTGCTGACCTTAATACGATGAGCTATTCTGCCAGAATAAATATGATGTAGGTGATTGCTGTCAGAAATCATAGAGGACAAAAATTCATACCAAACGACGTGTATGTAGAGAAGTATGGGCAATTCTCGTAATTTTAAGAACTTTCACAGTCTGGTCTCAGTCTCAATCTGTCAAAAAATACTTCTAATTTTCCTACATTTTGACAAGTTTTTGACATATGTTTGTTGCCGATATGAGACTGCGACAAAATTTTGAACGTTTTAAATTACGAGAATTGGCCTTCTGATCTTTGTCTTTCTTTCATGTTACTTCGAATAGTTACTTGTTCCGTTCCGAAGATAATACAATTAATTAGAGATGAGCTGATGCTGTGTCCAAAATTGTTGAGACACTAGGTACCTACTCTCGTTTTGAAATTAAATGTAGACGCTGAGATTGGATAGAAGAAAGATATCATAACGAAAATCGAACAAAATTAGCAGAAATTACTAACATATTTTTATCAATATATATTACAATTTGCTGGAAAACGTCATGTTTTTACAGAATAGTCATAATATTTTCAAACAAATAAAACTTAAGAGTCATTGTAATATATTAATGATTTCAGTTATTATTAATATTATTCAGCAAATAACCTAGTAGGTACTTATCATTTCAACCGCGTATCACACTGTGAATTACTGTGATCAACCATACGACAGAATAGAGCTGCAAATTGATTTTTAAATAAATGTGCATTTTTTGGGCCTTAGCACTGATAATTTCTAGTGGTAGTACATTGTCTATGGACTATTGGATTTGGGCGTTTATTTATTGTATTTTTATTTAAATGTTTGAACACAATAATGATTTACAACAATTTAGTAAGAGGAATGCATGTTTTTAGATAAAGCAGTGTGTCATTACGAGGGAAAACGCTTATGTTACTTTTGAATTTAATCTTTTTGCGATTTTGTAAGTACCAACCTATGCATGTTAAAGATTTTTGCAGATTCAAAATAGGTAAAAATACAAAGTAGGTAAAGGCATCGTAATATTTTTTCAATTCATTCACTTGCTATAAACATTGACAAGCATTATTTATATTTATTCCAAATTTCAAGACTATAGCATTAGTAGTTTCTGAAATAAGCAGCTGTTACAAAAGAACGGACAGACAGAGTAAATGAAGTCGCACCATGGGTGTTCTTTTTTACCATTTTGATACGGAACCCTGAAAAACTTCTATTTTTAAACTCTTCCTCGTAATTTATAATCTCAAAATAAATATTTTTATTTTTAGTGAATTTGTAACCGCAAAATGGTTGACCACCCCTGAAATAGCTCCCAATTATTTTTGAAAATAAAAATGCTTGTATTTGAAAACCAACGAGTATACTGATAAATCTTGTTAAAATATAAGACTAATTTTATTTTCATAGTTTATAATGCTGTATTCGCTAAGAAAAACGTACATTTAATATGAGCCCTCCGCGAGGGCTCCCGGCATCCCATATGGGATTTGAGTGAGCCCTCCAGGAGGGCTCCCGGCACTGAACGTGTTAAGAGATGACCAGTCTCAACTGATGGCGCGCGTTCACGAACATGACGCGTGGATCAGCACCACCCAGCTCAACCATTTCGTAGGGAACCGAATGATCCAACACACGCGCCACCACCAGTGAGACATTTAAGTGAGCATGACATATTCTCAACTGCCATGCTCTTTCAAGTCAACATCAAAATATCATAAAGGGCTAAGGAAGGAACACGGGTGGGTTTTAGTCAGTAAGAGTCTGACACTCCCTTCCGCTCCACCCAGAGCGGGACCCGGTCATTTGATGATATCCTGAAAAAAAAAATGGATCCTTCAAAAGTATTCAGATTGTGATCGGGTCTGTTACAAAGTCAAAGTCAAATCATTTATTTCAAATAGGCACATAAAAGGCACTTTTGAACGTCAAAAATAAAATTAAAATAAAATTGATTCTAGTCGCCCCTTCCAAAAGGTTGTTTTCGAATGGGCAAGAAATTCCACCGTTACTCTTTTAAAATGTTTTGCAATATTATCCGCTATTACGTTCGTTGGGAAAATCGAATCCCAGAAAACTTATTAATATTACGCAGTACACACTGACAGTGGGTAGCTCTAGACTACTCTAGAGAAAATGAGAAATGAACACATCAAAATTGTGAACGAAACCATAGCGCGATTCAGGACTTCGGTCTCAACTAATAACGCCATCTATCCAGTTATGAAGTAAACGAAGTGGGGTTACGAACAACGCCGTTTATCGAGCTTCGTAGCAAGCATGTACTGAGGGTACTATTCTAGAGAAAAAAAAACTATTCTACAATACAGAACTTCGTAAAATAGTGTATATTAAATTACCTGGTGGAACTTCACAGACGTCATGTAACTAGTGTAGCAGACATTAACTTATTTCGCTGATATATTCTTCTGGGAAAATAAACCACAAAAACTGTCAAATAGCTAGAGTTGTAGAATCGTCGATTCGCAAAAAGTACAAAACGATGCAGTTTTAAAAATAAACCTTAGGCTATTTTCCATAGTTTTTTATTTTATTAGTATATTATTTGCCATCTTTGAAATCAGAAATACTTTACTTCTAAAAAAAGTGGCAGCCCCAGTTACTACTTAGACTTTGGCTCATAAAAGTTTTAGCTGAAAAACCGCGGTAAATTAAAAAAAAACCAGAGGTATGAGGTGTCACTGAGTATAGTACCTATATTATATCAATGGCAATCTCTGCGTCCTCACGCCTCTAGTCGCCGCAGGAGACGCCCTCGTCGACGCCGACGTTGCCCGGAGGCCCGGGTCGATGGCGCGTTGTGTTCCACGCGCGCCTCAAAGAGATGTCAGCACGAATTGACGGGGTCCGCTAGGGCCGATGCCTGCCAGGGCCGCGGGTTGTTTGAAAGAGATATCGTAGCCCCTGGCACAGGCAACTGAAGGAACACGGGTGGGTTTAGTCAGTAAAAGTCTGACACGCCCTTCCGCTTATCCCAGAGCGGGAGAAGTCATTTGATGATTTCCCACCCAAAAAAATAAATAAAAAAATACAGACCTCTAATAAACAAGTATGCTGGACTAAATATCTATCTGAAATGACAGTAGTTTTTTGTGCCGATTCAAAGCGCCCCGCTCGAGCGTCTCAGGTACTAAAATTATTGTAAATGGTCATCGTGTTGGTTTGGTACAAACCAACACGATGACCATTTACCATGACCATTTCTCTGATGATGATTTAGGTAAATCGTGGAAAAAGACTTTATTTTGTGATATGTATTTAAAACATTTTTATCATGACAGTATGCGCATTTTGTAAAACTCACTATCAAAACTATTAGTTCCATGGACGCTCACGTTGTTATCAACGTCAAAATGGCAAAAATCAAATGTCTTCGTTTTGTCATCGATAGTAAATTATGGTGTCCGTACTTGTATAAAATAGATTTATTGTATAGTAGGTCAGTGGTCAGTGTTAATAACTAAAATTGCCAGTATTCAATATTCATAATTATTTTTCTATAGCAGCCCCATCATCGAATGACGTTCATTATTGCCAACATACGGAACAAAGAATAAAAAATGACAAAATTGCTGTCATTTTTCTGTCCATCGAATCAATCACTGTTGATTTTCTAAAACAAAAATTTATTATTGCGTTTCATAGGAAAAGATGTTTCGAGCTAATAATTTTGATAAGTTGCTTGGTGAGTAACAAAAATGTAATTTGCCTGGTTACGCATCATCGCGTACGTCCACAACAATAATTACAACTTCGTTGTCACAATTTTACTGGGCAGTTTTCTCTGATTAGCATTTAGCTTTCTTTATTTTTCTGTAGAAATAGTCTAGTCTTATAATAAGTGTATACTTTGCGGATATGACTCACAAGCTCTTACAGAAATGAACAATACACATCCCATTATCAATACCTAAACTGATTACCATTCTAAAATGGTGAAATAATTTGTTCTAGATAAAGCTACAAGTAATCTACGCCTGGATCCCGATTGGCCGACTATCCTACAAATATGTGATTTGATTAGACAGAATGATTGCTCGTAAGTAATTTTCTGACTAACATCATAAATATTTAGAAGAGGTCAAAACATTGTTTACCCCCCTCCCTGAATGACCCCTAAATCCCAGGTGGTAAGCTATAGGTACTTTGAGTTTGTAAAACTTTTTATTACAATATTTTCTTTAGTTAATCAGAGAACCAAAAAATAGTATTCGGGTCCGCTATGTGATTTCTTACAGTTTGTTTTTATGATTACTAATTAGTCATTGACAATATTTTGTATACACCTTACAGATATAGTGCTTTAGTTATTTTGGTCATTATAAATTACATTTACTGGATGAAACTTGAAACTTTTTAAGTCTATCAAACACTGTAAGAGACTTAAAATTTATGAATAGTACATATTGCCACTTTATTGATTTAATGGAATCTCATAAGATTCCATTAAATCAATAAAGTGACAATATGTCGTCATGTGTGTCCAATAGTATCCTACGTCACACAACATGATAACAAAATGGAAATTGTTGACCTATGAAGAGACTATTATTATGAGATTGTACAAGAATAGGTCTCACAATGAAAGTAGTCATACTGATTCCTATTAGGTTTTATCACATCGTATTCAGCTACTGCCTTATGTGACTCATCTGAAGTGACACCACAGAATACATAATAGTACTATAATATATCACAGTATGGTGATAGTCCTGTTGTTACTTTAACCGTAAAGTAGAATTATTTTGCATGTCCAAATATAAATGCTTATTACTTGTGCCCGGTTGATGGCAGTAGGCTCGGCCCCCTATTACATTACGTTCTATAGGTAGAGCATAGAGGTGTACCTATAGAACACCCATATTTCATTTCACATTTCTTCGGAAAAACAGTAATGTTATAAATGCTTGTTACAGACCTAAATATGCAGTGACAGCAGTCAAAAAGAAACTGTACTCATCAAATCCGCATCAGGCTATGTTTGCTCTGCTAACTCTTGAGAGTATTGTCAAAAATTGTGGTAAGTAAACTTATTTATTTACTTACTACAGTAATTTTTATCTGTATATTAAATGATAATTAAACAATGCTGGAACTTATTAATGTTCATAAATTAATATTTTCATTGTATACGAATTCTCTTTATAATGATCATAGTTACTATACGAATTCTCTTTATAATGATCATAGTTGGTCAGTTCTAAATAATTATTGGTATGTAAATAAGTCCACATAATAAACTGAATATGCAATTAAGACAATAATGAAAATGAGGTCATTATCTTCAGAGTTAAAAATAACTAACTATTAATGAGTACAATGACATAGAATTCCCACCAAAGAATGAAAAGACAGGCATGCGGGCTGCCCCTTTCCCAGTTTCATGAACTGAGGGATTATGATAGACAAAAACTATATTTTTGGGTTAGTAATTTTACTACCAATACTGGATAGAAAAAGGATTGAACAAGTATATAGGGTCCAATAGGAAGTTCAGTTAAGAAGCAATGAATTTTCACTTATTAAAACAACATATTATATAGGTATCTTCATTATTTTCACTCACACTACAATATGACCCAATTTACTAATCAGTACAAGTTAGTGGAATGTTGAAATATAACTTTAATAACTTTTCCTTCTACATTCAGTTACGAGTGTACATACATTCAGAACATTTAGTGTACCTATATTAAAACTGCTTTAAATATTTATGTTCTAACCCATGGGGCCCTTAGGGCCTGTGCACACGGCTTTCTGGCGCGCATACGCGCGTAAAATAAACGCCGAATGCAAAAACACACAACCACCTCTTTTCTTGTTACCGTTATTAATTTAAAGTTTTTTCTTTTTTAAGACTTATATTCTGCCCCACTGCTTGGTAAAGGCCTCCCCTTTTTCCTTTCAAACATTCCTGTCTTGTACGCTCTGGCCATGTTGGCCCTGTAAACGTTACCAGATCGTAACACCGTTGTAAAAGTGTTTTAAAATGAATAAAATAATAAACATAATTATATTTTTTGGATCATTTATAATTTCATAGGTAGGAAATGATTACATGATCAACTTAACTCATAATGGAATGGAATAATAATAAATAATAACAATAACATGGAATCTGATACCAATATTGCAAATCCTCTGTTTACATTTACATACTACTTCATTGAATGATTTACATGACTGATGATTTATGATGATTAATGATTTACATTTTGAATGATTTATTTCACACATTAAATAATATATTATTATATCAGGTTCTGGAGTCCATGATGAAGTGACGTCTAAAGCATTCTGTGAAATGCTGCGTGATCTCGTGAAGACTACACAGCATGACAACCTTCGCAGCAAGATCCTCGAACTGATACAAGCTTGGGCCTTTGCATTCCGAAACTCACCTAAATACAGATCAGTTCAGGTAATACGAGAATAATCTTACAGTTATTACCAAATAGAAGATACGAGATAGGTTAACAGGGCCTTTTTGGCGAAACTTCATAGACTTGATGAGCGTCTCTCTACCTCATGGGTTTCCAACAGGTGGGGCGCGCCCCCCTTAGGAAGCGTCGAGTGACCTATGCCGCCACGCACCCGCGTGGCGGCTCCAAAAATAAACTAACCATTTATTCTATTGTATTTTCTTGGTATTAGAAAAGGTTAAGTCTATATTCCAAAACCCAGGTGCTGCATGAGCTGTATTTTCAAAGGAAAATCGAACCTATCCGAGGGGCGTAATAATTTTCGAGCTCGCTATCGTTCGCTCTTACAATCTCGAAGTTTTCAGCCCCCCTCCAAAAAGTAACATAGGGGCGTAGTGATTTTAACAAACAAATTAACAATTTCTTCAAATCATTATACATTATTAAGGTAGACAACTGGTGACGGAGTCAACGCCCCTGTGCCGCTCGTTACTTGAAATTATTAATCTGCTTTTTTTTTTTTTGTTTTTGTGAAGTTTCACTAGTTAATTTAATAAAAAAGAGCCCTGTATATTTACCGCCGTGGTAGCCTGACTTTTTCAATGTTATAGATACTTTTTAGGGTCCCGTACCCAAAGGTTACTAAGCCTCCGCTGTCCGTCCGTCTGTCTGTGAGCGGGCTGTATTTCATGAACCGCAATAGGTAGACAGTTGAAATTTTCATAGAGTGTGTATTTCTATTGCCGCTATAGCCACAAATAATAAAAATACAATATAGTTGAAAATTAAAGGGGTCTCTTGCCTTGTGATCACCAGACCACTGACTGACCTATGGTAAAGGTAAACATCTCTTAGTGGACCAAACCAATTAATTATTGCTTTGTGTTTACAAACTGGCCTTTGCAGCACAGTGGAACAATATCATGCTGGTTTCATTTTTTACTTACCATGATCTAAAAAAAATTCAACTTATGCCTGCATCTGGACTTGTTTTTTTTTTTACAAATATACCAGTAAAACAGTATTATAAAATACCTATAAAATTGTGCAGAGAAACGTCTACTCACTCCAATGTGACGAAAATCCTATCAGAACAAATTCTTCTCAACTCAATTATTTGCTAATACATGCCGCCGAAAATCAAATAAGAAACTGCTAACTGTGATAGCTAAATAAAATAAGAATTTTCAGTAGATGTAAATTGTCACAGTTCACTGAACGTTTTTGTGTCCCATTCCAAGGTTGAACAACATAAGTTCTTTGCATTATTGATCTAGCCACACCTATAATTAAATTATGTCGGGCTTTCATGTCATTGCCATATTTGTACTGTACTGTAGTACTGTTTCCAAGTCCATAATTATTATATACATACATGAGAAGAACTGACGCCCATGCATGCACGTAAGCGCTCATTTAATTCAATCTAATCAGCTTGTCTGTACTGTACTCGCCTGTACATTCAAATAATTATTCTGTTTACAGTACGGGTCACGTGTCAATGTCCTGTGGAGTGATTTTATCTATATTTATGTACCCACATTACCCTTACATACCTACCTACTATACTTGTTTTGTATACTACTATCCTTGGGGCCTACTCCGAAGTGCAAAGTGCGAATGTTTGGATTGGACCGACACATGGCCGATCCGAATATTATTGAAAAATGCGAAAAAAGTTCGGATCGGCTCAGTTGGGTCGGGACCATAGTCAATATTCGAAAGAGTGTAGGAGTGTAGGAGTGTAGGAGTGTAGGATCGGAACCGACTGACCCAAATAGTAACTTCGTAGCAGGAAACGGCCGAACATTCGGCCGATACTACTTCGGAGTAGACCCCCTGATTGTCAGTAGTGTACATAAATTCATACATACATAAGTTTCAATAAAACAATGCAATGTTTATATTGTAAAAAAAGTTATTTTTAATCAATACATTACTCATTCAAAACAGCCGCTTTTCAACCTGTTTCCAAACGAGCGCGCATGCTGTATATCTGTAGACGGGTATCTGTTGTGTATACACCTAGGTATTATAGTATAGGTATACCTGCGAATGCCGCGTCACATGTTATCAGTCAGACGCAGTATGAATCATAATCTCGCGAAACAACATAAACAGTTAGGTAGCAAGTAGCAACTCTTTTGTGCTAGCTATCGACGTTTCTTTTCTAAGCCTCTGTGATAAACGTTTTAAATAAAGGAAAATAGCAAAATATTGTATAAACTAAGTGCAGTGGTAATGTTAGTTATTTCTGTCATAATAATTGTTTCCAGTGTGATTTTGCTTAGTCATAGTGAAGTTTTTACTGTGTTTCATGAAAATGTTTTTTTATTAATAGGACACTGTGAACATTTTGAAGGCTGAGTGTTACAAGTTCCCTCCCCTCAAGGAGTCTGATGCTATGTTCTCTGCTGATACCGCCCCGGAGTGGGCAGATGGAGAAGTTTGCCACAGGTATGTATTACTCTATGTACAACCAAACTTCATATCACTGAATAAAAATGACCACAGAAAAAAATATTACATTTGAAATAATTTACAAATGCTAATGTCCAGTAAAGTAACACTTAACTTGGTTAGTTTTCCTGCTTGCCTTAATTTTCCTATATGACAGATTCAAGGCTTTGCACCTTGAAACAACTACATAATTCCACCAGTTATAAAGTATATTTGTTTTACATTGCTATTTCTTTTGTTACAAAACAGATGTCGCGTGGCGTTTTCGTTGATGGTGCGTCGACACCACTGCCGCGCTTGCGGTCAAGTTTTTTGCCAGCAGTGTAGTGCCAAGCAATCTACCTTGCCCAAGTTTGGAATTGAAAAGGAGGTAAGAAAGAGGATTTTTTTTTTTTTCAATTATTGTGTAACCCAGACTATAAACCTAGATGGATTTTATATACCTAGGGTATATTTGTAAGCTCAGAGGTTGATAATGCATAGGTGATAATAGAAGTAAAGTGAGGTGTGAGAATCCATGGTTTGTTGCGTTACCTAGTAACAGGGTTGTGGAGGTCAGATAGGCAGTTCCTTTATGTAAAATACTGGTATTCAGCTGCATCTGGCAGGCAGATGAGGAATCTATAGTGGTCAAGATATTGCTGCACAAACACTTTCCTTTGTTACAAGTTCATTCTAAACATGAATGCAGCTGTTTTGCACTGCAAGTGTAGACCAGCCATATTCTTCATTTCTGGCACCATATTTCAACCGCAGGTTGTTGACAGGTACGTGTGTGTGATGCTTGCTTCGACAAAGTGAGCCGGCCCCCACCATCATCTACAAAGCTGGAGATTGTAGACACCGCCAGCGACTATGGACCTACTACACAGCCACAGGTTAGTTTTATTACTTTTATCAAAGCAGAAAGCTTATGATAAGTCTTAATGTCAGTATTATACAAGATTGTGAATTTTAAAACAGCACCAGAATATTCTATATTCTGCATGCATATGTAAACATAGCATCTTGTGTTGTATGCTCTTAGAAAATCTATTGGTTTCATAATTTCTACTTTAAAATGCACTCAAAATAATGAAATGCATGACATCAACAAGTATGTTGCACAATTTTTGGGTAAATGAGTATTGATTACTTACATTACATTTAATTTTGAAGAAAAAAAGAAACAATTTTCACTTAAAAATATTTTATTCATAAACTAAAATGTAAATTAACACTATCCGTCGTAAGAATCACCGGGCATTTCACCACCAGGAACCAACATTGCAATATTGTTACCATTCAAAAGAATTTGGTCTAGTTTGGTTATTTTTCTTCCCTCTGGCGTTGATTCATACTCTGTGACGTCATCCAGAAGCATGTTTACGAAGTCATCAAAGCCTTGTAAGGTTCCGACCATTTCTTTGTCGTTTTTCATGATTATATGGATCCGAGAGCCTATACACTTGTCCACAAGTTCAAGAGGCAACAACGTGTTAGGATTTGGGAGTGAAGCTTGCGCCATTTTTAAGATATAATGTATTTAAATGAAGATAAACTACGTTTCAAATTGATAATCCGGGAAACAAATTACCAAATTAGTGATTTTTTGTTGATTCACTGAATAGCAATCACGCTACTTTTTTATTCTAGATTGACATAAGCGGTTTCGTTCGGAAAGGTGAGAGTGTACGCTGCAGTTACTTGCTGCGATTAATAAATACTAATAAAATGTGTTCCTTTTAGATTTTATATTTTTCAGTCGAAGTGCGATAGTTGATTTTTATGATGTTTTTTTTTAATTCGCAATTTTAAATAAGGTTATTTTAGTTATAATATGCTGCTAAATTCGGACACATTTTACCGGTTTTGTCGTTTAGTTTCCGAACGGTCGGAATAGTTACCACAACTAAAAAATTAAATCGGCAAATGGGTAATTGTGGTTACGGTGAGGATGAATCAGTGCAATACGTCCGTAAATTCAACAATAATAAAATACATAAAAACAATCCTTCATTTTCTTCATAAAATACAGTTTTTGTGAATCGAATCAGTTAATCATTTGATTTAGTGTTTACCCAGTGTAAATACTTGTGTTAAAGCAAATATATTGTGATAAAGCAATACTTGTGTTAAAATTATGTAATTATAAGCATTTTAATGTTGTTAAAATAAATTATACTACCTGGATTTTGTATAAATATTTTTGGAATACGTCAATGGCACTTCACAGCCAGCCTAATAATTTTCCCGTCATATCACTGAGCTTTGGATTTGACACTACTTCTTGATCATAAACTAACATTTAAAATAAATTGTTATTATTTAAATGCTTAAAAAATCAAAGACTAATATTATTTTATACGACTATCAGTTTTTATACTGAGGGTAAATGGGAAATGATTTATGGCAATACTAAACGTCATGTTTGAAAGTTTGTTCTCGCTCATTTGAAAATAACGAATAGTTTGAAAACGAGCGAACGATAAGTTGTTTTGTTTTGTGTAGATCACAATTTTGTGGAAGAAATGGCTAAAAATGTGACGAACTTTCGTGGTGAAATTTATTTCACGCCAAACGGCAAATTGCATATCAAGGACGAACCTGTAACCCCTATTGAAGAGGATTTCGGCGATCACAATAACCTGGATTACTCCTTTGAACATGATTTTGGTAATATGAGAAAATCTATGTCTATGAACGACATTAGTGCGCTCCGAGAGGATCTAGTGAAGCTCGAATTCCACGATAAAGAAGATGTATACCACCGACATCGCAAGCCATCCGGTGCTCCTTTAGAGTTGTCTAAAACTAGATTCGTATCAATGGCCGAAGCTATTTATCATTTCCAAAGGGATACTCCTGGTCGTTTTCATACGAAGCGACCTGAGATATTCCGTTCTCAAAGACCTAATGGACGATTAGGTCTCACTGTGCCTCAATCACCTATGCTGCGATCTAAGACACGCTTAAGACCCTCACATATTTTATCTCAGCAAGAAAGAGAAGAAATGGAGCTCGAAGAAATCAGGAAACACAAAATTAAAGCAAATCCTATTCCAAAGTCTGTAATAGAAGGCACTATAAACCTGCCTGAAGTGCCAAAGAAGCCAATAACCATTCCAGAGCCTTTCAAGTTAACAGAAATTCAAAAGAAAGCAGCACAATCTTCTGAAGGTAATCATCAATTCAAGGCTCGGCCAGCCCCTAAACACATACTTGAGAAGCCTCACATACCTGTTAAACCTCCACTACATGTTACCAAACCCATTAGCCCCCAATTCCGCTACAAAAGAACAAACTCTGTTGATCAACTAAAAAATGATAACCTGCTTTTAATGAAACCACAACACAAACCTAAAGAAGAACATCATCCTAGAATGGGTCCAGTTAAACCTGAGCCATTTTCATTTGAAAAAAGGGATGAAGACCTGAAGCGTCGTAGAGAAGAAAGAATCAAGCGCCAAATTGAGGAGGAGCGCAAACAGGCTAGTTTGTTCAAAGCACAACCTGTCCCTGGAGCAGTTAAGAAACGCATGCACTGCACTGCTCTTAAAGGGGGCTCCTCAACTACATCATCAGAAAACAAAGAGAATTTTAAGTTTGAAGCTAAGCCACCAGTGGTACTTTACAAAGAACCGTTTAAACCTGTGCTTCAGTCAGTGCATCAAATTAAAGCTGCGCCATTTGCGCTCACAACTGAAAAGCGTGCAGCTGAAAGAGAGAGGTTTGATAAACAATTGAAAGAAAAGGAAGAGGAACAAGAAAGACTGAGACTGTTGAAGGAGAAAGAACAAGAAGAGGCTGATGAAAGAGCGAAGGCTCAGTTGAGAGCAAAGTTGATACATCATGCTAAACCAGTCCCTAAAGCTGTAACTGCACCATTTGTTCCAGAAAGATCTGTCGCCCCCCTCACTGTGCCCCAAACACCTCAGTTTGTTAGACGCCTCAAACAACATTAATACTGTCTATAACATGTATTTTCAATTTAAAACTTCAAGGAATACTTATAACTCTCTGTTTAGATATTCCATAACATGTTGACTGCCAGACAACGGACACAATAGAAAATCTATTGTTGGCGGATACCAGTGACCGCTGTGGCAGTCAATGGCTTAAACTGACTGCTATCATGTTTTGAATTTATATTACTTATTACTATTTCAATATTTTACTGACATTGTAACTTTTATTGATAATGACATATTAGGATATTTTTAATTTCTCATTAGGGTTTAGATGGTATTTAAATTGATATTTTTCTAGATTTTCTGTATAATAAACAATAATATCTTTAACTTTAAATATTGTTTTATTTGACTTGGTCTAACCTCAATGTAGTGATACTGATTACTTTCAAGATAACATCAATTGACTTCAATTTAAAGTGTGTCTGAGTCACATACACATTAGACATTGTTTTTTATCATCATCTGTACCTACACCTTGTGTTGTCATCTGACATTATGCTGTCCTGAGGCCTTATTGGCATTCTATTCATTGTATTCTGTTTTTTTTTTAGTTTTAAGGTTATTTGTTTGCTGTACATAATGACAATAAACTTTTTTTATTTCTTTTTATCTTGTCTTCTTTACAACCATCTCAAGATTGATGATGCAGAGATGCATGATTTGATTCAATTGTTTTTTTGAGAGGCTATCTTCCCAGCAGTGGACGTCTTTTGACTGAATGATGTTGCATTTTAGTATCAGGAGGACCAGCCCCAGCAGTCTCGACATCCATAGCGATCACTTGACGACCGAATTCGGTCGCAAAGTCCTGTCACTATACATTACACCTGTCAATCCGGGACTTTGCGACCGAATTCGGTCGTAAAGCGATCGCTATGAATGTCGAGACTGCAGCCCCTGAACATAAAATCACGTGTGTATTCTGCGTAGGGGTAGGTAGAGTCACAAAGGGAACCACATTTTGCCAGTCCCATCTACAGATGGAAATGGAAAAAGAAATTACAATAGCTTTTATAATTTCTAATGTGTCGATATAATCGTTGACATCCATAAAATGTTTGGAAATACGTGCACGTTATTATGGACTGAACGTCTTCTTATAATGCCATACTGCCATAATTAACGTTCCTGTGTTATCGTGATGTCGTGACGTGGACGTTCACGATAATAATGCCACATTAGAAAAGCGCACAATCGGTTTTTTTGGTAGGTAAATCTTTAGTACTGGCTAATTAATTCAAATCCTTGCAAAATGCGTAGCTCTCGGTAGGTAATCATATTGGTCCTGTCGTCTCATATTTACCTACACATGCCAAAAATGCTATTTGGTTAAACTTTACAGGCGAAACGCCCTGGAGGCAAGACTGCAGAAGAATTACAAGAGGAAGAAGAACTACAGTTGGCGCTTGCTCTCAGCCAGTCGGAGGCCGAACAGAAAGAAAAGGAACGCAAGTCGCGCCATCACATCGCACCTGAACCTGTACCGCACCATCCTACGTGTGAGTATATGCTGTGACCATTATAAACCTAACTAGCTTTGCCCGCGTGGAAGACGGATGTTAATCCACGGGAACATAGTACCGAGATAAAAAGTATTCTATAGACGACTTCCCATACTAAATCACCCAGTCTCTTTTCGTCGAAATCCGTTCGAAATTAGTATGGGTGTGCGGCCAACCCGAATCTGTGTCATTCACACTGCAATATTATAAATATTAACTAATAACAACATAGCAATCATCCATAACATAGATTGTTTGTAAATTGTCTTACAATATACTTACGGAATGTTGTCCATAAACAGTTGAGATACGTGGAAGACAGGTTTATCCTATTCCACAGGTTTTAGGTTTATTTTCCTATTTCGGATAGAATTCAATTATTTATATCTCTAGTTTAAGGCCCTATGTTGTTAATATTTCTGTAAATAAATTATTTCAATGAATCATTTCATAAACAATTTCAACGAACTGTACTTTCTGTGTCCATTGAACATCCACTGACTTTGATCATTCTAAAACATAATCTAACTCTCTCTGTATGCAAAGAAATAGATCCTAACTTTGTAACATAACATCACGCCTGTAATCCTCGACGGGTTAGGCAGAGGTGAACCTAAGGTAAACCCACATATCGCTGGTTATGTTTTAGTTAAGTCCCATGTAATAGGGCCAAGCCTACTGCTATTGAGAATTGCGTTTTTCCATCAACCAGGAATTTTTCAGTAACAATCCAGACCCAGGATCGAATGTTGCAGTTTGATAGGAGAAGATCGGCATATAAAACATTAAAATATATTCCAGTGTCTCCTACGCCATCGTCCGTGAGCGCGTCCCCGGAACACAGCACGCAAGCCAACTCAGAGCTGTCGCGGTACCTCGACCGCAACTACTGGGAGCAGCGGATATCTCGCGACAACACCAACACCGTTGCACCCACTGCGCCCGCGCCTGCCTCGCACGCATCCGATACTACTGAGGTATTTATGACTCTACAAGTCGTGTGCCCGATGGGATTTCCCACCGGCAACTTCTCAAGAGCCTTATTGGGATGAGTTTCCAAAAAAAATATAAGTACAACTTACTTTTAAACAATGTTTAAGTATCAACTTTCATGTTTCTAACTTCATCCATTTAACCTATTTATGGGATTAATTTTCAATAATCAATCCTTAGTGCTTACATTCGTTTTATAAGGAATTCTTGTGCAAAATTTCATGCTTCATGACGCAGCGGTTTTGGTCTTTGGGCGTGCATTGTCCACTGGTATATACAAAGGTGGGAAATAAGTAGGGACCTACTTGATGGCGCATATTATTCGCCACTAGTGGAAATCTGCAGTACCTGTATCTTATGCCTGTAGTTACAAACAACTAGGCAAAAACCCAAGAACACCACATTCTATGATGATTATAATAATGTTGCAATGCTGAAGGTGCTCCGGTTGACTGTATTACGCACTTATTTTACTTTATCCTCGTTTTAATATAAAATTGACAATTTCGAATTTGCGTCATAGTGAATTTAATATATTCTCTTTAATTTATTGCTTTACAATCATGTTTTTACGCCTCGACTGCAATACAAGTTGTCATTCTTTGACGTGACGTAACAAATAAATAAAAGTTTCCTACCTCGTTCCTGACTAAACTTTTTTAATTTTATGAATAATGTTTGCAGGAATTCCCGAAGCCTTCTACTACAAAGGTTCAAGATGACGACGCCGAGGACAAAGAAATTGACGACTTTGTGGAGTCACTGAAATCTCAAGTTGAAATATTTGTTAACAGAATGAAGAGCAACTCTTCACGGTATGACAGTAATGATTTATAACATTTACAGAACATTATAAATACTTTATTGGAGATGTGTGATCAGTAATAGCCTCTTTTTTTTCAGAGGACGTTCCATCGCCAATGATACATCTGTTCAGACCCTATTCATGAACATCACGGCCATGCATTCACGTCTGCTACGCTACATTCAGCAACAAGATGACAAGCGAGTCTATTTAGAGAGTTTGCAGGTAAGGACACTAACCTTTTCATAACAACTTCGAAAATAAATTTTAAATAAAACTTACATCCTTTAAACCCAGCATTACGGCTTGAATTCCCTGGCAGTGTTATTGGGATTTCCCATAAGAAAATGCTTACTGAACAGCAAAATCTGAATTAATGCCTCGTTAACAACCATAGTCTCGCACCATATAACTACATGGGACTAAAATACCTTCCCCACATGTTATGTTTTGTAAAAAATAACATGAGGGAAAGGTCTACAGTACACCTACATTTCATCAGTGATTTTCCCATGTGAAAAGGACACTTCTATAACATTATGTAAAACCTACAGTAAAATAACTTTTCCAGGACAAAGTAACTCAAATCCGCGACAGTCGTGCGGCTCTCGACACGTTACGTGCCGAGCACGCGGCGCGCCTGGCGGCCGCGGCCGAGGCTGCCGAGCGACAGAGGCAGATGCAGATGGCCGCCAAGCTACAGGCCATGAGGAAGAAGAAACACGAGTACCTACAGTATCAGAGACAGCTGGCTTTACAAAGAGTTCAGGTACATAACACTAATCATATTGTTAATCTTTTTTTTTTAAATTATTTGTGATTTTTTTCTAATTGAAACGTTTTTTCAGGAACAAGAAAGAGAAATGCAGATGAGACAAGAACAACAGAAGCATCAATACTTGATGAATGCCAACAACTTTTATATGCCCGGCGTTTCTATGCCTGGTGTTTCCATGCCCGGCGTTTCCATGCAACAGTACCAGGGCGGTTATTCGAACCAGCCTATTTACGCAAACACACAGTTTCATCAACAGATGATGGCCGCCCAGGCAGCGCAGGCGCAAGCGCAAGCCACTACCGATAGCAATGCGCCGGTCCCTGTGCCGGGCCAAGCCCAAATGTCCACAGCTAATATGCCGATGAACATGAACCCGATGGGTACTATTCAGTCTATGCCACAGCTGACAAACACGTTCCCTGCGTTGTCACCGCCTGGTGGTGCTATCAACCAGACTCCCGTCAGCGCCCAGCCGTCCATGAACCAGTCCAACCTACGACCCAATCTAGCACAACAATTAACGCCACTTCAGCAACAAATGATGCTACAGCAAATGCATCAGATGCGCATGCCAGTACAAACTGGCATGCATCAAATTACGCCACAGACTATTGCTAATGGCATGCCAGGGCCAAGTATTCCACAACAGAATGGACAAAATCCACAGTTACCAAAGCAGAATATGCCAAACCAGCCTCAGCAGCAACCTAATGCTATGATGCCTCAAATGTCTGTCGGCCAACAAAATATAAGTCAGCAAAATATGAATCAACAATTAATGAATACCAATCCAATGCTTGGGCTACCGATGCAGAACATGAGAATGCCTCTTATGCAAGGCAACCAACCAAATCCTAATCAGCAAGTTCCAGTTTCTGGATATCAGAACATGACTATTCCTAACCAAGTCAATACTCAACAACCAGGATCTCAAGCTCCAAATATGCAAATGCAGTCACAAATGCCTGGACAAGTAATGCCCATGCAGGGACAGCAAATGATGCAAGGACAAACTATGCCTGGACAACCTCAAGGCATACAGATGAACAATAATATACCACAAGCAGGCCAAAATTTACCACCTCAGGGACAAGTTCCCCAAACCCAAGCCCAACAGATGCCACCGCAACAACATCTTCATCAGCAGCAGATGCCACTTAATCAACAAATGCCTATGCCTGGCCAGGGAATGCAGCAACCTGGCCAACAAATGATGATGCAAGGGCAACAAATTCAACATCCAAGTCAAATGATTAACCAAGGTCAAACACCACAAGGTCAAATACCGCAAGGTCCTTTGCCGCTTGGTCAATTACCTCCTGGTCCACAGCAAATGAATCAGGGACAGATGTCCACTAGTCTTCACGGCCAACAAATGATGCAAGGTCCATTACAACAGCCTGTAAATCAAAGTCAGATGCAGATGGGTCATCAGATGCAAATGGCACCTGTGCAGCAGATGCAACAGGGCCCGTCAATGCAAGGGCAGGTGCCCCAGCAAATGGGAATCCCTCAACAACAAATGCAACAGCAAATACAGCAAGTGCAACCTGGGCAACAAAACATACCAGGACAACAGAAAATGCAGCAGCCGAACGTGCCGCAAGGACAACCACCCGGTACCAACAACCAACAGGCGCAAACACCCGGCAAGCCTGAACAAAACAATAACACTGCGGAACTAATAAGTTTCGATTGAGAGTGACGGTTCCAACATTGAGAGATCTCTGCAAATGAATGACTGGAAATAATAATACTTGTTCTAATATTACGTAATATTAAACTATATGCAATAATTATTATGCACTTAGATATCGTGCTATGTTGTGAGTTTTAAAACCAAAACATTGTCATGTATAGATACATTTGAGATTTTATAGAAGATTCTATTGAATGCCTTTACTTATAAATGTTGTAAATGTGAGATGATGTGTAAAATTTATAGTCCATTACTATTAACAAAGGTTTTGAAGGACAGGCTCCCTGCATTTTTGCATTTTAAAATAATATTGTTGTAACTTTTATAAGTAAAGCGGTTCTCAAGCTTTTTAATTATCACAAAATAGTTAACAATTATTTATATTACCATTAAGATAGTTCCAGATCAAAATTTGGCAGCAAATATGACACAATCATACGAATTAAAGTATAATCTATCCCATTAAATCATTTGCTGTAGTTGATCCTTTTAGTTAGAAAAGCCTTGTAATCTATGTAAATGCAAATATGTATAAACTATTCGTCGTTCGTAAATCGTAGTTTATTTAGATATTAATATAAATGAGAAATTCTAATATTTTATGTTTAAATATCTTCATTGATGTGGTAATTGTTTTGTTATAATATTTTAAGTTATATGATGTATAATACGACGTAACAATAAAAGCAAGAAAATATATTTGTATTTATTTAAAAAACCTTATCAATCAACATCGGCCTAAAATAAGAGTGAGACCGCATATATCAAAAATTGTATACTGTTAGTTTCTTGGAAAATATCAATTCAAAGTGGTCATGCTACAGAGCATACTCTCCGGCAGAACCACTTTAACATTCGCACTAGAATATTCAGCTAATAAAATACTTTCAAGATTTTTTGTAACGTTACACGTGCGGTTGACAACTTGATTATTACTTTTTCGAAAGAGTTTAACAAAATTTCTGTCTTCAATCTTAATACATCGATAGCATCATCGTGATTCGATTCGATATGGCTTTTACCAGCGTAGCAAATGCAGAACTTTTTGTGTCACTGACTCTGGCAGGGCCACCACCAGGGATTTTAATTTTGATAACACAAAAAATTAGTCGCTAATTAGTCGAAATTTGTCACCAAATATCAGAATTTGTCGGTCACTGGTTCAAAAGATATAAGGGTTTATAATTGACCGATCTGGAGAGAGTCTCCCCAGCAGGGCCACATTTATATCTCAAAAACTAGGGCACCTAGCGAAGATCTGTTTTCTCCCATATTTTGTCGCTAATTAGTCGTAATTTGTCACCAAGTCACAGATTTAATCGGGTCTTAGCTTAGGAGATATAATAAGCTCAATTAGTAAAGGTATAGTCCAAGAGCTAGATCGAACCATCTTGTATGTACAGACGCAAGCACATCAAGCTACTACAATCTGTCAAATTTCTTTAATAGATTTTAAAATTTATCACTAAAGCATTAAGGTTCAAGGTTGATTGGGAAAATTTGACAGTTTCGGGTAGCTTGACCTGCTGGCGTCTGTACATACAAGATGGTTCGATCTAGCTCTTGGACTATACCTTTTGAAATGCCGTCGAAAATTGTACGAATTTTCAGTTTATCAAGTGCGCCAAAAACTACCACAATGTCACAGAAACAAAAAACTATCTAAAAACAAATGACTCAATTTGAAACTAAATTAACACGTCTTTCGAATAAAATAGTTGAATGTCGAATTGCGCGCCAATTAACTAGAATATCATTGGCGCCAATCCACAGATAATTAAATCTGAAAATGCTGGTTATAGAATCTCCAATTACATAGGTAAAAGACCTATTATTATTCTTATAGAGTCGATTGATATTATGATGATGCTGATCAACAGACTAATCGAGAATGTCTTCCTTTATTTTTGATATCTTGTTAAACGCATCAATAAAAATGGCGGGAAACTGAATTGAAAACAGCTGATTGCTGTTTGTCAGCGTGTGTCAAACTGTCAACAGTGTCAAGCTACTAAAACTATGCCGGTAGAGCGGTAGAGTTTGTTGATTCGATTTTTTATAAATAATTTACTTTGTTTTAACTACTTTAACTGGGTGTTATGTTAAATATTAAGTGAAATGGAGGATGATAACCAAGATGGACCATTTACCGTGTGGCAAATGTTTAATGCACCGACTATGGTGCTGTTTAACAACTTGGAGCATGCAGCTGATGGTTTGGATAGACTACTAACTTCTATTCTGAAGTTATCAGGGTATGGCTCTAGAAATATTGTTCACCTACATAATTTTAACTTATATCTTTATATTCTTTTATCAGTATGCAAAAAGCAACAGTATTTTATTTACAGTCTTGATGAATGTGATGTGGTTTGATTTCAGAGACTTCTCCGAAGTATTAGTCCCCCGGGCTGGTTCCTCCAGGTATCCAGACTCGTATTATCATGCATTCAATACATGGCTTCTTGGCAGATTATTTTATGTCTGGTCAGTGGAGGAGTTGAGCAGGTAACTGTAACATTTAATAGAACTTTTAACAATGGCTCACACATTTGCCTTTTTTTATGAAAATGGTTGCAGTCCCAATCTCCAACAAAATCATTTGATTTCAAGTACGTGGTTCATATAGTGTTCTCAGCATTTGCATAAAACTAATGTGAACGGTAACAAGAGCAAACGTAATGCTTGTAAATTCTTATCATTTTATTTACAGTACATTGGGAAATGTTTGCAGCTAGCAAATATTTCCCAATGTACTTACTGTAAATAAATAATAGAAAGAATAAAATAATAGATAATTAAGGAATGGCTCTTTAGCTGGCACCTATACTTTTAGCCTTTGGCAATATATGATGTATAAAATTAACTTTATTTTCAGGATACATGCAACAAGCAAGGATGCTCAACTGAAAATGTTAAACATACTGTGTATGAATGCTGCATCTTTTTATAACAGTTTACATTCGGAATATGTTTCTGTACTAACAAAGTTAGTCCAGTATTACAAAGAGAATCCAAATAATCAGTCAAGAGGACTGTTACTAGAAAACTTTAAATCTGAACAAATTGAAATTCCCAACGTGCAACTTAATTTAGAACCTATTTATGTAAATGTTAAGGATATGCAAACATGCAAAACTTTGATAGATTTAACATTGCAGCTTCTTGCGGAGAGTTTACCAGCAAATTCTATTTATATTAATAAACACAAAACTGAGTATTGTAAGTTGTTTAATGAAATTCTATACATGCTCGAACATTACAGTGTAGATTTAAAATTCACCTCACTAAAGTTTTTCATTACTTTGATAAGTAATTATGAACAAATAGGCATATGCAGGTTCCATCAATGTTTCCCACCTGTTTATCTTGACTTACTTTATTCTATAGAAGCCATGTTGAAGTCATTAAATGTATACCATGAAAAAGGTGAAATTGATGCCATGTACTTAGATGGTTTTAATAAACTAATGTGCACTTTCATGAAATTGAATAAGGAAAGTTCTGAAAAAGAAAACAAAAAAATTATTTTGAATATTTGTACTGTTATTCTAAAGACAAAGAGTAATAAAATATTTAATAATGATTTAAAATTGGAATGCTTGTCTTTGAGCAAAAACTTTGATTTTCCAAGAGATCTAATAGATGTCTCGAATATGGATGCAAGTGAAATAGATGTATTGAAAGAGAACTATTGCAAAAATATACTGGCTCACATAACATCGGAGTTGCAAGGAAATGGTTTCACTGACTTGAAAGGAAGTTGGTATTTCAAGCAAGTACTGAATGTAATAAAGTCAATAAAAAGCTGTGAAGATAATAACATTGATATATTTTTGATATGTTACCATTTGAGGAGGTGTCTGTCTTGCTTGGGTATATTGCAACAAGTTGCTATACAACGTGAAACACTGCAAGACAAGAGCAAAATAGTAATGTTGTTTAAAGAAGACATCCATGTAATTTGGGGATCATTACTGAAGCTTATAGGATATAACAAGAGCATTATTCTAGGTGACAGTAACTGCACTAGATTATTCATGGACATAATGCTGGGTACAGTAATTCTCATTCAAACTCCATCAAGAGATGACAGTAACAGAATTCTACAACTACTATGTCTACAAAGTTCACCACAGCTTTCTGAACATAGTTTGGGGTACAGTGATAACATTAAGTCAGTAATCTTGAAGTATATGATGCTCATTAAACTTGTTCTAAAAGTAAAACCAAGTGATTCATGGGACAGAATAATTTCTAATTTGGGTAATGGTTTCCTCAGAAATAAAACTGCCAATATGTATAAAGAAGTAAGTGTTAATTATATGCCGAAGATTCTTCACTGCGGTACCTCGCAGTCAGGTTTAGCTCACTATCTCGATGTGACCTCCATGTAAAAACAAATGCATGCTAATAGACACTCACACACACGCTGGGCATCGAGGTAAACCCCCAAGCAGCCCGTGTTGTATCGCAGTGAGGTATCCTTTGGTACCCTTAGAAGCATGACTTCAGTACAAATTAATGTTCTACGTACAAAAGAGTAAATAATCAATTATATTTTTTTTTTTCCAGATTATACCATTGTGTCCACTCTTGATGTTAAATAAAATATTCTCTGCAAGTAAACTTATAGGGGACTTGCTTATGCCAGCCTTTCTGACAAAAGACTGTGATATTCAAAGAGAAGTTGCTTTGGTCTTACCAGCTATTACCTGTATGTCACTGGGAACCTATGAAATCGTCATTAGCATACCGAAAGAATGTTTTGGACAGGCAATATTTTCAAACTATGCTGTAGATCTGTTACTAATATGTTCTAAATGTCATAAATTAGATACAAATCAATACTCTGAAGAGTTTTTGACTACTGTCAATCAAAATAAACTTGAGATATATTCTGAGAGTAACACCTATACTCCTAGTCAACATTCTACTATAGCAAGCCTGAAGAGTTTATTTGCAAAGTTCTTGAACTGGAAACAATATGCAGAGTTAGAAAACAGTGGGTACTGGGACTTGTTTGCTAGACTCTGTCATCACTATTATGTGCTTAATTATGGAGTTCCTGCAGATCTTTTGAATGAAGATAACAGTCAACATGTTCTAAAGTCTTTTAGACCATTCATTGATAATAATTCCGTGAGTGTTTAATGCAATGTTGATATAAACATAACAATTCATATAAACTTGTATTTTTTTAAATCAATTTTGTTTCAGGTTGTAGATGATTCAGAATGGAATTCCCATAGGGATTCAGCTTTTAGTTTATGTGTGAATGTGCTAGTCCAGTCCACAAGAGCCAGTTTAGAGAACAATGACAACACACAACAGACCAACACATTGAATCTCATAAAGGACTTTGGATTATGTTCCAATGAAAAAGTTATTTTGCCGGTGACAAAGCTATTTGTTTATTTTATAATGCATCCACAGTGCTCCCTTGGACCGAAAGCTGTAGTCAGTCTAAGAGATGTTTGCGAGCTGCATGGGTACACGCCTAATCAAGTCTACCATAGATATAAGAAGGACTACTGCAAACTTTTTGTTGAATGCAGCTTGTACAGTGGAAAGCACTTTGCTATATCACTTCTGAAAGTTGTCAGGGCGTTTGGCTTCGTTGGATACAGAGATTTTATTTCAAAGGATGTGCATCACTTCTTGCCATACCTGATGCCTTACTCTGTAACCATAAAAGAAGTTCCTTCAATGATTGAAGAAATTGCTTCTCTCGTACAGTGCTCGGTTTCAGACTTCTTGATCGAAAGATTCCCTCATATTTACGTGCATGTTTATTTGAATGAGTCGAAGGAAGTTGAAAAGAAATGCCTCGATATTATTGGAAAGCTGACAAAGACCTCTGTATTGAACTTGATAAAGAGACATTTTCGAGTGATATTGACAGAATTTCTACTACAGTATTGCTGTGATTCGGAAAAAGTTTTGAATGCTTGCCGATATCTGGCTTGTCATGACCCTGATGTGTCGACACCAACCGGAAGTATGAGTATGAGCACATCACAAATAGCAGACTTTTTGAATCCGAAGTTTTTAGGAGTCCTGGCATATTTTGATCACAAGTTGGTTAACGCCAAAGTGGCACTGTCGGTGAAACGAAAAGCATTGAAAAGCTTTCCTGATATAATGCAATTAATGGGAGTCAAATATTTGACTCCTCTGAGGTTCAAGGTTTTAGCTACTTTGAGATCTGCTCTGCAATTGGCGAAAGAATTTCCAAAGATATTGGCTGAGGCATGGGGCGCGTTCATTCATAACATCGATACGATATCTTTAGGACCGCTCATGTCCAATTTGGCCGTATCACTGTTGCAACAATTGGATTACGCGCCTCAAGAAATAAACAAAATATTCCAATATCTTGTTTTGAACAATGAGAATTTGTTGAGCTCTCATATATCAGACCTCTTCTTCTTAGAAGATACAAAAATATCGGATAAAATTAAGATGGTGATAAAGAGGCATGTTAAGAGGACCCAGCCTGATGGGTTCTTAGAAAAGATAAAGTGGTACTTACAGCATTTGAACCATGATATACCCTGCATAAAAGCGTATGCATTTTCTCACTTGGATAAGTTATTAAAAAGTGATAGATCTGAGATACATAAAGCGATATTTGGTGGCAAAAATATAGACCCTGTAATAGTGGAGCTCATAGATTCGTTGTTGTTAGGTGAGTACTTTGGTTTCTTAAGTTATGGTACCATTCCTTACATTAAACCTTACAAATATTTCTGGTTTGATGTAAGTTATTTCCGATTTTAATTAAAGCACCTCTACTTTCTGCGTATAGATAACTCAACTGCCTTCTTAGTTCCTCATGGCTACTTATGTATACTTGAACGTCACCAATTGTTTCCCAGGTTGCAAAGACCCAGACTCCAAAGTAAGTCTCTCAAGTGGCGCCTGCCTCGGTCAGCTGGGCGCTATCGAAGCGGGCCACTTACCCCGTCAGTACGTACAGCCTGATAGATCGCCGTTCGCATTCTCTATAGGAGATGACTGCTTCGCTGCTACTGCGTTAGTTGAACTGTCTCGAGCATTCCAATATGAGAAGGATACTATGGTAGGTGATTATTTGTATTAATTAAGACTATTGTAGTCCACTTCACACAGAAATAGACTATTGAGTATTCAGCTGCATCTGGTTAGACTGGAAGCCGACCCCAACAAAGTTGGAAAAAAGGCTAGGTAGATGGTATTGCTTTCTACTACAGGAGGAAAGGCTTTCTGAAGTTGGGCCAGAATACATCATTTTCCGCAAGCTCGCACTACCTTCTTAGGTTCGTTTGTCTAGTTAGGAGACGCCCAAAGCTACGTTTGTCGATTTACGATTCCTCCACTCAAAGCCTCGTTTGATCAAACGGCCCATACTTAGCTCGAAAGCAATATCAGTTACACTATCTTTCAAAGAAACTTCGAGTGTAACTCGTTCCACGGTTTAGAATTGACTGTCACTGTTTACTGCACAACATCAATATCGTGTATAAACAACAAAATATGATCTGTTTCAGAATATGGATTGTTACGCTTTAACGATTCAAGAAATATTGAAAATTTACGACATATCACCGACTGGTATCAAGAAAGATGTATGGGAGAGCTTTCCAGAACACATGCATCAGATCATGCATCCTCTGCTAAGTTCGAGGTACGTTCAGCAACTGTATTTTCTTGTTGATATTAGGCCGTCTTCTTGTCAGATGACGAATGAATTTATCTTGTGAATGCACTTTGTGATAAGTTATATATTTTTTTTTTAGATACACTTTGGCGTATCCCTCTCAGCCAAAGAAAGCACATCCTTTATTTGGGTCCACTTACGCAACTACGTTTTTAGAATGGGCACACAAGTAAGTTCTTGTATTTATTAATTTTTATCCCATTTCAATCAAATCAATCTGCCTGTCTAGCTGATGAATTAGAATTATTTTATTTATTGAATGAATTGAATAGTTGAACATTGATAATTATTAGTGAATAATGAACTAGAAATATGTTATTTAATGGAATAGTAAATATTTATTTTAATTGTAAACTCGGTACTTTTGTGTGCCTTGTAATTGGCAAAATATGGCTGTTTCTATATTTGTATTATGTACCGTCATGACTTGTACCCATATTTGCAAAATAAAATATCTCTATCTCTAGCCTTTTCTCAACTATGTTGGGGCTTTATCCAATTTGTACATTTAAATAAAATATTACAATGTTTTTTCCATATTATTTTACAGCTGGGCAGGCCAACTGATTCCACTTATCGAATCAGAAAGCATTCGGGAACTTCTGCGCACAGTGCACCCAAGTATGAGGCGTGACGTCAGAACTCTGTTTCTCTTTCTACCCTATGTGCTGTTGCATGCTGTCAAGTCCAAGAATAATTCACAGTACATACAAGAAGAAATTTTGGCTGTTATAGGTATGAACTCAGCTCATAGTCATTCAATACGAAAATAAAATAATAAAATATTATTAAAATACTCCAATCCAAATAAGAAAAAGAAGTAATACAATCAAAATACATTATTACCAAAATACATATAAATAATATAAACACAATTATATAATATAAACAATTATGGACCCTGTCGGGGCACACAACAATTAAAAAAAATAAATAATAATAATTTTTAATTATAAATTATTATAATATTATAATTATTAAATTATTATAATAAATAAGTTAATTAAGTTTAGTTTTTATTTTAATTTTATTATTAAATAATAATAATAATAATTTTTTTAAATAATTTTTTTCAATTATGGAATGCAATAAAGAATTGAGAATAACACTGATTATTAGTTGTTTTACACAATAACGAAATACTTAATTGTTGTTTATTAAATTCAGGTCTAGAGAACTTTGAAATGGAAAATGCTGTAACAATAGAAAGAAGTAGATATAAAATGCTACGACACATACGAATGACTCCTAGCATCAACTCAGTTCAAACTGAGGAAGGCAACCAGGTAAGGCATTAATTAATTACTTGGGTTAAGTAAGGCCTATTACAATTTTGAACCTTATAGTCAGTATGGCTAAGTTTAATTTAGAATGACCAAACCATTGAGCCTGACCTTAACAGTATGTTTGTTCTTTCAGAGCAAATGCAGTAAAACAATTTACACCTTACTGGACTTCTTGAACAGATGGCTTCTGGAGTGGTGTCACTCAAAGCAGCGTCCAACGGAAAATGACAATTACAAGTAAGTACTGAAGCTCGGTCCCCACAACACGGAATCCTAGATTGTGGTCTATAGTGTTATTTTCATTCTTAATGTTTGTGTTATTTTCTTAAACAGTAACGATTTATTTTTATTGAGTTGTTCAAGTGCGACAATTCGACCCGCGCTGCTAAATTTTCCGCGAAACAAATCCTTTCATATCTTTTAGCAAGGAAACTTCTGAAGCACGTCACTATTCTAAGACGCCAACCTTTTGAATTTAATTCAAATGTTATAGCTATGCATATTCTGTTTTCATCATTTCAATATTCAACTTCGTAGAGCAATATCGTCATTCTTGGACAAATTCGACAAGCTAACAATAGCTCGCGGGAACTTCGTTTGTGGCGAATTAGAACGAGCGCTACAGTACATAGAGTTGTACATGGATGAGAGAAAGGACAAGATGCAAGTACAACTGCCATTCTTAGCCGAGATATACGCCTTGTTGGATGAACCGGATTCCGTGGCTGGTAAGACATTTATTTTATTAGTAGTACTTGCTACCATTGGGTGATTCAGCCTTCCTAAAAAGTGTGGTTCTAGTTTTGCACGTATTGATTCTAATTAAAGCAGAATTTGGACAGTGAAGTAAATAATTACAACAGTTTACGTGAAACTTCCAAAACTTTGTCTTACACGTTAAAACCAACATCTAATAGTAAAAATGTTAAGCGTAATATCTTAACTGTTTAATTATTGAATAACTTAAATTTCGATTAATGCCAAAGCTCAAAAATAATGATTTGGCAACTAAGAAGTAGTCGAGGTAAATGCAGCATTATCAAAGTTTCCACACCACCATTTTCAGGTATTCTATCAATGAAGAGGTCTGAGCCTTCACTAAAAGAGTTGATCTTGGCTCAAGTAGTGACCGGACGGTTGCAAGATGCTGCGCTTTGCTACGAACGATTGGCACAGGAAGGCCAATTAGATAGGCATAGCTTGCAGGTAATTTCATACCCCAACGGGAATAAATGTAATTTTTTCTCCACCATCTTTTATAGCTCAAATATAAAAATAAGTATGTTTCCGATAGGTCATTCTATCGTTTTGGGTTTACCTACCAATTCCTCATATAATTAGATATTTCTACTTTGTTTGGGCTACTTGGAATCTAAAGCAATTTCTGTTAGAACCATTGTAATTTTCGAAGTTAAATGAAATCCTTATAAAAAGAGCTCCTCTGCATATGGAAACAATAATTCCAAAAAGAAAATGATCAATTATAAACTTCCAGGGCATGATCGACTGTTACTTAGGTCTGGACCAGCCATTCACTGCGTACCGGTTACTGAGCGAACATGAAGAAGAAGACGGTATGATGGAGTTGTCAGCAGAACCGCTTTGGCGGCTGGGACGGTTCGATGATTTGGAAGAGCTTTGCAAGAAACCTGTTGTAAGTAAATACAAAGAAACACTCTTTTATAAATAGAGATTTATGTAGTACTAATAACTTGCTACAAAAACATTACAGACTGGTCTCAATTTCTATGATATTTCTGGTTTTTGGAACCAATTTGTAATTATGTAACAAAGGTATGCCCCAAAGAAGATGGCGGAGCACACTAGATTCTTTAAAAGATTGGCTGCAGGCAGACTGTAAGAAATAAGGATTAGTGGAAGAAGGAAAAGTAAGCTAATGGCGCCGATTCCCTTGTTCACAAACTAAACTAAATTTGAGTTCAGTGCATCTTTTTTTTCTTTTTATTTTATTAAGAAAAGGACAGAAGATAAATATTAGTTTAGTCCTGTCAAATTAGTTAGCGCCTGACTTAAATTGACGTATTTTTAGGAGCCATGTTATTATTCACGTCTAAACTTGCTATGGAGTATCTAAATTTGTCAGGACTAAACTAATATTTATCTTTTGTCCTTTTCATAATGAAATATAAAGAAACAGAAGCACTGAACTTAAATTTAGTTTAGTTTGTGAACAAGGGAATTGGCGTCATTGTCCAGTAGTACCTAGACTTAAAGTTAATAAAAAAGTCTTGCCACGCCAAATGGTCTAGTCTTATTATTTTTTTTATTAAAGTAGGTACCTTTTTAAAACTTTTTGCCAAAAGTACTTACTTGCTTACTTTATATTTTTTATAAATGATTTGTATTATCTGCAGCCAACTTCAAACGAAAACTGGGGTCTACTTATGGGCCGAACCTTGCTCGCCTACCGCCAACAAGACCACGACTCGTTCCTCATATCCTGCAAAGACACCACAAGTAGACTATTAGCTCAAATGGACGCCGAGAGTAAAGGAGAGAACGCTTTGAGGAGCGGCTACCAAAGTGTGCTCGGACTTCATATTATTACGGAAACTAGTCATGCTGAGGAGGTGCTGCAAAGGTATTCTCTATTTCATGCGTAATAAGCTTCATGGGATAAATTTGATTTGTGCATGTGAGATAAAAAGTTAAATCACTGAAACTTTGTGGGTGTAAATAAAATGAAATTTATTGATTCCCAGGACCCGATTTCCATTTTTAGACCTTCCGTTTCAGACTGAACTATGATTCATCAAGCGTGTAGCTTAGTTTGAATATACGAGTAAGTAGTGTGAACAAAAAATTCACCAAACATTTATGTTCGAATGGATATTTTTTCTTTAGACTAAAAGAGTTTCGAGACGGCGATCGGCAAAGCACAGAAATGGTTAACCAGTTACTGGACGAGTGGAGACGGCGACTGTCCGTCGTACAGTCGGACGTTAGGACCATAGAGCCGCTGCTACGACTTAGGAGGATACTGCTGCAACAGTCACAGGTTAATATTAGGCATAGACATCGTTAGTGACGTCATCGATCACCATACTGCCAATATAAGGTTTTTTTATATAAAATGAATATAAACTGTCTCTTTAATTTTTGTTATTGGTTTTAAACCGTGTGAAAATAAATATAAATAATAGTTGGAATCTCCGTAGCATGTCTTATTTTACTCATCTCTTTTTCTACACGACAGGTAATCACTTCCCTTTCAAGCTCAATACTTGTGTAACGATGTCTCGATCTGAAAAATATAATACTTACATAAATAATATTATCTTTGGGTATTGTATCCTAATTTTAAACATATGATTTTAGCAACTTCTAGAGCCAACACATCCGTTGACAGCGAGTCGATTGAAGGCATGCATCGGAGACCTGTGGTTGCAAAGCGCAAAGCATGCCAGAAAAGCTGGAATATTCCAACAGGTAGGAAACATTTGTTATTTATTAATATAATTATTTATATTATTATTATATATTTGTACAAACACAAATATATTCTAGAATTAGAAAATCACGCTCATCTGGAAGGAAAACCTTCGTAGGTCGTGGGACCGCATTTTACAACTAATTTGTCATAGGACGCTAGAGTAGGTTTGAAACAGCAGTGGCTTGATTTTAGGACAATAAGACACTTCTTGGTGTAGTTATAATTTCAATATGAAACAGCTGTTTGCTCCTTTCTTCTTTCAGTCCTACATGTACGTTCTGAATGCGGAAGAATATCAACCGGAGGAATTGTTCATAGAGAAGTCCAAAATGTATTGGGCGCGCGGTCAGCACGAACATGCGTTTACTACGCTACGACGAGGCTTGGATGATACCTACCCTATGCTGGAACAACTCAATAATGATCAGAGGTTTGTGAAGTTGTCATTGTGGTTCAGTTACAAGCAAAGAAGTAAAGGTGATATTTACATTAGTTTTATTTAATAGTAGCAAAGTATAGTCGCCCTTGTAATTACCAGTATAATGTTGAATGTCACTTGCACGTCATAAAACGTCAAAGCCTATTTTTGCTTTAAGACCAATGTTACAGTAAGGTTCAACCTAGTGAAGTTTCAATTAACTGGGAGTTTATGTCAAAAGTGGTAAAGCAATTACGAGATAGACTGTACAAAACACCGTTTAGGCAAAATATATTTTTTTCTTCATTTTTATAATGCTGTTTGCAGAAAAATTTGTGCCAAAGCAAAATTACTAATAGCCAAGTATAACGATGAAACCACAAATGTGGACGTGGACGTCAATATTGGATATTACAAGGAGTCTGTAGAAGTCTTCAAACAGTGGGAGAAGAGTTTGGTAAGTTGAACATTTCTAAAGAAAATAATAACAAAGTTCAGTCCTGGTTGATTCCGAAGAACTATAGCTGTTTGTATAAAAAAGTTGACTGGCGCAGGAGAGACTTTTGCCCGTCAATAGTTCTTACTCTTCTTTACTCACTTGCGTGTAATTGTGTAGCCTCTGTTCGAGATCCAATAAATAAATAAATAAATAGTGGGTATAGTCGGGCTTATTAACGAAAAGTATACAGATTTTGAGAAACCGGAGGGTACTTTAAATATTACTGTCACAATATTCAGCATTCCACTGCTGGGCAAAACCCCATAGACTACATGACTTACTAGAAGAACCCCTTAAATAACTGAAGTATAACTCAATAATATTTACCCAGGTTTGCCTCGGAGCGTATTACGAGAAAGTTAGCTCCGGCGAAGGCACCAGTACAAGCATAATGTGGTCGCGACGTCTGTATGCACTGAACAGCTACGGCAAGGCGCTGCAGTACGGACACAAGTATCTGTATCAGAGCATGCCGCGGATGCTTTCTATATGGTATGTCCTGTAACAAACTCTTAGAGGACGTATATTATATTAGAGGGATTATTCATACTCCCAAAATACTTCTAGACTTGTAGTCAACACGATATTCATATCTTTCAATAATGTTGAAAGACCTTACAATGGCGGCTTAAAGGTAAGGTAGCATAGCCCTGTAGGGCACAGCAAAATGTAGAAGCCTGCCTGCAGTATGGGAAATCAAAACTAAGAATGCTGATGAAATGAGATTGTGCTGCTCGTCGCGCTGGCAAATTCAAGTCTTTGGGGTTTTTTTTTGTTTTTATGTCTGCACCAAACGTGAATTTAACTAAGAAGGTTGGGTGGCTAACCATATGCGACTTACTCGAGTCACGTCACACAACTTATCCAACCAACTTGGGTTGGAATTGAACTGACAATATGAATGTTTTGCATTGAATGGCCGTCTTAATGTTTACACGTTTTTATTTGCAACTTATTTTATACTTATACAGGTTGGACATCGAAGTGACATCTACAGACACAAGCGCCCACTCAGTGCTGGCACAAATGACAGAGATCATCAAGACATACTCAGAGAGATTACCACTGTACCTTTATCTCACAGCATTCTCGCAGATCGTATCGAGAATCTGCCATCCAGTGAAAGAGGTAATACCTTTATTGCAACGCTGAATGATTTTAGCTTTCAGTATTGTCGTGAAAATTATCTTGAACTGGGGGCTTACCACCAGTTCTTATATCAGGGCAGAATTTGAACTGCACTGCTTTTTTGTACCAAGTCATAGAACAAAAAAGCAGTGCAGTTCAACTTCTGCCCCGCTGTAACAGTTTGCGGTAAGCCCCCTGAAGATGAGTTAATCTGTGACGAAAAATGTTAATGAATATGTAAACGGTGTCTGACGACGCGACGGTTCAAATATGACACGTTATTTACTTTATATTTTACTGATGGAAATATTACATATTTATCCAGCAAATAAGAAAATTCGTAGAAAACATAGACTACATAACAGGCAGTCGAGAGTTACCATGTCTGAGTTTATAACTATCGTATAAACACGAATCATAATGTTCGGAATCTATGATGACGATGATGATGATCACTTAAGAAAATACTAGCAACTTAGTTGAATATTACATAAACTTTCCGGAATAAATTCTCTTAATTATAGTTAAAACCGCATCAAAATCTGTTGCGTAGTTTAGAAGAACATTAAAAAGCGACTTTTATTTGTAATCTGTATAAATGCATATATTATGTAAGTAACCTTTATCTTCCAGGTATACCTCCAACTAAAAGCCATAATAGTAAAACTAATATTGGCGTACCCCCAACACACTCTATGGATGATGATGAGCGTCATCAATTCGAGCTATGCACAGCGTATCAAGCGCTGTGCCGACGTGTTCGCAGACCCTAGGCTTAAGGAACCGCGCATTTTGAAGCTCATCAGTGACTTTACTCAACTCGCTGAGAAGTTGATCGAGCTGTGTAATAAGCCGATAGCTGGAAGCTCTACGGTAAGTTGGAATATGCTGAAACAGATGTTTTTTTATAATTTTATGTAGATGTTTATTACAAAAATACAAACAAAACGGATAAATGTAATGGTAAGTATCCATAAGTAAATAAATAAAAGTAAAGTAAGTAGTAGTAAGTGGTAAGTAAATATCTGGTTGTCCAGTCTTACCGGAACTGGGTTGTGGACGTCAGGTAGACAGTCGTCGCTCCCTATAAAATACTGCTATTCAGGACTCGCATCCGGTAAGACTATTAGCTGTAAACCGTTACCTTCACCCAACCCTTTAGCCGAACGATGAGCAGCAAGATCCGTTTAAGATTTTAAGTGATACAAGGTTTTCAGAATGTCTATAGTATTATTATTTCAACGTTCCATACGCATGCTTCGTTTGTCCTTATAACGTTGATTCCACCCAGGGCGGCAAACATGATAAAGTATATAATTATAATCTATCTTTCAATCTAAGTAATTAATAGAATTATGACAAGATTGTTAGGATACCAGACACGAGTATTGTAAAAATATTTCGATTGAGTGATGAGTTTATACAATCTAAATTTTTTTTGCCTTTTCACCTTAAAATTTAAGATCAGCCACATTATTCTAATTGTTGTCAACTCGATCCATTTTCGATATCTTCCCAGAGCTGATGATGATGTTATTCTTTAACAAATCAGCTCAAAACTGTACGAGGATTAGAATACAATAGAATAGAATACTCTTTATTGTACACCATACAAATTACAGAACATAAATATATACAATTTTACAAAGGGCGACACAATGGGCGGTCTTATCACTAAGAGCGATCTTTTAAAGACAACCTTGGGAGGATTAATGTGCTGAAAGACTGCTGCCATCTGCAGGGACTTCGGTGAAGCTGTGTATTAAAGATAGTAGAAATCATTTATTTGCTTTTAAGTTATGATAAGATTGGGTGGAGGGATGAAGGGGATGGGATGGATCGAGTACATGTAGACTAAGGGTAATAACATGCCGAAGTTGCCTCACTGCGATAACTCGCGATCGCGGATTAGCTTGCTACCTCGATGTCACCTCCATGTAAAACAAATGCTTGCTAATTAGACACGCACGCATGTCAGACATCAAGTTAAACCCCCCACGCAGCCCGCGATGTATCGCAGTAAAGTATCCTTCGGCATGTACGTGTGTGTCTATTAGCATGCATTTGTTTTACATACGAGAAGTATCGCAGTGAGGCATCTTCGGTATTTCCCTTACCCTTAGGTATTTCTCAGTTTAATCGTGTTGTTGATATAAAGTTCCCAAACATGCTAACGAGTGAGAGAGACATATGTACTTCCTAATGTTGATCTATGACGAAACCAAGTTGTCGGAATGTCCGTACTGTTTGGATTACCATGATGGTGTCAAATGAAACTGCAAATACATATTAAAATACCTTATTTATACACCATGCGTAATACACGTTAATATTTTGACGCCTTTTTCGAACTAGAGCGTAATGTGGGTATTTTTATATAAGTTTAGAACACGAAGTATGTAAATGATTTCCTAGAAAATAGGTGTTACATCTATGGTCGGGCTACTTTGACGAATTTACACTGAATGCCTTATTGTAATAATAATGTATCCATAATGCATTAGGGCTATATTCAGCAAAAAAAATTTGTTACCGCACGGGTCACACGCTCCAAGCACTTTACTTGCTTTTGAGCTGGTTTTTTCAGAAAATAACATGTATTAAAATAACACCTATTCTGGTGAAAAACGATTCATTTTTCATTTAATGACGTCATCACAACCCTTCATAATCCTGTCTTCAAATTCAATAGCTTTATATTTATCTTCACAGACCACAACAGTATCAACTCTAGTAAGATCATTACCCCGGCTCCTGGCTGCCGATAATTTCAGCCACGTAATGATGCCATTCCAAGAGTTCTGTAAGATCGTGTTACCATCCAAGGCGGCGCGACAAGAGCGCATAGACTTCAACATACCTACTGAACCATCGGTGTATATCGCTGGCATTGAAGAAAATATTAGTATACTGCCTTCTTTGCAGAAACCTAGGAAGGTTACTTTGAAAGGTAATTATTTTGTTTTCACTAATAAAGGAGTGTTTCCTGAATCTCACCGTGTATTTTAAACGTGCCGAGTTCGACTGTTATACACTTGTAAAGTCGACTCCTAGTAAATTGAAACTTCAATAAGGTTCGAACCATGTAATTGTCACATTTGTCTTAAAGAATAAATACACCTTGACGTTTAATGACTTGTAAAGTAATTACGAGGTGGACTATACATTACTTATTTGCTCCCATCCCATGTTAGGCGCGGCCTTTCGATTGCCTTTTATTAGACGCAATTATAAAAGTCCGAACTACCTACTTTCATCATTTCCTCAAAGAAAAACCTGATGAGTGACGGTAATCATATCAATATGACAATTAATCTGTACTATTTTCTTTTAGGTTCCGACGGCAAATCCTACATAATAATGCTTAAGCCCCGCGATGATCTTCGCAAGGACTACCGTTTGATGGAGTTCAACGGAGTCGTAAACCGATTCTTACAGGATGCGCCCGAGACTCGGCGCAGGCGCCTGTACATACGTACTTATAGTGTGCTGCCTTTGAACGAGGAGTGTGGACTCATAGAGTGGGTACCCAATCTGGTTGGACTGAGGCCGATATTGATGCACATTTATAAGCAGAAAGGTAAGAAAAGAAAAGTTTGTAAAACTGTAAGTCTGTAATAAAGTCCTGATTGCCATTTCTAAATGTGTTTGGAAATCAAATACATAATTTATTATACCTGACCTTTTAGTCAGTAACTTGACAGTTGTGATACTAGTTTCTGTCAAAAAAGGTAGTGCGGAGAATAAAGAGCGAAATTTAATGCACCTTACAATGTACTATGCATAGTTTTAATTTAATTTCATCACTTAAGCTTTTAACACATTATATTCGTTTTTAATATAACTTAAACAATGACTGATCCCAATGGAACAAACGCATTTTTTGAGATTAATTAAATTAAAATGTTTTTACCATTAATTCCTATGGCAAATTCGTTCACTAGCCCAACCGTATTAGTTGTAGCATGGTAACATTATTTTGCTTTGAACTGTCGGTACTGAATACGATTAAAAGCCCAACTACGTATATAGAACTATCTTTTCGATCATGTTTAACCATCAAATCAAATCAAATCAACTCATTTATTCATTTGCAAACATGGGTAATTAGTATACATATAGATGTTTTATTTTTATAATAGTGCTCCATGTTCTACCGTCACATGGGCATGCAAATCGTATTATAATTTAAAGTAACAAAATGATGATAATACAAAATACAAATTAATGTCAAACCATGCAGATTGATTGTTTCTGCTACCTATTATTTTCCTATGCGTTGGTAAATACTAACATAATATTAATAACCAAGAGAACTAAACCGATGAAACGATACATGTTTACTTTTGCATTACTTGATATTTTCTATTTACACCTTAGGTATTCACACAAGCAATCGCGAGTTGAAAGAGATGATGTGCGCGAACAAAGACCCGGTAGAAAAGAAGAGGCGTATTTACGAACAACAGTTACTGCCGCGTCACCCGCCTGTCTTCCAGGAGTGGTTCCGAAGAGTGTTCTCTGATCCTTATGGATGGTAAATATGGATATGTGTACTATAATATTAGTAATAGTAGAGATCGTGTTGTAGACACGAGTTTCTTAACAAAAATAAATATCACATGCTCACGTTCTTAGACCAGGAAAATATCTGCTGAGGGTAAACCAAATAAATATTTGTTCCACGTGGGAATCGAACGACCTCAAGGCAAAAGGTCATTGCGCAAATCGAGCCGTGCAAATGAATTTGCCATACTCTGAATTTTTTTGTGTATTTTTTCTGCAGGTATCAGGCGAGATCTGCTTACATCAGAACTACTGCTGTAATGTCAATGGTTGGATACATCTTGGGCAAGTTTTTTGTAAAACCTAATTTTCATAAAGCTAGGTAAAAAAAAAGATCTAAAAATCTGTTTTTTTGACATTAGTATTTAGTTAATTGATAAAATATTTTCTTTCTATCCCACTGTGTTGTCACCAATTACAGATTATTTTTAGTTTTAAACCATGATATTCCACCAGGTCTAGGCGACCGTCATGGCGAGAACATATCCTTCGACTCAACGAACGGCGACACGGTGCACGTGGACTTCAACTGTTTGTTCAACAAGGGAGAAGCGTTTGAGTGGCCTGAACGAGTTCCCTTCCGTCTCACACACAATATGGAAGCAGCTATGGGACCGCTCAGACATGAGGGGATGTTTAGGTAAGAAGTATTTAAAGCCATTATGGGTCAGCACAGCAAAATGCTCCAGCATGTTTTTTGCCGTCTTTGACTGCAAATATGTGCGAGATTTTATTATAAAGTTATCAATAAAAAACTGCTCGGACAACTTGCTGCTCTGTCTGCGCTGAAGCAGTAACGTAGTTTTTACCACACAGTAAATTACAGCGATAAAGGCATTTTCCACTGAAAAGTGTTCATTAGCGGTATATACAGGCTCAGTCGTAAATTAAATAAACCGAAAAGTAGTCAGTACCACTAACAACTGTTAAAAATCTTAAAGAATGCTTATTGCGCGTTAACCAATAGCAAGTACCATCATGACTTGAAAATCCGATTGTCAGTCAAACTTTTATGTAGTTTTTACCTACCAGCTTTTTTGTTATTACGATACAACGAAAAAACGTAATGATATAACCACAGAAGTAACCTTTTCTGTTATTTTTGACTAGCTAAAGAGATACATAATTATTTAAATTGTATAACTCAATGAGATGTTTGTGATTGTTACTATAACGAGTCCTTGGTAACAGTACAATGTAGAATCGTACGACAAAAAGGTGATAACTATGCATTATCTACTAATTGCACCTCTTTATATTAAAATCTAGATAGTGATGGGTATTTTTGCTGTAGGTTTTGTGATGGTTATCGAAAGTGATTATTATCTTTTAATATACCAATCTAGTTTAATAATGGATAAACCGATCATTATTTTTAGGCGTAATTTTTTTTAATTTCACGGTCAAGTTTGATTATATCATTCATATCTTCCGAAGGCACGACGGAAGGACTGGCATGCTTTCGACGCATACAAGAACTGTTTTCTTGTTTGTTTAATTTACCTAACTTTAATATTAAATATGTATATTATTACCTTCCATTACAAAATAATCAGAACTGAAATACTTATTACCAACACGTTCTATACTTAACTTGTTTATTGAAACGTCATATTTTACTAGAAAATGATTACCTAACATTTGTGATTTGTATTCGTAAAATCAATAAGTAAAAGCAGATAAAAATAATTGTAATGTAATATAGTGTTTGTAAGTAGTCACCATAGATAAGATTTTTGATTTGTTGTCACAGTCATTGCATCTAAAAATTGTCGGTACTATAAATACAATAGTCATATAATTATGTCGTTCTCACAAGGTTGCGCACACAACTAATCTGTATTCGCGATTTATTTGCCAAAAATGTAAACAAATATGAGTTTATGGAAAAATAACTTTAATTATTACACAATAAAGTTCAGTTTACGCTAAAACTTCAAACATTTGTATAACCTTTTTAATAGTGCTAGTCACTCTGAAATAAACTTAAGTACCATTAAAATAAAGTTGATATTTGTTTAACTTGAAATAACAACAATTAGAAACATTAGTTTGAATAGACTTTATGTATATTAGCTACGTTAATACGGAAGTCAAATAGGTTGTTAATATAGCTTTAATATTATAGGAATTCCCTTTTACATTAGAGGTCTTTAAAGGAGTATTACTGTACAGAAAATATGATTGCACAATTGTTTATTTTATTTGTACCTGACAAGCCTGGGTGCCCATTTTACCGTTGGTATTTCCCATCGGAAAAAGTATGAAGTTCTATACAAACTTTCATCCCCTATTAAACCACTTTAAGGCATGAATTTTCTTGTATAAGAACATTTTCGTTATATTACTTTTATTGGTTTTAAACCGTTTTAATTAAAGTAATAAATAAATAAGAAACCCTTGTGCAAAATTTCATGTTTCTACACTGTGTGTTGTTTGTCAGTGAATGAATTTAAGTAGATAAGATATACATAAATGTTTCTTTAGCCCAAAAGCAAGTATACTTATCATGAACTTCAGTTGATTTTCATTCCTCTTTTTGTTTCTCAGCATCCTCAAATCACGTAAGTGTCCTGAAACCATACAGATAAATATTATTTTTATTGAATTTCTTATTAAAAGCTTGTGGTGTCCTACTTTAGGACAAAGACTTCCCTACTCTCCTTTCACTTCTCTCTATTCAGAACGTCTTAGGATCAATCCGAAGGGTTTTTAAGGAAACTTCAATGTTTAAAAAAGTCGTAGCTCGACAGCGTAAATAACGCAATTAATGTTGTTAAATTGTCAAAACGAAAGACATTGTCATTGTAACGCAATAAAACAATAAATATGTGTATTGTTGTTGTTGTATTGTATTGTGTGTTACACAACTACCTCGCAGTTCTTATTGAAGGCCAGTTCAACCCTATATCGCAAAAAAAAATGTATTCATTTCCATAAATTCTTTAGGAAAAGTTGCGAAGCAGTGATGCGAGCTCTCCGGGCTCAAACCGCAGCGCTGATGTCTGTGATTGAACCGTTTGTGTACGATCCCTTGGTGTCGTGGGGACGTGTTCGACCTGTCGACTGCGGCGAGCGAACCAATGAACAGGCGCTACAGCATTTATTACATATCAAGCAACGGCTTAATGGGATGGTAAGGGCGTATTTTCTTCAATTTCTGACCGGCACCCTAATTGCGTAACACACAATTAATCGGAATCGGTTTTATTTTGACAGTTCAACAACATTCATTGCGTTATTTACGTGTTGAGCAGACAAATTTTTCGAACTTATGAAGCAATGGATTAGCAATTTGCTTCAAAATGATTCAGATTACGATTGATTGTGTGTTACGCAATTAGGGTGCGGGTCTCTTTAATAAAACAAGTGACAGGCGACAATCTGTCAATTTTACAAGTTTCTTTTATACAATATGTCTTTTTCTGCTTAATTTAACAGAATTTGTCGTGAAAATGAGTAAATTTTCATCGCATTGTTAGTTATATTATATAGGGCCTACAATACAACCCGATCATAATTTATGTTTTTTTGTTTTTTTAATAAACTCTCGTATCTGTTCCTCTGGAGACGATGTTATACTGCGATGATCGAGTTCAAAAGACACTATGTATTTATTGATATCTGTATATAATATAAATCATGCTTAGGTAAGCTCCTAATGAGGGTTCATACAAACTGACATCTGTCTTTATGAACCTGTATCAATTTTCGTTTAAAACACAATACAACATTGAAGAATAGCGCCATTATTTCGAGTACGTGGTCGAAATTAAAGACCGTGTTTAATGCTGTGACGTGCATCTATTGTTATCACTTAAAATAATATTATTTAACTGTCATACAATTAGAAAATATGGCATTGTTTCTTTTAAACAGGTGTGGTACAGTCAACAGCAAAAGTAGATGATCAAAATCAGAAATTCAATACTAATGAACGGAGTTCGCATTAGTAACAGTGACGTACTAGTAGTAAATGTTTGGTATAATTTACAATCACATACTTTTGAATCACTTCGACGCCACACAGTTCTGACGCGAACTCCGTTTATTGGTATTGAATTTCTGATTTTGATCATCTACTTTTGCTGTTGACTGTACGAGACGGTTAGTAACATCGCTTAAATTTATTTTCTTTATTTTCCAAGGTGAGAACAAAGAACAAGCAGTTATCGCTATCCTTGTCTCCTGAAGGTCAAGTGGAACATCTTATAGTAGAGGCGACCAGCATTCACAATCTCTGCCAAATGTACATCGGATGGGGGCCATTCTTGTAAAGATTATTACTGAATTACAACTTCTATACTCTGTTCATTAGGTAAACCGTTTTTTGACAAGATGGAACTAGTGATTGCAGCAACACACAATACATTGAATGATACACGTACGGTATTATAATGTATGTAAGAAGCCATAAATAAGATAATTTAATAAGATAAGGCAGTTTATACTATATTTATTTTATTACGCATTTTAAAATTAATTTTTACGTAATCTGGAATATGTACGTTCGTTAAAACGGTTAACCTAATGGACAGGGGTTAATGCATTTCACGAGCGCGCATCAACCATCGCAATTTCAACCCTGTTTCAATGATTAAGTATAGGGCGCGCGCTCGTGATTTGCACCTACTATACCAATGATATGCCTCGATTAACTGTGATTATTAAAGTTATAAGCTTTACATATTTTGTAAGAGTACCTAAAGTTTACTTTAAATGTTAGTTACAGTACAACCTTATCGATTGTTAATAAATTTTAACTTTCTTATGTATTTTGTTTGATTTATTCCTACCTCCGCATCCCTTCTGTTACTGTGGTGATGTTTATCTTTGTACCGACACCTCATTAGCTCTGAGGGGCGATTCTCGTAATTTTAAGAACGTTCACAGTCTAATCTCAGTCTCAATCTGTCAAAAATGCCTCTAATTGCCCTACATTGTGACAAGTATTTGACATTTGTTTGTCGCCGAAATGAGACTGCGACTGGATTTTGAACGTTTTAAATTACGAGAATTGACCTTCTGATAACAAATTAAGGAGCGATGTCACTTTATCTATAAAGGAAATTAAAAAAAAACAATTTCGTAGGATAAGAGATAGTGGTTTTTATTATTATTTAGCTTGCAAGACTTGACTAATACTTACATGCTAACTAACTTACTAAGAAGGCAAGTTAAATAAAAGCTTGTGAAATAGGCCAGCGCCTGAGAGCTGTTCTATTTTTGTTATAATTAAATTATTATAAATGTGGACCTGCTTATTGAGATTGCTGAGAAAATATAGTGGATATAATAATATATATGAAATTGAATAGGTATGCCAAATAAAAATATCTAATTCAAAGTGTTATAAAGTAAATTTTACGTGCACGTAGACGAGCGATTTTGCAAATTCGTCGCGCGCCCTTTTTTTCATAGGAACGGTCAAAATTAGGTAAATACCGCTATTTCAATACGTTGCCAACTTGCTTCATATTGTGATCTCTGCGACGAATGGATTGGTTATCGGGCCGCCCGATAACCAATGTGTGACGAACTTCACACTAAGAATAAAAAATATAACTTAAATGTCATGAATAATTAGCACAGAGAGAAAAAACCATTGTTAGAATTTAGGTACATAAATTATGGAAACTAATTAGTGTATCAGCACTACATCACGTAAATAATCGAGAACATCTAAAATCAATTTCTGAAAAGAAATATACAATACCTATGCATTATAAACGAAAGGTAAATACAGGGTAGAAAAAATCAATGGGCCCTGAAGGGAAACCAATTTAAATCCTTAAGATAGATTATTTTACATAAAGGAAATATTCCTTTATTTTTTAAAAGAAACAAAACTTCTTTCACCGATTTCTCGACAAGCTTACCTAAACCGGGAGTCGAACGAGCTAAAAAATTAACACTAGCTATTTTATTTCTCTAGTCTTGCAATATATAGGTATTTTTTTTTAAATTTTGTCTGTCTGTCTATTCCGACTAATCCCCGAAACGGCTGGGCTGATTTTGACGGGAGTTTCGCTGACAGCTGATATTATCAGGACTTCAGGAGTACTTTTATTTTAGAAAAAGAATTAGGGTTCTGCGCAAAAAAATTAAAACCTCTGAAATATAATTTGTTTTCCGACATGAACACGAACGAAGTCACAGGTACACCTAGTACTCAAATAAATCTACATGAAAACATTCCTAAAACTCATGAAGTTATGACTATTATCGCACAACACTTTATGTAGGTACTGAAATGCTATTGCAGCAACTACACATTTAAATACAAGCCATTTTCAGCGCAAATAAATAAACACAGTCATGTTTCTTGCTTAAAAACCTACTTCCGAGTCGAGTAATGAGTTTCCCAACGGCAGATAGGTAAATCACTTGGCAGGTGCGACATATAAAGAGTATTGTTCATTACCTATTGTGGTACATTCTCGCTCGATTGAATATCTGTCGATGACTTTTTCTTTGCGTGTTACAAAGTGAAATACTTATCTATTTATTTCGCGGCCACTTCATGCGACCTTGTTTTGTTTCCTAGGTCGTTATGTACGTATGATTGGGATTAGGCTTCCATTATTTTATGATCATGATTATAATAGAAAATATTATCGGCCAGCGGTAAAATAATCTAGTAAAATCTAGATTCAAGCTGCGAAAAGATATTAAATAGGTATAGTACTTATCTTAAATCTCTTTGGTATTAACTTTACTGTTATTTTGATACCTAACCATTGTTTCAATAAATGTAAATATCAGGAATTAATCATACCGTAATGTTTCCGCGTGAAGGGAGATCACGTTTTATTTAAAACATTGTTGCCTATCTAATTTCTGTTTGTCTGGTTGTACACCCAAAGAAAAAAAATGCTATTCTAAATTATAATTACTAATTATGGATGTGCAGATTTTGACGTCATCATCTTTTCATAGACATAGGTAATCAAACCCTCGCTAATAAATGAAGATTTAAAAAATACCTAGGTACATGAAGCATGCACAATAGTTATTTGTTATACAAGAGTGCAAAGTTGCTTTTTAACCGCGTGTTCAATTTTGATGACCGAGCAAGCGAAGGATTCTAAAATTGAATCACGAGCGCAGCGAGTGATTCAAAATTAGAATCCTGAGCGTTAGCGAGGGAATCAAAAGAGCACGAGGTGAAAAATCTTTGCACTCGAGTGCAACACGTAACTTTTCATTCCACCTCAGCGAGGAAATGACTAAATGTAAAAATGCCACTAATTTAGGATAGGTATCGATATGTTTGTCTTTTTTCATCTTTATTGTTGCTTTTAGCATCGAATACGTACTCCATAGAGTGCTTGCTTTCTTGTTCTCGGATAATTCTATAAAATATCAAAACATTTTCTGAGAAACTTTTGGCTCCTTTTGCTAGTCGCCACGTGTTGAACATATCGTACTGTTTTAAATACTTCTCGCGTGATTGTTGAGGGAGAAAGCTCATTTGCGCATTATTAACAGTTTCAGTCAATTCTGTTGGCGTCAAGCAAACTTCCTCGTCGCTAATCACTCATTTTAGTTTTTTCACTTGTTTCCAAGTTTCTTGTTTTTAATATAAGGTTTAACAATGACGTGAAAAAATGCCGCGTAAAGAACCGCGTACAAAGCAAATTGAAAAGAGAACACCAAGAAGGTTCCGAGTCTGAGTTTTTAACAAATAAAAAAAAAGTTGTATGATATATTCGGCACCATAGAGGTAGCAGTAAATAGGTTTAATGTTTTTTTTTATTCACAAACTTAGTGCACACGATGTTCTAAATTCAATTTATCCTCTAGAGAATAAAAACGGCTTTTCCACTCAGATATTGAAGATTAAAAATACTCTTTCCGAGATGGTGGGATGAAAAGTAAATTACGTACCTACCTACTATATCTTCCTACCACTAGCTTCTGACGCGACATCGTCTGCGTGTTTCATGTTTTAGCATAAAATATATCCTATCACAATTAGCAATACTATAGCTTCCCATTATGTATCTAGTCAAAGAATTTTCAAAATCGGATCAGTATGTAGTTCCGAAGATTACCCCCTCCATTCAAAACCACAATTTTTTTTTCTTTATAATATTTAGTAGATAGGTAGATTATGAAGGTGTTCTGTCGATACTTTCGATCATCTTGAGAGAAGTAGGTAGTTATGACGAGATGGCTAGTAATATCAGCCCCGCGTGGCCGTGGACCCAAGCAGCGAAATAATTTCGGTATACATTTATAGAGTAGGCACGTATTTGTGCGAAGCAATCTAATCGCTGATAGCTGAACGGATGATAAATATTCGAGCTCGTTCATTGTGAATTCTTCACGCGTTTTGGGTGACCCTTCCCTATAGGATTGTCCTCAACGCTTTGTGGATCATTTATTTTTGTCAACCTTTATAACGTCTCGATACCGATACATAAATAAAATATTTTCTAGCCATCACACTTTCTTTGGCTTTGACAGAAGCAACATATTTGCCGTGGTATAAATATTTAAGAAACATTACTCATGTATTATGGAAGGGTTGTAACAATGTAGCCATGTGCACACAGATGGGCTATTGTAATCCTCCACCAATACGAAAAGCAAGGAACTCTTCTCTTTACCTACTTCCTACTCTTGAGTGATTATATTAAAAATATATGAAAGGTTTTTAAAAGGGAAATAAGAAGGGAGAGTAGGTAGGTACACATCAAACAACTCTTTGTATTAGCTTCATGTTTTATGGAAACATTTTACCTCGGTCCGGTCGACCTAGTATCGTTTAGCGCTGCGCGTGTAGGTAGCTCGGTTGACAGGCAATATCCGGATGATCCATTGTTCACCTCATTGCGGATTCTGAACGGCGATGCGGTCTGGCCTCTCTCATTCGACTCTTGTTTCAGTGCCGAGGAAATAAGAAAAACTGCAAATAAGAGAAAACGCATTTTAGATTGAGCCGGATAGAATCACAGAGGTTAAAATCCATTTGTAGAGAATTTCTATATCTCGTAAACTGATCGGGGTCCGGTCAGGCGAATGTGGACCCTTTTTTTTGCAGGTATTCGATAAAAACTATTTGTGGGTTGCGTGACGCAAATATTGGTTCGTTATATTCCCACGGAGAGATGGAAATCATGATGCTTGTTTGCCGTTTAGGGGTAAGTAGGTTGATATGTTTGTATTTCAGCTTGGAACTGTCGGTGTAAAAATAGCAACCTGTAAGAGCATAATCTTAATGTAATCCTGAATGTTTAAGGGCCACACTTGCCAATCCAGTAGTAGCTATAGATTTATGTTTAGGTATTTCTTTTCCAAACGATTTTTTCACTTTACATAGTGGAATCCTTATCTTCAAGAGCTAAGTAGCGGAACCTTAGGTTCCGTGCGCTCTACCTAACTTTAGCCAGTTTAGCTGAGCTTGAACACAGCCGCGTGTGTTTATATTCTTACCTGCCTATTAAGTACAATAAGTTGTAGGTACACGCAAACATACCTATTGTAACGAGCTATACACGGGAGTTGTCTCGTATTTTAACCAAGTCAGTTATATGCAGGTGTTAGCTACCTGAACCGGGATCGATCTAGGAGCTTTAATTAAATCAAAGTTCAGGTGGTACAGGCAGTAACTAAACTAGGTTAACATTATCCAGAGATTCAGAAGAGATTTATGAATGTAAACTTTTAAACTAAACTTAATAACTTATCTACTATTATTAACATAATATATCTAACATAACTTTACGTCTTTACACCTGTTTTCCCCAAAGGGTTAGGCAGAGGTGTAGGTACAGACGCCAGCAGGTCAAGCTACCCGAAACTGTCAAATTTTCCCAGTCAACCTTGAACCTTAATGCTTTAACGATAAAGTTGAAAATCTACTAAAGAAATTTGACAGATTGTAGTAGCTTGATGTGCTGGCATCTGTACGTAGGTATTAGGACCCACATTTTGTCAATTAAGTTTAAGTCCCATGTACCTAATATGGAGCGAGCTTAGTGCCGTCAACCGGGCATAAATATAAACTCCGGGCTGCTACTGTCATAGGTATTACATAGGTAGATATGAGATATTTAAAACAATTATCTCCCTGGCTCATAGAGCCAGGGAGATAATCAATATTCCAAAAGTATCAGCTACTTTTTAACGCTAACACAAGGAAGCTCTTCGTTCAATGATTGTGTAGAATATAGATAGTTATTCTGCTGTTCCATGAGTTGTAAAAACAAGATAAGCAAAAAAGGTAAGTTAAAGTGTGTAATTTTGAAATTGACGTGTTTGTTGTAAAGCAATAGTTGGGGAAATACCTTCCTACCTACCTAAATGATTTCATGTAGTCATTATGTTTGTCTAGAAACAAAAAACAGTATTGCGTGATTTTATCAACCAAGATCTAAGTTTGCTGTTTCAACGACTAATCACTTTTAGCATAACAATCAATTTTAAATAAAACTCGTGCAAGAATTTTAAATATACTTGGCTCGCTCAATAATAGGTAGGTACGGAAATGCTCCTGGTAGGCACTAGGAGCATCAAAGCTTTCCTGAAGACAGAAACTTATACAAAAGATCCAGCAGAAAAAGAACTACTTACTTACCAAAGCCAAATAAACATCTTCGAAAAAAAAAACTGACTGAATTAAAAAAATGGTGAGTTTTTCCGAAAAGTGTGACACTTTTCGTTAGCGAACAATATTTTTCACTCCTCGCGCTTTGGGTACAACTACAACTTCTCAGGTTCAGGGTAATATGTTTATTATATTTTGTGATTTGAATATGACTGGCCATGTGTCCCAAAACTTGTAAATTAACTTCATTGTTAAATAAACTTTTTTAGTCTTGCTAAAACATCAAAACCGGCCAAGTGCGTGTCGGACCACGCCACACTACGCACAATGAAGGGTTTCGTAGTTGGGATCAATTTATCGCAAGAACAAACTTAACTAGGTATGTAGTTGAAAATTGTTCTCCCATAAGTAAATGTAAATTTGAATCGAAAAAAGAAGACTTTTTTATGTGATAACACTAATAACGATTTTTTTCCTTTACTTGTGCTGCCAAATTTATTGATTCTAGGCCAAAAGAAAGTACCCTATAAGGTTTTAATATTTATTTGCGAGTATGTATGACTATAAATGGACGTATTATTTTATTAATTGATTTTTTAGAGTGCCAAGGGACCGTAGACCTACCTACGTATTTGATATTAATTTCGACTTGATACTTCCACGCGTTTCTGAGAAAAAGGGTACAGACAGTCAAACGGACAACGAAGTGATGCTATAAGAGTTCTGTTTTTCCTTTAGAGGTATGGAACCCTAAAAAGTACCTATTCGTGAGCCTTGTATTGAATCGTTTTGTTGCAGTCAGCAATCAGTTTACCTGCTCCAAAGAAATAAGGCATCAGTGATACCCGCTACTTTTAAAATCTTCCTTCATGCGTTAGATATGCGATTTGACCGGTAGCTGACTTGGCTCGGATTGCTCGAGGGTCGAATAGGTATATGTGCTCCTTTTCGGTGCCTGCAAGTTACTTATCCTTTAGAGTGGCTTAGAAGGAGAAGAACCTGCTTTAGCTGTACAAAAGCAAGTAATCGTTCAGAATCTTCGTTCATATCATAGAATATTATGGAACACAGATTGTAGACAATCAAATTTATTCTCGTCGATTTTTTTTTTGAGGCTGACTTTACCTGATAGTTTATGGATTCACATTTAGACACAGTGGAAGTGGGATTTAATTTGACTGGTGAATTAACTAAACCAAGATAGGTACAGATATGGGCTGAGATATCTACTTACCTACCTATTTACTATCTTTACCCTACTACTACTTTACTTTACTTTTTTTAACTTTATTTTCTTATTTTTATCTTTACTATCTTTATCTTTGTCTTCAGTTACGCAGTTGCCTTGAGGTCCTAAGTTCGATTTCCAGGCAAATTGTTGTTTTAGTTCAGATCCAGCGTAATTGGAAGACCTACTATAGCAACAACCTGATCCCTATAATATGAGGTTGTTGCTTGATAAAACAACGCAAGTTCAAACTCAAAGGTTTTTAAAGGGAAAACCACGTGCTTTCGTAAGTTCAAAGTTCATAAGGATAATGAAAGAAGCTTAGAATATGCTTGAACCAAAAACAGAGCGTTATTTCTATCGATACTAATTTAAATATTTGAATGAAAACCTGACCATTTTAAGATAACTTATCTACTACTGACATATCTAACATAACTTTACGCCTGTTTTCCCCGACAGGTTAGGCAGAGGTGTAGGTAGATAGGTACTTAGTACACCCACATTTTGGGGGCGAGCCTATACTGCCATCAACCCGGTACTCACCTAATTTTGATATATTTAAAAAAAACATCTCGCAGACTCCAGGATCAATATTCCAAAAGTATTAGTAGGCGTGTTTATATTAGCTTAGCTGTAAGTTTTCTGAATAAAATAAAATAAATAAATAGTATGTTAGAGATTGTTATTTCTATTTATAGTAACTTACATGACTTAACTTATCTACGTCACGTTTTTCCCCGAACTTCTTGCCTAACGTGAAGTGTTTACTATTACTGGTAGATATTTGCTAACGCTACAGGATTTTGATTTTAATTAGCTTCACTATATCTTACTATAAAATTAGATTATAATATAGGTTGAAAATTAGGTATCGTTCTACTATAATAATAACCCACGTAAAAACCTTGATTGAACTAATAGATCCTAGAAACAAGCTTAAAAAAATACAAAAAATCGTCATTATTTTCCTAATTTCTATTGTTAAAAATAATAATCGCTATGGGGTCTAGTATCATGTGCTGAATCCATGGTTACAGTTTGCGCGTCGATGTCCCGATGCCACCCTGTATAGTATGCTAACATATCTAACACTAGATCACTTAGCTAAGTTAGATCGCATTACGTACATTATAGGTACCTACGTAAGTACCTCGAGAAATTAGAGGGACCTGATTTGAAAAGTATGAGACGTGTGATATGATCTATTTTGAAAAACCAATTATTTTTAGTCCATATTTTTCCTACCTGCATATAATTTAAAGTTTCATAATTCTACAGCTCGTTTTTAACTTCCCATTTGTTCAAATAATTCTATCGTTTTGTAGAACCCTATACAGGGTCTTTCATGTCTTGAAGTGATGCCTAAGGTAGGCAGGGACACGACGCGCAAACTGAAACCATAAATTCAGCATATGATTCTAGAACGTAAAGTAGAATTTTTCTATGGTAACAGGCTACGCGTGGATGGCCCTGTCATCCTATATGATACTTTATGCATCACTTCAAAATTTGAAAGATCCTTAGCTTATCAAGTTATCATACATGACGTAAACAACAGACCGTACAACATTAAGAGCATATCTAATAACTATGAAGTGATTGACAGCTACGTAATAGGCAAGTGGTAAGTTGTTAATTGGGAAATGCTTATCATGATAACAAGAAAACCAATTATCTGGTAAATACGAAACTACATCTTGAACAAAGTGCGTAAGTCAATCAACTTAGAAGTTCTAAACGATAGTTTTGTTTCAGTTACACAAGTTAAAAGGCTGGAAAATACGTGTGAACTCGTCAATAGATACATACGTGCATGTTGCATGTTACAAGTTTAAAGGCACATGTACAGGTACCTATTGTATTTTTAGATCTAAGTAGGTAGGTACTAGGTACGATTATTTGTCCAAATTATTCTCAATATGGCTATTCTGGCAGCTACATCAAAATAGTTAACACTCAAGTATCAGCTATGTATTAAAATACATATAGGACCTAACTTATGTACTGTGTGTAATCTAACCTAGCTAATGAAGCGGCCTTGATGAAAAACCGAGAAATATGAATACTTATGTAATGCTCTGTCAGAGGTGATTAGTGCCTGATGATTTTAAAGAAATAATTGTGTGAATTAGTTACACGCGAGCGATATGCCTCGGGTTACGGGTCAACGCGGGTAGGCTTCACTGCTACAGCGATAAACAAAATAATTAACTTTTAATGTAACATCAAAAGTTAATTAATAACAACCATCGCATAATTTGCAAATTTAGTTATACGACTTAATATTTAGAATGATCTTATGCTTCAAAATAGGAAATGAAAGAAAAAAAAAGAAAACCCATTTTCAGATAAACTTAACTGGAAGTTAAAATCTTGGTTACCTACCTATATTTTCCTGTAGTGATCGTCTACGGTCTAGGACACTTACTGGAAGAAAAAACTGAAATAACACGATATTAGTTTATAGTAGATTATTCACCGAGGGGATAAAGAAGTCTCTTTTGTTACTGGCGCTATATTGAATCCCGAGCGCAACGAAGCATTCGAATCCTAGAGTGCAGCGAAGGATTCAAGCTCGTCCAAAACGTAGACACCTTCATCCCCGTGGAGACTGCTCTACTTTTCGCACCTACTGCGAGGTAATAAAAACGAAATCGCTGGAGCGAACTGGATGCGGAAGGCGGAGGACTGGGTGTTGTGGCACAGCCTAGGAGAGGCGTATGTCCAGTAGTGGACCGCGATAGCCTGAGTTGATTGATAATTAAGTAGCTATATGAAGAATGCTTTATTTTATTTCGCTGCATCCGGTTAGACTGGAAGCCGACCCCAACATAGTTGGGAAAGGCTAGGCAGAATAAATGATGATGTAGAATGCTTTCGTTTTTTTTTTAAACAAAAGAGTGAATGATATAAATGGACCAGGGAAGCGGTGGGGTCACGATGAGGGTAGGTAGAGCTAGCCATGAAATTCAAATTGAAAAGTGCAACTTGACCAGAAGAAAAACATACCGATAGTCCTCAGTCTTATATGCGGTACCTACTGATTTATGAAGACAGTCCAAATAGTTCTATAGCACTGAACTAACACTCTTTGAAATTCAATGAGGGAGACACTTCTTATATCAACCTACGTAGGTATAGCCGACTAACTTTTCGTGACTGGTTTTCAGACTTTGTGCTCTGAGACCCGAACTTTTTCGTGGAACTGCAACTTTCAAGGATCCTTTCTACATACACACCCTGTAACAAAACAGCTGAGGGTAGGGAAAAATAACAAAAGTAAAATAGTTTTATTCCTTAGACTCCCCATCTAACGAATAAAACTATTTTACAAATAAAAAAATACAACCGACTTCCAAAAAATACTTTTTAGTTGTACCTACCCCTGATCCAATTATCAGTGACAGGATGTTATTATACTTAACTTAGTTATAAGGTTAGCCATCAATATATACTAAGTAAAAAATATAGGTTGATGACGCTAATTTAAAAACTACCTAACACTTTCGAGGGCACTATACGGCTACAGCCGTCATAACAATAAAACTTCTATTGTGTCACGTTTACCGTGCCGGAACCTGCAAAGCAAAGTTCATCCGTTAAAAAAAGAATTATCTAAATCGATCCACAAATTCCAGAAATAACGAGTATCATACATAAAAGAAACAGTTGAATTGGGGATCTCATACTTTTTGAAGTCAGTTAAAAATAATATTGTTACTGTTAGCCTGTATCATACTACTGTTGGTCAAAGGCCTCTCCCCGTAACATTGACATCCAGCGCTTGCGATCCAATGCTAATGTGGACCACAGGTCATTTGTTTTTTCCAGCTCGTCCCGCTATCGTCTGGCTGCGACGCCTTCTACCTGTCCCACCTGTCCCCAACCTGTCCAGTCACCTGTGTTGTCTGTACCTGTCTCACGGCTCCACATAGTGATAACATTGGCCAGAATAAAATATATTTAATAACATTCAAAAATAGATCCGCTTTATCGAAAGAAAAACTTCGTAGAAATCTAATTTACAGTACAAAAGGTTTCGTTATTTGACCGCGAAACAAATGCATTGCAACACAATCACAGCTCGATTGATAGTGCCTTACTGAATAGAACCTCTATCATAATAAATACTTAATTAACTTTGAAATAAATTGATTATTACTTCCTTATAACTGTAGGTACAGAGTTTTATATTTTTAGATTTTATAGGTACCCAATTGAAACGTTAGTACTTATTGGTAGGGAAGCAAATCAAAATGGAAATACTTTCGCTAAAATCGGATATGGATGCTACAACAACATAACCAGCACGCTGATTGCGTAATACACTACCAACCACAATCTGAATAATTTTGAAGGATATTGCTAAACCATTGTTTTATGTGTTCGAAAAATTAGCCTGCTAAAAATAAATTAAATTAATTAAATTAATTTAATAAAAATTAAATAAATTAATTAATAAATAATAATAAAATAATAATAATAATAATAATAAATTAATTAATTAATTATTAAATAAATTAATTTAATTAATTAAATTTGCCTATTATCTTTAATAACGCAATGAATGTTGTTGAACTGTCAAAATGAAAGCCATTCCTACTGATAGTGTGTTACGCAATTACCCCGCTGTTACCGATCCTTTCGACAGACAAAATAAGCATAGAATATTATTGATTCTTTACAAATAAAGTTGGTAAACACAGAAAAAAGTATCTCAAACATACCTTTAGGATCAAAAAGTAGACAATAAATTAAAAGAATATTCTAACATAGATAAACCGAAAATTTAACTATGAATGTACAAGCAATATCCTAAGTACCTACCTAATATAAGGAAATATAGAAATATGAGGTAGGATTACTCATAGATATAAAGTAGGATAAACTATCGGGAGTCTGTGCTAGATCTTACTCATGGACTTATTCCATGTGTATACTAAAGGTTTTATTCATTTATTTAAACGTCTCGCTCACAAAAAAGATGTAAAAGCGGACTTAATGCCTTAGGCATTCTCTACCAGTCAACCAAGGGCGGTGAAGAGCCAAAGGGTGGTGAGGGTGGTGGCACCTCAAAGAGATGTCAGCACGAGTGACGGGGCCTGATAGGGCCGAAGCCTGCCAGGGTAGCTGGATCATCCGAAAGGGTTACCGCTGCCCTGGAACATAAAGGGCTAAGGAAGGAACACGGGTGGGTTTTAGTCAGTAAGAGTCTGACACTCCCTTCCACTCCACCCAACGGGAGGGGTCATTTGATGATTTCCCATCCACAAAAAAAAAGATGGTGAAGAGATTAGAGGGCAGGTGCTTTGGAAGGTTTTCTTTTGATTGTGTTGAAAATTCAGACGAGTGACTACTCCTGAGGCTAATAAGCAGCAAATGATCATCTCATGATTGAAGAGCGACTGTCATTATGAACTAGTGATGTTCACTAGTTCGTCAGTGATATTACAGCATCCATAAATAGACGTGTTTACTGTTTATGATGACGAGTGTGTCCACAGGGGATTTCCACAACTGAAAACTATCAGCAATATTGATAAATACAGCATCTACGAGTATGTATTTCTAGATACTGTATTGAATGAATAAGATCACGTAAAGTATTCTTATTAGCAAATTATTTCAGCACTTAATTTGGTGATCAATCTTTTTATGACGCCTTAATTTTGTCACTACGTTAAGTGGAATCACAAACCGTAACTGGGAAATTTAACTCATTGCGAGATTGTTGTCAGTCTGCCATCAGTTTGTACAACGTCGTTGTCGAATGCGCTGGTTAAAAAGTTTGCGACGCATGCGCGGTTGCCGATAAAAAGGCGGGAAAACTTTGTTTACATGAAGATTTATTTATTATCTGTAGTGTGAAATTATAATTAGGGATTTCATTATTTGGAACATTTTATTTGTAAAATGGAGTGCAGATGTTAGTGGAGTTCTGTGGTATTATTATAATAATATTAATGAAATATTGTTGTTATTGCATTTAAAATAAATTAAACAAAGGTGAGTACATAAGATTATGCAGGTCCGTTTCACCTTGTCCTTGTCGCTTCTCTACTAAGATATAAATAGGAAAATAAGCGGAAGTTTTAATTTGTTGGCTTATGTCAGAGCCAAAGTTCAGAGTGAGCATTGTTTTCAAATACTTTTTAATGCTACAATCTTGAACAGATAGTAGATGCTTAATACTTACAAAAAATCTGTTTTTGTACTGTGTGATCTATTGCTTTTTTGTCATTTTTATCATTTGTGATATTTAAAGATTTTTGAGTGAGACTTACTTTAATTGTTAAAGAAAACTAAGTTCAGGCCCTCGTAATGATTTGATTGAATAGTGAACTTACGCGCTTACCTACAGTAAAAATGTGGGTATTCCTCAAATACGTAGTACGTACGACGTATTAGTAGCATTAAAGCATTTTTAAGGCAAAATAGCCAGATTAAATTTTTCTTACGGTTTTGCAATTTGCTGGTCAGTACTTATTAGGTTGTAGGTTTATCAAAATATGATTCTCGACTGTAACAAGTAGATATGTTTCTACAGAATTATAATCATTACAATCATCAACACAACTCTCTGCTGGAAGAAATCATTAATCATTGCATGTTTAATTTTATTGATAACTGTATAAGTACTGTAAAATAAGTAAGACGCTAGTTATGTCGTACTGTAGGGGCTCTACGAAGCTACGCACTACGCCGCTACGAACCTATGCACTACGGTGCTACAAACCTACGCACTACGCCGTTACGAAGCGTAGCAGCGTAGTGCATACAAGTGGTTACAGGAAAATTTTATAAAACATGTATATTAAAATGCTGTATAATGCACTCGTTTTGTCATTTATTAAATGTTCAGATGGTTATACGCTATTATCACAAGAGAAAAAATACTCAAAAATTCCTTACTATGGGCTATTTACTGTTTAAGACATTTAAAGTTAAGAATTAATTTAACATTGATGTAAATATGAAGTTATAATATACTAGCGGATCCGGCAGACGTGGTCTTGCCCAAAAAGCAGCGCCACCTAGCAGGTCCAATTGTGTATACAAATCTTGTCCTGACAACAACAAACACAAAAAAAGGACACAAGAACAAAGACAATTTGGTGCAGTCGATCGGAAGTTATGCGCGTACATACATTTCGGTGATTAATTTTTATTTGGATATGTAGATGAATGGATGGAATGTGAGAATGATGATATGGTTAGAAAGGGGGTGACTACCGAGATGACGACTAATAGAGAAGTATGGAAGAAAAATAAATGTGGCGCCGAAATAGGGATAAGGGAGGAGAATGATGATGAAGCTATAATAAGTTTTTAATTTAACTATTTATTGTGTGGGTAAAAACCCCTATCGTAAGCGACTATAAAAATAATAAGCGAACATCTCTGTTTTTCTGTCACGACGCCTATCATATAATTGTCACCAACATTAATGTAACTGATACAGTTTTCTAGATTAGATCCTTAATTTACTGATTACTAGCTGACGTTGTTTTGCCATATAAATTATTTCTAGCTGCCCGGCGCTACTTCGTTCGCGTGGTGTCCTACCCCCTACCCTACTCCTACACTACTCCTACCCTACTCCTACCCTACTCCTACCCTACTCCTACCCTACTCCTAACCTACTCCTACACTATTCAAAACCCTTAATTTAATACGTGCTTCAATTCGAGTGGACCCAAGACTACCGTACTGAAGGGACGATCGTCAAAAGTTTGACAGGAAAGTACTGTAGAGGCTTGTCTGCCGAAGACGACCTCAAATGATGTAGGCCGGCTATGTTTTAGCGCGGGTTCCATTCGAACATTCAAACTAATGTCAATTCTTTTATATTAGGATTTTTGTTCTAGAAGAGTCAATGATAGATTAGACAGTAATATGTAAAGACGTTCTGAAAATATAATATAAAAGGAATCAGAGTGTTTGATTCCTCCCGTTACCTCAGAGGACTCGTCTAGTCCTCTATAGTACCTAGGTAGAACAGTTTATGAAAATGAAATTGTTGTTTTTACTATCCTCCTCGCAAATTTTCCATATTTTCTCACCGTTTAAACCTTCCCTGGACTACGACAAACATTTCAAAACCAAAATGGGCTCAGCCGTTCTCGAGTTTTAGCGAGACAAACGAACAGCAATTGATTTTTATATAAATAGATCTGCATGAGATTGCTGTGCTTTTATGAGTTAGATAAAAGAGCGAGTACACAAATTCTATAGTGTGTTGTGGCCACTTTTAATAATCTATTATTTTTAGTTCTATGGCTAAAGACTCCTTCATTTCTACTGTTCACAAATTCAAGCTAAGTAGAAGAGTTTCAAACAAGTCATCAAGCATATCATTGGCAGCGACTCTAGTCAATATCTTGAGCAACGATATCAATCAATCTTACCTAGATCTCTCTTTGGGGTTGTAATTAATGACTAATTTGCGCCCTTTTGAGTTTGTTAATATCTATTCATTTTCTTATATTTACATTTCAATGGACTAGAATATAAAACAGATTGTATGTACCTATGTACAAATAGTTCTTGTGTATAATCAGTTCCCAGTATTTAACTAATATCGTAATAGTGCTGCGACTGGGGGCTTACCACCAGCTCTTAAGCAGTGCAGTTCAACTTCTGCCCTGTTAGAAATAAATGGTATAAATATGATTATATAGATTTGTTTTGGGGTAAGCAGAATAAGTATCGCGAGGAAATTGAATTTTCTAACACTTTTCGAAGATTGTACTTTTTCCAATAGAGACTTTACACATTCACACATTCGTTTGATAAAAGTCTGTGAAAAATAACCTGAGATTGTTCAAGTATAGTTCATTATAAAGGCAATATCAGTACATTATGTTATCAGATCTAGATCTGATCTGATTGCGATTAATTAATATTCTTAGTTTCCTTGCCTTTGTCAGTAATTGAAACTGATTGTACTTAGTAAGTCGGTAGAGCAGAACGTTGGAACTCAGTGAAAATTTTGTGATTTACTTATAAATATGAGAAGGCGTTTTAGACCTAGACGATGCTTGTAAGTTTATTCGATATTTTTTGACCAGCCCACCCCAAAAACGAAAATGACCATAAATTAAATGCACTATAGGTACTCTTTCGTAGGAACTTTATGGATATTATAAAGATTTTTTAATTCTGTTTTGACAAAATGTCAAACATACTCGGAGAAATGTTTGGTGAAATAAAATTATTAAATAAAATACTATACTACTTTACGTTTTCGTGCAGTGAGATGTAAACTTTGTTGCAGTTCGAGAATGAGGATGCTGAGGTTACCGAATCCGAAGAGATTAATTGTCGGTCTCTTCCCTATTCTGGAATGGTCGAAGACTTACGACGCAGCAACAGGGGTAGGGGACTTAATAGCCGGTATCACGATCGCCCTTACATTGGTTCCGCAGTCGATTGCGTACGCCTCACTTGCCGGACTTGAACCTCAGGTACTGTATCTAGCTAGTACAGTTGACAAAATTTACGCTTGATTAGCGGTGGCATCAATCGTTCTACATGGACGGACACGTAGTACGTCAAAGGCCTTGACCAATGTGATGGTCGGATTTATGGAGGGAACCGTGTTTATACGTCTGATAAACGTCCCTATGTCTATATAGGAACGTCCCTATGTAGGTAGTAAATGTGCAATGAAATTCAGTTGAACTACAGGAACAAGATGTTTAATTTGAAATATTTTACGTTAATTTCTAGGGGAAAATGAGTTGATGTAAATTTTTCCCTAAGATATTTCCTGTGACCTTAATTATTTATTAATGACCTCTCCGGAAGTAATAATCCGGCCTTTTCCAATGTCATGGGTTGTAAGAAAGCATCGCCAAAATTATGTTCATGTTATGTTCTATGTTCGCAATAAACATATGAGTTTGTGACGCGTAAAGGTTGTTGGTTGATATTAGTACCAATGTATGTAATGTAACACGACTGTTGCGATATATTGATTGGTAGACATGACTTTGAAACTTCGATTCTTACTTGCATACAATCATATAACAATTGATCGTCATGATAAGTAAATCGTGGCGCCGCCGTAGCAATTACTAACCTACACTAAGAAGGTAATATCGATTTGATTAGACCGCAGTTTGTCCGCGAATATGTTTCCGAGTTCACGCGTCATTGATTACAGCTGGTCAACGCATAACTCTTTCAATGACATATTCAAACATTATACAAGAAAGCATTCACTACGCTAACGCATACTATCGCGGCCCTTCATCAATTGATAGCATCCGCTGTTTTATAATGCAGCTACTGGCCAATTTACTGTAATTTCGGCAAAGGAATATATAAAGGCACACAATAGAAGCTACTTCAATAAACTGTTTAACAAAGGTAAGCGTAAAAGTTATCGAGCAGTGAGACGGTTACCGCCTCTTTCTGATCAACCTTTTATATTAAAAACATAATAAATTGAAAAATGTATCGCTCCATATACCTCCAAATAAAGCGTCATTTATAAAATACTGGCGGCCCGCCCTTGCTTTGCGCGAGTTTACTTTGATCGAATGTATAATATTATACACATAAACCTTTCGGAATAAATTCTCTAAATGATGCTAAAATCAATTTCATCAAAACCCGTTGCGTAGTTTAGATGAACAATGTGGTTGCACAGATAGACATGAAAAGCGACTTTAATTCATAATACGTATGTATAGATATAAGTAATTAGGAAAGGGACTGCGTTTAATATTAAAACTATAAGGAATACAGACCTTAACATTAAACTGTCCACTTCTCTTCACGTTTGTAGACGTCCTTGGCCTTGACAGTCCCCTCTCGCAAGGGCTAGTACTTACTGCTAGCTCCAGTCATCGGTTCACTATCGATGAATTTATGTATGTGAGTGGGCAGCGTACTAAGGGTAGCACTGGTAACAGACCGGGATCGCCACTCAATGTGCTAATAGCCAGAATATACTTACACATTTGTTTTTGAACAAGATAGCCGTTTTAGCTCTTTAAATAAATTCAAATGCACGAATGGTTTAAAATACGCATGAAAAATAAAACAATCGTTAATTTAAGTTGGCTATAAATACTTATCTAGATCTACTTTATAAGTAATAACAGCAAACAGGATCTATCGGGGCATCTCACCTTATGTTGAATTATGCATTTTATTTTCATTGTGTGTTTTCGTGTATTTCATTTAAGATTTCGACAGTATCCTCCAATTATCAAGGTAGGTATTTTAACAAAAAAAAAAAAAAAATGAAGACGTTGGTTTATTTCAATATTATAGTTTGAATTTGTTATGCAGGTGGTGTCAACGTGAATCTTAATCTTAAAATTATACATGCAAGGAGCACGGGCTGCGAGTGGATATTAATATTTAAATTCCAAGCTGTGGTTTCATAGAGAGCGAGTTTATATCTAGGTTTTAGTCATATTCGTTCGAAGAGCTGTGGCCCAGTGGTAACGGTCGCGACTTAAAGAGTCGTTGATCGAAAGTTCAAACCCAGGCAAGCTACTTTGTGCATATTATTTCATCACCACTGTTGTCAAAACGGTGAAGGAATACATCGTGAGGAAACCGGCATGTCCTAAAACCAAAAAATTCGAAGACATGTGACATATACCAACCTGCACTGGGCCGGCGTGGTGGATTACTGGCTATTCTCGCAGAGAGGAGGCCTGCAGTGCGATTCTGTAACCATATCACCGTGAAAACTTAGGTGAAGTGAGCGTGGAGTGAGCTGTCATTCCAACTAATGCTAGGGATTGCCACTATTGACAGCTCACTCTAAGCTCACTTCACCCTGATTTTTCACGGTGAGATTTTTACAGAATCGATCGGCAGATGTGTTCCAGCTATGAAAACATTATAAGCTGATAATGTGAGTTGACTTGGGACAGTTTTGCTTTTCAAATATTGTTGACTTTTTAAATACCTTGTTATTTGTTTATAAGTAGACAACATAATACGTGAATGTGTAATCGCAGCTAATGTAAAAGTTATGTTATTACGGCTGTAGGAAACGGATACTTCGACCTACCTACTCAATTCCCTGCAGTAATCTTCTGTACGTTTCAGAGATTAATTACCACTCGACGCGAAATAAGTAGGTATCTCGTAATTTATGATTCACAGGAACGTGTATATTATTGTACTTAGATATTTATTAAATGTTATAAATAGGTATAGTCTTCTTATTCTTCACGAGTTTATCAGATCTTCTTGGCCCAAAACTTCACCACTTCAACGGCGTCGTCGGTGGCAGTGCATAGGTCACATTGACTGCTAGTTTTGGGAGACAGAGGTCAGGATAGGAGATGGAGCATAGTAAAATAATCAGATACAAAATGGGGATTTTTTTAAAGAAACACTTGGATCGTTAAATTGAAATTTTAAGTATTCCTTCAGATTAACGATAATAATATTTTATTTGCATAACACAATGTATATTAATTATTACGTAGTAACTTACTATTTGCGTTATTTATCAGGACATAAATTCGTTAGTGATAGACTACCTGCTGTTACTTACACGTGTGGGCAAACTGTCTCTTTGTGATACAAAATAGATTTGACGTTAACAAAGGTTTTTTCATAACTCATAAAGATTGGCGTATGTTCATCACTCTCAATGAATTATCTGAGATGAAAGCTGTGTGTCGCTCATTTTTTATTTACTGTGAAGAACACAGTAGCTACGCTACGAGGGCCTATTCATGCACTTACCATTTTTAAGAATCAAACAATGAGATTTTTTTCCTGAGGACACACAGCGTCACTATGTAGGGAACCTGCTACACAGCTATCTCGAATTAATTGAAGTTGTTGTGTCTTTTGCTGGAGTAGGTACCTATTTGATGACATACATAATCAGCCTATAATGGTCCCACTGTTGGGACACAGGCCTCCTTTCGCTGAGAGGGAGTGGGCCGTAATCCACCATGCGGGCCTAGTGCCGGTTGGCAGATGTCACAATTTCTTGGTTCTAGGGCATGTCAGTTTCCTCACGGTGTTTTCCGTCACCGTTTTGAGACCAGAGTGGTGAAATAATTTACACGAAGTAAAGCGTCTGTCTGGGTTTGGATCCATAATTCGTAAGTCGCGGCCGTTACCACTTACTTGGCCACCACTTTTGATGACACTGTAACCGTATACTATATGACACTATTATGGAATCACAATCGAATTGTTATTTAAAATATTTGGTCAAACATGTCTTGCTTGCTTAATGAAATACACAATGCTGTGTATAGTCTTCGTGAAACAACAATAACTGAAAGGACATTAAAGATACTTACAGAATAATAAACATCCGTAGCGACGACTGATACCATTTTGTATCTTATCACTGTCGGTGATTTATATTTGAATATGCACAAATCAAGATTTTGTGATTATGCCCAGAATCTTGATAACTATTGAACCAGTTTTTGGTGATTATTCGATTTGATGCGATTTTTTTAATGTTCCGGGTTCTTTAAGGTTGCTTGTCTGTATTTAATTTTTTAACTGCAATACTGAAAACTATTCTCGACCTTAGCATCATTTTTATCATCTGTCAACTGCTTTACAACAAATGGTCCTCTAAAACCAATAAATTATAAAAATAGATTAAATTAAAATGAATTGAGGTTAAACTCATCACTTCTAGATTTAATTAGAGCAACCATTGTTATTTTAGCAGAAACACTTTTCACGGATTGGTGATAGGTAAATGATTTATATTAAAAAAAATACATGCCTATTATAGCCTCACTGCAGGAAAAAGGCCTTATCTCACACAGAGAAGGCAAGGGCATTAATCACCACGCTTGCTCAAGACGGGTTGGCGAATTCAGACTTATATAATATACTAGCTGCACCCCGCGGTTTCACCCGCATAAGTTTCGATCCCGTGGGAATATCGGGATAAAAAGTATCCTTTGTGTTAATCCTGGTTATAAATTATCTGTGTGCCAAATTTAATCCTAATCCGTTCAATAGTTTTTCCGTGAAAGAGTAACAAACATCCATCCAGCCATCCATACAAACTTTCACGTTTATAATATTAGTAGGATATAGTTAATAGGAAGTAGGATTAACTACGCATCTAGATTTCCTCACGAGGTTTTTCTTTAAATTTATATTAGTTTGCCTTTTATTTTTCAGTATGGCCTGTACTCGTCTTTCATGGGCCCATTCCTGTACGCCATTATGGGTACCACTCCACAGGTGAACCTCGGGCCGTCGGCGTTAATATCTCTCCTCACATTTACATACACAAATGGCACCAACCCCGACTTCGCCATACTTTTGTGTTTCATAGCTGGTATCGTTCAACTTGTGGCCGGTATAGCACAACTTGGTAAGAGCTCTTGTGTTGTTTATCGCTTTGTTACTCAATGTAAACTGTTGCTTAAATGCAGTATGACTTGTGCTAATAGGAATGTCCATGATAAAGGTTTTTCTTTGTATATAATTCTTGAATGATACAAGGCTGAAATAAGACGCAGTCTAAGATGGTAAAAAGTCTTTTGTACGTGATTTGTTTTTAAAATCACAGCTTAAAGTTTTTACCGCCTTACACTTTGTTGGAGAAAGAAAGTCGTTTATTATATACATACAAATAAGCCACATTAAAAGTACAAAAAAATACTTCTAACACTTTTAGGTATGCTAGATGAGCTATGATTCGGCTAAGCATGATGTCAGATGGCAACGGTATGAAGGACGTAGTGCACGTTAGGCGTGGATAACGAATAATATCACTTGCTATCATTAGTTTGATGATACTATAAGATATAAACTATATGTTTGGAGAAAATGTTGACTAAATTAAAAAGGTATCCTTTGATTCTAGGTTTCCTGGTGGAATTTATATCTCTACCAGTAGTATCAGGGTTCACATCTGCGGCAGCGTTAACGATAGCGTCGTCACAAGTCAAAGGGTTGCTCGGTTTGCAGTTCAGCGCAGACACGTTTGTGTCCACTTGGGCGAACTTCTTCAAGCATGTGAAGAAAACGCGCCTGGCAGACAGCATGCTCAGTCTGGGGTGTTGCGTCGTGCTCACAGGAATGAAGGTAGATACTTACCTACTGTTTATTTAAAACCACTAAATAAAACAGCACGCTTTTGTTTAGGTATTTACTGAAACCCGCTACCCGCTTCGCGCTGATCCGCTTTCTGGAACGAAAATCAACGAACGTGTCAAAGTTAAACTCGTATCAAGTAGTGGATTGGCTGTTGATAATTTAGTCAATCAATCACAGCAGTCTACAAACGTTTGACAATTTGTTAGTTAATTTCTGTTGCAGAAACCGAGTGTTAGTCTGTTCAGGTCATAGAATCACTTAAGAAGTGTTTACTTTGTATAGAATATGATCTTATTTTGATCAAAATAAAGAACGTAAGCTTCACCGAGGCACACCCGTTCAACTGCCGATCCTCTTCCCAACTATGTTGGCGTCGGCTTCCAGTCTAAAGTTTAAATATGTTTTCGGTACACACTAGATATATGCTAACTAAAAACCAAACTTGTCTAATGAAAATAGAGGAGGTTCAATGTTGATCCTTGTAGATTTAATTATATATAAGTGTTCGGTGTCTTACCCGTGAACTTGTTCGTTCGCTTTTCCGAGAGTTCCCTGAAATGAAACTATTCTTTTTTTTTTAAACAGGTTAGTGCAACATAGTCCATCTGCCCAGCCTTTTCCTATAGAAATATATTTTATATCTATGCCTTTTCCCAACTATGTTGGGGTCGGCTTCCAGCCTAAACGAATGCAGCTGCATACCAATATTTTACATGGAGTGACTGCCTATCTGACCTCCACAACCCAGTTACTGGGTAACACTATACTTCTTGGTAAGACTGGTTGTCAGAGACACACACATTATAAGATTAAAATCCAATTTCAACTGAAGATAAAAAAAACTATTCAACACGACACGCCATTACAAATAAAATAACAATAAATTGCTGAGACAATCCTTCCAAATAACTTTTTTTAGCCAGAAAAAAAAATTTATTACTTGTAACAGTTGTAACGCGAAAGCTAACGTTTGTAGACGGTCGCCTAACTAAATGTACCCTCTTGTGTTACCCGACAACGTGTTTACAAGGCTCTGTCGTGTCAGTTAGAAAAAGTTTCTGTGTTCTAGATCTATTGATTGAATACAGACCTTTTTATGGATGTTTCTTTTTCTGCGTTAGTTGAACAAAGAAGATTGTTGAAGTAAACTCGTCTTGCATTGAATGCCGAAGGTTGGCATTGCTTCTTCTCTTTTTAAACTTTTGAGTTGAAAGTTGACGTTCTACTGATTAATGATTTTTCATCTCTCGTGTCCTCAACGAGCTCATGACAAGTTTGCCTTGGCCGCAAGGGAATAGATACTAGCAACCCTGGGTACAGATGTTCCCACCTAAGTACCTACCGGCAAACGAAGAGGTTCTTTTAATCACCCTTATAAATGTATGCGTCCATAACACAGTAGCTATAGTCTTTATCAAGGGTAATTTTGACTTTTTTTGACTTTAAAGCTGAATGTCAACTAAGCTATAATTTAGCTCTTAATCCTTAAAGCTGATAAAGCCTATAATTCAAGCATTATAAATTTCCAACTAAGTTCTAAATGCCTTCTAATTGCCGTTTACATAGTTCGGAACATATATTATGAGGCATTACGTGAGCACACTCACTTACGACAAGTTGGACTGTTTATTTGTTAATTTCGTCGATAATTCAATGCGACACGTTCCGTCGCGGTGAGCGAAGAGCGACCGACGACGGAGCCGCAACTTGGCAAACTCCGTTACAAAGTAAATACTCTGTCTGATTGTCGTTTCGGCACATACACGGTTTACTAGAAACAGAATTGGGATAGCATCCCTTGTTACTGGTTATTTGATCTGTTGGATATTCCTACGGAATATTAATCGTCTTTAATTTAAGGGAGATTATTAAGTATCTTAAACTGTAGTGAAAATCAATGTGAACGAGGCATGGGAAGAAATTACATAATATGAAAATTTCCGTGCTACTCCACGTGCTACGAACTATCGCACGTAGCACTTACCCATAAATACAATATTTTGGTATTTATTAGGTAATATTAATTTATTTATGATAGTATTGAAAGCTGTTACTAACATAGTAGCTATAATACCTTTCTTTACTTATGTGTGGCTATTATTTACTCCTTTATGTCGATACAAAGATCTACCATAATAACATCTTGATAACAGCAGGAACATCTGCCGAGTATTTGCATAAGAATTAACAACACAACTTGTTTGACACGGTCACAACGTACAAAACTGCACGTGAATGTGTTGACGATACCTCTAGTCTTGTTCTGTACCAGTCAGCTGTAGGCAGCAACAGATAGACTAGACTACCACTGCTTCTACACTTTAACCAAAAAAGGTTCGGTAATTTTCGTGTTTCCGAATTAGCACGAACGTCGCGCCACAGGGTAACTCTCCGCAGAGGAAAATTTTTAAGTTTTTTTCTGCCCCGCATTGTAGCACTAATCCTATGAAGTTACGCGTTTGATTGAAGTTGTCTCTATGTCGGGATACCTATTCTGGTCACACTTCGTCATCTGTCACTCAAAAGTTTTGAATTTTATTTTGGAAATGCTTTCTTACCATAGTAATACAAAATAGGCAAGCACTTTCGTGATTGTAACAGCTCTATATTAGATCTGATCATCGCGCGTTCATTCCGAAGATAGACAATGACTGCCAAACCGCATCCTGCGGGGTAATTGCTTAACACACTAACAGTAACAATGGTTTTCATTTCGACAGTTCAACAACATTAATTGCGTTATTTACGTTGGTTAGCAGACACATTTTTCGAACATATGAAGCAATGGATTAGCAATATTCTTCAAAACGACAGTAACAAGTTAGATAGATGGACAAACTTTTCAAGAACAGCATATTCTTTTTTGACGTATCTCTAACTAAAAGACTCCCTGCGTGTACTTATGTGAAGTTGCACCTTCTTTTTTGCTTTAATAAGTTACGGTTTTCATTTCTTTTAACCCTTTCAGTGAATTAATTTAGTTACGAAATATACGAAAAAAGTTACGAAAAATAATAGTACTGTATTTGGATACTACTGATAGTTACTCGCTTTCCCTATAAGTTGTCAAGGCCAAAAGATGTTGCGATATATTTATACCACAAGATAAAGTGACAATAGTACGGTTATCTAATTGACTGCTGGAAGGACTGTAAATTAAAATCGGCAGCTCGAAATTGTATCATTTTGGTTTGTGTGACATAAGAAATACTACAAAAATAACTAGAATCTGTTATAGGTATACTATATAAAAAGCATCTGTCTCTCTTTGATTTTATTTTGCCTTGTTTGATCTTACGCTGATGGTTTTAGTGTTTATTGTTGATATTGATTTTGGTTAATTTTAGTTTATGTTTTCCTTGCAATAATCACTATGTACTATCATTCACTCTGAAAATGTTTCAATTCCGACCCCTAAGATACAGGCAAATTCCTGTAGGTACTTGAACAATCTAAAAATTTGAAACTCTAAGGTATTATAATTGATAAGTATTTCCAGCATGTTTGCTCCTTGAATAAGGTTCAGTTTGACGGGTAATTTCAGCCAAACTAAAGAAAAATCAATTAATCTATGTTGGGGCCGACATCCAGTTTAACCAGATGCAGCTGAATACTAGCATTTTACATGGAGCGACTGCCTATGTCAGCTCCACCCACCCAGTTACTGGGTAACATGATACCTCTTGGTAGGACCCGTAATTTCGGGCATCTGACGACCCGTAACAACTGTCAAAGATCCAAGAATGATAGCCGAGACCAACAGCTTAATGTGCTTTCCGAGACGCGGAGGGTCTCGATATGTAATAAAAAAAGCAAAGAAAAATATCTTACTATTTTCCAAATATCTGAGCTTAAAACTATTGCTATAAATACATAAGAAGGATCCTTACAGATCTCTTCGGCGCTAAGGTTTTTTAATCTATTCGCAATAGAAAAAGAAATCTTTATTTTTTCTAGCTCCTATAATTCTGAGAGAATCGTCTAAAGCCATCGTAGTAGATAGCCTGGCAGATTCACTCGTGCAAATAAAACCGATAAACTTTTATCATAGTTAATCACGAAGAAGGCAGACTTTTATTTTATTATTTTGGGATAAAGAGAAACTTCTCCGGAAGATGAACCAACGGCTGATTAAATCCCTTCTAACTTTGCAGTAACTCACCTAAGTCGACCTATTAACAACTAGGGAACTATTATCTAAATCCATGATACGACTACACAAGTTGTATCATAATTCACTGTTGCTCATTTAAAGGAATACATAAATAAATCAATTCTCCGTAGCTGTTCGAATCAATTTAAATCAAAGTCAAATGTAAACATGATTTATTCAAGCTTGGTTATAACTTACGAACACAGCCGAAATCTTCTATCGACTGAGATTAATATATAATTCATTTTAGACATACTCCGACCAATGTACCTAAAGTTTACTTTGGAACAAATTTCACAGCTGCCAGAGATTACTCCATAGTAGGTAATCTTGTAACACAGTTTGGGATATAAAATAGAGCTTCAATATTAAGCCTCTCCTAGAGGTAATCGATATCTTACTTAAATTATATGCCTACATCACGCGATTATATTAAATTTGAGAATAATATTATGTTATATTACCTACATAGATCATACTATCCGAATTATATTATCAATCAAGTATTATCCTGTAAAGCCAAGGTCGTTACAAACTTATGTATATCCAATTACCTTAATAGGTAATTGGATATAAATAGGGTTAGGTATTTGAAACTCGACGCTAGACAATTTCACTACCGTTCGTCGGTTAACATTCTTAATCAGTTCAAAAACATCTTTACTACTGTAATAATTATGGAAATATATTCCGTTTCTTAAAACTTGTAAGTGCAGAAGAAACGTGAAGTTGGAACAATTTTAAATATAAAATGGATTTCTCTAAGGAACGGCGAGGTTATAGAATAATAATTTTGTTTTAATATAGAAAGACAGCTGAGTTTTGTGTAAGATGTTTGGAATCTTTTTAACCGACTTCTAAAAAAGGAGGAGGTTCTCAATTCGGATGTTTGTATTTTTTTTTATTTATTTTTTTATGTTTGTTCGCGCATAACTCCGTCGCTTGCCAACCGATTTGAAAAATTCTTTTTTTGTTAGAAAGGGTATACTTCCCAAATGGTCCCATAGAAATTTCATCAAAAACGGTTCAGTAGTTTGGTTTTTAAACCAAAATTACTGGTAAAAATTACAACTTAAAAGTGAAAAATAAAAACTTTTTTTGCAAAAAAATACAACCGACTTCCAAAAACGAAACTACAAAGTGAAAAATAACTTTAATTTCGGAAGTCGGTGGCAAACAACGAAAATGCGAACCCAACGACACCGACTTCCGAAATTAAAGTTATTTTTCACTTTGTAGTTTCGTTTTTGGAAGTCGGTTGTATTTTTTTGCAAAAAAGTTTTTACTTACTATATCTGTTTTCTCACTTTAACTTACGGAAATATTTTTGCTATACAGGTCAAAGTTTTCAAACTTAACGTCCCGTTGTGGTTTAGGTTTCATTGTGTCCAAAATGAAATTGATAACTTCAAAGTACTTTCCCGAGTTTTCAGTTAGGAAAAGATCTTGTTTCTGAAAAGTTTAGAGGTCACGCAAATGCGTAGTAAATGTGGTACCTACTAAATGATAACTGTGGTATGGTGGATGTAGGTATGTATTGTGAGGAAGACATTTGAGCAGTTTATGTGGTCTTTAAGTAAAATATTTATAAGTTTCCTTATAATTTCAGGCTTTAAAAGACATCAAAATAAATGATAAGGCAGCGGACGAGAAGGGTTGCCGTAAAGCGAGAATAATGAAGAAAGTGCTGTGGCTCTCCGGCGTGGCTCGAAATGCTGTGGTCGTGTGTCTGGCGTCGGTGATAGCGTTCTTCCTGCATGAAGATAAATACGACCCGTTTCTTCTCACTGGTAAGTCCCGTTTTCGAAGAACTGACTAGGTATATCACACAGAGAACGCACAATACAACATATAATCTCATTTGAATTATTTCGTTGTCATCAAAAAAGACTATTCCAAATCACGACATGATACGTGTACACATGACGAATATCGACGTGGTAGTGTTCTAAAGTTGGCGCATTCGTTCGGCCACTGCCTTCGCGACCTTGGCCTTTCAACAGCAAAATAAATGCAGCGATTGTCGTCAGGCCTAGTTTTACAATTAATTGACGTCCAGATACGGGGCATTTTTATGTTTTTGTTTATTTTTGTACCTGAGATAAACTGGGCGCCCTTGAATTGCAGAAGTATTGCAGGAATAGGTAGTTATATTAAGAACGGTTTGAGTTATTTTTTCATCTTTTTTTACTGTGTCAGCCAGTTACTAAGTGTTATTAAGGAAACGTTAAAGGTACTAATGGATTTTCCCGGAAGAGCTATAAACGGGTATGACGTCTAAGAGCAATATGATTTTGTCGGTACACATGCGAAGGTCCCCACCCTTACGAACATATACGAGTAGTACCTAACTATAGTGTTGTCAAGTTGATCAGAAAAATGTCAATAGTAGACAGAGTACCTATTCATGTTTTAGTATCTTTTTTGCTGTCATAGCTTGGACAGTACTTAATCGACAAAAAAAAAAAACGGAGGAGGTTCTCAAGTCGACGCGTATTTTTTTTATTTTTTATTTGTGACCACGCATATCTTTTTACAGATTTTGATAATTCTTTATTCTTTAGTCCGATTTTGATCATTCTTTTTTTATTGGAAAGGGTAGACCCCAAAATTGGTCCCATATAAATTTGGAAAAAAAAATCCAACCCCAAGGGTGGGAAAATAGGGGTGATTTATTGTTCACTCACAGATTTGAATGCTGAGTTGTGTATTATTACTCTACTCAGTGCCACATAATTATGCCTGCCCTTTGGCAAACAATTAGTAGATTATAGCCACAACAAAATTATAAAATAAAAACTTTTTAACAAAATAATTAAACCGCCGAAAAAACTGAAAAGCAAAAAGTAATAAACCTTTTTTTTTAATCTAAATAACTAAGTTCTTAAAAAGTATACCTAAATAATTTTGAGTCGGCGCCGTTTAAATTTAAGGCAATTTAGTGATCTTTGTTAAGGTATTTATTGTTTGACGCCGACTCACAATTTGACAACATTAGTTTAAGATCTTAGTTATTTAGGTTAAATAAAAAAGGTTTATTATTTTTTGCTTTTCAGTTTCTTCGGCGGTATAATTTTTTTGTTAAAAAGGTTTTGTCCTATACAATGGAGTGTAAATAATGTATGTAGATGCCATACTTGGCAATTCATTATTGATTGATAATTCAGATGATAAATAAGTAGCTGTTCGTCCTTAATGTGTAACTCTAGATTTTTCATTCTTTTAATAATCCATGGCTTTTACTTGTGCTTTATGATTATGGACTAGCTTCAACTTTCTGACTAACTGATCGACAATTTAATTTTGACAATTCAAAAGTGCCTGAAATGGTTTAATTGAAATAAATGATTTGAATTTGATTAACTACAATTACGTTTACTGCCTCCTTGGTTGCAAGTGCTATTGCTGAGCATAAGGTCTTGAGTTCGATTCCCAGGTCGTGCAAACTGTTATTGGGTTTTCTATCAGGAATTTCTCAGTAGCATCCCGAAATCTGGATTTGTGCCCGGTTGATGGCAATAGTCTCGTCTATTACATGGGACTAAAACATAACTAGCGACATGTAATAATAATAATAATATCCCTGGACATTTCACACAGCGCCATCTAGTCCCAAGCTAAGCAACCTAATGCTTGTGTTATGGTAACAAGATGGCTGATAAACTACTTATACACATTTTTTTTTTTTTTGTAAATACATACATATTATAGATACATGTAGGTGTACACCTCCATTTAATCCTTCGATGATTACAGGCGTGATGATATGTGTTATATTTCTAACTGCAGTTACTTTTCTATAATTTCCAGGTAACATAACGGCAGGGTTGCCGCAGGTCCGTCCGCCTGCATTTCACACGACATTAGACAACACTACATATACGGCTGGCGATATGTTTTCGCATCTCGGCTCAGGATTGGCTGTCGTTCCTCTTGTCGCTATACTATCTAACGTTGCTATTGCTAAGGCTTTTGGTAAGTCGAATTTAAATTTATTGTAAAATAGCATTAATTTTGCTTTAAATACGTATTTTATTAGGATTTCCAAGAGCGCAGTATCAGTTTTTCCAAACGTAGAACCTGGTATTGCGAAAAGGGTGAATGTTTTTCTTAGGGCTGATTTTTCAATCATCTGATAACTTTATTCGAGGAATAATTTTATAATTTGGTCAGTTAGTTCATACCAAAACTGTCAATCGTCAATTTTATTCCTCGAATAAAAGTTACCTGGCGATGGAAAAATCAGCTCTTAGGCAGGTAAAAAAGATAGATTAAAAAATAGTGCCGTAGGTACTGTACCTACTTACAAACCTATGTACTGTAGTCTTTCTTTCGCAAGAGATTACGACCATCGACGTAATACAAGCACGTAACTTCAATAGGATATAATGGTTACAACCACCAAGCTGTCTAATTAGTAAATACGCACGTCATGCCTGTGTTCTGCTTCTGACGTCAAACAGGCGTATTTTTAACCGACTTCTAAAAAAGGAGGAGGTTCTCAATTCGACGGTATGTTATTTTTTTTTTTTTTGTGTGTTTGTTACGCGATTTCTCCGCCAATTGTGGACCGATTTTCAAAATTCTTTTTTTGTTCGAAAGGAGATACTTTTGAAGTAGTCCCATAGAAATTTCATCAAAAACGGTTCAGTAGTTTGGTTTTTAAACCTAAATTACTGGTAAAAATTACAACTTAAAAGTGAAAAATAAAAACTTTTTTGCAAAAACAAACAACCGACTTCCAAAAACGACACTACAAAGTGAAAAATAACTTTAATTTCGGAAGTCGGTGGCAAACAACGAAAATGCGAACCCGACGACACCGACTTCCGAAATTAAAGTTATTTTTCACTTTGTAGTGTCGTTTTTGGAAGTCGGTTGTTTTTTTTTGCAAAAAAGTTTTTTACACTCTCATTTCTTCGATGAGAGTGAATCTAATGGCGTTTTATGTACAAAATATTAGCTATCCCTATCGGGTTCGTCGTGATAATAGCAACAATGATGGTAAAAGCGCCAGAGCGGAAGCAATAATGAATTTTCGTTTCCCGTCGAGCCTCTAAGGTGATAATTAAATAGCAATGTTCTTGTTTTGCGTTGTTCTACTGTTTTTTGTGTTCTCAATCCGAGTACGTTTATTCGTTCCATTGCGCTTTCATTGTCACTTGGACATTCCAATTTCCCACACCAATAAACCGCTAAATATTTACTTTTATTTCACGTCTCCGTAACTACAGATGTCTAATTAATTTAGGGACAAAAGCCTTAGGCTAAGGTTTCAGATAGATTTTGATCAATCTAATTTCAAGATGTTTTTTTATTTATCACAATAATGAGAACAGTTAAGTAGGCCAATTCCCTTAATTAAACACGTTCAAAATCTAGTGGCAATCTCATGTCAGCAACAATCAATGTCAAAAAACTTATCATTAATGTAGGAAAATTAGAGGTATTTTTGACAGATTGAGACTGAGATCAGACTGAACGTTCTTAAAATTACGAAAATTACCCCTCCGAATTTTTGCACGTCTGACTCAGTTTGTAAATAGTTGAATGCTACTCTTAAATTTTCTTTTAAAATATTCAAATTCATCGATCCAATCCAATAGTATTTACTCCAAGCAAATACATTTCAGTAATTTGACAATACAAGCCATGAAGCATTTAAATCCTTAAAGTAAACATAAACATGATGCGTTTGCTATACGGTTTTAACAAAAGAGATGTCCGTCGATTCACGTCAGTTAAAAGCCAATGTGAAATTTATTCAAAAATCCATGCAATTTCAACTGCCAAGCAAAAATGTATGCGAGCTTGTTTACCTAGTGACGTTTCGTTTTTACTGCATATAATATATGTATATCCGACGGAGACCGAGTTAATAGATTTACCAACATTTTAATATGATGCAAGTCAATATTTGCAGATTTTTATCGTGATTTTAGAATTCTAGGAATGCGTGTTACTCGTTTGTAGTATTTATTTTGTTTGTGTACAGAGTTAAAAGCTGGACACTTGGCGTGATAGTGATTTAATTTTTTTTTTACAATTTCTGTTCGTTTGTAAAAGTAGTGAGTAAATTTTTTTGAAATTATACAGGATTGCAGGGAAATCGACGCAAATCCCTGCCACCCTGCATGAGTCATCATAATCAATTATCAGCCCGTACTCAAATGTCTTAAATGTACTCTGGCATGTGCTTTTGAGAAAAAAAGACGCAGTGCATTTCGTAGTCATTGCTTTGTTAAAAACATCTTCATTATTTAGAAACTGCCTACGTTTGTTTATTCTAAAAGGTTTTAGAACGAAAATTCAATGTTGCTTTCTAGAAAATAGAAACAGCTTTCAAGCACGGTTTTAAACTTTACAAGTCCTATCAAAATCAATTTGATAAGTTTTGATAGTTTTATAACTTTCAATGTTGAAATTAGTTTAATGATAGTAATAGATTGGTACAGTCAAGCCGATAGGAAGTTAAGGACCATTGAAATAAGTGGGAGAATATTGTAAATCAACTTTAGTGAACTTGTTCCAGAACTAGTGCTCAACATTGGATGAGCTTATCGAGTTTATAAACAAATTGCTACCTTAAATTACAAACTTGACTTGTTTATGATAACAATTACTGAATTTATGCTCGCACGTTGAAAATTATACGTGCGGAGGTGTTATTGGATTAGCGTTGTCGGCTTATGAGCATGACTCCTTAGATGAACCCTGATGTCGTGACATTGCGACTTGTCTGAGATAGCTTATACAAACTTTACTTTAATTTATTCTATTCCTTGGCAAACAATTCATTTGTAATATTTTTATTGTTCACTGTGAGATATGAATGGAAAATGCTTTTGTGAAATATTTTAACATCACTAGATAAATTAATTTTTCGTGCTTCTTCAATTTTTATGACAGAGCATTGTACGCTTAAAAAATATTCACATCAATACCTTAATTTATGTTTAATTATTTGTATAACCCTTTTCTAACTGTATACGTTGTTCACAAACAATTAATCACAATAATAAACAGTGACACAGCGTTTGCGCCATTAAAACAAGTCCCGATGCTTTAACAAAGTTGATAACTCGATCATATTTCAGCTAAAGGGAAGACTGTGGACGCGACACAAGAGATTGTAGCGTTGGGCGTGTGCAACATAGTTAGCGCTTTCTTCCAGTCCATACCAGTGAACGGCTCGTTTTCAAGAAGCGCTGTAAGCGATGCCTCTGGAGTCAGGACGCCTGGGTCTGGAATCTACACGGGTATGTACTTAGATCGTAGAAATTAGTTTAATGTGGTATTTGTTACAATAGCATATTACTCAAATAGAATTTTGCAAAAAATAACGTAGTACAGCTGTACTACGTTATCTTTTGCAAAATTCAATTTACTACTTTTTATTGAGAGGAAAGACATGTTCAATATAATGTAGTACATTTATTACATAGATCTGTTGTAGATTCTATTAAGATTAGTGGGGATTCATGTTGTAATTAAGCTGGTATTTATGTCTGATTTATTGGGTTTCAGTACTTGCTAAGATTTATTGCCATTGTAATAGAGATCTAAAGCCTAAAAATTTATTCACACAATATGAAAAATTAATGGTGAATTAGCGCGTGTGCTAAATGGTCGATCTTTATAAACATTACTTGGCACATACGGCACATACTTTGGCTCATGTTACGGTTTCCTAGAAGAGCGAGGACCGCCACATGTACCGTAATGTCCAAAGGCATAGTGTTTTTCGGCAGCTTAATGTCAAATACTGGTGAAAATTACAGATTTTCTTGACCTCCGTTAAAAAAAAAAGCTCTTCTAGGAAACCGCGTAGCTTTAGCGTTATTCCTGTCAATGTCGCACAACTGCTTAAGACTGCAACATAAATTTATATAACCCGCTTTAAATCAATAGCTTTAAATACTGACATCTGCAGATCGATCTCTTGCTTGCAGAAATAATGAATGTAAGTGACTTTTTTGTTGTTCGATATGTGTTTCGAGTAAAAGAAATAAACAAGTAATAAACTCGACATCAATCTTGTTTCCTCGATCTCTGTCTATTTACGACTTTCTTTGTTTCAATTTATTAGCAGTTAACTTTGTTATGTTTTGTCGACGTCTTGGGCTCTTATCATCGTGACGGCTCCTTCCCGTGTTTGGTGACCTCTTGACTATTTGCGGCACAGTTTTAAGTGCAATAGTCAACTTTGATTTTCTGAAAATATCGGATAAAATGCTCCGTACTTCATTTCCCTCTGGTTTTACAGTAAAGTTGGAGTGGGAACTAACTTTAGTCGTAATACTTTAGGTAGAATTGTAATTTCATGCATCGTGCGCGCGAACGTCCGCGTTTGTTAGTGATTGCATTAGGTCCTGATATGATAGAAGCGAGTCTGCCTTTATCGAGCAGTTCCGTCAAGTTATAATTGAACATTTTCTATCAGAAAATCTTAATAACCCTGTTCGACCTAACTAAACCAGGACCGCAGGAATTGGGTTACGAAAGTAGTTCATTCTAGATCAATGAGGCGGTTTTATAACTTTGCTAGAATTGTTTTTAAATGAAACCTTCAAAATGTAGTGTTGTTATTATAATTTTGGGTTACTAACTTTCATTTTAAAAAGTTGCCTGGCAAATTGTTCTTAGAATACTACGGCTGGTTCTTAGAATACTAAAAAGCTATGTTAAAATCAGACTAATAATAATAATCAGTGGACTAAGGGCTGATTTATCCAACGCCAGATAATTTTATATGAGGAATAATTTAAAATTTTTGACAGTTCCTCCATACAAAACTGTCAGACGTCAATTTTATTCGACGAATAAAAAATATCTGTCGATTGAAAAATCAGCCTTAAGAGATGAGATTAAGGTGAGATTTTAGTGGCAATTTTTCAGTTCCTTCTCGCTATCGTTGTCTTCGCTTCAGAGCTAAGATAATACTTGGTTTATCGTTTCCATTTATATTACATCTCGATTTTTCAGCGCGAATAATTTTTCAAAATTGTTTGTCGTAGGTACCTCTGTCTGTTATAACGACAGTGTCTTGTTTCGTTATGGTTATGGTATCAATACATTAGCATTATGATTGTAATCGAATAGGTACTATTGTAGTGTAATGTTGTTTACTGTGGTTGTTTATGAATTAATTTATTTATATATATTATACTTTATTGTACACCACAAAAATACATAACAAAAAAAAAAAAAAATTGAGCGAATACTAAAAATACGGCGGGTAATAACAATGGACGGGCTGAATCTTTGCTTAGGAGATTTTTCCACATGTAGGTAGGTACTCATACTCAGTGTTTCTGTTTCAACTGTCTACTGGATCATCATGAGCTGTGGTGGCCCAGTGGTAACGGCCGTGACTTACGACTTGTAGGTCGTAGGTTCGAATCCAGACAGGCGCTTTACTTTGTGTAAATTATTTCAACACCACTGCTCTCAAAACGGTGATGGAAAACATCGTGAGGAAACCGGCATGTCCTAGAACCAAAAATTCGAAGACATGAGACATCTACCAACCCGCACTAGGCCCGCGTGGTGGATTATGACCCACTCCCTTTCACTGAGAGGAGGCTTGAGTCTCAACAGTGGGAATATTATAGGCTGATTATGACTGGTTCATCAGGTCATTCTAAACTCGTCCTTGTTGGATTAATAAGTATACAACACGGACAATAGAACTAAAAACGTTGCACTGAATATGGACTCGTGTAAAGCAACGTTTACTGAGCGTTAAAAAGTTTTGCAAGTTAGCCAAACGTGATAAAACACTATGTCATGGTTTAAACGTAAAAAAAAAAACTGTATTTTAGTACCTACACAAGTGATAGCATCGCCCATTTAGTTTTTAAACGCTTTGCCATAATTTTCAGTTTGCGAATTCTTTGAACGTAGCCGTAACTGATATGGACCCATTTACATTGCTGCTTTGCCAACATAAAATATGTTTTCGGTACACACTAGATATGCTAACTAAAAACCAAACTTGGCTATTGAAAATAGAGAAGGTTCAACGTTGACCCTTGTAGATTGAATTAAAAACGTTCGTTATCAGAGCTGGTGAACTTATTTCGTCCATTCGCTTTCCCGAAAGTTCCCTGAAATGAGACTATTTCTTTGTTTTTAAATAGATAACTGCGACATAGTCCGTCTGCCTAGCTTTTTCCCAACTATGTTACGGTCGGCTTCCAGTCTTACTGGATGCAGCTGAATACCAGTATTTTACATGGAGCGACTGCTTATCTGACGTCCACAACCCAGATACTGGGTAACACGATACCCAGTGGAAACACTGGTTGTCAGTCGTTTGGGCTTCTAACTATCCGTAATAACTGTCAAAGATCTATGAATGTCAGCCGGGACCAACGGCTTAACGTGCTTTCCGAGACACGGAGGGTTCTCGATATGTAATGAATAGTCCATCCCATCCACGAAGCGACCGCAGCAAGCTTAGCTTATCTTTCAATCGACCTCTGCAGCTGTTATTATTTATCCATGAGGGCCTGCAACATAGTGATATCCTAAATCCAGCGTCGGAGCATCCCCGCCTCGCCGAGGTCAAAGATCGTGTGTCGCATTATGTCAACCTGCAAACTTGCTCTGTTTCGACTTTACATTATTCAGGGTGTTCCCAATGAATATTTACTCACCCCAATTGAATCTCAATAGAGTTTTGTTAGTTCGACATTGACATTGCGGCTTGGATTATTTGGGGAATCGGAGTGATCTCGACTTGGATAAATATGTATTTTTTGGTGGTTTAAATAGGTTAGAGTTAAGAAAACATTTTAGTTTTCTTTCCACAGTATTTTTAATCCAAAAAAAATCTGTTATTGCTCCTGACCTACTTTTTTCGATAGGTATCTGCTCCTGCTGACAAGAAGGTTGTGTAAAATTTTAATAGAACAATTATTTATCATGTAGGTACCTACCTGCCTACCCAACAAAATGTTTTCGTTTGCAGAACGCAAAATGGAATTAACAACAAAACAACGAAGCGTAATGAATTTGTTTATTTATACAAAGAGCAAAGTTACTCACAAATGTAAATGTTTGTCTAATCGGTTGAATAATTAAGAGATTACAAGAGAGATCCAATAAATGATGCATATTATCGTTAACTATCGTTCTAAAATCGCTTCAGAGAAATCCTTCGAGTCTTCGTCGAATCTAGAACAACTCCGCGTGATTTGTGGCTTGTCTCATGTTTGCGAAATCCCGGCTTTTAATCTTAGGATTAGTTTTAACAGAAATGGGGTGTTTGAAGTAAGACAAATGTAAATCCAGGGACATAAATCATTTTTACCATGTGCGACAACAGCGTGGAGTTATGTAGTGGGTACTTCATAAATCTAAAAGTTTGCATCGTAGTTTACTGTCACAGCCAAGTTTCCGTGGTTTTACAATTTCAAATATACGTCTGAAATATCAGGAGGCTCCCTTTATATGTCTGTCAGGTGGATTTGTGGCTCCATTGTGTTGAATGCACTCACCTTTTTGGCGATTTATGCCGATACTTATGATTTCGATTTGAAGCTTTTGGTTTGGTTTATGTCGTGACTGGTTTACTTGTATTATCATCATGCTATTGTAGTTACATAAATACTTTTTAGGATTTTCTTTTTTATTAATTCCTATGTGCAATTTACTTGTTTAATCTTTGCATTATTTTGTTCTTATTCGGTATTTTATCCAATGAATGTTGTCCATTTGTTTCTTCAGATTAATTACCTTTTTGCTACTAATGCAAAGTGCATTAGTTCAGTAACATTAAGTCCAGACAAATTACATGTTCGAAACAATTATCATCAACGGCCTTATCATCTTGCCAAAGCAATTTGCGAACTATCTGTACGTAGAAACCAAACCGAAAGGTTGTTTCTCATTCAGTGTCGCATCTCTTGATTGTAATCGTAATAATAGTTCTGCAATTAACGTTCGTGTTAATCTCTCAATAGATCCTGTATTAATTGGCGGACTATACAGGTGTGTTGAAACAGGGACGATTGTACTTAGTAGCCGTGAATTATTGATATTAATTGTTACAACCATTTGTGTTCTGGTTTAATAGGACCGGGCTTAGGTACCTTCGTTACTACTGATATGTTCCTTGGCATAATAATTGACTGATTCCAGTAATATAGACAAAAACAAAAGACGTACGCAAAACGCTTTCCCGCAAAAAAATGAATGTATGAATGAATGATTCAGTTATTCAATACAGTTCACTTTTAGCAAGATTGACTTCCTTCGATGCATGACTGTTCGATGCAGTTTCCCCGAAAGTTTAATGATACGAGATTCTAGGTAATGCACGTGCCTGTACTTCTAGATAACTCGTGCAGAAGTTATCGTTATGGTTAAAAGATGTAATAACTCACGTCGAATTTTTGGCTCGCGAGACTGCTGAAAATATGTCATTGCTTTCACGGGATTTATGAAAACGTTACGAGTTTACTTGGAAATTGACTGTATTTAGGACTATTTTTGAAGGGTTGGACCCACCCAATCGTCGTTAGATAAAGTTTTAAGGCTTTTAGATCTCTATTGTTTTTGTAATATATTTCTAACGTCTTTCTTATCATCTCGGGAATATTGTGACGGTGTTGTTCAAAAATAACGGATCTACCAACTCAAGCAGTATCTTCAACGCCACATGCGAACAACGCGTCATACTGACGTCACGCAAATCCTGCATCTCGCAAGCAGAGTTTACCGCGCAATTAACATATACCAACTTCCCGACATCAGTCGTTGGGCAGTTGCCCGCCAGACACAACACCCGTCTGGTTGGAGGATCCTCCCTTTTCTATGGAGGATGGATGAATTTTACACCCTGTTCCTGATACCTTTAAATATGAATTAAATATATGTTTATTTTAATATATACAGGTATAATAGTAATACTGACCCTAGTATTACTGACGCCATATTTCTTCTTCATCCCGCGCGCCGCCCTCGCATCGGTCATCGTATGCGCTGTCCTACAAATGGTCGATTATAGCATCGTCAAGAAACTCTGGAAAACTACCAGTGAGTATGAATAAATGCTGTTACATGGTTGACTGGAAAGAATTTCAACCATGTTATCTTTACGTCTTTTTGCTAACATATGTTTGTATTGTAATTTGTGTATAGCATAATTATTAGCCTTTAATGTTCCCACTGCTAGGACACAGGTCTCCTTTCTTCGAGAGGGAGCGGGCTGTAATCCACCACGCGGGCCCAGTGCGGGTTGGTAGATATCATATGCCTTCGAATTTTTATTTCTAGGACATGCCGGTTTCCTCACGATGTTTTCCTTGACCGTTTTGAGAGCGGTGGTGATGAAATTAGGTATTTACACAAAATAAAGCGTCTGTTTGAGTTCGAGCCCACGAGCTACAACAAGTAGGTAAGTCCCGGCCGTTACCACTGGGCCACCACTGCTTCTTTGTATACACAAAGCTACAGGGTGGTAAAGCAATTACGAGGTCACTATACAAAGGATACTACACAGGAGGTTACTATACCATCGACCTCATAATTGCTTTAGCACCCTGTAGTTTAATGGCACTTGCAAGTCATAAAACGATCCAAGAAGGTCTACCTATTTGTCTATATGACAGTAATATAGTTTCAACCTAGGCGAAGTTTTAATTAGGTTCGAATTGTTGTCAAAAGTGTAGAGCACTAATGAGGTCGACTATCCCTAAGCAACAAAATCATATATTTGAAATCCTTGCCTTATTCAATTGGGCTTTGAAAGAAAGAAAATTATTTTATTTAGTACACGCACAGGAAATACAAACAATAAGATACAAACGTTATTAAAGGACATTAAATCTAACCGATTCGCGAAAATAATAAAAAACTATATAAAAACGGAACAATAAGACTTTTAAAGTTTATCTCATATAATTACAAATCTAATACAGATTAGAACTAACGAAATAGTGAAAATAGCAAAAGACCTGTGCAAGGCCAAAAAGGCTCCTCTCAGCAAGACCTCCACTCTCCGCTGCTCTCTTCCGGCATCTGTGTTCCCTCCCACATGACTTCAAAGCAAGAGTGAACAGGCAGCTTCTGGGCACGCTCGTTCCATCATAGACCTCATCCATCGTTTTCCATCAGGCGTGATCGAAGTCAAGAGCAGGCCCATTTAGCAATAAAAAATAATAAAAAAAGACGCTGCGATATCTGAAAAAAAACCTGGTTTCCGTTTAAGAATATCGCTTAAAACGTTAAAACAAAATCTACGGCCGTGAAAAGATAATTTCTCAGCAACGCCTTTCAACGTGCAACACTTAAGAAACGTTTGGAATAATTTGAATGAGAGGAAAATCAAATATTTACCTACTATCGTATTCCATTAAATTCTATTTTCGCATTCAGTCAGGTACTTGAGAGACCCCTTGTAATCCCACTAAAGATTATAATGTTATTCCACTTGGTGGTAGACAAAGTTCAAGAGTTGCCAAGTTTCACTCATTGTCGTCGTCGTATTTCGTGTCTGTTGACCTTCATTTTGGAAGTGTTAGAAAAATACTACGGACTTTGTAAACTTTGCTGATGGTGGGTGATAAGATTGGAAGTTTTAAGACTGATTACTGTGTCTGTATGATTCGCTAAATGAAGATACTCGTAAATATAAAATATCAATCTGCCCAGCTTTTTCCCAAATATGTTGGTGTCGGTTTTCAGTCTAACCGGATGCAGCTGCATACCAGAATTTTACATGGACCGACTGCCTATTTGACCTCCACAACCCAGTTGCTGGGTAATACGATACCAGCCGGTAAAACTGGTTGTTAGACTTTCGGGCTTCTGACTACCCGTAACGACTATCAAAGATCCACGAATGACAGCTGGGACCAACGGCTTAACGTGCTTTCTGAGGCACGAAGAGGTCTGGGTATATAAAGACCCATCCACAGTCTAACCGCGGCAAGCGTAGCTTAACCGATCGGTCGACCCGTGCGGCTATTACTTAGCCACAAGCGCCTCAATTGAATGGATATCATAATAATTTGTATAGAATACAAATATCCTGGTAACGTTAGGTACGTTACCAGTGTAATTTACAAAAAGACCATTCATATAGTGTTAAGTTAACCTAGAGATATCGGTATTTGCTACACTCAAAGCATTTATTGCAATTAAACTATTTACAGGCACTTTTGAATTGTCAAAGAGTCAGTTAGTCTGAAAGTTGAAGCCATTTCTCTATGGAGAAGAACGGGCAAGAAACTCCCAAGGACACGAGGACTTTTAAATCAAGATGTTACAAAACCCTGGGTATTACTCTTGTTCCTTCTTTATGTGAGCACAATGCAAAAAAATAAAATGAAGAAACAATTCAAAATATAAGATTAAAAATAAACCCTGGCAGTTAAGAGATGACCAGTCTCCTTTGAAAATGTATCATAAACGCGATTTGAGATACTAAAAAACAACTTTTCCGTCAGTATAATTTTTTCGACGTCAGATGTACAGTCAGCAACAAAAGTCAATTAACTCTGTTACTTTTACAAATCATCTAAATTGATACAAAATGATGTGATACATTGGTTTTCTCTATTTCATGTAATAGCAAAGAGTTAATTATTCTATTACTATATGTTTTTTAAGAATATTTTGCTCAATAATTAAGATTTAAACAAGTGTTAACCGACTTTTGTTGCTGACCGTACCTACGCAGCTTTTCTAACACGTGTCTTCTAAATAAGTAAATTTTCCTTCATGATAGCTAAACAAAGAAGTATCAGTTTAATGAATGCTTTCAGGATATTGTTACGAATACCTAAACTAAACTCATGTCTAAGCCGACGTTCGCACGGACGTACAAATATCGCGGCGGGATTTTATCGCGCACTGGAGTTTCAACCCTCGGTTTTGATCCGAGCATTGAGAATCCAACAAAGCGCATGCCAGTCCGTCAAAAAACACAATGTTGATTTTAAAATCTCGGCGCTAAGCAGTGCGTAATAAAATTCAGTACGCGAAAAAAAAAATCGCCGCGGACAAAACGCGCCTGTGCCAATTTTTTTTCCTTGTTGAATATCCTCATGGAAGTCCTCCACCCTTGGGTGTCTGTCAGACTCTTGCTGACTAAAAAACACCCCGTTGGTCCATCTCACACCTACGCGGGAACGTATGATCCTTTCGCAACTCCCGACTGGGCCCGTGCCAACCTGGGCTAACCGCACAAGCCACACGTATTTAACCTAGGAAGCTGCTTACAAAATTAAGAACTAATGGAATTACGTTCATTAAGGTCCCGTCAGCGGTACAGAAAGAAGTTTTTAATATAGGAGTATGCGTAAATTCGTTGTCACGCCTACAGGCTTAAACGGTTTTAATTAAAATGTGGGCTCAAATGAATAAGCTCATGTATGTTGTTAATGATATTTCTGCATAACGTTTATTACTTTGTGTTGCAAAGGATAGGATGTTATTTTGTGTAAGCTTTTCGGTTCTATATCCGTTTTTCGGCAGCAACATTATTATTATTGTAGGTTTATGCTGGAGGGCTGGATCTCATTTCTCTCAGTATTCTTACTCATCAGGGTTATAAACGTCATGCCTTATTCTCTAGTGTTATTACCAGGACTGAGTCGAACCCTGCATAGATTTCCTAAATTTTAAATACTACTATGCATTCGAATTGTCAATTTTTTCATTTATTGTCGTATTGTCGTCACCACATTGTACAGGGTGGCATGGAAATCGATGCGCAACCCATCACCATAGACTCAGTACATAATTTTGACCCCCATGTGTTGAAAAAAATTCTTGGGTTATAAAAAAAAATAGTTGTTCCATACATATTGACCTCGTCGGTATTGCACTTTTCTATGAAACAGCAGATTTATTTTTCAGAGAATCATGTGCTGAGTTCATGGTTACATTTTGGGCGTCAACGTCCCTGCCACCCTGTATATGTAAATACAACCTTTTGTAGCAGAAAAAAGAGTACCCAAGTATAATAGTTTTGTAGTAAAATTTAGTTGGGCCTTTCTCGGAAATATTTCCACAGCTTTTCTATAAAACCTTTTATGACACAAAATAAGATATAGTAGTATCGTTTACAATAAGCACAAAATACGCAAATGGATAGTACAATAAATTTCAGCTAGGCTTTTCTTGGAAAAATTTCACTATTTAATCAAATTATTTTGAACTCTATATTCATTATTCCTTTTGATAGGTTTTGGGAAGGCATTAAAAATAAAAGCTACCTTTATACCCTATCTATTAGGTTAACCGTTTTTGACAGCTGTCTTAGAACATACATATTCCTGATTACTTAAAAGTTAACTTTAAAATGCGTAATTAAATAAATATTATACTGCCTTATCTTATTGAATTATATTATTTAAGGCTTCTTACATACATTATAATGCCGTAGGTGTATCAATCAATGTATTGTGTGTTGCTGCAATCACTAGTTTCATCTGTCAAAAAACGGTTTACCCAATGGACAGGGTGGCCCAGGTCTTTATGAATAAACAGTGACCTTTCGTTGTAGGTTAATTCTTCATTTACCTTTAATTTATCTCGAATTGTACGAGTAAAAAAACTTAAGCCCAACTACTGAAAATCACGCTCTAAAAAGTATGAAACAAGAAAATATTCTCATCTGAAATTGTTATGTACAAGCTATTCAAAATATCGTCTATTAAATAAACAACTTACACGTTTACTTACATTTTAATGTATTTAATACATAGTCATAGTGATGTTCAGAGGATAGCCGTGGTCATAAGCCACTTTACCAATGTATTGTTTTATTAAGGTATACATACCTTATAAGGTATGGCATACGACCACGGCTACGATTTCTTTGTTTTAGTTTTTGACTATGTCCTCCAGAGGGCGCCATATTTATTGTGACGTCACATAGCCTATAACCAGCGGACGATCAAGACGCTTCCGACAATACCTCATTTTCCAAATTATGATAAGTAGCTTAGAAGTTATGAGGGAACAGATGAACATACATACATACCGCTCAAAATCATAACCCCTTCATTTTGCTTCGCCGTAGTGAGGTAAAAATAACTCACGCCACGTCTTGGTAAAAACATCGGTCAATCAGCAAAGACGCGCCCGTCTCTCTCACAGAGAGGAGGACTGTATCCCAGCAGTGAGAACGTTGTAGGCTGATAAGGTATGCGTGTGAAGGCCAAACGAGAGACAATGTCATCTTCTTATCTTTTCATCACAATAATATACTCGCAGGAATGGACCTCATCCCTTTGCTGGGCACATTTTTCTGCTGTCTGTTCTTGGGCATCGAGATCGGTCTGTGCTGCGGCGTGGGCATCGATGCGCTGTTACTGCTGTGCTACCACGCACGGCCTCCGCTAGACGTGCAGTATGTGGATGTGAGTAAAATGATAATGTTCTAGTTGGTAACAGAATATCGATTACGTTCTTTTACAATGGGTAATTGCGTAATAGACTATCAATAGAAATGACTTTTATTTTGACAGTTCAACAACATTCATTACGTTATTTACGTTGTTGAGCAGCCAATTTTTCGAACATATGAAGCAATGGATTAGCAATATCCTTCAAAGTTATTGAGGTTAATGTGTGTTACGCTATTAGGGTGCGGGTCAGAAGTCTGAGAGTAGGTACCGTAGACCTGCCATAAATTCTTGTACTTTAGAATCTTGTATGTAACCCATTAATCGTTTGTGGAGGTCAATGATAGTCGCTTCATGTAAACTATCGAATTTCAACAACATCATGTTGATTAGCGGGCCAACTACTAGATCCTATTACAATGTAATGCCTGTACGTAAGTGTAAAATCAATGAATAAGTAATTTGGGCTTTGTAGAGACCTTACTGGTGCATAAAGTTAGCAACTATGCCAAGAGTTTAGTATGTACACTGAAGATGTAAGTACATAATTACCGGGGAATTTACCGTTGAATAACGTCAATGAAATGTTATTTATGAAAGTAAGTTGGTGTGCTTTTACATGTTAGTGTTCTAACCAGCTTAGTTAAAAATTTGCACAAATTTGAAACTGATGAGCAGATTCAAACTAGAGCCAGCACACGTAGGAAAGATTTGCCCAACACTATTCAACCGAAATTAAAAATTGTCAAACATAGCCCGAGGTATCAGTCTCTTCTCTTTTATATAACAAGTTGCCTATAGAATTCAAAACCATATACAGTGTTAACTTATTTTAAAACAAATTGAGGACCTATTTATTGGGGAAAGGCTATTACAGTATCAATGAATCCCTAGATGACATATGACATTGTAACTTCTGATTGATTTTATTATTTTGACATTTATTATTTATGATCTTGAATTCTTAATTGACCGTTATTGTTTTTATTTACTACTCTAAATGTATTTAATAATTGTTATTTTAATTGCAGTTATATGTATATCTAATGTTATTTTTAAATTTTTCAACACAATGTACCTATATACGACGACGATTATGTGTTTTCCTAGAGTGTTTTTGACACCGTAAAGTCAAACCCCGCTGCCCAAAGATTTAAATCGCTAGATTTGCTCTCACCGTGCTTAGCACGAGAAAAAATGTCCATATTGAGAACAGTGAGCTGATACATTAATATATAGCGTTTCCATGACAATCAAGTCAATGCGTCATTGTGTATCAGAGGTGTCAAAACGAAACAGAAACGCGACTATCTTTTGATGCGTTAGGATGTATCTAGCGATTTAAATCTTTGCCGCTGTCACTATTTCCATGATAGCCGTCATGGCGGCCGTTATGTGCGGTCACCGCTTTCCAAGGAAACCCTTCCCTTACCTTAAGTGGGACAGTGTGGCACGTTTTGCTGCGAATCGAGATGCTACTAATTTGCGTCAAACCACAAACTCAAATTCTGTACGTCAGCAAGCGACAAATTCGCTGCATTAATGACTAAATTACAATTTGGTCACTCATATCCACCATTATCATTCAGCCGCTCGAATTGGTATATAAAGTGAAAAGGTTTATTGCACAAACTTGTACAACTTTTATAGTAAATCTTACATAGGGACCTCCTTTTAAGTAAAATATATAGATACCTGTGCTAGGAGGCCCCACTATAAATGATTTATTTTCTGTAAGTTATTATTATTTTTTTAAACTAGATGAGTTCGGCGTTTCCTATCTGACTACTCTGAGAAGAAAGGCCGAAACAAACTCAGAGGTCTCAGTCTCTTTTAAAGTCCATACATAATCTTGGTCACATCATGTGAAGGCCATAAAGGTTGGTGTCTGAAATGTGAGTGGACCTGTTCAGTCAGTGCACGCATTTGTCAAAAATCGTGCAGCTCAACTCAGAACTTGAGGAGCTCAACGATTCGACGAACAATACTAAAGAAAGGCCATTTAGGTGGGCCGCGTAAATTACTAAAACTGCCAGATCATAATTAAAACTAACTAAGAAAGGAAAAAATAAATGACCCACATAGCTCTTCAAGAATATAAGGTATATGAAGCTAATTATCATTATTCTTCAGTAAAATCTTCTATTTTCTTCCTCAAAGAGTTGCAGCACTAAATAACCCTGAATAAAGCTAAAGCGTTTGAACTTAGTTTTGGTGTGAAAAGACATCTCCGTACATAACGTGCAACTTTGCAGTAAATTTGAGTAAAATTCTATCAAATGTGAGTCAAGCATGCATACTGAAAGTTTCCTCTCAGCTTTCTATATTACGTGTGTAAATTTTAAGCCACTCTATAGAATTTTAAAGCAGGTAATTTAGTTACGTGTGTAACTACGTTGTGTATTTACTGAAATGTGTTTTAATTTTGGTGAAATACTTTGTCCGTTTTAATGAAGGTAACAGTTTTAAATAAAAGGCTCATATTCCCATACGAACTAACTCTAATAAGACTTCATATTACATGAAGTGCAAAATGTGCTCCAAAAAGAAGATAAGAAAAGAAACCAGTAGGTATAAGATGCAAAGGGTGTGCAGAGAAGCCAGCACTATGTGCTACATGCTTTTTGATTTCGATCGATTTCGCAAACAGGATTTTCCCATATTATTCACCAAATCGAAAGTGTTCACAACTTCACATTATTACGTTCGTAGCACTTTTAAGGTACAGATTGCTTTTACAAAATTCACAGGCACTATTATTTGCTCGCCGCCCTTTTATAATAACTTGTTTTGTGAAAGTTGTTAAAGCCTCCTAAAACGTTAACGCTTGGTAGAAGGGTTATTAGTTATTCTGTCCACCAATCTCGTATTTTTTCTTAAACTATGGTTTCCTAGAAGAGTGGTGGCTGCCACACAATGGCTGCAGTGACGGCTGTCATAAAAATGATGGCAGCGGGTTTGACTTTACGGTGTCAAAAAACGCTCTCTAGGAAAACACACCAACTTACTTTCATTAATTACGTTCCCTTCACGTCATTCACCGGCAGATTGCATACGATATAGGGAGGTCACCGCTCTTCTAGTAAACCATAGCTTTAGTAACGACACACATGTTCTATGTTCTATGTTATGGGTTTGGTTTCCGCACTTAGTCCTTCAGGTGGACCATTGTGCGTGGGCCATGGCGGCCGTCGGTGGTTATTCCAACCAGCCCACCTCCCTCCAGAAGCTTATTAGATCTCCTGGTTTGTCGAGAACATCTGTGTAGGATCCGGGTGTCCCGAGGGTTGCTAATCTAATCTGGGCGACGCCTGTGCACTCAAAGAGCACATGCATGACGGTCTCATCAGCCTCCATGCAGGCTCTGCACAGGGGGCTGTCCGTTATGCCAATCGTATGGAAGTGTTTGTTCAGTGAGCAGTGTCCCGTGATGGTCCCCGTCACCAGGCGCAGGCCTTTCCTGTCCAGTCGTAGTAGTCTTTTGGAAAGCTTGACATCTAGTGATGGCATGGCTTCCTTGGACTGCCTGCAGCCCGGTGACGAGGACCACCAGTTCTCTGCCTGTGTGTGGGTGTGCTTTTGTAGCCACCTGCGTAGTTGGTTGAAGGGGATGGGCACGACTGGTTCCGGTCCGTAGACTGGCGTGCTGGATGCCCTTCTGGCCAGCTCGTCAGCCGCGTCGTTGCCTAGTGATCCACTGTGTCCTTTTATCCATTGTAGTGTCACTGTGTTGCGGTTCGATACAGTCACCTGTTCAAGCGCCATGTGACATTCTAGTATTAGATTTGATGTGATGCATCCCTTCTGTAGGGATTGGAGGACTGAAGCGCTGTCAGAGAGTATACGAACATGGGTGTCCGTAACTCTCCTGGCTGCTATGGCATGGGCCGCTTGTATTATACCCACACACTCGGCTTGGTAAACCGTGTTGAGCATTCCTAGCGGGCTGCATATGTTTATGTTGAGGTCGTGTGAGAAGACTCCGACTCCAGTTCCGCAGTCGGTCTTTGATCCATCAGTGTAAACTCTCAGCTCTCCTGGGCCTGAGTAGTCGCACTGCTCCTCTTTAAGCACTACGTTGTAATGCTTTTGAAAGCAGTATTGCTTAGGGGCTTTGTCGCAGGGTGATGCCATCATTGGCTGTCGTTTGATTGCCTCGTCCTTTAGGCGTATGTGCTTGATTCTCGAGTCTTTGTTTAGGGTTCCTGATAGATGGAGCCTGAAGGCAGACAGGGCCGCCTCCTCTCTCACGATGAGGTGTAGGGGAGGCAGACCGAGCATGGCCTGTAGGGCAGCGGTGGGTGCAGTTCTCATGCAGCTTGTGATTGCCACACAAGCAAATCGTTGCAACTTTTCGAGATCTTTTTGGGCTGTGCTCAGGTCTGTTCTGGGCCACCAGACTAGTGAGCCATAAGTGATGATTGGTCGGATAACTGTGGTATAGAGCCAGTAAGTGACCCTGGGGCTAATCCCCCAGTTTTTCCCAAGCATTCTCTTGCATTGCCACAGGGATATGCTGGCCTTCGTGGTGATGTGATTGATGTGTTTAGCCCAGTTCAGCTGTTTATCCAAAAAGATGCCCAGGTATTTGGTTTCAGTTGAAAGGCTAAGGGTAGTGCCAAAGAATCGTGGAAGTTGTAGTGTGGCAAGTTTCCTCTTTTTTGTGAAGAGGATCAGTTCGGTTTTTGTTGGGTTCACTGATAGTTGGTGTGTACTGCACCAGTTCTCTACTATTTTCAGTGCCTGGTGCATTAGGTTGCACAGGGTGTTTTCGTGGGTACCATTTATTATTATGGTTAGGTCATCGGCGTAGCCTACTGTAAAGTAGCCTTTATTGTTTAGTGTCTTTATCAGGCTGTCTACGACCAGGTTCCATAGGAGCGGCGAAAGGACGCCCCCTTGGGGGCAGCCCTTTGCCACGACGGCCCTTGTGGTGTCGTTTACGGTCACCTGTACAGCCCTCTGTTTCAGCATATTTGTGATCCAGCCGCTCAGAGACGGGTCTATGCCGTGTCTGTCTAGGGCCGTGCTGATACTTTTGAATGTGGTTTTGTCAAAGGCGCCCTCGATGTCAATAAAGGCGGCTAGTGCTGAGCATTTGTGGTCCACTGCGCATTCAATCTTGGATACGACGCTGTGCAGCGCGGATTCTGTTGATTTGCCTGTGGAGTACGCATGCTGTTGTTTGTGGAGTGGTTTTGCCCTGAGGGGACCGTCTCGGATGTGTCGATCACATAGTCTCTCCAGGGTCTTTAGTAGAAAAGATGTGAGGCTTATGGGTCTGTACGCCTTGGGTTGCGTGTAGTCAGCTTTACCAGGTTTAGGTATGAAGATGACTTTCACTTCGCGCCAGGCTAGGGGTATATGTCTGAGTGCTATGCAGGCCCGATAGACCTCCATTAAGCATGGTGTAATATAATCGAGTCCCCATTGTAGTTGGGCTGGGAAGATGCCATCCAGTCCCGCGGACTTGTATGGCTGGAAGGTGTTGATGGCCCACCTTAACCGGTCCTCCGTTACTAGCCCGCGGGCACAGTTCCAGTCCCGTTCCGTTGGGGTCCGATCTGGTACTTCTTCCCAGGTCCTGTCCTCTAGGAGTTTGCAGTCTGGGAAGTGGGTTTCGAGAAGGACCTTGCTAGTTTCATGGTCCGTTTGTGTGTATGTGCCGTCTGGTTTTTTCAGCGCGGCGAGTGTTCGGTCCTGGTCGGTTGATAGGATCTTCCTCACCCTTGCGGCTTCATTGTTGGTTTCTATGGATTCACAGAATTTCCGCCATGCTGTCCTCCTGGCGGTTCTGATTTCCTTTTTGTATGTGTGTCGGGTTTCTGTGTATATTTCCCAATCCTCCGGGAGTCTGGTGTTTTTAGCTCTGTTAAATTGCTTCCGCAATGCATGTCTGAGTTTACCAAGTTCGGCGTTCCACCAGGGATTTCTCTCGCTGTTGGCCCGTGGCGTCCTTAGTTTACAGCATGCATGGTAGGCTTCGGTGAGATATTCTGATAACTTTGTCACAGTGTATTCCAACTGTGCTGGTTCTCTTATACTTATTTGTGATAGATGCCTAGCTAGCAGGGCGGCCAGGAGGCGCTTGTACCCGGGCACGTCGGTGCGCCGTGGATTTCTCCTCGGTGCGGGTTTCTTGGTGTGGGTGGTCAGTGTGAAGCGGATCCTTCTGTGGTCCGAGCAGGAAGGTTCGCCCGATACATGCCAGTTTGTGATGAGATTTTTCGCGTTTTCTGTAGCGAGTGTTAGGTCTATGATTGTTTGCCCTCGGACTGTGACCCAAGTGGGTTCAGAGCCTCGGTTAATGATGTTAAGGTTAGTAGAGAATAAATAGGTGGATAGTACCTCTCCTCTGGGGTTCGATGCGTCGCTGCCCCAGAGCGGGTGATGGGCGTTGGAGTCGGTGCATATAATTAGGTCCAAGCCCATGACCTCGCAGTGTTGCACTAGGTCAGCCATTTCTTGCGGCGGGCAGTTTGTGTCCTCGCCCGGCATGTACACCGAGGCTAGCACGACGTCTGGAAGGTCGTCGTCGGTCTGGAGCTTGACAGCTGTCAAGTCTCTGGAACAGAATTGAGTGAGCAGTGTGGTAGGGATGTCTTTGGGTATATACACGCAGGCTCGAGGCTTGTCTGAACTCTGTGTGTTGAGGATTAGCTTACCTCCGATGTTACTGAGGCCGCATATTCTGTTGTTCCTGATCCACGGCTCCTGGATCAGTGCGATGGTACGGGGGTTAACCTCCAGCGCCCTGCGTAGGCTAGCCGTGGCAGTCTGGCTATGCTGGAGGTTTGCCTGTATGACGTTGAGTGCGGGTGCCGGCGATGGGGAGGGGCGGTTAGTCGGTGGTGGATCCATCGGATAATCCCTCCACCACCACCTCCCTGTACGGGCCGTCGTCGTGTGGACCTCCTGGCGACGATGCCAGAAGCTGTTCGCTCCAGCCGGGAGATGTGGGCGGAATTGTGGCCTCGTCGTCGGCCATCGCCGCACGGGCCATGACCTCCTCTAGCTGGGCGATGTCATCCGTGTCGTCTGTCCGTGTCTCCGTCAGTGTCGTCGTCGGGTTTGTTGTGCAGTCAGAGGGCTGGGTCGTGGGCCAGAAGCGCACGTATATCGAACCCAGTAGGTACGATATCCGTCGCTCCCGGTCCAGGACCTTTTTCACTTCCTCCGGTGGCACACCCAGGGTCAGAAAAGTCCCGTAGTTGTCACCACCGACGGTAGTTGCCCTATATAGTGACCACCTAGCAATGTCATACCACACATTCTGACGAATCAGAATGCTGTGGAGCCTCTGTACGTCACCTCTGTACCGAGGGACGAAAAGCGAGGCTCTGACACGGGTGGGCACATCTGACTGCCTCAGTACAGTCAGTTTCAGGTCAGTGTTAGGGAGTTGTAGGAGGGGTACATTCTGGGTCAGCCATGCCAGGGCACTGTCGTCCTCGCACCACATCTGCACGGTACCCTCCGCTACCCGTGGGTATCCGCGGAAGGCAGGGAGTGGCGACGATGAGTCTGTACCCATGAGCAGGTCTTCCAGGCCTACTTTGACCTGTTCAGCCTCTTCCTTCGTCAAGTCTCTGGAGGGGGGAGGGAAGCAGATTGCTACGGCGAGCCGCGCAGGAATATCCTTAGTGGCCCGCGCGTAGGTCCTCGGCTCCCCTTGAGCAGAGTGGACCCTTACACGCTTGGCGTCCCCCTGAAGCGTGCTCGGTGAGGCCGAGTCGTCCGGGCGATCCCTCTTCGCCGGCCCTGTACCGCTCGGTCCAGGCTGCGGCTTGGAGGTGCCCGTTAGGGTGGACGCCTTAGCGTGCATGACTCCACCCCGCCTCCCTCTGTGGTGTCTGGGTTTGGGTCTGTCGCGGGATGCGTCCGTGTCCATGTGAGGGGGTTGGCTGGCGCCCCCGGTAGGCTCTGTCGTGTGCAGGGGGTTTTCGCGTTGGGTTTCCCCATCGCGTACTTGCCCCTGCACGCGTGGTTCCGCGTCCGGCCTCTTTCCGCTCTGGGTTGCCCCTTCGCGTACTGGCTGCTGGTCGCGTAGTCCCACGTTAGGCCGCTTTTCGCGCTGGGTTTCCCCCTCGCGTACTTGCGGCCGTTCTCTAATCTCCGCGTCCGGCCCCTTTTCGCGCTCGGTTTCCCCATCGCGTAATCGGGGCTGGTCGCGTGCTACCTCTTCGGCGTCCGATCGCGCTTCGCGCTGGCTGTTGCCTTCGCAAGTGCTGCGCTTTCGGTCGCCTACTTTCCTCCCCCGGCCTGCGATTTTTCCGCGCTTTTTCAGCCGTCGTACTCCATCTACCGGGAGAGTGGTAGGGCCGCCGGGCCCGTCAACCTTCCCCGTCTCGGTCTGTCCGTGTCTTTCGGTGTCTGGGTTTGTTATGCTGTTCCGCACGATGCTCTGTTGCCAGAGGCTCACGGGAGGCATGCACGTCGTATTCGGTTTTGGCGCGTCAGTCGCTGCCGGAGTTATGTGTGTGGGCGCGTTAGTCGCTGCCTGTGCTATGGGCGCTAAATCAGCAGCCGGCCGCGCTGGAGAGCGCGGCAACGATGAGTTGCAGTTAGTTGCCCCCCCCAGAATACGTTGGGGGCTGACCGCCTTGGCGGTGTGGGATTCCCCGGCTTGGCCGGGACCCACCTGGGTAGTGCTTTTAACTTCCTGCATTTTCATTTGGTGGGGGGGTGGGCTTTTTTGGAATCGAGGTTACCCGTCCTCAGGGACCGACAGGATGTAAGGATAGGAGGGAGGGTGCTTGGTAGTGGGGTGTGGGTTACTTGGGGGGTCACCCTAGGTCTGGGATTTGGCCTAGGGGTTTTGTGGATTGACGGGATTTATGGATAGGAAGGGTTGGGTTTGGTTAGGACATTAAGGAGCATGGGATGAAGGTGTGTGGGTTACCCTAAACCTGGGACTTGGTGTTCGGGCACTTCTCTTGTCCGGGATCTCTTTCGAGATGCCCCGGGTGCGGGACCAGCTGTAGGCAGCCGGTCCCGCAGCCGGAGTTGGGCTATCCGCAACCTGCCCACCCGCTCGGTTGCAAGAGAAGAAGTGCCCGGCAGTCTGAGTCGCACCACCACAGATGTACGTATACATTTGCGTTGGTTCGACCCAGCTAGCCCCGAGCAACCCGAGCAACGACACACATAAAAGCGATGAGACGTCGCAACGCAAAACTTCGGGCATTTCCTTGAGAGACACTTCGGGTGACGTCACCGATGTTTGCGATGTGACGGACATCACAACGCTTTTATGTGTATCGGCCTCAACACAACATCCAACGTTTGCATTAACACTAATTATTTAATTTCAACAGAACGGTAGCCTCCTGCCACACTACGCGATCCATCCCGTAGGTGGTCTTCACTTCGCGGGCGCTGAGCGCGTTCGGAACAAACTCTTCATGCTACAACAAAAAGCCCAACCAACTGCCACCCCAGTCACTACAATACATACCATAAGTAATGTCCGCGAGAGTGAAATCCCTAAAAGTGGTCAATGGGACGTGCCCAGAACGAACGGTGCGGCCACGTCTGCTCCTCATAGTGACAGGAGAAAAAATGACGTCGAATCTAGTGGCGTTAAGTCTGCGAACTTACTAGTGGTCTACTGTGACGCGTTGTACAGATTGGACTACACTTTTCTACAGGTACGTCTTTTAATTTTTATTTCAAACTTTTAAAATAATACTGTTACTTTTATGTTTTGCCAGCCAGCACTAGAACGAATAGTTTAAAGTTACAGATACTGGTTAAAAAGAGAAACTTTATCCCCACGAGAAGCATCTATAGTTTCTTTCAAAAGCATGTGATGAAACTGTAAATAATCGCTGGTTATGTTAAAATCTTAGGCATATCACTCAGTGAAGGGAATTAGTAACACATTCATCTGTATTTAGAAGGTTTGAATTTTATATCTTACCACTTTTTCCAAAAATGTTTGTTGAATCAAATTGTAATTAAAAAATCGTCGATGAAAATTTTAGGTTACCTATAAAATTAACTTTGATTGTCAAACGAAAACATTTTTAAGGTGATTGAAAATTATTATTTCAGGGTTCAAGTCATGAAATAATCAAATCAAAGTACTCGCTTTGATTTGATTATTTCATTTGATTTAATTTGTGAGTGACACTTCAAATTGACATCCGCAGGTACGTTTTATGATCCAGTTAGTTTACGTTTTCATGAGATACTTTTGGGACAGACTATAGGGTGAAATTGAATTCATGGGCATCCTTTTAAGGGCATTGTAATCATAATTATGAACAACTTTTACTATGGGACTAAACCTGAAATCGCGAGAAAAAAAAACAGCTTTTCCCTACATTTTGACGAGTTATGCGAACATAAATGTAGGGAACAGCTGTTTTTATTTTCGCGATTTCAGGTTTAGTCCCATGGTAAAAGTTGTTCATAACGATGAGTACAACGACCCCTTAAAAGGATGCCCATGAATTTAATTTCACCCTGTATATCTGTTTCTGCACCAAAGCTTTCAGACAAGAACCTAAAATAGTTCTCCTAAGATGATCATCAAAGCTCTTGGCTATAACATTACACTGTTACATCTATCGACACAATGATTACTGAATCCACGTTCCTCATGTTGGTAAGTACGTGTGGTAAATCAAGATTTTCATTATTAATATAATATTATAATCGATATATTTTGTGTACTCCATAATAGAATAGAGCGGAGGAAATTGATTTGTGATGGCGTGAACCTACGTACCTTTTATTAATAGTTATTTCGCGTTTATAGAAACAGCCAACGTCAGGCAACCTTTTGATCCTGCAAATCGTGCTACGTAACTATTCATTCGCGCATATTCTTAGTGAATGTTGAGCATCATCATTATGTAAGGTTTTACAGCCGCGGGTGGGCCTTAGCCTGGTCAAGCATATTTTTCCAATGTGACTTATTTCCGGCTTTTTCTCTCTCTACTCCAACAGTTCTTAAATCTTCGTCTACACCATCCATACATCTGAGCTTGGGTCGCCCTCAACTTCTTCGGCCATCCTTGCTACCAAGTAAACGTTTGGATGCTCTGGTCTCGTCCATTCTTGCGACATGTCCTCCCCATCGAAGACGTCCTATTTTAATGGTTTTAATTACGTACAATTAGGATCGTCGTGCATACAAGGTTAATTTTTTATTTATTTATTTATTTTCAGGACAACAAAGATCCCATTGGGTTAGTAACAATAACCTTATCCTATGTTAGTACATCCATTGGGTTAGTAACAATAGTCTTAACCTATGTTTGTACTTAACTAACAAAAATGTTAACGTTAATTTAAACGTTAAGTATGATGACATTAATTTAAATAAATGAAATCATTAGTCTATATAAGCCGCAAATGTACACTTTTAGCCTGTGTTATGCAAATTGCAAAACATGTTAGTAGTAACGATCACATAATATTCAGTGTCGGGTCACTGGCTAGGCTAGGCGTCATTTAACCATTCATTATGGCCAAATGGCTAGCTCATGTTTTAGTGCTAATGGTCATCTATTTAAGTAACATTCGATTTTTTCTTCTATTGTGCTTACCTGCTTAATGTAATAATATCAATTGTTATTATTGTGATTTTTCATGCGTGACTAGTATCTTCCCGCGACTTCACCCGCGTGAAAGGATGTCACCAAAATCTGCCCAAAGGAAGTACCGAGGTACACTTAGTGGCTTAAAATACACTAGATTACACTGAATAATATTGCATTTATACAGGATAATTTTTTATTCAGTGCGTAAATTTTCACAGGGTGTTCTACCCATGAATATGAACAACTTTCACTATGGGACCATCTCTGAAATCACAAAAAAAAAATCAGCTGTTTCTTATAAAAGTTCAATACCTATTCGACCAAAATGTATGAATCTGCTGATTTTTTTTTCGTGATTTCAGAGATGGTCCCATAGTGAATGTTGTTCATATTCATGGGTAGAACACCCTGTAAAAATTTACGCACTGAATAAAAAATAATCCTGTATTTTTGTCTTATGGTTACCCGGGAACGAGAATAAAATAACTTTTAATGTAATAAAAAGCTCGCCATTTTGGGCACAATTACACTACCCTGGTCCATTACCTTACCTATTAAAAAAAAAAAAAAAAACTGTCAATTTGACAGTTGTCTGCTGTCGGCTTCCGCCATTTTGGGCACAATTATACTACCTTGGTCCATTACCTTACCTAATAAAAAAAAAACTGTCAAGTTGTCTGCTGTCGGCTTCAGCTGCTATTGTTTTTGTTTCATTTCAAATATTTTTATAGTATAATTCAATTCGAATTCAATAATAACTCTCATTGTACGATTTTCGTTAGGCAAAGTTATGTGCCTACCTAACATAAGAAAGGATGCTATACCCAAAAGTAGCTGAATACAAGCTGTGAATGTTGATGAACAGTACTTAATATTAGAAGCAGTGTTAGAAGTCTATCAAAGCGATTAACAAACTCGATAAACAAATGAGTTCCTTAGCGTCGACATCCAAGGGTTCCAACTTGATGGGACTCTGATCTTCGTCATATCCCAGCTTAACATAAATCAAGCCAGGAACGAACAGAATGACATGTGAATGACATTTACCCACGAAATAATGTCCGCAGAACACATATACTCCTAATGTCAACCCGTACATGCAAAGTTGCCACATGATTTAATTGTGTTACAGGTTATTAAAACTTTAAATAATTTATTATGTAGTTTTAAATTATTTATGGATAATAACACAATTATTTTCGAATTCCTCAATTTTTTCTCTACGACTTGGTGCGCGTGTACCTCGATGTACAGACGCCAGCACATCAAGCTACTACAATCTGTCAAATTTCTTTAATAGATTTTCATCTTTATCGCTAAAGCATTAAGGTTCAAGGTGGATTGGGAAAATTTTGACAGTTTCGTGTAGCTTGACCTGCTGGCGTCTGTAAATGTTTGGGCAAAGTTGTATGGGCTTTTGCTGACCTCCTTTGTCCCCCGAGCCACCGCGTCACATCCCATCTACCCGCGCTTATTCTTCGTTTTCGCTTAACGTTCTTTCCAACTGTATTTTTTTTTGCTCGGCTCCTAAGGTTTATAGCGTAATGTTAAATAACCTTCCTGAAGAATTGGGCTATCAAATATAAAAAGATTTTTTCAAATCCGACTGGGAGTTCCAGAGATTAGCGCGTTCAAACAAACAAACTCTTCAGCTTTATCATTAGTATAAATATAGATATCATTTAACTATATCCCCAAAGATAGAACTACACATAAATGTGAAGAGGTTCCCAAAGATAGTACCTACACGTAATGTGAGGTTCCCAATTAATTCCAATACAAGAAGTAGGTACAGATTATTATGGATTAGGTAAGTTTTGTATCAGTTCGAGTCAAATGTCTACTCAACACGAGAACAAAAAGCTCAAAAGCTTGATGCCTGATTCTTTGTAAATACTATCATTCTCGTAGATTCGACAATTACAAGCATTTTCATACTTATCAAGCATAAGAAGCCTTTTTTGAACAGTTAATTTGTCTTAAAAAGACATTAAAATATTTAGGAGTATTCAACTTCCGTGTCGCGTAATAACGGCGGAAAAGCAAATTCTTACGATTGTTCACTATTAATTGTGTTTACTTGAAATTACTGTACTGGCCTGTGGATGTTGCTTGTCGAATGAATTAAGAATTACATTTAATTAATAATAATAATAATAGTATTTATTCGTATCAACAATACAGCTATTTAATGTTACATACTTATGTCTTAATTGTGAATTTAATTAAGTGTAAGTAATTCACTGTAGAAAAGGAACGTGGTTTGATTATTTAAAAAATCTAATTTAGGTAAGAGATTCTGGTATGGACACTTTGACAGTAAACGTCCTTTTAGTTGTGAAAGTGGGTCCTTTGTGTCTGTGTTTTGGACAGTTTTAAGGTCGGACTGTAGAATTGATTTAGCTAAAAAGTTAGGGTAGATACCTACAAGGTCCTTCGGCAAAGATGAAGGTTTTCATACTGAAAAACTATTATGGTAGCACTTGGACGGAGCACGGTGCATTGGACACCTGGTGAAAACAGAAAACTAATAATCTTCTATAAATGATTAAGGTATCTCTTTTGAACAACCCGCGGCTCTGGCAGGCATCGGCCCTAGCGGACCCCGTCAGTTCGTGCTGACATCGCTTTGAGGCGCGCGTGGAACACAACGCGCCGTCGACCCGGGCTTACCGGGTGACGAGTTGGCCATTGCTCGCCGCCCGCAAGCCCGCGCCTACGGTGGCCGGGAGTCGGTTGTTGACTCCCGTCCAGGTCGTCTCCTGCGGCGGCTAGGGGCGTGAGGACGCAGAGATTGCCTCCCCCTCACGCGCTCCGCCTCCTCCTTGCGAGCATTACTGCTTCGCAGAAGGAGGTGACGGCCTCCCATGCATTCTTGCTCCGTACCATGGCCTGGACCAGGGCCGGACGCGAGAGATCGCTGCCACGAGGACGCGGTGGTGCTCCGCCCAAGCCGGGCAGACCTCCACCGTATGCTCCACCGTGTCCTTCGGGCGATCTACACAGTGGTGACACCCTGGCATTTTCTCCCGGCTTATCCTGAACAGAAACCTCCCGAAACGACCGTGTCCGGTGAGGACCTGCGTCAGGCGGTAGGTGAGACGCCGTGGCGCCTCTCTAGCCATTCCTCAAAGAGGGAATTTATCGCCGCAATTATGGCGTGCACAGCACTGGGTTGCGACAATCGCACTCTCCATGCCGCCATGAGATCCCGCCGGAGCTCTGTCCGCTGTACCGTGATTTCTCGCGGCAGCGGAGTTACGCCCCGGCGTTTTGCCTCCTCTCGCCACTCCCATATGTGGGCGAAGACTTTGACCTCTAGATCCAATGGTGGCAAATCGGCAAGGAGGCTCGCCGCCTTAGCAGAGACTGCGCGGTATCCTCGGATCAGCCGGACAGCCATGATCCTTTAGGACGCGTTCAACCGGCGGGCTGGTCGCCGCCTCAGGAAACGCGCCCATACCGGTGCCCCGTAAAGGGCCATGGACCGCACGACCCCCGCATAGAGCCTCCGGTAGGAGGCGTTTGGTCCCCCTAGATTGGGCAGGAGCCGCCTCAAGGCAGTCCCGGCCCGCTCCAGTCTGGGAGCCAAACGTCGGAAATGCTCCACGAAGTTCCACCGGCTGTTAAGGTCGAGTCCCAGGAGGAGGACACACCTAGGAGGGGTTCACATCGGCGTCGAGCTGACGATGAAGTCATCGTCAGCTCCACGCCGATGTGAACCTCTCTTACCTTTATTTGTGAACCCGACGGTGGCGTGTCCCGAGGACAATGAAAACACATGGCCTCAGACTTGTGCAGGGCCACCTCGAGTCCCGATTCTCCTCCTCCAGATCCAAATCCTCTCGACGATTGTTGCAACTCTGCGTGTCGCTGCTTCGGCCGCCGCCTGGTGCGACCTCCCCTACGCCAGGACCAGCGTGTCGTTAGCATAGTAAACCACGCTGACGCCGCTAGGGAGTCGGCGCGCAGCACCCAGTCGTACCCGATATCCCACAGATGCGGCCCCAGGACCGATCCCTGTGGGACACCGCACGACATCTCTCGCCGGTTCCACTCTCCCCGGTGACCGGGGTAGATGACGGCCCTATCCGTCAAATAACCCTCGACAATGCGACAGAGGTAGGTCGGCATCTGGTGATACCGGAGTGCCTCCCTGATGCAACTCCAGTCTCCAGGGCAGGGTATTGAAGGCATTGGCGATGTCTAGAGACACCGCCAAGACAACCCCACCCTGGGCCATAGCATCCCCTGTCGTGAGGGCTCGCACGCGCATGATGTCCGCCGTAGAGCGCCCCCTACGAAAACCAAACTGGCTTTCCGCCAACTCCGGCTCCACCCGCACCAGCTGCCCGACAAGGCGGTTTGCAATGACTCTTTCAAAGAGCTTGCCCACCTCGTCGAGCAGCACGATGGGCCGATAAGCGGACGGAGAGTCCGCAGGGCGCCCCGGCTTCTTGATGAGAACTTATAACTACCCTCTGTTTGCTAGGCGCATTACTTAAGAACCGCTAGACCGATTTGCCAATTTTTTTTGGTTATTTTCGTAATAGTCGGAATTCGGTTTTTTGGAAAAAAAAAATATAAAAGTTTCCCGGAAAATTTTCAAATTGGGGAAAAAACCAACGACCATTTTTAACCCCCGACGCAAAAACGACGGGGTGTTATAAGTTTGACGTATCTCTCTCTCTCTCTCTCTCTCTGTGTATGTCTGTCTGTGGCATCGTAGCTCCCAAACGGATGAACCGATTTTGATTTTATTTATTTTTTGTTTGAAAGTTGAATTTGTCGGGAGTGTTCTTAGCTATGTTTAATGAAAATCGGTCCAAGATGGCCGCCACCACAAAATGGCGAATAACAAAAACCTGATTAAATACCAAATTACCTGAATCTTAAAACAAGAAAATAAAAGAAATGAAATAACAAGTCTATACAGAAGGAATGAAATAAAAATTTACATACCTAATAAAATATCATTAACAATTAAAAAAAAACACCGTATGCAAGTTTTTGATTAAATGTTGTCTCGTCGGGGGACCGCTACTATTTTAAAGTTTAACAGAACGTTAGGCTAATAATTAGAGCGGTCCCCCGCTATTTGTGGCTATTTCTTCAAGTATTTTTAAAAATTGTTTTAGGCTTTTTACATTCATACTATTTTTATTATTACTTTGTGTCGGGGTTTTTTAAATTTTAAATTTAATTTTTTCTATGAGATTTTTGTATTAAATCAGGACCATAACTCATGATTCGACCGATTGGATCATAAATAGAACAGTTCGGATGTTTGTAACTCGAATCATGCCGAAACGGAATACTTAAGGATGCGTTTAGGTAGCCCGGGAAATTCAAATTTTCTTAGGTTTTTTTTGCAATTTGTAGGTCAGTGTCAGGTTGTCAATCAATCAAAGTCCACTGCTGGACATAGGCTTCTCCCAGGCTGCGCCACAACACCCTGTCCTCCGCTTTCTGCATCCAGTCCGTCCCTGCAACCTTCTTTAGGTCGTCCGTCCATCTAGCTGGGGGACGTCCCACACTACGCTTGCCGATACGCGGTCTCCACTCCAGGACTCGTCTGCTCCACCGGCCATCGGTCCTTCGACAAACATGGCCAGCCTACTGCCACTTCAGTTTGCTTACTCTGCGCGCTATGTCGGTAACTCCGGTTCTTTTCCGGATAATTTCATTCCTGATTTTATCCTTCAAAGAGACTCCGAGCAAAGCTCGCTCCATAGCGAGCTGAGCGACCTTGATTTTGTCATTTATGTGAGCGTAACATACATGGCTTTACAGAATTATAAACAATAAAATCAGCATAATAATTCTTTAAGTTACAATTGGCCTCAAATATCATGATTTCATGAATTAGTCATTCAATAGGCTAATATACTTAGAGAGTTGTATCGATGATTTTTATGATTATAATTCTATAAATAAATATTTGTTACGGCTGCAACATACAACCTTATCAGGTTGTATGTTGATCTAAATATGATTCGCGGCAATCGCAATCGCGGATTCCGGCAAATCGCAAAAAACGTAAGAAAATTTGAAGTTCGCGGGCTTACCCTGACGCTTTCGCCTTAACACAAAGGTATTTAGAACTAATGTAAGAAGTAGATTCTCTGGGATCCCAAAATCCTTGTGTATGAAGACGTGCGCAAAAAGAAAAAAGAAAACAATATAAATAAAGGCACGTGTAAAACTATGAAATACTTATCCAGTCTTTAGGGTAAATGTTGTTTATGAGACCCATTCCGATCGACGTCATATAAAAATTGCTTTGGAAAGGATATGTGAACCCTGCAAGGCTCGCTGACGATATTACATGTTTATCGTATGTGGTCAAGCGGATGCTCCATATTCTATTTTCGGGAGTGTTATCACGAAATTATCCTTTCCGGCACAGGCGAAACCTTTGCGAAATCACATAACTTTCTATAACATAAAAAAAATAGAACAAGTTTAGGTAAGCATGCATAATGTACAGCTTATATAATTTTCACACTGCTGGGACACAGCCCTCCTCTCTCTCACTGGGAGTGGGCCATAATCCACCACGCGGGACCAGTGCGGGTTGGTAGAAGACACATGTTTTGAGAGCAGTGGTGATGATATAATTTACACAAAGCCCCTGTTTGGGTTCGAACCTATACGATCTACAACTCGTAAGTCGCAGCCGTTACCACTGGGCCACCACTGCCCTCGGTAAGCTTAATGCATGCGATTATAATGTTAATATCCTTCACATGCGGCATCACAAAAAATAAAATGTTTTTAAAAGAAAATTTTGTCTTGCCAAATTGGTAATATTAACTCCGAAGGCACAAAGAACAAAACTTAAAAAAAAAAAATGTTTACAAAAATAAGCACACTTTTGTTTTTTTTAAGCGGAAAAGACACTGATGATTAAGTAGTCTTTATTTTATTTCCAGCAAATGAAAAGCAACTTATCAAAAAATCAATAGAAAATACGAACATCACTCCCTAGGAAAACACAAAATGTTTTTCGTGTATCTAAATTGGAATTATCAGTACCCTTTGTGAAAGAAAATAGGGAATAAAAAGGGTCTGTATCACGTACTTACGTAGGCAGGTAATACGGACTTTTTGATGTTATAAAGTTGATCCACAAAGAAGTATTCTGAGAAATTTGAAGTCACCTTTGCCTATAAACTATTTACTTGTTCTGAAAGTAACATTATGCTTCAAGAGTTAGGTAGATTATGTTCGCATCATGTGAAACCAACCTGATCTTTTATTTATTCACACAGTTTAGATGCCTACCTATGTAAGTAAGCAGATTATAAAAGCTTGTACTTTTCTATATAAACCGGCCAACTAAAATCGAATTTCACAATCGCGACTCCACGTGGTACTTGTTTGCCCTACCCCGTGATTTTTATTTTTATTTTAGCTGTGACAACTAATTTTATTCCAACACCTTTTTAATCGTGATTAAAAATAGTCAGATTTAGTTAGACATTCAAAATTTTAGGTGAAAAACGTCAAATTCAGAATAGCTAAATTGCCATTTTCAATAGATTAATAAGTCAGTTCAGAATGGGAAATCGTCGTTTGACAGGAATACACAAAGTTTTGGTGATTTTTAGTCTAGTTTAGAGGAATTTTTGACAAGAGAATCGGCACCACTGACCTGCAAATTGCAAAAAAACGAAGAAAATGTTTACGGTGGAACGGTAGAAGTTCTTTACACGAGATCAGCTGCATAATGAGTCGATAGAACAATATGTGTTAGACTAGCAAAAATGGTCCAGTGAGTTTGGTTTGTTTGTATTTTTTGTCCTTACTTTATTTCACTAAGTGCTAACTAGATTCTATTGTATTTTATTAATCAGCGGCTGCGCCATGTTAGGTTATGCGAATCGTGAATCAAACAAGCAGTTCCAGTAATGACTGCCATATTTAAAATAGTTCATTTTTATTATATACCACTTTGGAGGAATGAGGAACAGGGTAAAGTTCACTCATCCTCCATTGAAAAGGGAGGATCCTCCGACCAGACGGGTGTTGTGTCTGGCGGGCACTTGCCCAACGAATGATGTTGGGAAATTGTATCTATGCTAATTGCGCGGTAAACTCTGCTTGCGAGATGCAGGATTTGCGTGACGTCAGTATGACGCGTTGTTCGCATGTGGCGTTGTAGATACCGCTACATCACTCCCCTCCGGAGACCGGAGGTCGATAGTGGGCTGAGTCTTGTATCTTGCGATGCTTGCCAGGCCAGCTGAGGTTCCAGTGAGTCGGAACCGGTTGCCGCATAGTTCACGGTGAGTCGGAACTGTCTGCGGAGATGTCCCCAGTGAGTCGGGGTGGCGCTGCGTTATACTCCAGTGCGTCGGATGTCGTACAGCGCCGGATCGAGGCTGGCAGCTGCGTCGACCAGGAGAGGGTGCTCTGCTTGTTGACCGGCCGAAGGTGCAGTGTGCTGTGCCAAGGTTGCTGATGAGGCTGAGGGTGATGACCAGGTATGCGCGGACGCTGCATGCTGGTGGTCAGGATACCCGTTGAAGCCGTGGATGCTGGCTGGCTGGGTGACTCGCCGCTGAAACTTGCGGGAGTGATGATGATGACGTCACGCTGAAGTGTTTGCACGAAGGCTGCGCTGACGTTCATACTCGGGGTCACCAGTTTGGAGGAATGAGGAACAGGGTGTAAAGTTCACTCATCCTCCATTGAAAAGGGAGGATCCTCCGACCAGACGGGTGTTGTGTCTGGCGGGCACTTGCCCAACGAATGATGTTGGGAAATTGTATCTATGCTAATTCCGCGGTAAACTCTGCTTGCGAGATGCAGGATTTGCGTGACGTCAGTATGACGCGTTGTTCGCATGTAGCGTTGTAGATACCGCTACACCACCACCAACATTATCAATGTACCCACTTATGAATATCTTCACAAGATAGGTACCTATCTAACTAAACCAGGGTGTATAAAATTAGCATCAATTTAATATTCCATTGACCGCAAACCGCAACGTCAAATCACATGCAATGTTGATGTGTTTACCGCAGCGCGAGTTAAAACGTGCAATAGGCGCGCAACTTGCAACGAATATAATTAATATTAATTGTTAACTATTCGTATGTAATTATTTATCTTTTGGATATTAAACCCGTTGTTAACGCAAACGCTTTGAAAGTGGTTATTTTCATTCAATTTTACCTCTGGCTGAAGTCGATGTTATCCAAAAGTACGTGGCGTGTTGTTGTGTCCGTTGTGTATGTGCATAATTTAATTTCATAATTTTATGTACAAAGTTGTAACAACTTTTATGGATGTTACTTGTTGGTCGGTGGTGTTTAATAGGGTCATTATGCTTGTTCCGCTGGTGTGCGTCGGATCGATTAAAAGTATCGGAAACTGCTCGAAACGAGGAGCGTTACTTAATGTTCAATTATGAGGTTCATAAGAATAGTTCAACTTTTAGAAGTATCAGATCGGTGCCGTACTATAAGTAAAGGGCTTTTTTTTTTTTTTTTTTTTTGAGGATGGGAAATCATCAAATGACCCCTCCCGCTCTGGGTGGAGCAGAAGGGAGTGTCAGACTCTTACTGACTAAAACCCACCCGTGTTCCTTCCTTAGCCCTTTATGTTCCAGGGCAGCGGTAACCCTTTCGGACAATCCCGCTACCCTGGCAGGCTTCGGCCCTATGGGGCCCCGTCACTCATGCTGACATCTCTTTGAGGCGCGCGTGGAACACATACACGCCGTCCGGCACGGGCCTGGTCCTGATCGGACGGTGAGTTACCCATTACTCACCGCCCGCAGGCCCGCGCCTACGGTGGCCGGGAGTCGTCACGCGGCTCCCGACGCCCGGAGCGTCTCCCGCGGCGGCTGAGGCGTGAGGTGCGCAAGGCGCGTTCTCTCGCCCACCCCGCCACCTCCTTCGCTAGCATGACTGCTTCGCAGAAGGAGGTGACTGCCTCCCACTCCCTCTCGCCCCGGACCATGGCTTGAACCAGGGCCGGACGCGAGAGGTCGCCGCCGCTGCCGATCGCCTCTACGAGGACACGGCGGTGCTCTGCCCAAGCAGGGCAGACCTCCACCGTATGCTCCACCGTGTCCTCTGGGCGATCCTGACAGTGGTGACACCCGGGCGTAAGTAAAGGGCTTAGGTATAGATTTAGTTAAAATCCTGAATCTTAGTAAAGTGTTTACTAAAGAGTATACTATTGCGGCACCTGTTCCACTGCCGACGAGGAAGCGACTAGCTATCAACAATTTTCACGTTCAAGAAACGTACAAAAGATTGTAAATAGGTTCCGTGTCAGTAAAAGATATACATAAATACCCAACAAAAAATTTGGTGGTAGTAACTAAGCTAGAGTCCGGCGGGTTAGGTTAGGTTGGAACTGTGACCAACCGCGCAAGCCCCGCCATCGGCCGGCGAGCGCTGCAACCGAGTTGGTTGGCCATTTAGTATTTTTAGGACCCCAAAATAGGTTAAAGGTTGACAAAAACAGACGCAATCATTATAATAGAATGTTCAATAATATATTTAGCTGCGCATCATTAGAATTATTTAAGTTTCATACATGCTTTCTTTTGTACACCTCATAAAATTTCAGAAAGTAAAAAAGAGGCTCAATTATTAAAAAAAGTGCTTCATTAGATTTGAAGCGCAGCAAGTTTTTAGAGGTTCATTAATTTCAAAAAGTGTTCACACCTTCGCCGTATCGCCGGCGAGGACTCGTTGGTCGTAGTGACAAGATCTATCAAAGAAAGTACTCGATCAGAGACGCTCGCTTGGCGGGTAGGAAACTCGCTGAGAGACTCATACTTGGTACAAGTACCACCGAGTAGTCGCTTATCGCCGTCGCGTACTCGCTGCTCGATAACTCTTTCTTAGTTGGTGGTTGGTTGTTGGTTGGGTTGGTTGGTGGTTCGTTGGTTGGCAGTTGCGTCTCAATCGCCGGTGATAGGATAGGTGCGTGAGCGATGCAACATTTTAAATCTGTTTCAATCATCATTATCTCCTTGCCCTTGCCGCATGTTACCGTCATATTATCATAATATCCCATATATTTCCTACTACTGGTAAAAGTACAGATGCCAGCACATCAAGCTACCCGAAACTGTCAAATTTTCTCAATCAACTTTGAACCTTATTCTTTAGCGATAAAGTTGAAAATCTATTATAGAACTTTGACAGATTGTAGTATCTTGATCTGCTGGCGTCTGTAGGTACAAATAAAGTATTTTTTTACAATAACTAAATTATAAGTAAAATATTCCATCTATAGAAGGGTGAAAGCATTTAATATTCAACATAATAAACGGATACTGGGAAAATCTCATTATCGCATTTTATATGTTAATATTTTTTTAGCGTTAGTTTACGTAGGGATTTTATTCAGTAGCTTGGAGTATGAAGTCAGAATACAAAATTACCTGCATTATATATTTATGGATTTAACGAATAATATGCGAGCATGTTAAAATAATATAAATTGAGATTTGGAATTTGCGAAGGAAAGATAAATAAGTAATAAGAATACTAACGTATTTTCGTTTGTTTCAAACGTTCTTTATAAATCCACGGTTGAACGTAGGCCACTTCACAATGTGAGGTGCGTTGGAAGGATGGATGATCACGACGTTGTACTGAATAACAGGGATCTGGGAATACTTAATATTTATAAAACTTAATAGACCCGACTATTAAGTTTTACACAGTTACTCTCCCGATTTAGAAAAAAAAATTGCTGTAAGATTTGGGCTGCAAAGTCGGCAATTTTGTAAATATTATGTTCATATCATATTTTGTAACGGGTACTTAGTAAACAAAGCTTTAGAATAATATTCATTGCCAAACATAATTATAATACATTGAGCAGTGCATGTTGGAGAGGCCCTTTTTATGGCTATGCGTCTCCATGTTTTTACTATAATATATCACAATCATCAGCCTATAGCAGTCCACTGCTGGACATAGGCCTCTCCTATTGCACTCCATTCAACTCGATTTTCGACAACTCTCATCTACTAAAATATATAATATAATAACGGGTGTAAAAATACGCCATTACATCATTTATTTAACTGGGTCATACCTGGGAACCTTCAGGTTAGGGAGATAAGGTCAAAGTTCCAACTTTTTTGACGTTGTTTTACCAAAATTAGTTTTAATTATAACCTAACTTCAAATACTCCCACGGTTTCCTCATCGTTGCATGCTCATAAGCACAATGTTTTGCGTGGGTTACATTGTTCAAACAGCGAATTGTCACACCAAAAATAAAAATTGTTTCCTGGCAATTATTTTTGCATTTTTTTAATGTACAGAAGACGCAGACGCATTTTGACAGGCTGTATTTCCCGAAGGGTTAGGCAGAGATGTAGCTTTAGTTGTTTTTAGTAACAAGTAATAGATCTTTTTTCATTCTTCATTATACGTTTTGTTCCAGAGTATGAAAATGTTAGTGCAGGACTGGTCTCGGACAGGTCGTGTGATATGGTGTAACACGCGGCAGTCGGTCAAAGATCAACTCAGCGGCGTCATAATTGAGCCCATCTTCTGTGACAGCACCCAGCTGAAAGCCTTCCTCAGCGGTAAGTGATATTAGTTTATAAAAACTATCATACTAGTAAGAATAGTTAGGACGTAAACTCGTTACTTAACGTATCAACTGTTTTCACTAAGATACTAGTTTCATGACTATACTAAGTTGTTATAACTATCTAAACATCGGAAAAATACGTCTTCTCATACAAAGACAACGTATTAGGTACATAATCATTGCTGAAATAAGTCTGTATGACAGATTATGTGACCTTAATACTTCAATGTTTCATCATGATTCATCTTATAATGTGATCTAAATACTTATGTAACTTTAATGTTTTAGCTTCACAGCGTTTTCCCTTTTCCAACAGAACAGTTTTGCGGTATCTTTTATAACTTACTCAGTAACTTTTGGGCTTTAGATAATCATCTTCAAATGTAATAAACTCTCTTTTGAACACACCTAAATAGAAATAAAAAATATTTTACTGTCCAGCCAGTAATACAGCAGCCGAACTATTCTGTAAAAATGTCACCGTGAAAACATAGGTGAAGTGAGCTGTCAATAGTGCCAATGCTAAGCATCAAGTGGAATGACAGCTCACTTCAAGCTCACTGCACATACGTTTTCACGGTTAGATTTTTACGGAATAAACTGGCAGGTTCACAGGTTACCACCAAGTTGAGACGACATATTATAAGTAGCTTACATTATTACCTATGTTTTATAGAAACACAACGTAATTATTGATTCTAAATCCCCGATGTTTTATTCAATGAACCGTTTAAAATACTAAAACAGTTTAGCATTTCAATTGAACTTCCACTATTAATCAGTAACGCATGAGTTTCACCTAACAAATGAAACGTAGCGTTTCGAAATATTAATGTGTGGAACATAAAATGGAAGCGCTGTGTTATGGAATTGGTTTGATTAAGACTGTGTGAAATTTAACTAAGTATATTGTAGGAATGTACCAATAATTCTGCTTGTTAACTTAAATCGAGTTAAAATGATGTAATGGTTTTCTCGGAATGGAAACACAGTCAAGGAAATTCATTGTTTAAATTGAAACACTACATCAATTAGCCGTGTTATAGCCTTTCGTACAACTTACAAAGAATGGCAGTTGTAGTTTGAATATACCGACAGTTTAAATTGGTAGTCAATTTGTTCGATTTTAATAGCCATATTGTAGCAAAATAAAAACTGAACTTCACTTGTACACGTTTAATTTAGTCAAATAAAAAAATTGTAAACAAAATTTAATGATGGACACAGCACGATTCTTAATACATTAAAGAATAAAATTGTAAGGCTGACATGACGACCTTGGTGTTAGAACCCTATAATAAATTTCACAATTACGCGTCGGTCACGATCCGTTTGCAAAAGTTCCTTTAATTCCCGCAATAAATAAATATCTTGTAATCCTAAATGGGTAACTTCGCACCAAGTCAATCTGTTATCGGGTAGCGAGGCAACAATTTATATGACTGTTTTAAATAAAATGAGACAGTATTAACTACTAAAAACTAAAACCAAAATGAAGAAAAAACCTTTCTGGTTACAAATAAGGTAGGATTTGTTATAAACAGCGATAGGAATAGGTAGTGCCTATTTGCCTAAACTTCGAAGAACAGAGACAAGAAACGGAGACTTCCTTAGGACTAAATTGTTTCCGGGACATCTGCCCCGAAATTCGGGACAACACTTTTAAATACATTAAAAAAATATGTTATTTGGAATAAGTAATTCGTCTATATTTACATTTAAAATTTAAACTCCATAATAATAACGTTATTATTATGGAGTTATAAATTATAAATGTTATGTCTAGTCGCAAACTTTAGGTAAATATAGACGAATTACTTATTCCAAATAACATATTTTTTTAATGTTTTAAAAGTGTTGTCCCGAATTTCGGGACAGATGTCCCGGAAAAAATTTAGTCCTGAGGAAGTCTCCGTTTATTGTCTCTGTTCTTCGAAGTTTAGGCAAATAGGCACTACCTATTCCTGTCACTGGTTTCAAAAGAAGGTTGTTCGTGATAAAATGCACGACAAATTCGTGCATTTGCCAATGCTGCAAGTAGGTAGATTCTATCAGAGTTGTCAATGGTGACCCTCTAGTTCCTATATCTTGTAATTCGTATTTATTGACTTTCATTGGAGGACTGGTACCTGATGCTATGTCGGTGTGTAAAATCATTGATGTATTTTCTTGGGCCAAAATCATTCTTCCAAATGCATTATCATCATTGCTATCAATGATATTAAAATAACTGAAATATTCTATTTGCAAGGTCATTTCTGACCAACATAACATAACATCACGCCTTGTTTCCCCGAAAGGTTGGGTTGAGGTGTAAGTACCTATATACACCCACATTTCGCTAGTTATTTTTATAAGTTCCATGTAATAGGGGTCGAGCCTATTGCAATCAACTGGGCATAAATCCAGACACCGGGCTCCTACTAAGACTCCATGCTTAGCAGAAGTGCTTGCGAACACGAGACAACGGGCAATGAAAAAAAAAAAAACTTTCATCAGCATAAATATTCCAAAAAATCTGACATTCCCATGCCATAACATGAAACTTTTAAAGCCCAATAAACATTCCTCATTACTTGGCAGTTGGACGTGACATATTGATAGTACAGTATGGTCTATTAAGCATTATTGGAATCACGCCAATCGGTGGTTTAATATGCAATCACAATAATTCGTTTGGCGGACAAATTACTTCGATTGCGTTCCACAATATAGTGCGACATTCAATTTACAATTTGCCATTATTGTTACAGGTACGGAAGCAGCACAGACTACAAGTAATGATACGGCTTTTTAGTTTTTACTATTTAATACTAAGGAATTTTGAATACTGTAAATTGTAATATGCGATCAAAATTAGAAGAAGAATGGCATTCAATGCGGTCATGGCATAAACTCACGATAAAGCGTTGTGTAAAACCACCACGGGAGCAAAATATTAATAAAAGTGGTGATAATTATTTCATCCACCATAAACACACCACGTAGCGAATCATACGCATCAGAACATCTTTTACAATGGGTAAAAAATATTCTGATTCGTATGATTCGCTGCATTCTTGTTGCTGAATATTGTTAAGTTGTGCTCAGAAAACTTAAACCCAATTTACACGATGCAGTTTTGTTGCATGTAATAAAATTGAAGCAACAAATTACTTGTATTGCTTAAACAGTGTTTAGACGGTGCAACTTTTATTTTGGCTTAAACATATGGCATTTTCTAAATCAGGCTTCAGAAACTACTACTTATATGTACTACTTATAGGTTTTTAACTAGTTACAGTTTATTATTCTCAGAGAATTTTAATACTTTGAATTGATTTAGGATTTCATTGGTTCATTGTTCATCTTTAATTGCGTCGTCGATCAAAGTGTGATGTACCTACAAACAAAAAAAACCTGCTTCACCCTCCAAGCGATTGCTACTATAAGCAGTCTTAAGATGATTTTATTTGTTGCCTTTTCGAGAGCAATTTGGGTTAAGTGCGATTTTGAAATTAAAGTCATTGTTAACCAAAATATCGCTTTGTTAAAACTGTCTGATAATATCTGATTATGTTATTAATAAGGACTATTTATAATTTTTTAATGTTAACTTGTGAAAACTGAAGATGTTCCCGAGAATAGCAAATATTATCTCCTTTTGATTTTTTTATCGTATTTAGTATTAAAAATATTGAATGCAAACTGTGATTGAATTACAATTTAGATGTAGCAATTTAATTATGGATTTTCATAAAAGTGAATAGTTTAAGGCGATTTGTTTTTAGAAAACAGTAAAAAACTCTGTACATAATACTACTTGTGTTTATTAACTCTCTATATACCTATAAATGCAATATTGTGTACATGGATACACTTACAATTATCGGCACGATACATAAAGTCGTTTCCTTTTTTTGAAAAGTCTATACGAATCGTAAATAGACGAGTATACACGAGATTTATGTCCGCATAACTCGACATAATGTATGGATTAATAGGTTTTTGTTTCACGATTTCAGTGTTGGTCCCGTAGTAAAAGTTGTTCATAATGATGAGTACAATGACCTCTTTTAAGGATTATAACGATCCAAATTTAACGGTGTATATATACCTCTAAAAAAAATTAACTATGGCCTCGTATTGTTACGAATTCAAGAGAAGATGAATTTATTAACAAAAAACGGTAAAAGAAAGAAAGAAAGAAAAAGTATTTATTGCGACTCGTACGGGAACATAAACTAATCTAAACACAGTTAAAAATAAAAATAAAACAAATTATATAAAAAAGTACAGGTCATTATTTGCCTAGCCTTTTCCCAACTATGTTGAAGTTGGTTTCCAGTATAACCGGATGCAGCTGAGTACCACTGTTTTACATGGAACGACTGGCTATCCGACTTTCACAACCCAGATAGGTACTGGGTGATACCTACAGCCCTTAGTAAGACTGGTTGTCAGACTGGGGCTTACCACCAGCTCTTATGGCAGGGCAGAAGATGAACTGCACTGCTTTTTTTGTACTAAGTCATAGCACAAAAAAGCAGTGCAGTTCTACTTCTGCCCTGCCATAAGAGCTGGTGGTAAGCCCCCTGAATACCCGTAACGACAGTCAAAGATCTACGACAGCCGGGACCAACGGGTTAACGTACGTTCCGAGGCACGGAGGGATCTCGGTATGTAACCTAACCTTCGATCTACTCGTGCGGTAGTGTAATTCATTAGCCACGAGTCATACGTACTACAATAACGTATTTATTAATGAAAATGAAACATATTTCGTTTATCTCATCTACTTGACATCTTTAAGAAATAAGGCAGGGGCTGTAACTGCATGCCTGGAGTTCCCTAGGTACCATCTAGGTATATCATGATATTACACAAGTACAGGTAAACCTACGGTGCTTCGTCCGGATGTACTATTGTTGTCATTATTAATTAATAATAGTAGCCAGCAGATCAAGCTACCCGAAACTGTCAAATTTTCCCAATCAATTAATACTGCAACGATAAAGTTGAAAATCTATTAAAGAAATTTTACAGATTGTAGTAGCTTGATGTGCTGGCGTCTGTACATATCGTGATTGGATGCGACCACCTAAAAACCAAACATCTTCATAATGCTGTAATCAGTTAAATCCTCGAGTGCATTTTCTCTTAAGACTTCTACTAGATACACCGCTCTTTAATGCAGAAAGATCTTGCCAACTTTATGTAGCAAAAAAAAAAAAACCAAATCGTGTGTTTCCAAATAGATAACTTGTTCCTCAGTGTGATACCTCGGAAAACCATAGCTCTTCTACTTCCAAACGAAACAGGTAACAAAATATTCCTCTTTTACCTCTTTATAATAATAGTGTAGATAAAAAAAAGCCTGGTTTGGGTATTGCTGATATTAATATAAATTCAGTTCAAAAGCTATTCAACGATAATTGGCGAGCGACACATGGCTATTAGAGGCATTATTAAAATTTACATCATCTTTTCATTGTTCTAGACCCAGCGGTTAAAGCTGTCCGTCTTAGTAAGTGAATAAAGACTTGTAGTGTTTGAAAAAGATCTAGGAATCGTCTATGAACTACCGGGGGAAGTCTGTCGTTCGACGCTACAATCGCCGTAGCGCGGCGCAGTAAAATAAAATAATAAGAAAAAAATGCAATTCGTTTTCATATTTTTTTATTGTTAAAAGATTTAACAAGCCAATAATAACAAGCAATAAGCATAGAAATTTGTTAATCAAAAGAATATCTATAATAAGGTACCCGATAAAATCAATTTCATATCAACATGGTGCCCAACACTATAAATGTCAACATTGTTAAGTTATGGGGGATAGTGTTGTTGAAGAAGTTACAACCATGAAAGCGTGTGTTATATATTTTGGTATTTTATTCGCTATCTTAGCCTGCGTGTACGGTTTAGAAAAGATATATTACGATGTAAAGGACGCACCTAAATTGTATGTGCAGTATAAGAAAGATTACAATAAAACTTATAATGATGATTTGGACCTGCTTCTCCATTATGAAGCTTTTAAAAAGGCGTTGGTGAAGATAAACAAAAATAATCATGAAAGCACCACTGCGACATTCGGCCTGAACAACTTTACTGACTATACGCCTGAAGAACAAAAATACATGTTTGGACTCGGTCCGTAAGTATCATTTTCTAAGGAGATTGATTCTAAATTTCGATTATGCTAGTAACTAATATAATAATATCCCTGGACATTTCACACAGCGCCATCTAGTCCCAAGCTAAGCAACCTAATGCTTGTGTTATGGTAACAAGATGGCTGATAAACTACTTATATACATTCTTTTTTTGTAAATACATACATATTATAGATAGAAAAACACCCAGACTCGGAACAAATACATGTAGGTCATACAAATATTTGTTCCGTGCGGGAATCGAACCCGCGACACGCAGCGCAGCAGTCAATCGCTTAACCACTGCGCCAACCGTATCGTCAAAACAAAACTAATGTAACTATGTTGAAAAATAGGTATATTTTCTATATTTTGCAGGTGTTTTGTGTTGTCAATAAGTAAAGTGGTAGTATAGGAACCCTATACAGGATAATTTTTTATTCAGTGCGTAAATTTTTACAGGGTGTTCTACCCATGAATATGAACAACATTCACTATGGGACCACCTCTGAAATCACGAAAAAAAGGTCGAGTAGGTATTGAACTTTTATAAGAAACAGCTGATTTTTTTTTTGTGATTTCAGAGATGGTCCCATAGTGAAAGTTGTTCATATTCATGGGTAGAACACCCTGTGAAAATTTACGCACTGAATAAAAATTTATCCTGTATACCTGCTACTTACCACACTAGCAGGAGGAATACGATTAAACAACAATTATTTAAAAAAAAAATGTTTTCTTGCAGGATTGATAAGGTTCCCGTTAACCTTCGATAATCATCAATCACTTTGTCGGTAACGCCTATTTCAGATAACCATGAAACCTAATTTAAGCCACTATTATTGTTTTGAAATAAAAAAAAAAGGTTGTAAACGGTAAAATAAAATTTTCTTGTTATACATTTTTTTTAAGTTTTCGCACATACCTACGTTTTCCAATGTAGCGACGACACCACATATCTACCTACTTATACATTGTTTTTATTAAACATTTTTTACACAAAATATTTCAACAACCTTATCAAGTTATTGTTTAATCAATTTGTTTCTTCCGTCGTTTACCTAAGAAAATCAATTCCTTGTAGTTTATTTAGTTTCAATACTTCGACTTGACATCTGTGACTTGTTTCGATGGATATGCTAAAAGGAAGGAATTTTAATATGGAAGTTGAAATATTATTAAAGTTTTTATTGTTAGTTGGTTGTGTGTTCGGTCTAGGTCCAGTGTATGATATGGACCGTGCGCCTGGACTATTTGTAAAATATATTAAAAATTTTAACAAAACTTACAAAGATCTCCACGACCTGCTTATCCATTATGAATCGTTTAAACAACAGTTAATTAAAATAAATACATACAACAGCGTCACTTCTTCATCTACTGATATTAACGAATATACTGATTACACTGATGAGGAAAAGATACAGCTTATTACAGCGAAAACGGTAAGTACCTGATCAGTAAACATAGCCTGCTCAGTGCGCATGTGTTCCTCTTTAAATTTGGACTTCTTCAAAACTATTACAAAAATAAGGCAAAGTGGTCTTATTATGTTTAAAAATAACTCAACCGTGGTTGAAAAGTACTGATTTTTATCTTTAAAAATATTCCTCATACTTTCTTAAACAGCCTAATAATTTATTGTTTCTTTGCATTTTATCTATTATTTAACTCGAATTAACAAATATATAATTTAATTATTTATTTAAGTAAACTTTGTTTTCAGCGGGAGTATCAGAAAAAGTCTACTAGAAAATATTTACAAAATAAGGCAATCATTGACTTGATTGTATAAGTCACGAAACATAATGTATCTGTAAATAATATAAACTTATATTATTAGTTGTAAGATAATTAACCAGGAAGAACAAATGCAGTGTCTACATTGTCAGTTACTTTAGTGCAGCATTGACACATTCCAGTTTGAGAAAATTCATAAATAATATTAAAACTTTTCCTTTATTAAACAATTTTGGTTTTATTCAAACGCTACTCCTGTGGCCTTTTTTCTTACGAATGTCAACCAATTATGTCATGACTTTGAAACTGAACTTATTTCAGTATTTTTGTGTCAAAAGGCAACTGTTTGCTACGCAAACTGCAACAGGGGTTGATAACTGCCATTCGGATGTTGTGGTGACTATTGCGAAGGTTTCTTAAAGCCAAGAGCTGAATTATTCTAGGCTGATTATGGACAGATGCGAAATACGGAAGGGGCAGAGTGACTAGGGAATCGTATTGTAAGTATTTTACTCTTTGGGATTGTTTGGAAAATACGTACAAGCGAAAACGATAGTAATATAGTATCTATGTAGGTAGTGCATTCCATACAATTATTAGTAGTAGTAGAAGTCCACGTCCATAAAATGTATGAAAATAGCGTTTTCAAATTTTTAAGGCGCTTTTTTTCCGGCTATGACAACGTTATAACGTTCAAGTATTTTGGAAATATTATATTTCCATACATTTCATACATATTTCCCCTTGGTATCGTAATGCTGTGGCGTGGACGTGGACGTTCACAGTAATATCGTCACGGTCAAGGCCAATAAGGTCGAGATCGGAGATTTCGAGACTGAATGCATTATTTCAAAATGTAGGCGAAGTCTAGATCTCGAAAATCTCAAAAACGAGATCTCGCCTGTTTTATGGATGAGATCTCGAATGGGCAATCTTGACTTGTGTTTGCATTCCCTACATATATAGTATTGCCACGTTATATTACTTTCGCAGCCTTGAAGTCAAGGCTGCGAAAATAATGAGAAAGTAACCAGAAAAACAAAATAAAGACAAACCAAGTTTTGTTGCATTATAAGAACTTAATTTTTTTCCAGATTTGTTGAAAGCTTTTGACACGCTTTGTTCTCGTATTTATAATTATATCTACTTATTAAAGTAAGAAAATCGCAGTTAAATAAAACGTATACATACCACATGCACCGTATTACGTAAACATCAAATAACAAAATCAAAAGGATCCTATATAATCGTGTTGCATTTGCAGACATGAATTTTGGGGTGCTACAAGGCAGCTGTTGGGTCCACTTTAGAACCATAAGTACCTTCTACGTACGTTTTATAGAGAATCTGCTGCCCTTTCGTGTTACCAACTACAAAGATATGAATATTGCGTGAAAAGAATCATCGGTTAGACCTCACTGTGTACCTGTAGTGCAGGATGCGATTGCCAAGCCTCCTGGTATAATTACTGCCTCCGTCAAACTACCAGACCGGGTTGTAAGTTTAAGTGCGTACATACAGTTTATACTTTATACCTTGTTATACCAAATTAGCATACACAAACAAGCCTATTACAAAAGCAGTAAATCACGTCTGTACCTATACACTTTATAAACGCATTCGACTTTAGAAAACGTCTTTATTTATTTAGTTTAGTTACGGATACAACAAGTTTAGAAAACATGAAAATACTTACAATTCAAGTGTTTGTTTCACTCAGTATAGTCACAAGTGTATGGGGACTTGATCTTGAATATTATGATTTGAATAAAGCACCAGAGATGTTTAGGATGTTTGTAATGGACTACAATAAAGTTTATACAGATGTCACCGATTTGTTGATGCACTATGAAGTCTTCAAGAGCAATTTGCAATCCATAAACGAATACAACAGGCTACATAAAGGCTTCTTGAAGATTTATATGGATGAATACTCTGATCTGACATCAGGAGAACTGCAGGCAATACAAGATGATTAAATGTAAGTAGGTACTAGTAGGTTCAGAATTGTATTTGTTTTGAGTTTGGTGTATTTATATATTGTGCAGTTTGTTTGAAGAGGCTCTCCTTTGATTCCATTCGAGATTTTGTGTTAATGATAGTAGTAGTGGATCCGATTTCAACCATTTGTATCACAAATTGCTAAAAAAAAGTTTAACTTTTTTTGCGGTGCGGTGATGAGAAAATCGTCAAGGAAACAGGAACACCACAGTAACATTCTGAAATGGTCAATGCGCAGTGTGGAAGTATAATGAACATCGTTACTTCTTTGTGTGAGATCAATCAAATTCAAACTGAAAGCATTTATTTCAAATAAACCAATTACAGACACTTTTAAATTGTTAGTCAGAAAGAGGAAGCTAGTTGCCCAAAACCGGGCAAGAAACTCTACGGACACTCTTTTAAATCATAACATTGTTACAAAATATTGGTTACATCATTCATGTTGAAATTATGGTACAAGTGAGAACGGTGTAGAAACACGTGCAAGTTAAAAGCGTCCGTTATAAATAAGATAAAAACTAATCAGAAATTAAAATAAGCCGTGGCAGCTAAGAAGTGACCAATTTCAAAAATCTTACAGCAAGACAATTTGCAGCTTTTATCAGGTTTTTTTATGTAATATGCATTACTTTAATTTCAGCTCCGAATATCAAGATAATTACAGGGCCGGAAACAGCATCTAATAGAAAATTTAAATACTTTAAGTTTGTTTCCATAACACGAATAAAACACATGCAATTATGCAGTCACGTGACAACAGTTATTCGAATAATAGTTTCAAGAAGTTGGATGGAAAACAATGTAAACATAGAGCCAAGAAGAGGCTGTCTGTTGAAGTAATGATTACCTTTGAGTTCATTTTATATTGCAGCTATTGTATTGCATCTTTCTCAAGGACAAAATATGGAAATTGGTTATATGAATATTAAACAATTCACTATGCTATATCGTTTGTTATTTTACTATATTCTGTAGTATTGCAAAAATATAATAATGAATTATAATAGGGGTACTTATTGAAAGTATTGCCAATAAGCCAATATTTGTAACTCATGACGCTGACCGATGACCTGCGAAGGCCGTAGGAATCGGCTGGATGCGAGAAGCACAGAACCCGTCAAAACGACGGTTCTTGGGGGAGGCCTATGTCCAGAAGTTCGCACTTCAGGCAGTCAAGTGGGGTGAAGCCAACTTTGTGGGATTTAACGCCGCCAAAACACAAGCGTGTCTGTTCACCTTGGCTCCTGCTTTTCAGAATGTATCCTTGGAGTGCACCGACCACCTTCAGCTCTTGGGAGTTGAAATTTCCTCAAACCTAAACTTTGGGCGGTTCATTGAGTCCAAAGCCAAGATGGCTGCTAGGAAACTTGGCGTTCTTGCAAAGTTCCGGCAGTACTTCACACCGGGACAGCTTCTAATATTATACAAAGCGCAGGTCCGATCGTGTGTGGAGTACTGCAGCCACATATGGGCTGGTGCTGCAAAATGCCATCTAGGAGCTTTGGACTCAGTGGAGAGGCGTGCGAAGAGTCTAATTGGTGATCCAGATTTGGTTAAAACTAATCTACAAAGCCTGGAGCACAGGCGTAGGGTAGCCAGCCTTTCGGTATTCTACAGGATGCATTCTGAAGAGTGTGCGTGGGAATTACATGACTCAATTCCGCCATCACCGTTCTATCATCGGACAACCCGTCGTACGGCAAGTGTCCAACCTTACGTTGTTGACACCGCCGCAATCCGGACGAAGTGTTTTGCCTCGTCGTTTATATCGCGTACATCGAAGGACTGGAACAATTTGCCTGCAGCGGTCTTCCCGTCCGATTATAATTTGGGTGTTTTCAAGGCTAGAGTGAATAGACTCATAATAAATTAGTGCGCTTACCATCAATGATTGCATCTCTGCTTTCCATCAGGCGGGATCGCAGTCAAGCACTAGTTTATACCATTAAAAAAACCAATGCAATAGCATTGCTTGATTCCTGAGGATGTCAACATGTGGCATGTAGGCTCAGCGATTATTATGCTGATAGTAGCTACATCCATTATTATGCTTAAAGAAAATACAATTTTAAACGGGCTACTACGCACGCCGAAAGATTTTTCACACCCATTAAATAATATTATTATTAAAATAATACGATCACACCTCACAGCTCAGATTTGTTGTGGTCATAAACGTCACCTTAGATAATTATTTAGTTATAGTCCCAGTGGTCATGATAAGCGAGAAGCCTAGATAAGCCTATATAAGCGAAATTTTAATCAAGTGTCACCAAATAGCAGCTGTGTTAATCTAGAAACAGAGTTCCTATCCAAGATGCGTTCCGTCAGTATAGTGTTGATACTTGTAGTGGTCATGGTCGCAATAGCAGAAGCATATCCTTCTAACGGACAACAGTATTATGACTTGAAAGATGCCCCAGCCTTGTTTGAGCAGTTCATAAGAGACTACAACCGGCATTACAAGGATATCGCGGACAAATACGTACATTTCCAGGCCTTCGTCGTGAATTTGGCAAAGATCAACACTCTTACTTTACAGAGCCCTACTGCTTCTTTCGGAATCAATAATTTCACTGATTACACCGAAGACGAGATAAAAAACATGTTTGGATTGGGATATAATAGTGAGTGACATTTTTTAGAAGTTAAAATAAAACCTCGCCTCGTTGCTTCGTTGGTTTGGTGGTCACAAGCGCTACAGACTGGTTGATGGCAATATGCTGGCAAGCCCGTATTATATGGGACTTAAACATAACTGGCAAATTGTGGGTGTACTTTAAGTATACCTCTGCCAAATCCTTCAGGGAAACAGGCGTAATGTTATGTGTTAATTTGTCATATTTAAAGGCAGTTTTAATAAAAAATGGACTCAAAAGATTATTAAGGACGATTACGAAATATTGCGTCAAATAGTAACTTCCATAAATGCTTTCCTTTTTTTCAGACAAGTGACGTCATTTTGTTGGGTGTGTGATAACTGAGATAAGGGAATGTAACATTTGAATAAAATTTATATAAGTACTAGCGGACCCGGCAGACGTCGTCCTGCCCTACCGGGTCCAATTGTGTTTTCAAACTTTTTTTCGAAATTTTGTGTGTTTATTTTAATGGTAAAATATACACACATAATTTCATCCAAATCGGTCCAGCCGTTTAGGAGCAGTTAGGTGACAAACACACGTACAGAAGAATTATATGTATAAAGAAAGATTGTTTTTACTGTTATGAATAAATGTAGCCTGAATGTATTTATTTTATACATATTTGCCTTTCTTGATTTCCAAACTTTATTGATATATTCCTCTCTGTAGAAATAACGTGTAATAAATAGGTAATGATGCGTGTAATTGTAAAGTGAGGAGAGATTATGAAATCCATGCTAACCTATCACAAACATCTTAAATCAACAGACGGCGGAGAGCCGTTCAAAACCTACAAGTTCTTAGCAGGTTCCTATAACCCAGGTTTCTAACAATATTGACAGGCAACGAACTAGCAATAAAAAAACCACGTATTAGTATTAAATATGTAGAATTCGACACTTACAAGTTGCATACAGAGAAAGGAATGGTGAAACGGGGGTGATTGCTGAGGAATCAAGTTACGTTCGGTATTACCCGACTAATCATTGCTTAACATGACTTTAGTGAAAACGGGCTTTAATTGGCCGCTTGTGCACGTATTCAATGGTTCGGTCATACAGGGAAAGACTTGATGTCCTCCTTGGGCAGTGTTTATTGGACCCGCGTGGAATTCGACGGACAGAGAGTTTAATACACTGTTCACTGCATAAATAAAATCTTATATCATCCCAGCCGAATTTCGGCCAGGCCAGTATATCTCCACGGAGACCTACCAAGTACAGTCACGAGTAAAAGTATGTATACACTCGGCTTTATTGAAAAGCGATTTACTGCTTTATTTTTTAATGAAATTTTATGTTGTTACGAACATAGCATTTTCGAATCCATAGGTTTATGTAATGTGTCGTGTTTCAACGTTGCACTCGTTATTTCACGAACAAATCGCAATTGAAATTTGTCATGTGTTGACAAATTGGTGCTCGTGACTGTACGCAGGTGATATTATAGTGCACAAGCGAGTGCATAAACACTGGTGCGCTCTTGCTTTCCTTGCTCTCATTCTTATAGTCTGATGGGACGGCAATCCGACAGGATCGGGGAGAGATCAAGCTAGGACCAACGGTTTTACGCGCTTGTCTAGGCACGGGGGTGTCACACCACCAACTTTTAAACTCCGGGCTGCTACTGAGAAACGCCTACCGGAAAATCGCAATAACACTGTATGACTTGAGAATTAAACCCAGACCCACCTCTGAGCAGTCGGCGATTGCAATCAAACCACGCTCATCACAGAAGTATTTCAGGCTTAAAAAGTACCACGGCTGTAGATGTCGTAAGTCTAAGTATTTGATGTCTCAGTGTTCGATGTATAACCATGTACAGGCTCCTAGAATAAATAATATCTACATAATAAAAATCTTTCATTAATTCACCGACAGAAAACACACAGTCTTAGCCAGTGGGTCTAGTCTATACAAATAAATAAAATTGACGTGTCTGTTTGTAATTATAATAAAAATCTTAAATTGATTAATTATCTGTTATAGGTATTAGTTTCTGATGTTAGTAAATTAACGAGGAAGATGGAAATGCGGCGCCTAGTCGCCTACATTGTCATTTACTTTTGTGACGACACATTCTAGTTTAAGAAAATGCATAAATAACATTAAAACTATTCGTTTATAAAAAAAAGTTCTTATTCAAATGCTGCAGCTCCTGTGGCGTTTTTCTTTTTCCGAAAGTCAACCAAATAAGTCGTTATTTTGAAACAGAAGATGGAGCCACGTTTTTGTGTCAAAAGGCAATAGCTTGCTACGCAAACTGCAACGGGGGTTGATGACAACTGCAATTCGGATGATGTGGTGACTAAGTAATATGGAGGTTTCATAAAGCCAAGAGCTGAATCATTCTAGGCTAATTAAATGATGGACAGATGCGTAATATACAGAATAAATGATGTAAGGGGCAGAAGCGTGACTACGGAATTGTATAGTGTTTTACTCAGTAAATTGAATCATAAGTATAGCCTATTAATATAATAAAACAATTTTGAAATTCTATATTTTAACATTCAACAGTATCTCCGAAGCGATGAGTAGATAGGATTGTTTGAAAAACTACCTAGAAGCTGTAGTAGGTATTACAGTTCTAGTTATAACTAGTTTCTATGTAGTGCAGTTACATGTATTAGTATTGTGCGCTTTTATAATTTCTTACGAGACGATATACACGATATGGATAAATACGATATATACGATAAATTTTCGTCTATGATAACGTTATAACGTGCACGTATTTTCAAACATACGAGTATATTCATGGACGTGGACGTGGACATTCATGCACGTTATAACGTTATCGTAAAAGCATCTTCAAATATTTCTACACATTTTACTTCCCTGTGTTATAGTGATGCTGTGACGTGGACGTTGACGTCCACAATAATATCGTCATGTTTACGACCAATAATACCAATAGTCGAGATCTGAGATTTCAAAACTGAAACGAATTAAGTATTTCAAAATGTAGGCGAAGTCTAGATCTCAAAAATCTCAAAAACGAGATCTCGCCTGTTTTGTGGACGAGATCTCGAATGGGCAATCTTGACTTGCGATTGCATTCTCTACAAAATTTCTTGGCCTCCAGATTGATAAAAACCTTAACTAGAAAGCACATATTGAGATTTTATGTAAAAACTTAGTATATCTGCATACGTTTTACGCACACTTTCATCACATTATATACGGATGCTCTACTTACAGCGTATTATGGTTTAGTAGAATCCCATCTGCGCAATGGACTTATATTTTGGGGTAACTCGACGGAAAAAGAATCGGCATTCAAGTCTCAAAAAAGATGTTTGCGGGCGATGTTTAAACTTGAGAAGACAGATAGCTGCGTGCCTTATTTAAAAAATTATAAGATATTAACTTTACCGTCCTTGTACATTTTAGAAGTAGCTGTGTTTGTTAAGTCAAATCCGCATTACTATAAGCGTTTAGCCGACATATTCCCACGCAATAGACGTGAAAATGGTCAACTTTGTCTCCAATCCGTTAAGACGACCCTAATGCGCAAAAGTGTGTACTGTATGGCTCCAGTCATTTATAACAAACTACTTAAAAGTTGGAGAGAACTACCTCAATGTATGTTTAAAACTAAACTTCGTACTTTTTGACCGCCAGCGTATATTATAGCGTTACTGAGTTCCTTGAAGAAAAGGAATTCGTCTTGACATAAGCAATTAAATTCATTTGGAGCTACTTATATAATAATGTTGATTTACTCTATAATTTTAATAACCCAATAATAATAAGTATGGCAACTTTTAATGTTTTGTTATTTTTTTTTAAATTGTATAAATCTATTATTTTGCACGTCACATAGTGACAAACATGTTTGCACTTAATTTACTATAACATCTTGTATGCACTTTTTAGGGTTCCGTAGCCAAATGGCAACGGAACCCTTATGGATTCGTCATGTCTGTCTGTCTGTCTGTCTGTCCGTCCGTATGTCACAGCTTAGAAACGAGAGAAACTCAAAATTTTTTTTCTTCATCAAACCCATACGTGTGGGGTATCTATGGATAGGTCTTCAAAAATGATATTGAGGTTTCTAATATCATTTTTTTCTAAACTGAATAGTTTGCGCGAGAGACACTTCCAAAGTGGTAAAATGTGTGTCCCCCCCCCCCCCCTGTAACTTCTAAAATAAGAGAATGATAAAACTAAAAAAAATATATGATGTACATTACCATATAAACTTCCACCGAAAATTGGTTTGAACGAGATCTAGTGAGTAGTTTTTTTTTAATACGTCATAAATCGTAACGTAACGGAACCCTTCATGGGCGAGTCCGACTCGCACTTGGCCGGTTTTTTTATGTATGTACACACATGTTTAAGCAAATAAAAAACTCTTAACTCTTACATACATACATAATATATATAGCTAAGTAGTGCCACGTGATATTACGAGTACTTTCGCATTTTTGGCTTCAAACCAAAACACCTAATAAAGACAAACCAAGCTTTATTGCTGTATAAGAACTTCATTTTTTTTCCAGATTTCTTGAAAGCTTTTCACATAATTTATTTTCGTATTTATCTATCTATCTATATATATATAAAATTCAAAGTCCTGACTGACTGACTGATACATCAACGCACAACACAACCGCTGGTCCTAGAGACATGAAATTTGGAGAGTGTGTTCTTCGTGAGGAGTTAGAGACTTCACTAAGAAAGGGTTTTTCGAAATTTCACCCCTAAGAGGGTAAAATGGGGGATTTTGTTTGTATGGAAAATCTTATTCCTTAACTTAATAAACTTGAAACTTGGCACTAATACTAATCTAAGTAAATTATGAAGTTTCCATTTTATGTTTTTCTAAACTATCCCAAAAAGGGGTTGTTCAGTCAATATAAACTTAAAGAAATCGTATCGTTGTTTGATTTCTTTGAAAGGCTCATCAGCCCTTCACAGTACCTACTACGGAGAAGCTGTTGCCAACTACATAGATATGAATACTACACACTCACACACTTCTTTTTACTACATACTTTAAAAGAATCATCGGTTAGACCCCACTGTACCTATAGAGCAGGAGGCAATTTCCTAGTCTCCTAGTATAATTGCTACCTGAAATGACTTTTTCAATTTCCAAAGAAAGTTAAATGAAACAGACGATCCAGGTCTAAGGACTGCGTACATTCTTCGACAAATTAGAAGGAAAAACTTGGGTCCAAATAACAGGGCTCAAATCGCTAAGCAATTTGTTGTTTCATTCATCGGTAAACGATAAATATTACTTTACTCCCGTCAAACTATGAGACCGGGCGTACATACAATTTAAACGTTATACCTTGTCAAAACAAAATTAATATCACTATTATGTACGAGCATTACGAAAAGTTACAGAATGTATCCCGAAAAAAGTACGTCTAATTATATATAAATTCTCAAGTATAATCAAACCTTGAATACTTAATCGAGTTGTGGGGACCAGCCGCTAAATCTAATCTAAACTCACTACAACGAATCATCTGCCTAGCTTTTGCCCAACTATGTTGGGGTCGGCTTCCAGTCTACCCGGATGCAGCTGAATGGAGAAACATGGAGCGACTGCCTATCAGACTTCCACAACCTAGTTACTGGGTAATATGATACCCCCACTAAACCCACTACAAAGAATACAAAACAAAATTAACAAAGTATTATTTCACTAACAATATTTATATCCAGCAAAAAAATTATACCAACAAACTAACCTACAAAATCTTACACAACTTTACACAAATTACACCTGCATTCTCATTAAAAAAAAATAATACGAATTCCGTACAATCAAACATATAAATATATAAAAAAACAATAACATACAACACAAGAAGTCATAAAAACAAGTTTCAACTAATGACTACACGTGCACGGAAAAATTACGGCAAAACAAAACAATATTTATTGATTGATGAAGACCGTGAGAATCGGCTGTATGCGAGAAGCACAAAATCGGTCGAAATTGTGGTGCTCGAGGGAGATTTATCTTCAGCAGTGGACGTTTGTCAGCTGAAACTCATGACGTGAACCTCGTGAAAACCGATAAAGAAAAGGACGACAGCCTTGACTTGGCTCCTGAGGATGTCAACATGTGGCATGTAGGCTCAGCGATTATTATGCTGATAGTAGCTACATCTATTATCATGATACTCGTATAAGAAAAGTTTAAAGGGGCAACGCGCGCCTTAGGCTTCTGCACACACATAAATATTAATATCATAATACGATCCCACCTCACTGGTTAGATTTGTTGTGGTCATAAACGTCACCTTAAATAATTATTTAGTCATAGTCTTAATGAGCGAGAAGCCCGGACCACTCTATATAAGCGAAATAGCAGCGTTGCTAATTAAGAATCAGAGTGATCAGAGATGCGTTCCGTCAGTGTAATGTTGATACTTGTAGTGGTCATGGTCGCAATGGCGACAGCATCTCCCTCAAACGGAAAAGTGAATTATGACTTGAAAGATGCGCCAGCCTTGTTCGAGCAGTTCATAAGAGACTACAACAGGCATTACAAGGATATCGCGGACAAATACGTACATTTCCAGGCCTTCGTCGTGACTTTGGCAAAGATCAACAGGCAGAATGCCGAGAGCTCTACTGCTACTTATGGTATCAATAAATTCGCTGATTACACCGAAGACGAGATGAAAAACATGTTTGGATTGGGATATAAGAGTGAGTGATATTTTTTTTTAAAGTTCATATAAAAATTGCCTCGTTGTCTCGTTGGTGTAGTGGTCGCAAGCGCTACTCTGGTTGACGGCAATATGCTGGCTAGCCCGTATTAAATGGGACTTAAACATAACTGGCAAACCCTTCAGGGAAACAGGCGTGATGTTATGTGTTAATGTGTCATATTTAAAGGCAGTTTTTATAAAAAAAACGGGCTCAAAAGATTGTTGACGATTACGAAATATTGAGTCAAATAGTAACTCCTATAAATGCTTTTCTTTTTTCAGACAAGTAACATCATTTTACTGGGAGTTTGATATCTGTGATGAGGGATACGTTAACATTTCGAATACAATTTATATAAGTATTGTTTTTGGACTGTTATAAATTGGTAATAAATGTAGCGTGAATGTATTTATTCTTCATATTTGCCTTTCTTGATTCACCCACTTTTTGTAGATACTAGCTTTAGCCTGTGACTTCGTTTGCGTGAAATTTCGGCCCCGGATCCATCGCGTACGCGTTGCATCTCATCGCTCGCCCGTGGTACTTAAAGAAAAATGTCTGGAAAAACGCTAAGCGAGGTCGCTTAGCGTTTTTTCAGATTTTCTTCTTTTTGCTCGGCTCCTGATGGTCGTAGCGTGATCTTGAATAGCCTATACCATTCCTTGAAAATTGGGCTATCAAATTCAAAATAAATTTTTCAAGTTAGACTAGTAGGTAGTTCCGAAGATTACCCTACATAGAAACTTATCCTCTCAAATTTTGCTTCTTTATAAATAAAGATAACGTCTAGTGGGGTCCATTTGGCGATATGTCTCGCGGGTTTCGGTAGTCCTTACAATAACACTTTCTACCCCTTTTGTATTTGTTCTTATATGAATTTCATGTCTTGCATAACTCATATATCATACCAAACACATTATATGAGAGCAGCAATCGACGGTTCCCTTGTCTATATTGCAAGTACAATAATAATATGCTATGGCTTTCGCCTTAATGTGCTTGACATGAGCGCTATCTACGAAAACGGAAGGCGTAGTGGAATTCAAGTACAGACGCCAGCAGGTCAAGCTACCCGAAACTGTCAAATTTCCCCAATCAACCTTGAACCTTAATGCTTTAGCGATAAAGTTGAAAATCTATTAAAGAAATTGTACAGATTGTAGTAGCTTGATATGCTGGCGTCTGTATATTCCGGCCGTTGAATGCGTTCCTGACACCTGTCACTGCGACATTTCTAAACACGGAAATAGAATTCGAGATCAAAAATGTAAACAAATAAAATGTTATTATTATATTGACGTTTCAGGAAAGGTCAACATTTCCCTTGTCATTGTAATTATTTTATTTTAATAAATTTCGTGTTTTGAAAGCACCCTGATGCGGTGTCTTAAAATTAAACATATTATAGCCTAATACTCGTCGTTAACTAATAACTAATAACTAAAACTAATAACTAAAAAAACAACTTGCTCATGTTTATTTATTATATATTTGATATAATTTATTGTCACTGCAGAAATGCCCAAAATCTCGATGGCCCAAAATATCATTTGGTCAACGGCCCTGGCTGAGCACCCGTAGTACGTCTATTTTATTACGCGATGACAAAATAAACACAAAACGTAAAATGCAACAAAGAAAACTTAACAACAAATAAAAATTTGAATCGATTATTAAGGTAACGCAATATTATTTACAATTTTTTAACGATTCTCTTGTTTAGTAGGAAAAATGAGTATATAAGAGGAAGTTTGAAAGTGGCGCCAGTGACAGAAAAGTTGAAAGGAAATCGTTTGGCTTGGTATGGGCATGTGATGAGAAGGGACGAAACGCATGTGACTAAAAGAGTGATGAATATACATGTTGATGGCTGGAGAGGGAGAGGAAGGCCGAAGAAAAGATGGATGGATTGTGTGAGGAATGATATGAAAGAGAAGGGAGTGAATGATAGTGTGACGGTTGACAGAGGAGAATGGAAGAAAAAAACGTGTTGCGCCGACCCCAAGTAACATGGGATAAGGGCAGGAAGATGAGTAGGAAAAACATTTTATAAAAAGAAAATAATGAATGAAAGTGAAAAATATGAACTAAAATTGACACATTGCCGCAAATGGACGTCATTACGGATCAATTGTTTTACGTACGTCTCCGACGATTTTGGTCTAAATCGTGGGATGAGACTTTTGTGTGAATTTTGTGTTTACTACGACATATTTAGAACATTTTTATCATAAGAGTATGCGCATCTTGTAATACTCGCTATCAAAAATATTAGTTCCACTGACGCTCACGTTGCTGTCAGCGCCAAAATTGCGAAAATATTGTTCAATTTCCGAGAGTCTACACGACGACTACGACTACTAAACGTCAAATTCCCCAAACAAGTATTTGTTGGCATGAAACTGACTGAGGCAGGTATATGTGTTGTTTTCCAACTTGTCGTGGGCAAAAGCTCGTTCTAGTCTAAATATAATTAAATTAACCTGTTTATCTTAAAAAAAAAAACGGACAAGGGCAAGTAGGATAGGAGCGGGAGGGCGTGTCAGACTTTTACTGACTTAAACCCACCCGTGTTCCTTCAGTAGCCTATGCCAGGGGCCACGGTATCTCTTTCGAACAACCCGCGGCCCTGGCAGGCATCGGCCCTAGCGGACCCCATCAGTTCGTGCTGACATCTCTTTGAGGCGCGCGTGGAACACAACACGCCGTCGACCAGGCCGACGCAGGACCAGGCCTGGGTGGCCTGGTCCTTACCGGGTGGCGAGCTGCCCATTGATCGCCACCCACTCCTCAAAGAAGTGACTTTACGCCGCAATTGTGGCGCACCCAGCACTGGGTTGCGACAATCGCACTCTCCATGTCGCCATGACATCCCGCCGGAGCTCTGTCCGCTGTACCGTGATTAGGATCCGCGGCCTGTACCGTCTCAAAGCTGTGTCCGGATGCCGGAATTTCCAATTCCAGATTGAAGGTTAAACTTAACTTTGCCGTTGGAAAAAGTGTTGTCCAATACATTGTTCTACATCACGGTGGATACTTTAACTGCAAATGTAAGTTTTTCGCGAATTAATATTTAAATAAAAATATTTAAAAATTATAATAATTAAAATAAACAAAAAAAAAATATTGTTTTTTTATTATTTTCTTTTATTATTTAAATTATTTTTTATTGATTGATTTATAAATTATTTTATTTATTTACTTAATTATAAATGATTTTATTTAATATTTATTTTATTATTGCATTTTTTGTATATTTATTGTTTTAATAATATTGATTTATGATGTATATATAAATAAGTTACCTAATTCGTATTAAATGATTCACTATTTAAAATGAGTATTCTAGAGGTTAAATATTGTTTTATTTAATGCTAAGAGCAAATAAAATTTATAACACGGGCAACACCACACGGCGGAAGAAACAATCATCCGAATTATAATCATCCCACCCATACTATAAATAGGCATAATATATTCATGCTGCACTGCTTACATTAGTTGTGGTCGTAACGGCAGCATAGATAGTAATAATAATTATTAAGTCATACTGGCCCTATATAAAGCGACTTTATAATCAAGTGTCAACAAGTAGCAGCTGTGCTAACAAAGAAACAAGTTTCCTATTACGTGCGATAGAGATGCGTTCCGTCAGTGTAGTGTTGATACTTGTAGTGATCGCAATGGCGAGCGCGGCACCTACTTCGGACAAACCACATTACGACGTGAGCAACGCGAAAGCCTTGTTCGAGGACTTCATAAAGGAGCACAACAGGAGTTACAAGGATGACGCGGATAAAGACTCACACTACCATGCCTTTGTTGCGAGTTTGGAAAAAATCAATAAGCTGAATGCCCAGAGCGCTAGTGCTACGTACGGCATCAACAAATTCGCTGATTACACCGAAGATGAGAGGAAGAACATGTTCGGATTGAGAAGTGAGTCACATTTTAAAATTTCATTTACAACTACACGAAGTTTCGACATAAATATTGACATACTCTGACACAATATTTAATATTGTTAATGACGTCACTTTTATGATTCTTCATTATGCACCGTATCACAGGAACTTAGAGTTGTTATTTGTCTGCACGTCTACAATAACAAAGACGGAATAGATTACATTATCATCAGGAAACCATTCGTTTTACAACTTGTTAGAGTTTTCAAACTAACATTATAAGCTCGAGCTCCAAACTAACCTCGATGTTCGATTGACGTTTCGTACAAAGAGGTCAACTCTTACATTTTAATCGAGCGCCGGCCTTGCAATCAGGTCTTTTAATCCAATACAGAATATTGATTCAAATTATTATTTTAAAGGCATTGTAAAATGGTGTGGATGTTGAAAATCAGGGTATAATAAGGGTTTTTTTCTGGAATTATAATTATTGTGTGAAAATAGGTATTATTTTAATAACTTGGACATTTTGACATCTACAGTAATATTTATCAATAATGAGCACGTATGATTTGTAGTTGTATGTTTCAATTACAATAATAGTACATATTAAAAAAAAAAATCCTTTCTTTATTTACAGAACCGCAGAACTAAATTCGCTGGAAGTGTAATAACTTGATAAGTAACGCGTATAAAAATGTATAATTTCGAATAAAATCATATTATATTATAATAAGTACCTATTGTTTTTGTATTCTTTTAAATTGGTATTAAATGTAAACATTTATAGTTGCATTTGTTTATTTGCCTACCCAAAGAAATAGTAATATATAAGAAATAAGTAATTTATCTATGCTACTAATATAAAGCTAAAAAGTTTGCTTGTTTGAACGCGCTAATATCTGGAACTACAGCAGTGCGATTCTGTAACCATCTCACCGTGAAAAGTTAGGTGAAGTGAGCGTGGAGTGAGCTGTCATTCCAACGAATGCTAAGGGATTGCCACTATTGACAGCTCACTTTAAGCTCACTTCACCTAACTTTTCACGCTAACTTAGTACTGACCAGCAAATTGCAAAAAACGTAAGAAATTTTGAATTTC